>OY744543.1:24050603-24093103 GCA_963556195.1 Sepiola atlantica
CTCCCTCAGGATGATAATTTTAAGAAAAATGTCATGCAAGTACATCGGAATATTGGGTTGACATGATGGGTTGATGAGGAAAAGTAGTAGCCGTGGCTACTAAAGGCGCTGGACCAAGGTCCGGGCTGCGAGAAGTCAGTCAGTAGCAGAGAGTGAAATGAATATGGAAAGCTTTCTCTTTTGCGTAAGCCTTATTGGTTAGCATGCTTAGAGTTAAATATGATTTTTGTTCCTGGCTTCGAATCGTGCGACTGGCGGGAATGGTTATTTATACACTAGTAATTCCGCAAAGATGAAATGTATTCGTATGTAGATAATATTTAAATAGTTATTATAAAAATAATTATATATATATATATATATATATATATATATATATATATATATATATATATATATATATATATATATATATATATAATAAATATGAAACTAAAAGTAAACTTTTAGTAGAAAGAACCTATAGTGAAATGGTAAAAGCTCAATATACGAGATATAAAGATAGATGGACGAAGAGTTATAAACATGCACGAATGTCCAAATTTATATCAAACTTCGATTGTTCAATGCAAGGTATATTCTGTAATAAAATTATGTTTATTATTCTTTCCTTAAGCCAAGGCTTTTCAAAGATCGAGATCTTATCACCAGAGGAATTATACAGATAGATAAGTTGGCAATAGAAAAGCCTAAATTCAACATTTGAAAAAATATTTTTTGAAATGATTGGTGAAAAAAGTTCGTGTAAAAAGATATTGGGTTTGTCCAGGTGGTAATTGTCCGTCGATAAGGTGTCCAATGGAAGGAAGTTTCGATGGAGAAGAAAAGGTTTCGTGGAGGCATTACAGAAAGGCGTTCAAAATGAAGTAAATCCAATGGTGAAAATTGAGTTCAAGTCGTAGATAGAGCGCACTAAAACGGAATTAAAATGAAGAAATCTGGCCATTTAAAAACAATATTTCCTCGGCCAAGAAATGAGTAGTAAGCGAATGCCATACTTTTTCTTCTCCATCGAAACTTTCTTCCATTGGACACCTTATCGGCGGACAATTACCACCTGGACAAACCCATCTATCTTTATATATATATATATACATATATATATATATATACATATATATATATCTATCTATCTATCTATCTATATATATATATATATATATATATATATATTTATATATATATATATATATATAGTTTCCGTTAGACAAACTGAGGTTTCTATTATTACGGACAGACGGTTTCTGTTTTTTTTGTGTCTGTACCAAATCTTCAGCGACTCAGAAAACGAAGTAAACAAAAAAGAATTTAAAAAAAAACAGGAAACAATAACGTTCACCACTTCCAAGCTGGCGGTGTCTTTTTCAAAATGTTCCTTCACTGGTACTAAATAATTAAATATTATTTGTTTTAAATTAATATTGTTATATATATATATATATATATATATATAATTTAATATTATTATTTTTAATTAACATTGTTATATATATATATATATATATATATATATATATGTAAGGTTAGTGAGAGAGAATCCCCAGCAGAGTATTCGATTATCAAGAAAAATTAAAAATAAGAGCGCAATATTTATTAATGTTATTATTACATAAGATCGGAAGAACATCGGTACCGTCGGTTTCAAATCTTAACAAAGGGGACCTATAAAATCTTCTTTATCGGACCCTCTTCAGCCTCTGTTTATATCTGTCTCCCCGGAAAATAGCTATTCACGCGTTATGTTAATTGTCTCACGATAATTCGATTCTTTGCTTAAATTTAATTTTCATCAATTTTACCATTTCGGTATTTCTACCTGCAAACTATTTCGGTATTTTAGTCACAGTTTTTTTCTTCATGTCTTTGAAAAATTATGTCGATACCATAGTTATGTCATGCTGACCTCAGACCCCAGAGAATTAAATTTTATATATATATATATATATATATATATATATATATATATATATATATATATATATATATATATATATATATATATATATATATATATGATAATTTTATTTACACAGACATGTACAAAATCTGCGACACTGGCATGGAGAATCTCTCCAAATATGATCTGAGGTTAAGATCGGATTCTAACTCTGCCTGATGAGATCTCAGTTTATAGTAACTGTTGATCGATAACATCGACATGCCAGTGTCGCAGATTTTGTACATGTCTGTGTAAATAAAATTATCATATATAAAGCTCTACTTTGATATTGAGCACTTTTTATAAACCCGGTTAAAATTCTCTGGATTACCACCCTGTGGATATTTTTCACCTGGATTATTACCATTATATATATATATATATATATATATATATATATATATATATATATATATATATATATATATATATATATATATATATATATATATTGTAACAGTAAAGGAACATTTATATATAAATAGTCATCCACGGACAGACTGTTTCGCTGTATCACAGCTCTTCAATGCGGCTAACTAGCACCTCTCACTAGCCTTCAACCATCTAGTCAATAGTCGGCAGCTCTAACTATCGGAGAAGCTCGCATAAGTGATATCTATGATGTCTATATAAACATCGACCACGGCTTCACCGTGCTCAATTTGTTTATTTACAAAAGCAGCAGGAGACATCACCCAATAACAATGCTCTAACCAAGAAGGAAGCCTTATATTACTAGTAGCATACCAATACCCGTCCCGAGACGGATATAAGGAATAAATATAGCATTAGTTTTGAATTTTAATGTTTTGTTTTTCTTTTTTTGGGAAGGGGGTCTGGTACGGTTTACAACAAAAAAGAAAAAGTGCCACGTTACTCACCCTGTTGCCTGGAATACATATTCCATAATTGATAACGATAAGTTCAATAGTTTAGGATTTTACCAAACACATTATTGACGATTCCGCGCGTTCACCGATCTTTTTATTTGTATTGTATTACTCAATATAACTCAACATTTGGTGTAGACAAATTATTAAAGTTTTTTTGTGAGAGGGTTCGAATTTGGGTGAGCGCATCCGTTAAATGGTAAAGTTAACAAAAAAAAATAACGTGACCATTTTACTAACCATGTTGCTGAGAATATATATTCTAAAATTCATAATGATTGGTTCATAAAAAAAATGTAATAAAATTTTTTTTTTAAACTTCATATATATGCCCCCCTAAATGTTTACAAAACAAATAATATACCCATTTTACTAACCGTATATTTTAGAATATATATTCCACAATCCATTAGTTTAGAAGATTATCGTGTACATATATATAGATATATAAATAAATGCACATAAAAGGGCTTCTAACGTCATTTTTATTACATTTTCATTCAATGCTTAAAAAAAATAAAAAAGAACGAACAATGTCTAAAGAATTATAACTCCCGGCATGCTCTGGCTTCGTCGTTCTTATTCTCACTTCCGCCCAATACATCTTGGCGGAGAGCGTCACACCAACACAAGACGTCTTACTTATAAACAAAAGTAAAGTTTGTTTATTTTATAAAAAAAAAAATATCTCTGATGATGGAGGTTGTATCCTTCGAAATTAATTGGAAAAAAAGAAATAAATCTTTCACGCATTGTTAAAAGGGCTTCTAACGTCATTTTTACTATATATATATATATATATATATATATATATATATATATATATATATATATATATATATATATATATATATATTTGTTGGTGATTTTATTCCATTATTGCGACAAAATATATGTTGTTTCATTAGCGTTCATAATGAACGCCAACTCTTCCGGCGTCAACGGAATTCAACTACCTAAAATTCAACTTCCTTCGGATTTATACCCCCTGGATATTTGTAACAAGTTAATTATATATATATATATATATATATATATATATATATATATATAGAAAGAGAGAGAGAGAGAGAGCGCGAGAGAGAGAGAGAGAGAGACCCGTAGAGTATTAGAAAATTTGCCTACGAAAAAGTGTCGCCTTTTAGCTGACGTTATTTTTTACCATTAGACCGACGGGTCTACGATGAAACTGACGTCGAACTTGTACAGATTATTCAAATCTCTTGCTTTGTGAACTATTTTTTAATACTAATGGGCCACAACTTATCAAGGCCAAAAGCCGTTTGAGAATAAAGGTTGATGGAATTGTCAGCGGGATGCTGAAGTATATTATAAAAGAGGGTTGAAAACAATTGATAGAAAGGACAAAATTTGATCGCTTTAAGTTTTCTTGACATTGGACTTGAAAGCGACCATGTTATAGTCTTTAGAGATTTACTAGTATATTATATATATATATATATACATACATATATATATATATACATATATACATATACATATATATATATATATATATATATATATATATATATATATATATATAATATTTATAAATAAATATTAATTATTTATTACCTACAGACAAGAAGTTAATTTCCGACAGTCGGCGGGCGCGAACTCTGATCACAAATCGCCACTGATTCGCAGTCAAAAGCGTTTCCCGTTAGTCACCACAAGCTTAGAATTAAGGGAGAATTTAACTTTGTAAATACCAAGTCGGCGGGTATTTTACAATGAGCAGCGAATAGTGATTAACAACAACAACACACTGTGTTTGATCTCGCAATGAAGCTAGTAATACTGCTTGTTATTAAACTCACTCAGGGTGCCCGGCCTTAGTAAAGGGGACTTTTAATAATATTTATAAATAAATATTAATTATTTATAACCTATAGACATCGATGTTTCATGCTTACGCAATCTTCAGTGCAGGAAGTTAATTTCCGACGGTCGGCGGGCGCGAACTCCGATCACAAATCGCCACTGATTCGCAGTCAAGGTGTGTGTGTGTTTGTGTGTGGGTGTGTGTTCAGCCACCTTTGACTATTGAGAATGTCTAATAATTATCAGTATATAAGTTGATGTTCGCATAGCATTTTTTACAGGTGAATTATCAGACATCTTGGCTCCATTTCCATGCCTAATTATCACATTTTAAAAAAGTCAGGTGTTTGAAATGATCGAAGAGATAAAAGACGACCTCTTTACGAAGGTTGTTGGACACCTGAAAAATTTGGTTCTACTTTTTCAGTTCCGTTTCGGCAAAATATTTGCTTATGACATCATCAATCATCTAAATGAATAAATACGAAAGTTTTTTTTTTCTAGTTATCTTAACATCAACACGGCTCATGCTTATTAAATTCTTTGATGCAACATATTATTTACCTCCTAGTCATGACGTGAGACACAATGTCAGGTGTGGTTTTGATATGCCAGCGCACTACAAAAAATACCTGAACAGCCCCGACGGCATTCCTCGATAGGAGAGCCTCAGGCGATTAGCAATGAACTAACCCCTTCTCATAGAGAAGGTTAAGCCTGGGGGAACCTCATATGACTGAATAGAAGTATACCTTAGTACGACAGCAACAAATCCAGTCGGATTAATTGTATTATATAAGAAAACATTTTGAAATGCCGTATATATAGTAATCTGCAAGCACCCACAACTATAGGTATTTTTAATGTACATGCCTATGTTATCAGCAGTTTCTGCCAAATCAATATTCTATAATATACATTTGTATTGTCATATTATTTATATATACGCAATACTTTTGTCGATAGTAATATTATTATAATTAATTATATTAATTAAAGCGGTTTAATAATTTAAAAAAATATAACGTTTCAAAATCTTTCTTAGAATTTCATTTTCATTCGTTTTAAAGGGGGGTAATTTTCATGAAAACTTCCAATGTACAGCATTAGTAAAACGTTTGATATCGGTGAGATGTTGCGAAAGATACTATATTTTGATCTTACCCAAAAAGGCAAGAAATCTTAAAAACAAATTAATGAAAAAAATTCGCTGATTTAATCAGTAATCTATAATTATATTATCTTTTAATCAGGCGGGTAGTGTAGTATCGGTTTTGTTGTCATAAGACCGGCCGCACAGAAATTACCTCCTCCTTTTTAAAGGGTGGGCGAAGATCCTCCCAGGTATTACACCTCCTTTGGGTAATGTAGTATCTGTTTTGTTGTCATGTGACCATTTTCCCAGGAAATACCTTCTCCGTTTGTGTAGTATCTGTTATGTTGTCTTCATATAATATTCGCAGGCATTATGTTCTCATTTCATGTGGGTATCCTTCCAGGCATTATCTCCTCTCTTGGTATTAATTTTACCCGTCTTGTGACGGGTATTCTCTGAAAATGTTGCCATTTTTTAATGTTTGGTTGATTCTAAAAAATGTAACACCAATTGAGCAAAAATATTGATGGAATATATCTTCTTTTTTTTTAACAGTTATACATTTGACACACCAATCCGAGAGATTTTAGGAAATGATTTTTGGTTATCTGATAAAAAACGAAGCAACGAGATGAACCTACGCGACATTCTTACCCAGAAAACTGGGATCAGCAACATGGCGGCTATTACTCAGATGAACTCTATCAAAATCGAGGATTTAATGAGGTAAGTACCATTTGTTTCTTATCTTTCTTCATGTTTATATTATTCAACTATTTTAATACTATATATATGTGTATTAATGTATTAATAAATAAATATTTAATAATACATATTTTTTAATATATATATATATATATATATATATATATATATATATATATATATATATATATTGGTTAGTATCCCTGGGAATTTAAACTGCATTTTCTTTCTTTGTTTAAAATGACTCAAAGCTTCTTTAGACTATATATATATATATATATATATATATATGAGAGAGAGAGAGAGAGAGAGAGAGAGAGAGAGAGAGAGAGAGAGAGAGATAAAGTAAGTATGAACGTAAGAATTCCGAGGCAGGAGCAATGCAATGTTTAAAACCGGAAGGTGGAATATGGGATGAACAAAAATAAATGACAAGAGTGAATGTTTTTTCTCTGTTCGAGTGTCATTTTCGTATGCATGTTCATGTGTTTTCGTGTGCTTCTTCTTTGTTTAGTTTCATAAATCGTCCATGTAACTGCTTCTCTTCCCATTTTGCTTTTCGCGCCTTTTTGTTTCCAGTTTCACTGCTCTTTGTAGTGTTCATTCTGGCGGTGCTTTTTGCAGTGGTAATCAGCCTTTCTGTACTTTGGGCTCAATAATAAAATTAGTTGTATGTCAGAATGTATATTTTCAACTTTCACAAAATCACCCGAAAAATCAAAAAATTTCCATAGAAATAAAAATCATCCACCAAATTAAAAATAGAATATTGAACAGGATTAAATATTAAAATTGATCAGAAATACAATTTTTTTTTTTTTTTTGAAACGGCGCGAAAGTCATCATGATACCGATTATATCGAAAAGTCTTGATTCTTTTGTACTGTTTGGATTATTCGGACTACTGTTCTTATCTTGAGTGCTATTCCCACAACGTTTCGGTCGATGTGACCTCCGACCTTCTTCAGGTGTACCTTGCGGAACTCAGAAACATTTCTGTCGAACTTGTGAATCTATACGGAATTTCGAACGAGATCCTTTATTTAATCCACGGAGTAGCGTGCTCTCGTTCCGTCAGCCATGACTGGGTAGAAGTCTTAAATAATCCGCAATTGTATTTTTTGTATCGCCCGCACTGGGGATCGAACCTTCAACTCTAGAACGAGTGTCACTTAGAACTGAATTTTGCATAGTCCGGAAATTGATTTGATTTTTGTTGCCAAATCTGCTGTTTACGTTGAGAATTTTACAAAGATTATGTTTATTGCTGAAAATAAGATTAGTTGATTTTTATTTAAGGAAAGTAAAGATTTTATTTTAAAAAAATTAATCCGATTTCTAAAGAGCGAACACACTTTTAAAGTATCGCTCCTCGCAGTGGTAATTTTCTGGCAACAAAGATTTACTTTTTTAAATCTATCAAAAAAAATGTGTTTCAAGTAGGGTAATCTATTTATGAAGACAAATTGCCGAATCAATTTAAAAAATGTAAATAATTTAAAAAATCAACAGATTACAAAATCGATTTCTTTTCTCACAAAAGAGACATTGCTAGTCTCTCTCTACTCTATCGTTATTTAAATGGAAAGTGCTCGACTGATATTCAATCTCTGGTTCCTATGTGTAAGACATTCACAGCAAGAACTCGTCTTTCTGCAGTAAAGAAAAGTAACCTTCTCCCTCCAAGTGCTTAACGTCAGGAGGAATTCCATGGATAAAGCTTCTTTGCAAGAGCTTCCCGCCTGTGGTACACATTACCGCTCGACTGCCTCCCTGTTTATTACAACTTAGTTGTCTTCAAATTCAAGGTCAAAAGTTCTTGTCATGAACCGTCCCATAAATAATCAAATGCAGTTCATACTTTTAATGAATGTTAGTACCTCCCATAATGTTCCTCATCTCTCTGCTGACAATCATTCCGACTCATTAACCCTTATCCTCGAGTGACTTTTGACCTATATAAGTTGTGACCATCAGTAAAACAAATAAATAAATAATAAATAAATAAATAAATAAATAATAAATAAATAATAAATAAATAAATAAATAATAAATAAATAATAAATGATAAATAAATAAATAATAACTAAATAAATAATAAATAAATACATAAATAAATAAATAATAAATAAATAAATAAATAAATAAATAAATAAATTATAAATAAATAATAAATAATAAATAAATAAATAAATAAATAATTACTAAATAAATAATAAATAAATAAATAAATAAATACATAAATAAATAAGAAATAAATAAGAAATAAATAAATAAGAAAGAAAGAAATAAGAAAGAAATAAGAAAGAAATAAAGAAATGAGTAAATAAATAATACCATGAAAATGAGGAGGAAGAAAAAAAAGAAAAAGGAAAAAAACTATAAGACAGTCTCGCCTGACAAGGTTGTTTTCTACAACGAAAGCTTGCAAAAAAAAATTAAATAAATTAATTTTTCATTTAAAATTGCACGATTGTTGATTTTCAAAATATTTCACTTTAAATAAATAAATAAATAAATAAATAAATAAATAAATAAATAAATAATAAATAAATAAATAAATAATAAATAATAAATAAATAAATAATAAATAATAAATAAATAAATAAATAAATAATAAATAAATAAATAATAAACGGGTTTAATTAATGAAAAGATATTTAATGACATGGCGTTCTTTATTAAGGATAACAAATAGATTCTTTCGACTTACTTCTACCCTGACATCGATTTTGAAACTAATAGCTGACACACAAATGCGTTGGATAAACAGACAATTAACAAAAATGATAAAAACAGATTGCATTCCGTTCGTGTCGGTCGCGTTCAAAAATGTTTGAAGGCGGTGAATATAAAAAAAATGTCTATTTTTAAATTTGTCCCTGGTGTTCATGGGTTGAGTAAGAATACATCTGAATTAGGGAGTGAAAACTTCTCGTCCTTCTTCTCTATCTATCTATCTTTAGTCAATAGATATCAATGAAACTAGATTCCCTGAATTCCAATTTGAGGTCTTGAATTTTATACATTTTCTAGGATCAAAATCATGTCATTAGAGACGGCTTTCCATGAAAAAGACTTAAAAATGCCGTATATGTGTTTCCGTGTAGCACTTACTCACAGCACAGCATTATTTTTTTCCCTCTATCGTCCCCACAATCACGGAGTAATTATCTTTGATGGTATCTCTGAGAAAATTAACCATATTCTGTCTTCTCACCCTTCTGCCAGTATCCATGTATGTGATGACTTTAATATACACAATGTTGAATGGCTCGTCCTCTGAAACAAAACCGGTGAATATAAAAAAATGTCTATTTTTTAATTTGTCCCTGGTGTTCATGGGTTGAGTAAGAATACATCTGAATTAGGGAGTGAAAACTCCTCCTCCTTCTTCTCTCTCTATCTATCTATCTATCTATCTATCTATCTGTGTTCTGCGGCTACGGTAGTCAAATGAAATCCCGTAGCTGCAATCAGTCCTATTAAGATCGATCGGAAATACAATTTTTATCTTTTAACAGCACATACCAACATTGGTGTTCATGGGTTGAGTAAGAATACATCTGAATTAGGGAGTGAAAATCCCTCCTCCTTCTTCTATTTCTGGATAATCAAAATAAAATTTAAATCAGGATTAAATATTAAAATATTAAGATCGATCGGAAATACAATTTTATTTTTTTAACAACACATACCAACACTTGCATAATATGACTGACGAACAGATTTTTATGTAGCCTGTTAATAAAAAAAAAGCTATTGGTTACAAAAGGGGCAAACTGACTTTACTTTACTTAATAAGATATGTGTAATTAATTATCTGAAATTAATATAACTTGGATGAGTGCTGCTGAGATAGGTAGATAGATTACATCTACCTATTCAAGATTGCCGAAAAAGGAGGACTATTATAGTAACCAATCTACCATTTTGTCTTGTGGTGCCACTTAGTCATTCAACGTAGGTTCGTATTTCTCAGTGTTTAGTTCTCTTTCATACCAATATTAACTCCTCGCCGTTCGCTCTGTAATTCGCAAAACCTTAAGTAGAAATGCACGACAAAACCAGCTTACTAAATACTACCGACGCCAAAGTAACTTCTCTCTGACACTGTACCCCCCTCTCTCTCTCTCTCTCTCTCTCTCACACACTCTCTATTTCTCTCTCACTCTCTCTCTCTCTCTCTCTCTCTCTCTTTCTCTCTCTCTCTCTATCTATCTATCTATCTATCTCTCTTACATATACACACACAACCACATATATATACTAGAAAAATACCTGTCTCTGGACAGGTATAAGCAATGAATATAGCATTAGTTTTAAATTTTAATGGTGTTTTTCTATTTTGTGGGGGTATAGTACGGTTAGGGTGGCACCCCCTAAATGTTATAATTAAAAAAATAATAATGTACCCACGTTACATACCCTGTTGCCTAGAATACATATTCGATAATTCATAATGGTAACTTCAATAGTTTAGGATTTTACCAAGAACGTACATATTGTCGACGCTCTCGCGCACGGAGCCTTTTAAAAATGTATTATTTAATATAACTCAAAATTTGGTATAGAGCAATTTTTTCCTCTATTAAATTTTTTTGTGTATCTGGCGTTTTTTTATTTTAAGTTTTTTTAGAACGGATGCGAGTTTAGGTAGGCGAACTCCCTAAATGTAAAAGTTTACAAAAAATAATATACCTATGTTTCTTCAGCAAGTTACCGAAAATATATATTCCAAAATTCATAATGATCAGTTCATTAAAAAATAATTTTAATTTTTATATATTTTTTTGTTTCATTTTACTTTAATCAAAGTTCTCAGAAATCAAGGGACCTCTTCCTGGGGCTAACACTTGATCTCTGTATGAGATACATAGATATTCGAATATTCCATTAAAGTTCTCTTTACTTGTCAAACGTTGAGTTAGTAAAGAAGTTAAGAACGTTAATTTTTTCCCCAATTGATCACTTTACTATGTTATAATATATCTTTGTTGTGGTCTCTTGATCTTACCGGATTCCATGGTAAGAATTCATCTAGTCTGGTGGAGTAAATACTGAAAATTGATACACTTGTAACATTTTATGTGGATATTATGAAATAATATATATATATGTATATATATGTATATATATATTAGCTTACCTACCTAATATATATATATATATGTATATATATATATATATATATATATATATATATATATATATATATATATATATATATATATATATATATATATATTAGCTTACCTACCTACCTGACGTAGCCCATGATTCATTAATGTCATTTTAAATAAACAAAAATTAATAATGTATGAGTTACGAAACGATGGAAAATAAGCTCAAAGTGTAAGGGAGATAAATCATATTTTTATCTTTTAGTTAAAATAGGAATTATCTCCCTTATATCTTTTAGCCTTTTATTATTAAAAGTTTTATTTAAATTTGTCTTCATTGTAATAATCTTTCTTACCGGAATAATTATTTGGGGGGGAAAAACTGGGGAAAATTACACACTTTTTAGTATTAATAATATGCTGCAAGGATAAAAAGGGAAAACATCGATTTGTCAGATTCATTGCTATTAATGTCTAACATGGAAAAATCCGATAACTTTACATATTGGATATGATCGCTAAAATATGAATAGTTGTTTAGGAGTTTTCTTTATAGACATATTTATTTTATTTTCCTGCATTGTAACGTAAAAAATAAGTATTCACCATTGGCTCGTGGTCCTTCTTAGAACAATTTGCGGTGCTTGTATAATAAAAAGCCGAAAAAAAGTTTGTTTTGTCTTTTAGTGTTGGAGAGTTAAATAAGGGGCAGGTAACTCTTACCACGAATTTTAAACACGATTTTCCAGTAATCAAAACTGATGGCTTTAATTGGCGTTGTACATGTGGCTACTGTGCAAGGAGAACGTCGATTAGACATAAAAGGGTTAGGGTTAGGGTTAGGGTTTAGGGTTAGAGTTTAGGTATAGGGTTAGGGTTATGGTTATGGTTATGGTTACGGTTTAGGGTTTAGGGTTAGGGTTTAGGGTTAGGGTTTAGGGTTTAGGGTTAGGGTTAGGGTTTAGGTTTAGGGTTAGGGTTATGGTTATGGTTATGGTTAGGGTTTAGGGTTTAGGGTTAGGGTTTAGGGTTAGGGTTTAGGGTTAGGGTTAGGGTTTAGGTTTAGGGTTAGGGTTAGAAAAATATTGTTCGAAAGCTAGAACTGTTGTGAAGAGTTGCCTGCCCCTTATTTACCTCTCCAACACTAAAAGACAAAAAACTTTTTTTTCGGCTTTTTATTATACAAGCACCCAATTTGCATATGCGGAGACCATTAATATCAAATGTAATCCATAATGTTTAGGTGTCTGTGGACGGTATTTCTACGAATTTGTCTCTCGGACGATACCGAGTATCTCCTTGTTAAAACAAATATTATTACCCACGCATTTAAGTTGAACTTTTTCTCAACGAAACCACATAAACATGTTATGCTTAATCTGCACTCAAAACCACCGATTCTCACACCTTACCCATTCCCTCAGTCCACAACATAAGTAGAACTACTGTAACAACTTCCTACGACACTTCCTAAATATTTAGTTATTGAAAAGCTAAAACACCTCTTAATCATCTATGCATTTCCTGAGATTTCGCTCATATCAAAATAATCTCATAAAATAACAGTGAAACCGAATCACTAACGAAGAGTTGTGTCGAAAGAAAAAAGTAGGGCTAAATTCTGTCGTAAAACAAGCTTTGACATGGGTGTGAGCAGTCTTCTGTCTGCTGAAAGATATTTATAAACGCTAGGAAATCCACAGATATCCGATTCTCTTGCTTCAATCTAAATGAATATTGATTTACTTCTCTCCAGGAGTTAGGCACAAGGCCAGTTTTTATCTTACTCCCACAAGTAAGATGTGACCCAAGGTCGGGTCGGGAAAGTGGGGTTTGAAAAGCCAGCGCCCGAGAGGTGAGCACTCTGGCCATTAAAAATTGCAGCCCTGTCGGCATTCCCCGGTAGGGGCGCCTCAGGCAGTAAGCAATAAACTTACTCCTCCCCAAAGAGGGGAGGCGAAGCCTGGGAGAGTGGACCTCCTAGAACTGCACAGGACAGACCAATAGACCGACATAAATACCAGTCTATGGGGTGCAGTATCCATCGGAACAGATACTACACTTTGATCTTAGCCAAAAGGCCAACGAAAGTTTTTTCATTTATCCAAACTATATTGATATCAAAACATCTTCGATTTACTTATTTCAATGATACAACAAATTGCTGGCGATGGTGATGATGACTAACATTTGTGATGAAAAAGAAAAAAGAAAATCACGCCGTCTCATCTTTCTAAATTACTAAAGAATAGTCATTAAGTCTCTTTTCTCTGTCTGTAATAATAAAGACGAAAAGCACAAAGTAACCATTTGAAATTACTCAGTAATATAAAATTGTTTTATTTGATGACAATCGACGTTCCACGTTTTAGCTTATTCATTTCATTATATAACCAGTTTTTAATGTGGAATTCATTTTCATTTTTATGCTTATACAAAATAAAATTAATCGACTTTGAATATCGAAAATATCGAATATCGAAATATAGGTTTTTTTGTTTTTTTTCTACTAAATACAAGTCGACTATGTTAATACACAGTAAATTTCATCAACATTGGAATATATCAAATAACACTATGGCAAACATCTTTTTGTTGTTTTTTCTCCAAATGACAAAAATGTCAAATGAAAATTATCTCTTTGTTTTTCTGTAAAAGAAGACTACAGCTTCATTAATTGCTGCCCGGGGGCTGTCAGTTTTTGCTAGTTATAAATAAGTTGCATTACTAAATTTTCACATCGCTGCCCTTAAATTTACACAATCAATATCCTATCATTGATTGTCATGTTTATGGGCAGGAGTTTACGGAAAGTGCTTGGGCAATAGCACACAGTAAGATTTAAATATCTACAAAAATTATCATTATCTCTTTTTACTTTTTTCCCGGCGAGGGCAGAGTTAGAAACAAGATCGGTTTTTAATATGGAGAAAAATCAAGCTCCCCAAAAAGGGGGCACTCTAGATTGGGAAAAAATTTTAATTTCCTTAGTCTCGAAGGATTTCTCCTACATTGAACGACAGAAAAGATGATGTGTAGTATCAGAACAGATACTACACTTTTCTCCTAGTCAAAAACCCGTACTCTTGTTCTTATTTACTTGTCTCCCATCGAGGGCAGAGTTAGACACATAGGCCAGTTTGTAATGTGGAGAAATTTGAGCTCCCCCAAAAAAGGAACTCTAGGTTGGAGCAAAAATAAAAATTGCCCTAGTTTAAAAGGACTTCTTCTTTGATCGAAGGGAGAAAAGACTTAATGCAGCATCTAAACGGATACTACACTTTTGCCCCCAGTCAAAGGGCCGTAGTCTTGTTTCCTTGACAACAACAGAAGCTGAAGAGAGCCGGATGGCTAACTTCTTCCGTTCTTGAAACCGACGGTACGAATGTTGTACTAATTTTTCTGTACCAATATATATATATATATATATATATATATATATATATATATATCACAATTAAAAAATATCACAACAAAATTCACTACAAATAATGATCAAGCCATAAATAACTATATTAAAATAGAATAAAAATAGAATGCAGAAGTAGCAATTAATACCCTAAATTAAAATTATCAAACATTTTTATCTACATGATAATTACCTATTACAACAAAAATGACAGTTATGACTATGATTATAATTCTATTCTCATTTTAAATTTAACTCACCCTGCCCCCCATCGCCCTGGCTGGAATTGAGGTCACGATGGCCTAGACACGAGAGAACCTCCCACGCAACTTTTTGAAACATGACTTGTTGGGGTCACCCCCTCCCCTCTCATGTCCCTGTTATAGGCAGAGCTCCATCTCTGTCCCCCCTCCCCCCCCTAATGCATCTTCAATTTCCTGTTGAGGGGAATTTAAAATCTATGCCATTTGATTCCATTATAGCCTGATGAAGTTGACGCTATTTGCGAGTGTTAACGAAACAGAATATGTTTTGTCGCAATTAATGGAATAAAATCATCAACAAAATATATATATATATATATATATATATATATATATATATATATATATATATATATATATATATATATATATAAAGGTAATTTATAGAAGACAATAGAATGCAGAGGTGTGACGGATAAACACGAACTGAAGTAAATTAAAACATATAACGGTGGAATAAGTTTGGCAGTTTTCATCTTTTTATTAATACAATATATTTTTTATATTATATTACAATCTTACTTGCGTCAGTGCGATTCGATGAAGTTCCGTATAACATGATATTTCGGGGGGAAAAGTCCTTCTTCGGGTGTGTGTTCAACATTAATTCAAACGTACATAGGACGACTAGATATCTATACTAGAAAAATACCCGTCACAGAACGGGTAAAATCAACACCCCGAACAGTTTTGCACTAATTTGATTAAAATAAAGATATAATCTTACTAAACATTGTGCCTAGAATTTGTATTCGAATTCTGATCAAACTCCATTCTATGATTTTGATTTTTTTTAAATGAGTGAAAGCTTAAGAGGTCTTAAGAAAAATTGTAAATTCAGGAAATCTTGCTTACTTCGTGTCTAATGACTACGGATCAAATTTAATGCAAATCTGAAATATTTGAATGACTATGTAAGAAAGTGTTCTCTGTTTGTATTCTCAAGGGTGCACCTTCAAACCAGCGGATGATTTGCGAGATTTTAAGCAGTGGTGACACATAAACATCTGCGTTTTTCATGAGAATCCCTGGGGTTTCGTGGGAAATGACACGCCTGTTCATTGCGGTGTTAACCTTCTATCGACATATCTTACACACCCTTCCACATATTCCAGTTAACGTTTCCTAATAAAACCATGGAAAAATATGTGTCGGATTTCAGCATCACAAAAGGTCGAAATATCCTCCCCCATTTCCATGAATGGTGAGAATTTTTTTAGAATCTTGTTCCCAAAAACGTTTGCTTAGAGTTTTAAACAGAGTATTATTTTTAAATGGGACGAAAACATATCGGATGTTGGTTAAAATGCATCCAAAGTAGTTCATTCAATCTATCGCTTTCGCTTCGATCTTTCTCTTTTGATCTTGTATTCGCACAAGAATCTAATTCTCCAGTGTGACTATCTAAAGATGCCAATCCCCTATTTATCTACTTCCCACAGAGTAGAATGTGACACAAGGTCGGAAAGTGGGAATTGAGAAGCTAGCACTCAAGAGGAAGAGTACTTGGGGCTTTTAAAAATTGTCTGGGCATCCCCGTCGGCATTCCCCGGAAGGGGCGCCTCACGCGATTAGCAATAAACTAACCCCTTCTCAAAGGGTGAGAAGGCAAAGCCTGGGAGGGTGGACCTCCTAGAACTGCACAGGAGAGACTCATAGACAGGCGTAAGTCACGCCCTGAAGCACAAGACAATACCAGTCTATGGGGTGCAGTATCCATCGGAACAGACACTACACTTTGATCTCGACCAAAAGGCCGAAATGTCAATCCTGTCCCGAAACATGTGGAGATCCTTTATATAATAAAACTAAAATAATACCCGACCCAGGACAGATAAAATTAGTTATCCGAACAGAACAGTTTTGCACCACTTTTATATACTCCTTACGAAGATTAAAATCAAGATATAATGATATTAAACCTTATGTCTATAATCCTTATTCAAATGTGTATCTAAATCCATTACATGATTTTGATTCTAGAAAATGTCTAAAATCGAAGGCTTCAGCTTAAGCATTATTAAGAAGGGATTCAAATTCAAGGAATCTTGCTTAATTGGTGTCTAATGACTATGGATCAAATTAAATGCACAGCTGAATCATCTACTATGAATTATTAAAAATAATAATGAGCAATTAGAACGCCATACAGTGCATTTTAGTTTTATTAACTTTTTTTTTTAATTTAATTTTCGAAGATATACTTCCTCATCAGAATTTCAAATAAAGATATATTAAAATACCTTTTTTTTTTTCTTTTCTTCATCTCGGATTTTTGTGTTATCAATTCGGTGTTGTTGAAACGAATTTGGGATGAGAGTCTCTTTTGTTAAGGACGGCACATGGCAGTGCAAATTGTAATAGGAAATGTTGTTCTTGGTCTAGAAAGCATTGTTTATATGGGAGTATTTATTAATTGATGTCTTATACCTATTGTTAAATTTTCACGAGAGGCTCCCACCCCCTTTTACCCCTTTGCATAAAACTAAATTTAACTAAATATATCCCACTTTACGACCTCTTACGCCTAGCAACTGTGTTCAAAATTCATATGCATCAGTAAATTAGTTTAAGAGATAAACCATGTACATAGAAATATATAAACATATACGCATACCTTACTTTATATAGAGATATGAAAATACAGCCTTTTAAAGAATCTTCATTTCGAAGCACCAGTTAAAAAGAAAAAGTCTACATGCTGACGGTTTCCGGTTCTGAAATCGGAAATTGACAAGCGGTCTTTATAAAAAAAAAAAAAAGAACAGTTACCCATCATATTTTAGGTCGGATTGTTTTTTTTAGCGGGGTGGGGGGCAATTAATAATAATTTGT
Source organism: Sepiola atlantica (assembly GCA_963556195.1). Taxonomy (NCBI): domain Eukaryota; kingdom Metazoa; phylum Mollusca; class Cephalopoda; order Sepiida; family Sepiolidae; genus Sepiola; species Sepiola atlantica. Next base: position 24,068,691 of record OY744543.1, read on the forward strand.
TTTTTAGCGGGGGGGGGGCAATTAATAATTTGGTTTCACCATTATGTATTATTATAAACACATAAAATTATTAACACATAAGGAAATCAAACTGGTTTTATGATTTCAATTTTTTTTTTTTCAAATAATCAAATCAAACTTTCTGATGAGTTCTACTTTTTTAGGCGATTACATTTGGTTTTACAACCTTGCTACTCGGACTTAAGGTTAGTGGTAAAAAAAATGAGTTAACTCTCTTAACGAAATGTTTACAAACTAGTGAAATTTTCGCCAAAAGCTAAGCGGCATAACATGATGAAGGAATGTTTTTTGATAAACACCGCTCGTCAATTTCTGATTTCAAAACCGGAAGTGGACTTTTTCTCTTTAGTCGAAGCGCGCTATTTGTTGTTCCATGAAAAGAAAATCGTTCGATGAGTCAATGTTTTGTTTGTTTGTTTGTTTGGGTTTTTTTTTTTTTTTTAATTCTCAAGAAATAAATAGAAAGAAACTTTGTCGGTTGTGGTAAAAACAAGTGAATGTCATGTTCTGTGATGTTACTTTTAACAGACACATATTTTTGGCTTGCTCTTTTCTGGGGGGGTGTTTATTTGTTTGTTTTTAGCTTTTTTTGTTTTGTAGGTTTATTTTACTCCAGGGAAGTAAGAGGAACGCTATTTGCATTCATTCTCTATGGTTCGTTAGGCAAACGTGAATGCCATGCCAGACGGGGTACTTTTTATAATGCCGCTCATGGCATTAGATGGTGTGATGAAGAAGGCGGCATCTATACTAATACTTGTGCTTGCTTATCTGTCTGTCCTCGCTCGCTGTATGTGCCTATCAGTTCGCTAACACTACTGTGGGGCTACTAGACCTTGGAACGTGAAGTTTGGCATTAATGATCTCACGACCTATACAGATTTGGAATACGGGGAAGATTAATAACAGGAATACCATCGGGGTAGCCTGATCCCCATAATATAAATATATGTGTGAATTCTTGGAACTGATATATTCAAAAATGAATATGTTATGAGTATTGTTTATTTCCAAATTGTCATATAAAAGTTTTAGTTGGTTCAAAGTGTTAACCATACAGCTGATTTAATTATTTCTAGGCATTTGACTTCACATTTATTCCATGTATCTTTAAGATGTCGTTATGTGTTCGTCTATTTGCAATACTACCAAGGTTTAAGCATTTGACTTTACTTATCTTATGTTTAATTATACCTTTTTTATTTCTTCAATTTTTCATGATGGTCTTTTTGTATTAAAATCAAAAACATTAATAAATGTCCCATAGGTTACACGAATGTTTTTGATTCTTTGTCGAATCCTCCTCAGGTGTCAAAAGCAAATGAACAAAAAAAGCTAAAGAAACAGGAGAGTTTTTTAAAAGACGGCGGAGAACATTGTTCGCATTGTTCCAAGAAAGTCGTTGACGATTTAAATTCAGCGACGCTAAAGTGGCATCACAGAATAAAATTGCATTACGTTAAGCATATATATATATATATATATATATATATATATATATATATATATATATATATATATACAGGGTGGGCCAAAATAAGGGTCCTATCTTTAAATTTGAATAACTTGAATTTGAATAACTTCCACAAAATAAAAGTTAAACTCACCAAACTTTATGTGTGTGTAGACTGACCCTTCCGAGATTTTTTGAAATAAACAAAACAAATTTTAGCCGAAAAACACTTCTTAAAACTTACAAAAACTAAAGTATTGTTTTTTACACTGTTTTGAGTTTTTTAAGCAAAAATAATGTTTTCTAAATGAGGGTACGTTCCTTAGGGCTAATACGGCTCATGCTTGCTTCGGAAGGGGTCCTTTACTTATTCTTAAAAAAAATTTTTAAAAAATCAATAAATAAAAAAGTTATGAATTTTTAAAAATAGGACCCTTATTTTTGCCCACCCTGTATATATATGTGTGTGTATATATATATATATATATATATATATATATATATATATATATATATATATATATATATATATATATATATATATATATATATATATATATATATATATATGGGAAATGAAAAAGGAAAAACCAAGAGCTATTTTGAATATATTCATCAACGTTTCGTTTTTATTGTAAGACTTCCTCAGGATGATAATTTTAAGAAAAATGTCATGCAAGTACATCGAAATATTGGGTTGACATGATGGGTTGATGAGAAATAGTGGTAGCCGTGGTTACTAAGAGCTCTGGACCAAGGTCCGGGCTGAGAGAAGTCAGTCAGTGGCAGAGAGTGAAATGGATGCGGACGGCTGTCAACCACATATTTCGATGTACTTGCATGAGATTTTTCTTAAAATTATAATCATGAGGAAGTCTTACAATAAAGACGAGACGTTGAGGAATATATAAAAAATATCCCTTGGTTTTTCCTTTTTCATTTCCCATTACGTCGGATTACTCTCATCCTTCCTTTCTCATATATATATATATATATATATATATATATATATATATATATATATATATATATATATATATATATATATTGAAAAAAAAAGTTTTATAAGCAAACTAACAAGTTTCGGCGTATAGTTTTCTGTCCGCGGACTAAAAATCAACTTGGGTTCACAACGATGGTGGCGGCGACGAAACGATCAACTCGCGTGCGTAAAGGACTTTATACACCCATCGGAACGGATGTATATAACACCATTATTGGCTCTTAAAACGATATATAAAATAATATTTTGAGAACCTGTTAAACATTGTGTGATCTAAGTATGGTTTAAATCTCATTAAAATATGAGGTAACAAATTTCGGTTCGGTGTTCAGACTCAATCGGGGAGGGTCTCTTTATAAGACAAAAATAAATAAATATGACCTCCTTACGAAAATCTACATCGGAAGAGCATCATTCTTACTAAATTTCAAGTTCGTGGGTCTAATAGCCTAAAGGTAATTTTCGGAGTCGCATATACAGACATACAGTCAGTACGACATGAAAAGAAACTGAAACCTTAGGAAGATTTCCATTATTTCAGTAATTATAGGATAAACTGGTCTCATGAAAAAGAACTTTAAAAATCTGACAAATATACCCTGTGAACCAAGTGCAAGAGAGATCAAAGCAATTGCGCTTAAAGGGACGGTTAGAATTCTAAAACGATCTATCTGTTTCATAGACATGAAATAGCGGATAAATTTCTGGTATCTGGTAGGATGCCCCATCCCCAGAAAAAAAAACGTGGTAGATGCTCAAGACAGATTCTTTGAATGATCTTTATTCGTCAAAAGCTCTTCTAAATTATGCACTTTTAATTTTGAAAATAAAAATCAATCATTGGCCCAGATATGACGTTTATGTTTCCTTCTTTAAAAAGTGTCAAATTCATGCCATGTTTAATTCCATTGTTTCTACTTTTTTAATTCTAGCCATTTGGTGCACGCCCAGGAGGCCTTTGATTTCCGAGAAAGGGTCTTCCATAGTGACTTGCTGTTTTTTATAGCTGAGAAAGTTGTCGAGAAACTTGGCGGTAAATCCTACGAATTGCTCTTGAACGAACACATACTGGAACCTTTGAAAATGTCGTCCACCACCTTCGTGCATAAGCTGCAATCAAGTGAAGAAAATCTGGCTGAACCAAGTTTGAAAATAAACAACAGACAATATCCGGTTTCTCTACAGGCCATGAGGTAAGCTTCATTTAGTCTTTAAATGCCAGGCTGTTCGGAAAATAATGACCAATTTCAGAAACAAACATTTATTCATTAAGTTCATGCGGGACCAATTTATTGAACTTTTTAACCTAACTTACTTCCTTCAGATGGTTGGGCATCGTTGAAATACTGACACCAAGTGCTTTAGATATTTCTCTGACACTTGGATATAGGTTTTGTTCAACAATTGCTTTCAAACATTGAGTGCATGGCCGTCCTTTACTTTCATCATCTTTGTTAATGGCTTATATGCTTCAAAATTGTATCTTGAAAGAAATTATTGGATTAGAGTTTCAATCCAATAATTTTTTTTTTTCGTGGAGTCATATAAACAAGGCACGTGGATTAAGGTGTGTATTGAAATAATGATAGCAACTGCTTTGGGGTATTTCTCTGGACCTTTGACGTGAATTTTGTTCAACAATAGCTTTCAAACGTTAATTGTCAAAAGTGCATGGGCTTCCTCTACCTTTGTCATTGTCAGTGCTCTCATTATCATTACGGACTTTATGGAACCACCGTCGTTATGTAGAGATTATATGCTTCAAAATTGTATTCTGAAAGAAGTTATGGGATTAGATGCCTGTTGACAAATGTTTAGTCGAGTTTGAACTCATACAAGAAATATATATATATATATATATATATATATATATATATATATATATATATATATATATATATATATATATGAAATGAATGGTGAGTATAAAAATTAGAAAAAGAACAATATTTATTGAATCATCAAGTGGTTTAAACAAGAAATATAACAATAAACTTTTTTTCTTTTTTCTTTTTTTCTAAAAACAAGAAAAAAAAGAAAAAAATCATCGGTATATTCCTTGTTTAAACTATTTGATAATTCAATAAATATTATTCTTTTTCCAATTTTTATTCTCATCATCCATTTCTATTTATAATTTCTTTATCTCGTATATTGAGCATTGACTCTTTTTGATTATTTTAAAGATAATATTTTATCTTTATCATCTCTCCATTTGATATATATATATATATATATATATATATATATATATCTTCTTTTTTTATATTTGTAATTCAGCTTTTAAGTACTCTTTATAGAAGTCGTTCGAGATAAATGATGAAGCCACTTGATGTAAAGATCTTAAAAGAACGAATAATGATTATCGCAAAGACAGGAGATACCTATTAACCATCATCTTGAAAAGGCTACGCTATAGGTAGGAGGAAAACAATCAGCAGGAAGAGAGTTCCACACGCCTGCAGTTCTTGGAAAGAACTTACTGGAATAAGAAGCTTTATTATAAAGAGGTATCAAAACAGCGAATTGATGAAGACTATTAGACCAACGAATCAAACGAGCTGGAACAAAGGAAGCAGTCAATACGCCAGACAATTCTGAAGAACACATTAAATTTAATAAAGCACTGCAAAATAAAAAAGCAACCGAAATTAACTTTTTAAAACTAAGTCGATAAATCGACCAGTATTTTCTGAACATACTAATATTTAGCTACCAATGTCGACAAAGGTCACCATCCATATGTAATGAGATTACCCATGGGGGGCTATTAATATTAATAATGCTACTAACGTGAACATTATTGGTAATTTATTAAATATTTACTCATGAATTATTTAGCAGTGATGAGACAGATTCAAGTCTCACTTTTATTTCCGGAGTGACGTCAGTGAAAAGTTCTAATAAAGAGAGATAATTTTTAACTGACTGTTCGTATTATTGAGGGCTTATATGCTTCAAAGTTCTATCCTGAAAGAAGTTTTTGAAAATTAATCACACAGTACACATCAATTAATGAGTATGTATAATTTTAATAAAACACTCAAAATACACAAAAAAAACTAAATCAACTTTTGAAAAGTGAAGCAATAAATCGGACAGTATTTTCTGAACAAACAAATATTTCGCCGCCAATGTCGACAAAGATCACCATATACATGTAATATTACATACACATGAGATTACCTGTGAGAAAGTAACATTCATACTGTAACAGTATGAATGTTATTTTCTCACAGGTAATCTCATGTGTATGTAATATTACGTGATAACTCACAATGGCAATTACGACGACGAAAATAGAGTACTCAAATATAGTCTAAAGATTGAAATACAAAGCTCTGTCGCATTTGGAATTCAAGGCTGATTTTTTTTTTTTTTTTTTTTTTTTTTTACATGGTTCACCCCAAACAAGGCAGGACGCCACTGTAAACGTAAGGGGCTACTGAGAAAAAAGGAAAAAGGGGGGAAGGATTGGTGGTTCAGCTTAAATTGGGATCTGAGCAGCGAGGTGTCTGTTTACATTAGTTTTAAATTTCTGCATGTCAGTACTGTCGGGGAAACAGGGGGCAGGGAGGGAGTTCCAGAGGCCAGCAGCACGAGGAAAGAAGCTATTTGAGTAGAATGCTCTCCGGCATCTGGGGACCTCCACAGTGAATGAGTGAGATTTAGTAGAATGTCGAGTTAGTCTATTGAATTTACGTCGAGGGGGTACCAGAGCAGCACACTCATCGGAGCATAATCCATTGAAGTATTTGTAAAACAAACACAAGGATGCTACATTGCGGCGATGGGACAGGGGCTGGAGCTTAGCTGACAGTGAGGGACCTATTAGGTTGACTACTCTTTTTTGGACTTTGTCAAGGAGGGAGAGACTAGTAGATGATGCACCAGCCCAGATGTGGCAACAATACTCCATGCATGGGCGAATGGTGGCTTTGTAGAGATACAGGATAATGTCAGGTGTAAGGAGTCCACTAGCACGGTAGAGGGAGCCAACCTTCTTTGCGGCAGCCTTGGCAATGTCTTCAATGTATGTGTTCCAATTCATGTTACCTGTGAAGGTTAGGCCAAGGAGTTTGAATGATGAACTCTCAGGTAGGGTGTTATTTGCCATGGCAATCGGTGGTTGGAGAGGCTTCTTGTAGTTGTTGAAGGAAAGGAGCTTTGTCTTTGCGGCATTAAAAGTCACCAACCATTTATGGCCCCAATCCACTACAGCCTGGAGGTCATTTTCTAAGGATGCAGCCATTGCCTCAGATATGATCGCGTCCGTTTTGGCATGTTTGTATTTATGAAAATAAACATTTGATTTTGTTGTTTAGAAATAAATTGAAAAAGAAACAGATGTTAATAAATGTTGTAAGCAGATCGTAAAACGATGGCAGAGCAAACATTGACACCAAATAGCGAGGACATTCTGTGATTTTCTCCCCCAGTGGACCCACAACAGTGAGCCCACTATACGCAAAGAAATTAGTGAGAAAGTAAGATAATGTGCACATACGTCAGCAATAAAAGTTGCCAACTGTTTCCTTCTCGTGATGTCTTCAGAATCTCCAATGAGTTGATCAAATTTTTTCCCATGTCTCCATTGCTCATTATTTCTGTCTCCTCTTCCAATAGTGGTTTGTATACGAGTATTATATACATGTGGTCGTATAGCGGTTCTGTCTTGACGTTGTGGAATTGAAGATCTTTTGATGCAGGACTCTGAATAAATGATTACCTCCCCTTGTGGGATGAAACTAAACTTCTCCAGTCTGATTACTGATGCGGACAGTTTATTATAAGTATTTATTGACCTGTTATTTTAAGAAGACTATGTTGTTACCCGCAGGGAAGCAGTCTCGTTGTAATGAGTTCACAGGCGGGAAGCCCTTGAGGAAAAACTCTGTTCATGGATATTCTTCTTGGCGATATGCACATGGAGAAAGAAATTTTTTTCCGTTGTGGTAGAATGACGTGTTTTTGCTGTGAATGTGTTCATCGATGACGTCACAACACACGCGTGATTCCTAATTCTGCTTTCTGCGTCCACATGTTTGTCAAACCTGGCCCTCTGACCTCGACAGACAACCACTTTCTACGGTTGTCCTTGAATGATTAACTCATCCTCCGTAATATACAACACTAATTATTTGAAGACTAATTTGTGTTGTGTGCATATTTGTAAAGATCGCAGAATTAAGCGTTTGTTGATCCAAAATTAAGATGACTTCAAAATAACATTGGAGGATTTCGTTTAAGAATTTGCTTGCAATAATAATGTTTTCTATTTTTTTTTACCATTACAGGGGTTATAAACTGACCCGAGCTGCTAACGGTATCTGTTCAACAGGCAATGACATTGGGAAGTGGTTGCGTATGAATCTCATGAACGGGATCGATATAGACCAAAAAAGTAGGATAATCTCTCAAGAAAAACTGAACAGTTTGTACACGTTGGACATCGACCGTTTCACGGAGGCCTATGATCTTATCCGGGATCGATTCTTGCAGCCGGCAGTCACTGTATCTTTCACGCGTGAAGGATATGGGATGGGATGGGAAATTGGCTCTTACCGAGGTAAGAAAGAAAATTGTTTTTCGTTTTTTTTATTTTTATTTTTTTTTATCTATTTTTTTTTCGTTAATTAAACTGCTTCTCCATTTTGTGACGGGCAATGAACATGAAAATAATTCAATTTTAACCAAAAAGGAATAGACATTTCCTCTAAAAACAAAATTATTAATGAAATGTTCAGTGTTTCTTTCTTCTTTTACTCATGCCTTAATCCCGAGCTACGGCGGGGTCCGCCATGATGGACCTTTGTCTCCACGATCATAGGCTTAGTCCGGGTGAAGGCCGGTTATACAGAGACTTTTGTGTCGGGTGTCTGCCCATCTCATCATCGGCATACACCTCGATCGTTTTCCAGTAACTTCTAATACAAAGGCTAGTTTCGCGACAGTGTCGTTATTGGCCTTCAGCACGTGTCTACACCATCTGAACCGCCATTCCCTCATGTTGCCCTCAATCGGTACCATGCTATAGCGCCCGCGGATATATATCTATATCCGTGTCTATATTTATGGCAGTAATAAAATCAAAAATAGACGTAGAAATTCGGTTTGGTTTAAGTAACCATATCGTGAACATATACTAATTAATAAATGAATGTGAATATAAAGTATAATTTTTTTTAACTCATAGATTGTTTAGGTCACTTTTAAGTGACCTAAACAATCTATGAGTTAAAAAAAATTATACTTTATATTCACATTCATTTATTAATTAGTATATGTTCACGATATGGTTACTTAAACCAAACCGAATTTCTACGTCTATTTTTGATTTTATTACTGCCATAAATATAGACACGGATATAGATATATATATCCACCATTCATTCTAAAGACGAAATACGTCTTATTTTACCCATAGTCGAAACTCAGTGACGACATTTTCAAAAAGATAACACTCTAACGAGTAGTATGGAAAAATGTAATACAGCCCTCGGTGGAAAATGGTACTCAAGGATTCGAGAATTAAATGTAAAATTAACAAAAGTTAAATGTTTTGAGAGCTTAAATACAAACTGCCTGTAAATCACTTTTTATTCACACTTTCAATTTGCTATCGTTTTGTAAAAGTGGTCATTGAGTTGTGTTATGTGGGTTTTTTTTCGATATAATGTGCTCACCACACCGAGAAAAAATTTCACAACATCGCACAACATGGCAAGTATACCTGTAATAAACCAAAATGTGAACTTGTCAACATTTACTGACAGATTCCTTCTTCGGATTCTTAAATACACGAACCCAAATACAACCGCTACACCTTACCTGTGATAGCTCCAATGTCATAGATTGCACAAAATGTCCAAATAATGGCTACATAGGTGAAACAAACACACGTTTTAGATTTAGATTCAATAACCACAACTTACTATTCGACAAAGCACACTATATCTCCGCCCCATGAAAGTAAATGTATTGAGAGCATTTAATACGAGCGGTATGTATGAAAAATGGGAAGCAAATTGATTATGTGTGTGTATAATTACGTGAGTATATTCTAAATATTCGATTTATATTCAAATAATGTTTCTGAGTAGTATGATATATATGTATATATTTATATTTAAATTTGTTTATATTTCAAACATAAATTTTATAACACAAAGTTTTATAATAGCTCAATAGTGTAGGACTAGAAATGTTTTAATGTAATAGAAAATATTTTAATGTTATTCAAAGCATATAAAATGTAAGAGACAAATTCTCACTAATTTCACCCAAAAAATCATTTTTATTTGCAGCATAAAATTGTTTAGGCCTACCAACAAAGTATATATAATAATAATGTTTCAAGTGTTCAGAGTATTTATTTCATTGGGAGGCTATCTTCAGTGCTCGTATAAAAAGGAGGTAGTGCTCCAGACATGAAAAATCAAAATTGCAATTAGGATGTTGAGTTTATCTATGTATTGTTTTTATTATTAAAAACGAAATTGGTGAGAATCTGTTACCTACATTTGATGTGGTTTGAATAACATTAATATATATATATATATATATATATATATATATATATATATATATATATATATATATATATATATATATATATATATATATATATATATATATGAGGTAAATTTAAAAAATTCAAAACATATTAATCAAAATTTCATATTGTTATGGTACCGTACCTGTACGAAGAACAAATGGACTCGCCCATCCATAATAAAATGCGAGAAGCATTCCAACACACAGACTTCTTCCAACCCAGTTCTATACTGGCAGTCCAGAATACCACTTCTTGTATATATATTCTTTTTCTTCAATAATATATCTTTGTTCCTGTAACCCCGTGTTTCCGTGTCTTTATTTCGGCCCATAACAGGGTTGCAACACATATATGATAATCAGGCTCCGGAAATAGACACGCAACAATGTCTATCTATATGTACACGCGTTTCAGAAAATCACTTTCATGATAAAAATTACATTTTTAGTAAAGTTTGAAAACATATATGATTTTCATTCTCAGCATAATAGATTTTATCACAATTCCAAGTAACATTCATATATATACAAGTAACATTCATATATATACAAGTAACATTCATATATATACAAGTAGCATTCATATATATACAAGTTCCAGACGAAAAAATTAGTCATTCCACCTTCCAGAATAAAGGAGTTCGTTTTATACCCTTGTTTCCTTTTCTTTTATCTAAGTATAGGTAAAACATACGAATTTTCAAATACAAATCCGAATCAGATTGAAAATAAGAAGTGGCCGATTGTTATCAAATCTTGTTTGAAACCATTAGTTCATTAAAAAATGTATTTTTTTATGAAAAGACCTATTGTCATAGAGTAGTTACCGATTTAAAATAAATTGATGGAACTCCCAGCCAATAGAAAATTAATTATATCTTTAGAATTTCTCTTCTTGTTACCGTTAACATTAGCACAGACAGGTGTAGAGAACACCTCTGTTTGAAAAAATAAATAAAAGCGAAGTTATTACATATCCTTACTAGGATGGGTCTCAAGGGACGCAATCTACTTACTTTTAGCACTTATTGAGTCATTTAAAGTTTTAGTGATGAAGAGGTAGTAACCACGATATTTTGTCAATTTGCTATCTTTTAATTAATATTTTATTAAATTATTAACATCTTAACGATTTATCACTATTGATATTATTTTCAACACACTGATCTTAGTGCATTATATTATTTATAATATAGGATAATATAGGTTTACTCTAAAATTGATGACTTTTATTGACTCGGAATCTGGACGGAATTTCGAACGGAACCCTTGGCGCAGTGGATATAGTACTAAGTAAAATCTAGTTCCAAGTGATAGTCATCTGAAGGTTGAAGGTTCAATCCTCGGTACGGCGATACGAAGAATTGCGAAGTACTGAAGACTTCTCCCAGTCATGGCTCACAGAACGAGAGCATGCTACCCCGTGCACTAAATAAAGGGTTCCGTTCGAAATTCCCTCAAGATTCCCGAGTTTGACAGAAATATTCCAGATTTCGTAAAGATACAGCTCAAGAAGGTCGGAGGTTACAGCGGCCGAAACGTTGTGAAGAGAACTCAAGATGGGAACAGTAGTCCAAATTATCAATCCTCATCTCAAAAATTCAGAAACATAACAATCAAGATAAGTTTATGTTTATTACAAACAAAAATTGTGCATACACGCATTCATCCACTCTATATAAAAACTACTTATTTTTATGATTCCTTTCGGTTGCATAAATAAATTACGTAATTTCCAAACCTTGTATTTGTTGTCAGTCATTGTTGATTGGCGTTCACGTAAATGTTCAAACCTGAAAAAAAACATACATATTTTTTTCAACGAGAATAATTCTTGACACTCTTTACACTGCGTCGATTTCGCGGTGTGATAAAGCCTTTTCTGTTCCAGACCATACGTAACAGAATGTACATTTTACGAAAACGGTGGATTAAACCAAATAATCCGTCGTCTATGATTATTCCTCTCTTCATTACTAGCAATAACTTGTTTGTTATAATTAATTTTTATAGATTCCTGTTGATTCCGTGTATTTAGTTTATTGCATTCTATATTGATTTTATTTATATTCTTACTTTCATTTAGGTTTATTAGTCATTGCCATATTTTTTAGTAATTATATTTGGTTTCCTTCTAACATTATAATTGGGAAATCAGTGCTATTTTGGAATTTAATTTGGTCAGTGTAACATGAATTCATCAGTGCAGAATTCTCATTGAATATTTATCTGTTAGATTATATCCTAGATATTCTATTTTAAAAATTGGAAATGGTGTAGTTGGTTATGAAATTTGGGTGTGATGGTTTGTTTAGGTTTGTGGAGGAGTGCAAAAGTGTTGTTATTATGGTTAATAGTTAAGTCTAAGAAATTTACTACATTTTAGTGAATGTCTATTGTTATTGTCAGTGAAAATTGCTTGAAGAATCCATGTAATTTTTTTCTTTTTAAACATAGAGAATAATTTGTAAATGCGGTATTTACTTTTTTAAAATTTGTTTATATTTTATATAACAGGTTATAAGTTACTGACTCATGATGGCTCGATTCCTGGTTATGAGGCGATTATCTCTATGTTACCTGAGCAGCGTGTTGGTGCCTTCCTTGCGATGACCGGTACTGGAGGAAATGAAGCGATTGTAATCAAGACATTGATCAGCGCGTTTGTCCTTGATTTAACCCTAAACAACACAAGCTGGATCAATTACACCAACGTCTGTCAGGTTATGGATAATTTAATGGCCGAAATGGAACGCAACGCGTATCTTCTTCGGCCGCACTTCACACCGCACATTTGGCAAAAAGGTATGATTATCTGGCGAACTTATACCGCACACGTCCTAGGAAGTTTTTCTTATTCACTTTTGTTCGTTTTGTTTTTTTATAATATTATAATTATTATCAATTAATACCTGTTTTTTTTTGCAGTTGGGTTAATGAGAAAAATTGTTCAATTTTTTACGGATTAATTTTTTTATAATGGATTTATAAGTTCTAGTTATTTGCATCAGTTAAAATTTGATTGTACAGATTCAACACCGATTTTTCAGCATTTAATGATCCGGAATCTATTTTAATCCGATCAAAATCACGAGAGGGAACTTGCTAATTCCGCTGACACAAGACTCGTCTACTGAGCGACTAATTTGTGTGTAGCGCGCCATCAATGTCTTTGTTTACACGAGGATTGTTGTCGCACTCTATTTTGAGGTTATATCTTATTTTGCTTCAATGTAAACCCGGTTGTGGCTTCACGTGTAAATTCAAGTGGCAGCCGTTGTCTTCAATAAAATTTATTCACTAACATTTAATTTTCTATCAACCCCTAGTGGTTTAGAGACATAATCATATCCCCCTTTAGAGACAATGGATATGTAATTGTGAAGCAAGGGTTGTGCAATCTCAACCACTCTTCTGCTGAATCAGCACTTCTTGATCCCAGTGGCAAGGAGATTTCCAGGGCGACTGGAAACAATACCGAGAGAGCACATACAGCACCTAGTATTCCAAATAATGGTATTTTAAATTCCAATGACAAAGTTTTTATTCATTTTTTCTTGCCAAATTTCAAAATAATTCAATGTAACTTGACAATTGTTTCGCGCAACCAAGAAGAAATATATAATTACCAGGATTTTTCGTTCATGCAGCTCATCAGAAAACCATCAGATCACTTCTGGAAGATAAATACAAAATGTCCGGTTTTCTATGAATGGAAGCTTTGATTTCTTTTAAGGAACTGTTTTCTGTGGGAATTGCATAAAATAGGTTTTTTATTATTTTTTTTTTGTTAGAGGAGTTTTCTTTTGAAATTCGGCAAGACAAAATAAATAAAGACTTGGTCATTGGAATTAAAAATACCATTGTTTACTTATATATGCTCAGTTGTTAAATGTTTACATTCATCAAACTTTTACATTTTACAGTTCTAGTAATTTTCTTATATATATATATATATATATATATATATATATATATATATATATATATATATATATATATTAGTACAGAAAAAATAGTACAACATTCGTACCGTCGGTTTCAAGCACGGAAGGACTTAGCCATCCGGCTCTCTTCAGCTTCTGTTGTCATCTGTTTCGGAAATGTGAAGTCACGTGTCACTCTCGTTTGGCCGCGTTATTTGCTTAGAGTGTTATGTATGTTTGTTTAAATTTAGTGTAAGGAAGGTTTAATAAGGTTTGAAAAAAAGGGGGAGGATGAAAAATAACAGTTGAGATTTAAACCGGAGAAGATTTAAAGAGATATAAAAAATAAAATATAAAAAATAAAAAATAAAAAAATAAAAATAATATTTCTATATAATTCCCGTGAGCCAATATCATGAGTTTCGTATATTTGGCCGTTACTGTTTTGGGGTTTAATGATGTGTGTTCTAAAGGAATTAGGGAGATAAAATAGGTTTACGGATTAAAGAGGTTTAAAAGGAACACCATTAATTAATTTCGGTTTTAAATCCTGGGTTAAAGGACTTTAAATCAATCTCGAAGGAATTTAAATGAAGGTATCATATATATATTAAATATCCATCTACGTTTCACCTTTATTAGAAGGTTTCATCAAGACGGGAGATTGAAGAAAAAGAAAAAAATACAGCAACAAGTACCAAAGTCTGAAAAATAAATGTGAGGAAACGCTCAGCAGTTAGAATGCTGAGAAATGTTCTACGGCAGAACAGCCGATAAAAGTTTTAAAAGTGAGCGTTCAGAAGTCAATGGAACGTTATATATACCGTTGACTTCTGAACGCTCACTTTGTTTAATAACTATAGAACAGCGGTAACATTTGAGATTGTAACAATGATCTATTCAACATCAACCTTATAAACATTTATTTATTAAAACTTTACATTTTTAGTTACGTGAGCTTTCAATCTATTATTATACTAAAACTGAGTTAATAAAACGTGTGTTGCCATAAGGCTTTTTTCTATTAAGTTTTATCACACAAAATGCATGTCACAATATTCCTGAAATACACAGGTAGATTATGTAAAACAACAAAATGTTAATTCGTCTTATTAGCCGACAATGAATTAACCTAGTGTCCATCTCTCCCAAAGATCCTGTCTCTCACTCTCCCTTTCACTTGTAGTTCTTTTGCCGCTATCTCTTAGTTCATACGCGCTCTAGTTCACTCTCACTCGTGTCTCTCTTTAACTCTCTAAGTTTATAAAATAAAAGGGGTAATCAATTCCCCACCGTTTTGCTTCCTTCTCCTCCAGCGAATAGATAATAGTAGTACTACTATTTGTCTTGGAAGAAATTATTTTAAAACGCATCTTTTTAAAAACATTTTAACGTTGCTGGATCATTATTATGAAATTGAAAATAAAAGCCTTTATCAATGCAAGATTAATTTTTTTTTTTTACTTTAATCTTATTAATTTCGGAATAATATTCCATCACCAGAGTTGACCAGTAATGTGTCATTTTTTTTTCATCGAAAAACACAAAAACAAAAATAAACAAACTTTTTCCTTCTGTTTCTTTGATAAAATGTCCTTGTTATGATGTATCCGCGCCGATGCCGTTGGCGGTTATGCATTCAAATTCTGATTATAGAACGAAGAAAGCATTCGCATGCTCGTTGTTTAATAAAATTGGTCGTTCATTTTAATACTGGTCAAGACTGATGATGGAATATTATTCCGAAATTTATAAGATTAAAGTAAAAAAAAGTAATAATAAATTAATCCTGCATTGATAAAGGCTTCTATTTTCAATTTTATAATATTTTAAATTATGTTTATAAATTTAATTAATTTTGTTCAGTCTACTAATTTTGTACATTTTTCAAAACTAAAATATTTTTTGGTAAATCTATATTTCACTTTCACTTTCACTTTCACTTTTAGTTGTTTTGCCGCTATCTCTTAGTTCATCCGCACTCCAGTTCACTCTCACTCGTGTCTCTCTTTAACTTATTTAACTACTCGAGGATAAGGGTTAAAGAGATCGTCGGTTGGACGTTAAGTGCCACCACGCGAGGATTGGAAACAACCGTGAACTAGACAGAAGATTTCTCAAAGGGAATTGATTATCCAAGAGGACGGCTCAGCAAGTATGTATTTACATGAGAAGACGACTATGTTATAGTCGGTTGGGAAGCAGCTTCGTGATGTTTAGTTCCACAGACGGTATGCTCTAGGAAGAAAAAAATGTTCATAGAAGTTGCGCTTGATCTTTAGTTCGGAGAAGGAGAAAGGAAATAGAGAAAATAAAATGATAATTTTGTTCAAATAACCTAATAAATATAATAATAAAATAAATAAATAATTATTGTTTTAAATAATTTTAAATAATAATTTTATAATAATTTTAATAATTTTAATAATAATAATAATAATAATTTAATAATAATTTTAAATAATTTTAAATACTTTCAAATAATTTAATAATAATTTTAATAATAACAATTTTAATAATAATAATTTTAATAATATTAATTTTAAATAATAATGTTAAATAATTATTATTTTCCAAATAAAATAATAATAGAAAAAATAAAATAATGATTTTGGATTTTGTCTTTTTATTTCTTATTTAACTGGTTTTGCAAACTCATTTTTCCTGATGCAAACGATCTAAATCCAGCTCATTGGCTGACCCAACAGGTCACGTTTTTTCTAGTAACCTAAAATAGTGTACGTTTCTCCGGTTCTCCTGAATGCTAACCCGGTCTCACAGTGCTTAACTAACAATGGCAATAGCATATACGTATATTCTAAATAGTCCTCTCCTAGTTTTTTTTTTCACTTGTTCATTCTTCTCGACATTCAATGCTATTTCACCTGGTTTTTTTTCTATCGAACACATCGAAGGATGTATGTCGTAATGACGCTTTTAAAAATCTAAATTTTATATTTTACCCCATTGTCACTGTTGCTGGTTTTTTGTTTGTTTGTTAAACAAGTCTAACTTCTGCATAGAGATCACAAAGATTGTGCCTCAGGGTTGTCTGGTCTGCATGAAGTTCTCCTACTTAGTCGCAGTTATTTGTTAACCTGCAGGATTGCAGGTGTTTACCCCCGACGCCTAGAAGAGCCAGCCTCAGCGGTTGCATAAAAAGTCCGGGAAGGTTTTGTCCAGAACACACAAAGGAATGATTTGCGGTTTTGCGCCTGATACGTCTTTGCCTGCCACATGCAGAGACAGAAACGACCAGAAGACGACGACTCCTGGTGCCGACTTCTTCTGGTAGTTTCACCATAGCTCTGTCAGCCGAGTGGCTCTGACACTACCACATTGCCATCGCCCCTACCACGGCGGGGAAGGGATGGACTTTAGTGAGACACTGCGACTGGTTTAGTATTATTACGCTGTGTGCGTGTTCATGGTGATAGTAGTAGTAGTAGTAGTAGTAGTAGTAGTAGTAGTAGTAGTAGTAGCAGTAGTAGTAGTTTCTGCATTGTTTCCAGTCGTGCCGTTCTGGGCTCCTTGCACTGGACTCAGGTAATGACGGTTCAGGAGAGGTGTGGCTTACGCAAACCTTGCTTCACAAACGTTAAATTATCTGAAATGGAAGATTTACAATTTCAATTTGTTGCTAAGCTCGCCGATGAAAATGGTTGAATCGTTCTACCTGGCTCCTGGTGCAATCCTCTACCTATATAAAAGTCAGATACGCTCCGAGACGGAGTATTGCTGCCACATCGGGGGAGGTGTCGCTCAGAGTGTCACTCTTTATTGCCTTGAAAGAGTGCAAAATCGACTTCGCAATCTAGTGGGGGATTATCTTTTCTGTTCTCTCGAGCCCCTTTCTCACAGAAGAGACGGCACTAGTCTTTCTCTACTCTATCGTTATTTCCATCGAAGGGGCTCGACTGAGCTTCAATCTCTGGTTCCTCCCTCGTAAAACATTCGCAGCAAGAACTCGTCTTATCACCACAACTGCAAAGAAATTTCCTTTCTTCTTCTGTGTACATAAAACCAAACGGAATTTTCATACCATATTTGGAACACATTGCCGCGAGACTACTTCCCTACAGATTACGTCTTGAAGCCCAATGTCAACAAATACTTGTCGAGCCGTCCTCTTAAGTAATCAGTCAATTCCATTCATTGTTTTCAATCCTCTCAGAGTACTGTTTATCGTCCAACTGACAATCTCATTAACTTTTATCCTCGAGTGGCTTCTGGCATTGGTAAGTGGTGACTCATTAGTATGAAACTGTTTTTCACGTATTTGCAAATGTAATCTTAAATTGGTATTCTATTTTACCTATTTTTTATCTTTTTTCTTTTTAATTTTAGGTCATTCCAATGGCGGCAAAAAAAGGGACGAGAATAGTTATGATCCGATGCTTTACGCGGGAAAATACCGAAATCGTATGTTTGGCAATATAACGGTCAACTATAACGCCACTGCCGACCTACTCTGGCTGGTATACGGGAAAACGGGATACTTCGATTTGAAGCGCACGACGACGAAGGACACATTCTTATTACAGGCGTTAGGCGGTCTCCCGTACTATATGAACCATGCGGACAATTATAAAAGCGATCTCTACCGTTACTTGTATTTCAACCGTACAAAGGGCAGCGAAACGGACGGGAGATTTGAAAGCATTACGATTCCCGACTTTGATCATAATGTCCCTCCAGTCTTTAAGAGGCGCCTGGAGCCGGTCGTCATTGAAAAACAATCAGATTCACACGTCTACTTGATCTCAAACGGTCAAAACATCATTCGCGCTTTCAACGTATTGATTCTAAGCAGTTTTGTGGGTGCATTTCTCATTGTAGCTCTTCATTAATGAAAACGGTTTAGGTCATCCATAAGAAAATTTCACGGCGCTTGCGCATAAAAAGGCACCCGTTAAATATATCAGTTAAAAATAAAAATAATAGTAAAACTTTATGAAGTACTTACTTGGTATTGAAAAATATTACCGTACACCGAACATTACGGAAAATGAGTATTTTTATTTTTATTTATGAAATTCAACTCTGCATCGTAGCCCAGAAAAGTCCGCCATTATCAGATGTTCGTCTTAGTTAATGACTCAAGGCTCACTGATTGTCTACCCTTGGCGTAAACAGGGTAAAATCGCTAAATTAATTTTATTTTTTTATTAAAATTCTACTTGATCATTTTCGGTGTACGGTAATATTTTTCAATACCAAGTAAGTACTTAATAAAGTTTTGCTGTATATTTTATTTTTACTGCCATATTTCAAGGTGCCTTTTCATGCACAAGCGCCAAATTTACTTTTATTTCCTGTACATGCATGAGTTACCTTCGAAAGGATAATTAGAATTAGTATATGTTGTTAAATCTGTTACGTTTATGTTATAATTTGAATCATAAATGTTAGTTAAACTAGTAGAAACTAGTCAATTCAGCGCATAAGTAAAGCATATTTTTTTAATTAAAGAAAATTAATATATTAATTAAAGAAAGTTAACATATTAACAAAAAATTTCAACTTTTTTTTTCATAAAAAAAATTGAATATAAATTTTGATGTAAAACTTGCAGTCATTTTTACAGGAGCCGTGCGTATATATTAGAGTTATAATCCGATAGTTTCGTGTTTTTTTTTAAACAATAAATAATGAAATTAATTAAAAATATAACGTAACACTAAACTAACACTCGTGTGTAAATAAGTACATTGTTATAATACATCTTCCCATTCCAGTAGTTTTTTTTACAAGAACTGCAGGCTTGTGGAACTCTCTTCCTGCTAATTGTTTTACTCCTTCACATAGCTTTGGTATTTTCCAGACTAAGGTTAATATTAATATTCTGTCATTGCGTTAATCATCTTTCGTTCTGTTTAGCTCTTTACATCAAGTAGTTTCATGCCTTGTTTGGAGCAACTTCTATAAAAAAATTGAAAAAAAAAACAATAGCGAAGGACAACATATTTCACCATTAACAAGTGTTCGTCGCGCCTATGATAACCATACTTTATGTTAAAGACGCTCTGGGGTAAATTTAAACTCGAAAGAAGACATTAAATGATTCAAATAAGATAAATTGTACATTGTTCAACTGGAATTTCATTTTATATATTTTTCATATAAATTTAGCAACTGTTATTTAATAAAAGTCAAAAAGGAAAAAGATATTTTAGTATTTTTAATTTACGCTTTAAAAAAGTTAAAATTTCAAACTAATTTCTTTTTCATTGTTTTTGGCGGCGTACCTATCTTCAGTTATATATAACAACTACGCTGAGGGGGACCCTCTCGAATCATTTACATAATGTAAACAAGAGCATAAGGCAGTCGTGAGGCTACACACCTCCGTCTGACAACGTAAGGATTGTTCAGTCTTATCTGGACCTTACTTCTCCATATTGTATGAAGTATTCCTAAAACGTTGATAACTCAAAAAAGTATATATCTGACCCGGATGAAATATTGCATTGTTGTTACTGTTGTCAAAGATCACCAGAACCATACATCAAATTTGAAAAAATTATAGAACCATACATCAAATTTGAGAAAATTACTAGAACCATGCATCAAATTTGAGAAAATTACTAGAACCATACATCAAATTTGAGAAAATTACTAGAACCATACATCAAATTTGAGAAAATTACTAGAACCATACATCAAATTTGAGAAAATTACTAGAACCATACATCAAATTTGAGAAAATTACTAGAACCATACATCAAATTTGAGAAAATCACCAGAACCATACATCAAATTTGAGAAAATCGGGAGTTGAAATTCCGTTACAATTTCTACAATGACCGAGGCCCTATAAGATGCAGGAATGCATTGGTTACAATATGGGCCAAGTAGCGATGAACAAGGGGCCTCCTTTGAAGGGGATTAGGGTCCCAACCCCGTCACATATTTGAAATGCACTAGCATGGGAACTAGATATCCCAAAACTAAATCAATTCTAAGTTAGTCCATGACCGATTTTTTGATCAAGTTCAGTGACGCTTAGTCAAGCGATGTGGGCGTTAAACTGTACACAAACAAACACACTCCACTTAAGACATAAGTTCGTCTCGAAATATCGTCAAACACTATGTGAATGTTAATCATAAAATACAAAATACTTTCTGATTTTTGTATCTTTTGATGATGAACACTTTTGAGGCATATGAATATTATTGAATATCCAATATACATTCAAATATGTAAATTAATTAAGTCGATTTGCATAATTGAAGGCGGCCATCTTGAATGCATAATGTTGTTACTCAATTTAACTGACTTTCGTCATTTGTTTTTCAATTGTGATAATGATGAACAATTATTTGTAAAATTTCTATGAAATTTAATTGGAGATTTATTTCGAAACTTGTATGGCAACATTTTTTTACTAAAGAGTAACCACTTATTAAGGCCCAAAATCCACTCGAGGATCAGGGTTAATGGGAGACAACACCGTGGTGATTAGTAATGATGGTGGAAATTGGGCTGAATTTGATTATTTAAGAGGACGGCTCAACAAGAACTTGTTTACATTGGACTTGAAAACGATTACGTTAGGAAGCAGCCCCGCGGTATTGTGTTCCCCAGACGAGTAGTTCTAGGAAAGAAACTTTGCTTATGGAAGTTTCGTTTAGTTTTAGACACATGAAAATGATAAATTATTGGCAGTGGTTGTAGCTAGACGTGTTTTTTTGTGAATATTTTACAGAGGGACATAGATTGAAGCTCCATCGAGCACCTGCTATGAAAATAACGATAGAGTAGAGAAAGACTAGCAACGAATCCAATGGTAGATACTCTTAATCTTTGGTGACGTCATTGGCCGCTGATGTATGCGCGCTAAATTCGAATTACGGTTGTTTTTCTTCGGGGAGGGTAGATTCTTGGATCTTATCAGCTAGAATCTCATTGGATGTTTTGCTCCACTTTTCAAACTTTGAGTAGTGGTAGCAAAACAATAGCACCTTCTTTTGTGCAACAGTCCATTTGATGGAGATAGAGGGCCAGGACCTTTTGTCTCAAGGCCTGATGGCTGACCCTGGTTTGCCTCTATATTGGCTGGAGCACCATTTCCAGAGGCAGGAAGGTTTACACCATTGCTTACATCTTCCCGCCTGGTGTATGAACAGGTTGATGGGCCCTTTTTATCCTTGGTGCCAGCCTGCCAGTATTTATTTTTGTTTTTATGCATATTTTTTATCATTCATTTCTTTATTGTCAACGGCTTCTAATTGTTTATTCGAAGCTGCCCTCTATGAGTAGAGGGGTGCCCCCGTCTGCAATTCAGGAGACGTGCTGGATGGCTTGAGGAGACAGCACACCATTTGTTTTGAATATTTGGTCAGGGTTTACTTCAAGTAAAAAGTATCCTCATGTCAGAGTCTCTGACAAACCCCTGTACAGAGAGACCGAAGACACCCGAGGGTCGTGTTTAGTAGGCATTCAAGTCCTCCCCTTAGAATTGTTAGAATTGGGGGGGGCATATGCGGTGTCAATTCAGCGACGAGCACGCTTATAGTGTTAAATCATTATCCACCATAGACAAATCAGATAATACTGTCAATACTGTTTATTCAATTTCATTTATTGTTGCATTTTCTACAGTCTTTTTATTATTATTATTGTTGTCCCAGCGTGTCGACGCTCTGTTCACATGCTTAAGGATGGATACACTTCAAATCAGCACCAGAAAAAAATCTCACAACATCATAACAACAAAAAGACAGCATAAAATTCAACAATTGTTAATATCTCTGATGATAGGATTTTATTCTGGAACATTTAGATTAAATCCTTTTTTATGCATTGTAACGGTTTCTATGCTTTCATATTTTCAAATTAAACAATGCTTCTAAAAAAGCAACATCTTTATCATAGTAGAATTTATTTAATAACTGGTTTAAGAAAATGAATACTTATTTGTCAATTTTTCGATGATGCTAAATAAAATTCATATTATGTGTTTATAATGATTAATAATGGAGTTTCTATTTAATATAAAAATTATGAACTCAAACGTAAAACGTAAACATAAATAACCAATATTATATAAAACATATAATATACATGTAAACAAAACGAAAACAGACAATTGTTGCGTGTTTGGTAATATTACGCATATGAAATTAAATAAAAAGTCAGAAGACAGAAAAAATAAGGTACAGTATCAGAACAAATACTACACTTTAATCTATTTTGAAACGTAAAGAAATAAATCAAATTAAAACGAAAAGAAAAAAATTGTAAAATGGGCAAATATTCAGAGTTTTTTTTAACATTCAAAGCAGACGTTTTTTTCTTAAATATCAAATGTTTGACTTTGATTGGTTAACTCGAGTCATGTGAGACAAATCCTTGATTGTAATTGGTGGCGGGTAGTGACGAGCAAAAAAATGCTGCTCCTTTTACGTAAAATTTATATGTAAAACTGATCCCTAAATCTGCATTATCAAATTTTTTTTTTCTTTTTTTTTTCTTTTTGCGAAAGATAAGTTATACAATATAACCATTTATTTTAATTGGATAAATAAAATAAATTAGACAACGGCCACTTTAATGTTCAATTTAAACTTTAATGTTTAGCTTATTTCACTTGTTCTTGCAGAAACTTTCGAGACCTTTTTTGCAGAACTTTGGGGTTCCTGGAAACTCCAGTTGAGAAAAACTACTCTAGAATTTCAATACGTTGTCGCTTAATTAAACAATATTTTTTTAATGCTGACGTTTTAATCATTTTGAAAATTAATGTTCTTTATTTAAAAGAAATGCAATTAATTAGAACTAAGCAGCTCATAGAACGCAGAAATGGATGGTGGAAATTTTCATGATCACATGACTCCTAAAAATCACTATCATATTACCTGAATTTTTTTCTTTTGAACTACTATGTACGAAGCGTAGTAGAAAAATGGTTAATGGCAATCCGCATAACACTCTAAAAGTATCGAAAGCATAATCAAAGATTAGTTGGTCCTAGGAGTTAGGTGATTCATACATAACATAAAAGCCGTTATCAAAGCCGAGGGAAGTTTTTGATGAATGAAATTACAAAACAATATATTTATTTTGCTTGGAGGGAGAGGATCCTTCCGTTGCAGTACTGGATGAGACCATACAATTGACACTGCCATCGGTGTCAGAATCAAGCAACGACTTCGGTAGACGATTTAGGCCTGTGCGATAAACACACACAGGGGCACATTCACACACACACACACGCAAACACGAACACACACACGCGCATATATAAATACATGTATATATATATATTGTGTGTATGTGTGTATATATATGTATATATACATATACGTATATATATATATACATATATATGTACATATATGTATTCATATGCATATATATGTGTACATATATGTATATATATATATATATGTATACATATATATGTACATATATGTATTCATATGTGTGTGTATATATATATATATAT
>OY744543.1:24098103-24100603 GCA_963556195.1 Sepiola atlantica
TCATATAAGCGTAACCGCGCTAATACACACATTTAAAATGTTCACTTTCTTCAGGATCGTCAACGAGATTAGACAAAACTTTTCCTCTTGGAACCACGTGTGGATTTACTTGCGATTTTAACACCAGCAAAATGAGGAAGAAGAAGAAAAAAAAAAGAAAGAAAGAAAGTAAGAAAACTCTTCGTTAAGGCCGTTTTACGGCGAAAGTCTCAGAGATATATATTTATGAAAAATGATTTTATTCATTTAATAAATACATATAAAAAAAAATTTTAATAACGTTTTTTTTTTTTTTTTTAATTCTATAATGTAATAAAACGATTAAACATATGTAATAATAACATTTAACATATGTAATAATAACGTTAAACATATGTAATAATAACATTTAACATATGTAATAATAACATTTAACATATGTAATAACAACATTACAAATACGTAATAATAACATTAAACATATGTAATAACAACATTACAAATACGTAATAATAACATTAAACATATGTAATAACAACATTACAAATACGTAATAATAACATTTAACATATGTAATAATAACATTTAACATACGTAATAATAACATTAAACATATGTAATAATAACATTTAACATATGTAATAACAACATTAAAAATACGTAATAATAACGTTAAACATATGTAATAATAACATTTAACATATGTAATAACAACATTAAAAATACGTAATAATAACGTTAAACATATGTTGTAATAACATTTAACATATGTTATAATAACATTAAAAATACGTAATAATAATAATATTAAAACTATGTAATAAATACATTAGAATACGTAATGATAATATTACATATGTAATAATAGCATTTAAATTCATAATAATAACATTAAAATATGTAATAATAACATTAAAAATACGTAATAATAATATTAAAACTATGTAATAATTACATTCAAATATGTAATGATAATATTACATATGTAATAATAGCATTTAAATTCATAATAATAACATTAAAATATGTAACAATACCATTAAAAATAAACAGGAAATTAATGGCGACTTTGTTTCTGAATTTTAAACGTAAAGGTAGATGCAACTGAAAATGGCGGACGAACGGGGCGCCATACTGGTCGATGCGGTAGCAGATTCGGGCTGTGTCTTCCTGAAAGAGGACAGCCAAACCCAATAGAATCTTTCTCGCGAATAAACCTACTCCCCAGATGTCACGATTTTCCCGGAAACACTTTATCCGAAATGTACCTAGATAACCTTTGACTGCCTCTCCTCTGATCACAAACCTATCATCATCAAGATTGACCTTCCAGGTGAAAAGTTTTAAAAACGGACGAAACAACTGGTACGGTACTGAAAGAGAGGGAACAATTGATGCGTTCAACAACCGGCCTCAAAGAATTCCCTTGCCGACAGCTCTGATGGCGAAGATTGTGTTACGAAGTTCTGTAAGGCGGTGATTGCTTCGGCGAAAGGACACATCAAGTTGAACCGGTCGAGATTACTGGACAATGCTGGATGGTCACAGAGATAACAAATGCAGGGGGGGGGGCGAGATGAATTGAGAGCAAGCGCGGGCATCCAATCTACCGATTGCAGGGCGAAGAACGAGGAAATGAAACGGCTCGTGAGAGGATGAAAGGCTTTCATCATGCAACGCGAGTTGTTAACAGCGAAGGGGGCGAAGGAGATGTTGTCGCTTTTTTAAAACGTTATTAATATGCAAGTGAGGCAGACAACCTACATCATCAACGCAGCCAGTTGCACCAGTCGAGAACAGAAGACAAATGATTTTGTGAATATGTACAAAAAAAGTAAGTCCGTTAAGGCTTGCAAAAGAAGATTGAGGATTGGAGAAGTCGAATGGTCAGTTGCGATCAGGAGGGGGGGGTCCCTCTCAGAAGCATGTAGGGATTTCACCCTCGGTGAAGACGAAGCAGTCCTAAAAAGTGTGGATCCAACGAAGACCGCTAGACCTGATATGATCTCCCCACCCCATTTCTTACCACCACCCCCCATAAACACAACTGCAGTAGCTACACACCACAAGATTCTCTAATCTCTCGTGGTCATCAACAAACGCCTGACGTGTTACCAATATTCGTCCAAAACCGAAGGTGAAAAGGGATCTTCTACAGCTTGCGAGTTACAGACAAATGCTTTGAACTTTAAAAGTTGAAACAGTTGTAGAACCATGTTGCCCCACCGACGACCATCAACCCCAACGTTGTGTGTCCGTGGCCTTCTTCCTTGTCTTCATCGTCTAGCCGAGTCGTCTATCCACTGACGAATCGTCTAGGGCACAGCACTGGTCCACAAGTTAAATAAAAGAAACTCAACTCTCGAGAAAGAACACAAACACATATACGTTGTGTATAATTTAGTTGGAACTATGAGTGTGGGTGTGACACCGTCGCGGACTGTCGAGACCCCCATTGCCGTTTCTCAAGTCGTCAGCTCATCTCATCGTTTTCCCCGTCCGATCCGCTCTCTGGGGAGGT
>OY744543.1:24105603-24138103 GCA_963556195.1 Sepiola atlantica
AAAGTCTGTCGCAGTTTCAAAAAAACTCCTCCCTTTTAAAAAACAAACAAACAAAAAAACAACACTCATTATTAATATCAGCCATACTAGCGGTCGGTGAACGAAACCACCTCCCACTTTCCCTCTCATAGATTTCACCACTCCTACTCCCTCTGTTTTCGTTACGTACGCGAGAAAGCTGAATCGGTAAATGCACACATTTCTATTATATTATATAGTGTTTCCTTTTGTTGTTTTTTAAACAGCAAATACTTGAATCATATGTTTTACACATGTTACATCCAAAAAAAAAACAATTATAATAAACAGAACGACTCATAGAAATCTATCTATATTCTTTTTTCATTTTAATATACTTTCATAGAAATGCTTCTGTTATGTAAAAAAAAACTATTTTCTTTATGCCACAAGTGTCACGCTCATACATGAATTCCATAGCTAATATAACAAACTGACCCAACGGGTCACGGGTGGTCTAGTTTACATAGAAATATAAATTTGTAATTATTAATGAATGGTATGACGGGGTTTTTAGTTAATGGTAGATTATAAGACGCCATGTTTTATTTCGTGAAGAGTATTTTTTTAATCGTTCGGCAATTATATTCCCTCAAACTAGAATAGGTATCTAAGCAGCCAATAAAAACACAAGAAAAACGAAGAACGTAAGCTGAAGGTAGCGATTCGTATTTATTTAGAGAAGTGGAAATGGACGAAAGGTTAAATCACAGAATGAGTAAATGAAACAATTATCGTGTTAGTATATAATGAAGTAGATATCTGGTGATTGATGGGGGAGTGGTAATAGATTTTTGTTTTTGTGGTAAAAGTTATTTCTACCTCCTCTAAGTATTTTTTGTGAGAGTAAGTTAGGTAGGATGTAATGTAGGAAATTATGTAATCAAATTAAAATGATTTTTAATTTCCGGAAACACGTATCAAGGAAGTGGCATTAAGCCTTATAATGTTGGAATTATATGTAGCGCCTGTCTTTTGTGTTCTATGATGTTTGCGTGGACAGGGGAATATAATTGCCGAACGATTAAAAACTCTTCACAAAATAAAACATGTCGTCTTATCATCTACCATTAACTAAAGACCCCGGAAATAGTACTCATACCATTCATTAAATATTACAAATTCATATTTATATGTAAATATAGAAAAATCACTTAATATTAATAGATAACACTACGACAATCATCTTTTTGTTGTTTTCCTCCGAATTACTAAAATATCAAATGATAATTGTTTCTTTGTTTTTTCTGTAATAAAGACTACAGCTCCAATTGCTGCCCGGGATGCGGGTAGTTTTTCTGGTAGTTTATGAATTCTTAGTTCGTCTATTCGTTAATACATTCTTCGTAAGCCTCTAATTATGCCTTGTAATTTGTAAACTATTTGTCCGTCTCGGGCTATATGTTATAGTTTATGAATTCTTAGTTCGTCTTATTGTATACCTATTCGTTAATACATTCTTAGTAAGCCTCTAGTTCTTCTCATGTGAATTCTCGTCGTGTATAAAATTGATTGTCAGACTCGTGTTAAGTTTTTAATTTATAAACTCTGGGTCCCTCTCATACTATATCTTATAGTTTATGATTTCTTAGTCAGTTTAGTCTTATATCTTATAGTTTATGATTTCTTAGTCAGTCTTTTCTTATATCTTATAGTTTATGATTTCTTAGTCAGTCTTGTCTTATATCTTTTAAGTTATGATTTCTTAGTCAGCCTTGTCTTACATCTTATAGTTTATGATTTTTTAGTCAGTCTTGTCTTATATCTTATAGTTTATGATTTCTTAGTCAGTCTTGTCTTATATCTTATAGTTTATGATTTCTTAGTCAGTCTTGTCTTATATCTTTTAAGTTATGATTTCTTAGTCAGTCTTGTCTTATATCTTTTAGTTTATGATTTCTTAGTCAGTCTTTTCTTATATCTTTTAGTTTATGATTTCTTAGTCAGTCTTGTCTTATATCTTATAGTTTATGATTTCTTAGTCAGTCTTGTCTTATATCTTATAGTTTATGATTTCTTAGTCAGTCTTGTCTTATATCTTATAGTTTATGATTTCTTAGTCAGTTTTGTCTTATATCTTATAGTTTATGATTTCTTAGTCAGTCTTGTCTTATATCTTTTAGTTTATAAAGCAGCAAAACGAAACATTTAAGCCAAATTAATCACCACAGAGGATCACTTTGCATTACGGGTTCGTGTCAAAACTCAATAGTATTTGTTGTTATTCTTCCTCACACGGTATAAATATTTCCAACTTTTCGCTTTGGCCGTAATAAAACAGAAAGTAAACATTACAAAGTTGTTGTATTTATTCATTAATCATTTTAATCTTCATTGATCGTGTTCTTGTACTAAAATCACATATCCGCTTAATGCAACCGGATTGCATCTGGTAAGTTTGAGTAGGTGGTGTGATATCATAGGTTGCTAACATCCCCTGCAGACAGGACCACCGGAAAATCTTTACTATGAAGTAAATGACAATACGAAAGTAATGGGCTAATTGTGCTACACAGAGAGAGTGACGCCATGGACAGTAAGACATTAATAGCCGAGGAATGTGTCAAGATAAAAAATTAGGAAAGAAAGTATTTTAGTTCCGGTCAAAGTAAGCTGAGAATAACTAGGAAGACCGAATGTATTGCATTTCCGGTAGAAAGTAGATATATTTGGGGGACACTGACTGATGATATGCTCGAGATAAACGCCGACAAAAGGGTTCGAGGAGATAGACGGTGAATGGTCTCGACAGGAGATGGGTCCGAATTGGACGAAGAGTTGGACGCGGAGACCGATGAGAAGGATCAAACCACGGGTTAGTTTTGCTGAGATCTTGAACTTAATATACGTAAATAGAGCTCAGAAGTAGGGACACTAACGACGTGGCCCGAACGACACACACACAACCGTGTTCAACAAGTCACGTTTATACAATGTCTCTATCTATGCCCGTGATTGTTGTTTTATGTGTGTAAATTGTAAATTGTGCTTCGCTTCCGCTCAGCGATCGCCAATACTAGAATTGACACGGCCAGAATAAGAAGATAGAAAAGAAAAAAACCACAGCACATAACGTTTGGGGATTCGGCGGTTTTCAAAGAAACGGGTATAGTTATACTA
Organism: Sepiola atlantica; assembly: GCA_963556195.1. Lineage (NCBI taxonomy): Eukaryota > Metazoa > Mollusca > Cephalopoda > Sepiida > Sepiolidae > Sepiola > Sepiola atlantica. The sequence continues at coordinate 24,108,742 of OY744543.1, forward strand.
ATTGTTACGAAGAGTGCGCTGAACAGAATTTAAGTGAACCTTGTATTTAGTGAATGCACGAAAAACAAACAATTTGTATAAGGATCTGGGGACTTAAAGACATACAAAGCAGGACGTCTTCAGCGCTTGCTCTCGCTTGGGTTGTTCCTCAGAGCCACATGGTACATAAAATAAAAAAAAGGGGAAATAGTTGTGTCGACATGGTTACATCAAATAAAGTTCTTTAAATTTGTTTATGAATAAAACTATTTTTCTATATATGTACTTATGTTTGCTTGTCTGTGTCTTTTCATTGCCTTTTAAATACACACGTATATATACACATATATATACATACAAAAGTTTCTTAGTTTTTTTTTCTATTTCTATTTCTTATCTCTCTCGCAATTGCTATCTACTTCGCCCGTTCTGTTTCCATCCTTCCCCTCTCTCGGCGTTTTTTTATCTCCTTTCTCTTTCTCTTTTTCCTTCTTCGTTTCTGTGTGACTCAAACTCTTTCTTTTTCTGTTTTCTCTGTTTTCTCTCTTTTTCTCTTTTACTAAACCAATTACGTTGTGCATGGCAAACCTTTTTAATTATGATCAAATATCATTTCCATCGTTGAGAAATCCTGGTCACGGCACCAAATAATGTCTGTTGCATATACCTCCCCTCCAGAATGTAGTCCAATGTCCCGCATGTCACGATAAAATAATCCTGGTCACGGCACCAAATAATGTCTGTTGCATATACCTCCCCTCCAGAGTGGAATCCAATGTCCCGCATGTCACGATAAAAGGAAATACATGCTTGTTATCGAATGCAAGACAACAATTCATAACAGCACGATCAAATCATACTTCATGTCTCCGCGTTTAACTTCAGCGTTCTTCCTGCGACTGAAACACTTCATTTCCAGATCATCTCCATGTGGCGAATTATCGCTCATGACAACACAAAGAAACGAAGAATATCTCAAATTTAGAGAAGGACCATTTATTAAGCTGTTGACGTCACCTTATTTTCTGCTGGATTGAGAAATTTCGGGGCAACGGACATCTGGGTCCTTAGCCCCTTTATTTATAATTTATTCTTGTCATTTTTGTAAACGTGCCGTCCGATTCAAAGCTTCTCAACAGACTACTGACCTCTCTCACTCACTCTCTCTCTCTCTCTCTCTCTCTCTCTCTCTCTCTCTCTCTCTCTCTCTCTCTTTCTTTCAAACGTTTTCTGAAGAATCTCCCGCGCAGAACAGAATCCACAATCCGATCAAGTAAGTCTTTTTTCGTCTTTATTTACATTCAGGGAGCTGAAGGAAGTTTATTCGTTTAGAGGAGAAACGAACGCACGTGTTAACATGTAGGCGCTTAAAATTAGAGAATAGCGGATTTTTTCTCTGTCTGTCGCTGTCTCTGCCTGAATAATGTGCCTGAAATAAATAAATAACATGTCTTGTGGATATAAAAGTCTTCACGTTAATAATTGATCATTAACAAAGAATCTCCCGCGCCAGACAGAACCGTCAATCTGATCAAGTAAGTCTTTCTTCATCTTCATTTACAGTCGGGGATCTTAGGGGAGTTTATTCGTTTAGAGAAGAAACGAACGCACGTGTGAACATGTAGGTGCATAAAAATAGACAGTAGCAGATTTTGTCTCTGTCTCTGTCTCTGTCTCTGTTCGAATAATGTGCCTGAAATAAATAGAGTATTTACAGAATATCCACATGTCTAATCCCACGCAAAGCGAACCCCACAATCCGATCAAGTAAGTCTTTCTTCACATCTTGTCATTTTTGTCTCATAAGACCAATAATTTATCATCGTTATACCAAAATCCAGAGAAATCAATGCACTACTCAACAATAGTCACATTTGTTTTAATTTTATCCTTCGAAAACGCTCGGAAATTTCTAGATGGCCTAATATAAACGTAGATGCGAAAAGTAGTCGTCTTAAAATAAAGTAAAATAACAGAAAGAGCAAATAGTTGGATCATTCCATCGCTCCTGATGTAATCCTCTAACTCTATAATAGTCGGATACGTCATAAAATGCAGTACCGCTGCATTATCTGTGAAGGTACCGCTCAGAGCACTCTTTCTTGACTTGACAGAGTACAAAATCGACTTCGCAATCTAGTGGGGGATTATCCCTTCTGTTCTTTACAGTCTCTTTTTTTAGAGATGAGACGTTGTTAGTCTTTCTCTACTCTATCGCTATTTCCATGGAAGGTTCTAATCTCTGGTTCCTCCTTGTAAAACATTCACAGCAAGAACTCATCTTGTTACCACAACTACAAAGAGCTTTTCCTTTATTCATCCTTGTGCCTAACATCAAACGAAATTTCCATGAACAGAGTTTCTTTCCGATAATTTCCCTACCGTGGTCTGCTTCCTGTTGAGATGCAACATGGTCGTCTTCAAATCAAGAATTTACCATCTGTGGAACACATTTCAATGAAACTGCTTCCTCGCAGGCTTACAATATTGTGGTCTTCAAGTCTAATGTCAAAAATACTTATCTAGCCGTCGTCTTAAGTAATCAAATTTTGTCCATTCCATTTATAATTTTCAATCCTCTCATAGTATCTTTCAGCATAAAACAGGAAATCTCATTAACCCTTATCATCGAGTGGATTTTGGCCTTAATAAGTTATGACTCATCATTATTATTTTTTTTAAAAAACGTGTGAATTAAAAATAACAATAAAACACAGAAGATGCCATTTTGAATATAATTTTATTAAAGGAATATTATACACTGTTTATGATTTCGTTCAACCGGTCAGGCTTTAGTCTTTGAAACAAGGACATTTCCCTACAAGCATGCGTTCATGAAGATCAGACTTTTTAGTTACGGAAGCCCGTAACGACAATAATAATGTTGGAGTTTCAGTCGCTCTCCTGAATATTAGCACAATATGATAATACAAAACCAGTTTGGGCAATTTTAAGATTAAAGAGCATAAATTTAAAACTAAGGATAAATAAAGTAATTCAAAGGTTGTTTTGGGGACTATCATATGGGATATTTAACAGAATTTGATATGTATACTAATATTGTATCAAGAGTGTAAATTATATCTTAACGGTTCAGTTGAGAAAATAGTTATAAAGGGAGATTAGCAAAGAGTCAATATGAACAAATAATGATAATAATAATAGTGAAAACAGCTGAAATCTTAAGGAAAATCCTCGAATGCGGAAACCAACCCACATAAACTGACAACGCTAACCAGTCACATGTAAGTTGCAACTGAAAACAAAATGGAGGGGACACCACATGAACACGAGGGAACTGAAACTGCGATAAATCTCATAAATGACCCCCCTCATCTCCCCCAAAAAACACATTATGGCACCAGCCTCGACTGATACCACAGAAAATAGTTGTGAAATATCATGGAGGATTTAAAGACTGGGGTGGCAGATCATTAACCACATCTCAACTGGAAAGATGTGGAGAGTACTAGGGCCTTGGGGAGGCTTATTGTGACTCAAACCTCAGAGAAGACCAATGGTCGTTGCCAGCGAAAAATCAATGGTAAGCGGCTGTAGCGATAACGCAAAGTCAATTGCTATTGTTAGCGAAAGAGGTGGAGAGAGTACTGAGGAGACTTTTTGTCACTCGGATTTCAGGGAACTACCGCTTATTATCAGTGAGCAATCACTGATGATGTCCTGTAGGAAAACTATTACTGAGTAAAGATGCGTGAGGATAAAAAGAACGTTTTTCTCTTCGTTCCTTCAATCTGACTTCTAAACCATTGACGGACTCCTTTCTTAATGTCACTAATTTCAATCTATATCTTATATTCTACGTCTATAGTTACATTGTCACTGCTGGTCTAGTATTATTAGACTTGGCTAATGTTCAGGAGAGATGGAGAATATAATATATATATATATATATATATGTGTGTGGTGTGTGTGTGTGCGTGCGCGCGTGCGTGTGTGTGGGTGTGTGTGTGAAAAATGACAAACGGAAAACCGGTTAGAATGCAGGAGAAAAACTAAAACAAGAGATTTGACCGGTTTCGTTCGTGTTAGCGAACGTGTTCAGAAAACACGAACACGAACGAAACCGGTCAAATCTCTTGTTTTTGTTTTTCTCCTGCATTCTAACCTGTTTTCGGTTTGTCATTTTTCACACATTTTGTCTACCACGGTATTTCATTTTCATCAGACTTATCGTGTACCTAACCCCATATATATATATATATATATATATATATATATATATATATATATATATATATATATATATATATATATATATATATATAGTTTAGTTGTGCCATCCGTAACTATAGCAGTCTGCTTTTTATAAATCAATGCGTGTAAGGTTGCGAAATCGAACGAGTGTCAGTTAAAACCGTGAATTTGCTCCTTCACTTGGCAATGGTTATCTTGAAGAATACGTCCATATTTTGCAGGAACAGGGGTGGGGGGGTCTCAACGTCGGATTTTCCAGAAATAAAAAGAAGAAAAGAGTCTAGACTACTATAAAAGGCGCTATTGCACTTTCTTTAACAGCAGCAATTTCGTTTCTGTTAATTTGTGTTTTGCATTGTCTTCTCTTATCGATGTTAAGTCAATTTTGTATCCGATAATTAACTCTCTCAAGGCACTCAGTTGTACCAGACATTTTAATTTTTTCACAACTGATATCTTTTTTTCTTATTTATTTATTTATTTATTTATTGTAATCATGGCTTTTCTTTCTCCACAATAAAATTTTTTTTTAACTTTCCAATAAATTATTTTTCGCATATAAATTATTTTTAAAAAACACGCCATTAAATTATTTTTTTTAAACATTCTTTCCCTAATAAATGATTTTTTACAAACATTCGTTACAGCCTTTTAACCTAACCCTAAGCCTAACCGTAACCTAATCCTAACTGGCAGCTAAGACTTAGATTCAGTGCTAAAATATTTGTTAAGTGTCTCAAAAACTTAGAATGGGATCATTTTACGTTAAATTTATAGATGAAACTGATCCCCTAATCTAAATTCTAAAATAATTGTTTTCTTTTTTTGTTTTTCTTCTTTCTGTTCACACATAATCGCCTAAAATGAACAGAATCTCATTGGTTCAGTGAAGAGTGTTTATCTACAAATGTACAAAATAAGATTTCTCGTGATGGTCTGATTATTTTGAAAATAAAGAAAATAACGTGATAGGCAATACAAAAACCAAAATTAACCGAAACGAAATTGCTCAAGTCAAAAAAAAAAATAACGGAAACGAAATTGCTCAAGTCAAAAAAAAAAAAATAACCGAAACGAAATTGCTCTAGTAAAAAAAAAACAAATTAACCGAAACGAAATTGCTCTAGCCAAAAAAAATCAAAATTAACCGAAACGAAATTGCTCTAGTCTAAAAAACAAAAAAAATTAACCGAAACGAAATTGCTCTAGTCAAAAACCAAAATTAACCGAAACGAAATTGCCCTAGTCAAAAAAAAACAACAAATTAACCGAAACGAAATTGCTCTAGTCAAAAAAAAAAAAATAATTAACCAAAACGAAATTGCTCTAGTCAGAAAAAAAATCAAAATCAACCGAAACGAAATTGCTCTAGTCAAAAAAAAAAAATAATTAACCAAAACGAAATTGCTCTAGTCAAAAAAAATCAAAATTAACCGAAACGAAATTGCTCTAGTCAAAAATAAAAAAATTAACCGAAACGAAATTGCTCTAGTAAAAAAAACAGAATTAACCGAAACGCAATTGCTCTAGTAAATAAACAACAAAATTAACTGAAACGAAATGGCTCTAGTCAAAAAATTAAAAATCAAAATTAACCGAAACGAAATTGCTCTAGTCAAAAAAAAACTAAAATTAACCGAAACGAAATTGCTCTAGTAAAAAAAAATTAACCGAAACTAAATTACTCTAGTCAAAGAAAAACATCAAAATTAACCGAAACGAAATTGCTCTAGTCAACTAAAAAAAAAATTAACCGAAACGAAATTGCTCTAGTAAAAAAAAACAGAATTAACCGAAACGAAATTGCTCTAGTCAAAAAAAAAAAATCAAAATTACAGATAAAAGCAGGTGAACGTGTAATTATGGACAGATGCCACACATGAAAGGGCATTCCACGGGAATATTCGCGTATCGGTTGCAATAATACGTTGTCCGGTTCTTTGGTATAGACGAGCATATCGAGTTATCCTTTTCACCACAGATTTCTTCAAAAAGAAAAGAAAAGAACATATTAATAACAACCGTAATGCATCCTGTGTCTTCTCCGCTTTTCGTACAAACATAGCAATGCAGACAAAACGTTACTTTTAAATCGTGTCAAAGAGGGTGGACCTCCTAGGACTGAAAAGAATTAAATCTCAGCCCGACAGCAAAAAAAAGCCACTGTTGGACTGCTGCAATAATACAACATAATATTTTGAAATACTGTATATATAGTACAGACGAAAGACCCAACGACAGTTATGTGAATGCCTCATTTGCATAACATTTTTTAAACTGCTTATAATCAATTAATGTTCGGTGTTATTCATTTGTCATTTTATTGTATTATTTTTTCCTATATATATGCAATAGTTTTGTCGATATTAACAGTAAGTAATTAAAGTAATTAAAGAAAACAAATTACTAAAACCTTTCTTACAATATATGTTCATTAATTTTCAAGGGAGGTAATTTTAATTAAACTAACATCGCTAGCTAGAATGAAAGATTTCATAGAGATGGGAGAGTGTGACTGCTTGATTGCTCTCTCATTCTCTCTCACTCACTCACTCACTCGCTCTCACTCACATATACCATCAATCAGGCGAATCGATTTCTTCTTTTTTTGTTATTTATTTATTGTCTTATTTAATACAAAAAATAAATTTGTATCAAAATTGCAAAAATGTTACGATTCGTCTATTTATATGAATAAATGCGAAAGTTTAGTGTTGTGTTTACAAGAAACTTATGAATAAAATGTTTATTATTTAAAATTTTGGTTTCGAGTATTTCAAGTAGCGAACTTTGCGAACGATGGCGAGATGGTAAAGCCAGTTAGTTTAATATAAGCGTAAACAAGCCGAAAGGTTTGTAGAATAGTAGTGCTTTATCGCGATGACTAATTAGTGGCTTCTTCGACTGGTCGCCATGCTTCCCAGCACTATGTCATGCGCAATATACAGCCTCCTCATAGTGAATGACCGGTAGCCTACTAATATGCATGGCGTAGACAGAACACGCCGGGTCTAGAGGAGTGAACCTTGAAGTAAAATCCTTCTATATATTGTGGATAGTTGTAGTTCCTGTAACGACCATCGACAAATGGATACTTCGATAAAGAGAACATTGCAGTTTTGCGGAAGACCATTCTTGACAACGCAAATGTGTATTGAATCAGTGAACGGAGAACCATAGAAGTGGCGAGTCATATACTTATCCAAATATTTCATTATAATTCTGATAACCCACACATGCAATGACACTACAAAACAATCGACACTTGAGCGGGTTTTTGTTCTTAAGTATGTGGCGAAGCTCTTCGGAGCTTAACTGTGCATGTGGATGGAGGGAGGGATTGATGGATTGAAATGTAATCATAACCCTTTCACCGGAGTCGTAAGGGCGTCCGGCGGCTTCTGAATAGTTCATTGTACCCAATTTCATTTACAGTGATTTGGGTGACCCGTAGAATATGGTTTCCATGCACTTGCAAAAAATGCTACGAAGTAGGATAGAACTCGTAACTGATTAATTTGAATATAAGATTCTTACCAGTCGGCCATACTCGTTCACTGTACAGGGCGTTTAGAAAATCAATGACATAACTTCTGGATTATGTTCTATATGTGTATATAGATCCGGAAACACTTGATATCCGAGTTATAGGATATTGAAACAAATACTGATCAACATTCTTAATTGTAAACATCTAACTCGTAAAAAAACTAAACTAAACAAAAACCAAACAATTTTAAAATTTTCAACCCAAAATAAAAATACAAGGAACCACGTGTTAAAATAAATTCACCCATTATATTCATACAACAAAAGAAACAGGATATAGACCAATCTATAGGAAACAGAACAATAGAACAGGATATAGGAAGTAACACTAACCACAGCTTTGTTCGTGGGAAGCCCAACGATTGGCTGAGAGAACAACAATGAATTTGATTGGTTAACTAGCTAGCCGTGTATATAAAAACACCCGGCAAAAATAACTTCATGCGGGAGCCTCTGTGTAGCTTAATTGCCATAAATATATTTTCATAGCTTACTACATAGCTCTACTTACGTATCGAGCACTATTGAAGTAAATACTGAAAATTGATACATAAAAAAATATATCTCATTATAAAATTTTATGTGGATACACGAAATAGTAATATATATATATATATATATATATATATATATATATATATATATATATATATATATATATATACGTGTTTGTAGTATGAAAATTTACTTATGGCAAGCAAGATACACATAAATTTGTTTAACAAAATACTTACTATGTTCACAAAGGTTTCCTTTGAAATTGGGATGACATTTACAATTGCATGTATTACCGTCCATCGTCCCATAATGGTAGCACATTCGACCACGACAATCTATTAAAAGAAAAGAAAATGAATGAAAATGGCAGCAGCCGATTTTGTATGCGGTAGTACCGAAAGTTATGTCCGCTTTTAATGCTCAATGAAATAACGGCAAAAAATTATATCAGATTAATTTCATCGTTACTGTATTCACGATTCTTTACGTCGTAAGCATTATAACGCTACGTCACACACCGAACATCAGATGAAAGAGCTCATGTACAAATATACATCACCCATCATGTTATGTGGACCTCGCACCAACAGAGTACCAACTTTTTAGAATTTAAAAGATTGTTTAAGTGGATTATAGCTCACTGCAAGGGAAGAAGTCGAAAATTAATGCGTTTTCTTTTTTCAAATCAAAACGTAACTTATTGATAAGTCGTTTATCTATTTAGCAGCATGGCTATCCAGCGTTACCCGGGTTCGGACGCATGGACAACAAATTAAAGATTTAAAAAAGTGTATGTTACATCTTTCTCTGAGCACGTCTCTCTCTTTCTTTATCTACTTCTCTCTATCCCTCTCTCTCTCTATTTCTATTTATCTCTCTCTATATCTACCTCCCTTTCTCCCCTCCCCTTTTCTCCCCCTTTCACTAATAGTAAAAAATGTTTAAAATCAACGAATAAGAAAATTAAAATAAGTTTGTTTTACAAAGCAATATGTAAATTAGTTTACTTTCGCACGTCGATCGCAGAGACATGGTTGAGTATTTATTTACTCCTCTCCAGGAGTTAGGCACAAAGCCAGTTTTTATCTTACTCCCACAAGGTAAGATGTGACCCAAGGTCGGGTCGGGAAAGTGGGGTTTGATAAGCCAGCGCCCGAGAGGTAAGCATTCTGGCCATTAAAAATTGCCTGGGCAGTCCCGTCAGCATTCCCCGGTAGGAGCGCTTCAGGCAGTAAGCAATAAACTTACTCCTCCCCAAAGAAGGGAGGTAAATCCTGGGGGTGTACCCCCTAGAACTGCACAGGACAGACCCATAGACCGGCGTAAATGAAGCCCAGAAGGCCAAGACAATACCAGTCTATGGGGTGCAGTATCCATCGGAACAGATACTACACTTCGATCTTAGAGACATGGTTGAGTATATTAGAAAGCTGCTTTTATTCTATTGTGAATAGGAAGTTGGTCTTTTAATCTCACTGTCAGTACAACAAATGGCTAAACTTTGTAAATTTAGGGATACAGGTGTAGAGGTGGTCGCTGTAGTGTCTTGGTTATCTCCCTTACATTGGTTGCCATGATTTCATTTGGCGATCAGAGTGATCTCCCTTGTAAAGAATCTTGTATAAATAAAACGCCCGAAACGCTGACGTGTTCTTAAGGAGAAGAGAGACCAGAAGTGGAGAGAGAGGGGAGAGAGCACAGACGGCAAAGTGCTGCAACAGAGATTGCAGGGCCATACACCGTCAACATATGTGGCAACTGCAGCAGAGCCTTCCGATCCCGGATAGGCTTGCACAGTCACAGAAGACGATGCAATTCGGCACCAGACAAATCTGAGGCGCAGAAGTCCATTGTCTCCTGAAACAGACTGATGCCAACAACAACAACAACAAGAGATAGATAGATAGATAGATAGATAGATAGATAGATAGATAGATAGATAGATAGATAGATAGATAGATAGATAGATAGATGAAAAATAGAAAATGTAAAAATGGCGGCCTTTCCTTGGCCCTTTTGGCCAATATCAAAGTTTAGTATCTGTTCCGATGGATACTGCACCCCATAGACTGGTATTGTCTTGGCCTTCGGGGCTTCATTTACGCCGGTCTATGGGTCTGTCCTGTGCAGTTCTAGGAGGTCCACCCTACCAGGCTTCGCCTCCCCTCTTTGGGGAGGAGTAAGTTTATTGCTTACTGCCTGAGGCGCCCCTACCGGGGAATGCCGACGGGGCTGCCCAGGCAATTTTTAAACCCCACTTTCCCGACCCGACCTTGGGTCACATCTTACTTGTGGGAGTAAGATAAAAACTGGCCTTGTGCCTAACTCCTGGAGAGGAGTAAATCAATACTCAACTTTCTGTTTCAGCTCGCAACTCGAGAGATTAATGCTATTTTACAGTCGCTAAAGGACCTCACGAGCTGTACTTGTTGTTTGCACTGAATAAATCTAGATAATTGTCAGAAGTTATTCATCGATTTGCTAATAAGTAGTTATATAGTAAGTACGGTAATACGTGAGAGCGAGCGAGAGAGAGAGAGAGAGAGAGAGAGCGCGAAATAGTATGGTATGTTAAGTAACTGCTTTCTCGTTCTGCTTATTTTCTTTCATTACCTTTCTTTTCTTTCCTTCTTTTTCCCCTTCTAAAAGCAATGATCAAATAAAAGTGGAAATGGGAGATACTAATAACCATTTTTTTTACTGAGAGATGAGTAATTATGAAAACAAGAGGGAAAGACTTTGTAGTAGGCGCAGTAATACGAGAGAGAGAGAGAGAGAGTTAAAAAGATTACTGCCCTTCCTCCTCTTCTTATTCTGCTTCACTTTTTCCTTTTCATTTCTTTTTTCTTCTTCTTGCCCCTTCCTAGATCAACGCCCACAAAGTCTAAATATACGATATATATATAATAATCGTTTACAATGACGTCTGTTAGAATCTATGGACAAACAAAGCCGATGTAAAGACACGAGGTTCACACAACAGTGTTAATTGCGAATTATGAATCAATGAAAACGCTTTAAGTGCGATTTAACTAACCAAGTTTTAATCCTCTCAGATCAACAAAGCAACAGCTTGTTTAACAAAAAAAAATAACTTTCAGCGGACACCTCTACGTTAACTTTACAGAATGCTGGAAAAACGGCACGAGTTACGAGATGACACCACAACGTTGCAATTACAAAATGAGTGAGAAAACAGCACGATTCCGACAACTAAACATTGCCATTGCAGAATGCAGGAGAAAACAGCACAGGTTTCGAGACAACGCCTCAATGTAGTCAATACAGTATGCTACAAAAAACTGCACGAGTTTTCAAACTGGCACCACAACGTTAAAGAATGCTTGCGAGAACAGCATGAGTTTCCAGCTTAGATCTTAACGTTTTCACTACAGAATGCGAGAGAAAACGGCACGAGTTTTTAGCCGACATCTCAACATTGTTATTACTAGATGCCAGAGAAAACATTACGAGTTTCTAGCAGAGCCCCCAAAGTTGTCATTCCAAAATGCTGTAAAAAACCGCACGTGTTTCCAGCCGATACCGCAACGTTCCCAAGCGAGTATGTTTCGTAAATTAGAATCAGTTTCCAGCCGAAACCTTAATTTTTTTATTACAATATGTTGGATAAAATAGCAGGAGTTTCTAGCCGACCCATCAACGTTTCCACTACATAATGCTGTAGAATACAGCACGATTTTCCAGACGACTCCTCGACGTTGCCACTACAGAATGCTGGGGAAAACGGCACGATTTTACAGCCGACTCCTCAACGTTGCCAGTACAGAATGCTGGGGAAAAGAGCACGATTTTCCAGCCTACTCATCAACGTTTCTACTATAGCATGCTGGAAAAAAAACTGCACGAGTTTCCACTGAATTCGGTGTCTGTACCTAGGTTTTAATGGCCAAGAAATCAGAGAAACCCATGTTCTCGCTCGAAGAGTTTTAGAGATATTATTTTTATTAGATTTTGATGGCGACAATCTTGGAAAATTGCGGGAATGTATGAAAACTCTATGTGATCTTTGTCCACTCAAACTGTTGCTTAGATACAAAGCTTCCACCTGGTACCAAAAACTAAACTTTTGCAAAAAACTTGAAGTGAAAATGAAAATGTGCTCATGGTGGGAACCCCACTAATTTATGTATATATGTATGTGCATGTATATGTACGTATATACGTGTCTGTATATTGTGTATTTTTGTATTTGGTGAGGAGTACACAATTTCTGCACGTTCGTATTTTTTTGTATTTTTTATTTACTTATTATTGTTATGATAAATAAATTGGGCTGCTCGGCAGGAAAATACCTTATATGTAAATCCTCGCCCCCATTAATATTTGTATTTTTATATTTGGAAAAATATTAAATAAAGATGTTTATTATAATTATTATTATTATTATTATTTGTACTCACTAGGAGTTCTCACACAGATCATCGTCAGTGATTGCTCACCGACAACAACTAGTGGTATTTCCTGGAGTCTGAGTGACAACAAGCCTCCCCAGATTTCCAGTATTCTTCACCTCTTTTTGATTACGATGCGGTATCGCAACAGCCTCTTACCATTGATTTCTCGCTGGTAAGGATAATTGGTCTTCTCTGGGATTTGGGTGGCAATAAACCTCTCCGAGGTCCCATCATTCTCCGCACTTTTCCAGTGGAGGTCTGGTTTGTGCTGTCCCTCCTCGGTCTTCTCATCCTCCTCGACCCTCTACAAATATTTTGTCTGGTGTCAGCCTAGGCCGGCACCATTTTAAAAAAAAATTTTTTTAATTTTTTGTAATTAAAAAAAAAAATTTAATTTAAAAAAAAAAATAAAAAAAATTATTATTTATTTATTTTTGGGGGGTGGGGAGAGAAGGAGGAGCTTATGGTGTTTCTTGTAATTTCTGTTCTTTGGTTCAAGCGGTCACCCATCTAAGTACTGACCAGGCCCTACATTGCTTAACTTCGGTGATCGGACGAGAACCGGTGTTTTCAGCGTGATATGGCCGTATTATTATTATTAGTAGTAGTAGTAGTAGTAGTAGTAGTAGTAGTAGTAGTAGTAGTAGTAGTAGTAATAGTAGTAGTAGTGGTAGTAGTAGCAGCAGTAGTAGTAGTAGTATTGTTACTATTTCTGTTATTATTATGATTATTATTACTAATATGATTATTACGACTAGTAGTATTATTATGATTATTTTTATGATTAATACTTCTGTTATTACTACTACCATTATTATTATTGCTATTATTATTACTACTACCATTATTATTATTGCTATTATTATTACTACTACCATTATTATTATTGCTATTATTATTACTGCTACTATTATTGTTATGATTATTATTATCATTGCTATATTTACTACTACTATTATTATGACAATTATTATAATTATTTTTATTATTATTATTACAATTATTAGTACTACTACTATTATTATTGCTATTATTGTTATTATAGTTACTACTACTATTATTATTATTAATTTTAACACAACGTGTTTCAATTTATTTGTTATTCTCCAGGTGAATGTGTTATTTTAAAACGTATAAATTACGTTGGATGAGACCGATTTCATCGAATCTCGTTAATAAAATGAAAAATGACGAGATTTTCAAAATTACATACCACATAAATCATCAACGCAGTTCGAATGACACTCCTCACAGCGCGTGCCAATCTTATAGGGTTTATAAAGGGCCCGTCGCGGTTGTCTGTCGAAAGAAAAACATAGACTTCAAAAAATTGTTTTTAGGTAAAAGGTTGTTTTTTTTTGTTTTGTTTTATTGTGTTTGTTGTGTGTTTTGTTTTTTGTTTGTTTTGCATATCAACTGTTTATTTGGTGCTTGTACAGAGAAGAGTCCGTATTAAATTATCAATACCACAAAAAAAAACAGTATTATATACTTACGCAGCAGATTTAAATAAGTATCCTCACCAAAAAGTAGGGAAAAATGATCGGGTAGAATTTTAATTAAAAATAAAAATCAGTTTCATCGTATTTTGATTACTGCCATTGATTTATTACGTGTTAATATGACAGACTGGGTTACCTCCCCCTGAATTTCAATGGCCGACCCGATTAAATGAAATAACGGATTTTTATCTTTTATTACAATTCTACTCGATAGTTTTTACTAATTTTTGGTGTACAAACCTATTTTTGCTGTATACATTAGTATATTAAAGAGTTTTCCGGTTAATCTAATTGGAACTGCGATTTTCAATGTTTTTCATATGTACGCTTATCTGTACAAGCACCGTTTATTTATTTGTTAAGCCTCTTTGGGAATCTTTTTTTATAGCAGTCGCTTCAGATAAGGCATGAAGCCACTTGACGTAAGGAGCTAAAAGAATGACAGATGGTTAACAAAAAGACAGGATATGCCTATTGCCCTTAGGTGAGACGAAAACAGTAAGCAGGAAAAGAGTTTCACAAGCCTGCTGTTTTTGGAGATAAGCTACGGGAGTAAGAAGGTGTATTATAACGAGGTATCTGAACAACGAATTGATGAAGACCACTAGACAAACGACTGAGGTGAGCTGGAACAAAGGAACCCGGGAATGAATCAAACAATTCTGAAGAACACATCTCTCTTTTTAACTCTCTTTTCAATTCAGCCTTTTAAAAAATGATACATACATTTACGCTATTATTACAATATACAGATCAAATTCTCTGAAATATTCCATCCGATGGTTCCCAAAAATACCCTCTTAATTCTATGTCTACCATTATTCTTGAATTTCTTTAATTCTAGCTTAAAAGGTTTACGTTATTTCTGTTCTTAATCTGATCTGAAAACTTGTTCTAACAATATATTACTCTATTACCAAATAAATTAAATCTGTTAATAATTAAAATTTAAAAAATTTTACAATCACTTTCCGAATCGAGGAGAAATATTTTTGGAAATATCCACCACGTGTACAAAAGCCATTAATTATTTTTTAAGTTTCCATTTTTTTACTCTGACTCAATTATTTTATTCTATTGATAGAGCTGAACCGAGATGATTTTTCTTTTTATTTGATTTTGTTTGGCTAGTCTGTTTTACGGCAAATCAACCCATTTAGGAAAAACACCCGGCAAAACTAAGTCCATGCATTTTAGCCTGAAGATTCCCCTCGGGGATGAAACGCGGGAGCCTCTGTGTAGCTTAATTGCCATAAATATATTTTCATAACTTACTACCTAGCTCTACTTATGTATCGAACACTGTTGAAGTAAATACTGAAAATTCATGCATAAAAAATTATATCTCCTTATAAAATGTTATGTGGATAAATAAATACATACCCGATGGCATAGTTGCATACGAAATAATGTCCACTTTTACAAAGAGCATAACCGCAACCAATCCGCGTTGAAATGGAATTCATCATCTGTAAAAATACATGTAAAAAAGATATATAAAACTAATATATCATACATTTCCTCTGCGTTTATCCCGCCGGTGTCTGCACTGGATTTCTCCCTCCATCATACACGGTCAAAAGCCTGGTCAGAATTTAGTCCGGCCATCTTGAGGTATTGGTGTAGAGTATCCAATCAACTTTGCTTCGGTGGATCACTCAGCTTTTTCTCAGGGGTCTCCATTTTGATTCCTGTTTTCGAGACGGTTTTATCGCTCGTGTGACGTGTATGTATGTACTACCAAATATCGACATATATACAGTGTCCGCCATAACTAACTATATATATGATTTCACAAAGTTATCTGGCTATGTCACAACAGGAGCTTTTGCCGTTATTACGACAGCAAGATAGTGCAGAGGGTATGTTCTTTCAGCAAGACGGAACACCATTCATTATGCTACGCTTCTGCGAGATTGTCGATTGATTGACAGGCGTGGATCGTTTGAGTAGCCGTCTCGCCCGCCAGATTTGACCCTTCTGACTTTTTTCCCGTGTGGCGTTCTCGAAGACAAAGTCTACTCAGCAAAGCCCCATAGCATCGTTGACCATAACGAACAAATCTGAGCTGACATTATTCAAGTGCGATAAAGTATGCCGGTCAGTCCCTGAAAGATCAGCAAAGTGCATTATGCTCCATGAAGAGCACACAGAGCTTTAAAAAACATGTTTTAGTTACAACAAAATTAAGTGAACCCTTTGTGAGTTTATATATTGCAGTTCATATCTTTTACATTTATTATATATATGATGAAATTATACGTATATATATGTATATATATATTATGCTATTATATATATATATATATATATATATATATATATATATATATATATCTGATGAAATTATAAATATATATATATATATATCTGATGAAATTATAAATATATATATATATCTGATGAAATTATATATATATATATATATATCTGATGAAATTATATATATATATATATATATATCTGATGAAATTATATATATATATATATATATCTGATGAAATTATATATATATATATATATATCTGATGAAATTATATATATATATATATATATATATATATATATATATATATATATATATATAGTTTCGGAAGTTTCTCAACCATTAAAACTATATAAAAAAAAAAAAAAAAAAAAATTTAAAAAAAAAAAAAAAAAAAAATTATAGTCTCAAGTCTTCCAGTGGAAAATCACTCATGTAAGTCAATTTATTTTTTACAGTTATTATATTAGTTAGTTTCTAACACTATTTTAAGGGATCATCAGTTGTTTACCATGAAAAACTGTTTCGGGAATTTATATATGATGAAGTTATATATATATATATATATATATATATATATATATATATATATATATATATATATATATATATATATATATATATATATATATATATATATGATGAAATTATATATATATAGTAGCATTATATATTGATTTAAATCTACGTAAGAGAATATATATATATATATATTCTCTTATATATATATATATATATATATATATATATATATATAATTTATTTTTATTTTTACATACATAAAAGTAATCCGTGTACGCGTTTCATAGTTTCACTAATCCTCAGCACGGCTCGACTTTGACATAGACTCGAAACCACGACCACGATGCCCGTGGCCTAGCAATTCACCTCTGGTCCAGAGCCCCTGTCAATTTATTAGTTAGGCCCTGGACTGATTAAGCTCTGGGTCTGACATATAAATGGCGCGACTAATTAAAAAAAAATATCCCTATAATTGTTGATAATGTATTATCCTTCAAACGGCACGTGTCAAAATCTGAACGCCATTGGATTATTAGTTTACAAATTACAGTTATTTAAATGAGCTGGCTACTGTTGAAAATTTTCAAAGCAATATAAAAAGTTTGAATTTAAGGTGTTGATAAAGCGTTTATTTCTGATGGAAAAAATACGGTTCTAGCAGAGAAATGGCTTGATAAGTGTTATCCGCACTCTTCTCCGTCGGAAACAACGGTTAAGAGGTGACTTTAAATGCGGCCGTACGGACACAAATAATGCTAAGCGTTCAAGTCACCCAAATTCGATAGTTGTTCCGGAAAACATTTTTTTTTTTTAATCCACAAATTCGTTTTGGCCGATCGTAAATTGAAGTTGCGTGAGATAGCAGAGGAGTTGAAGAAATGAGAAAGAAGTGTATTAAATAATCATAAAAGTCCACAAACTTGTTTGGGGCGATCGTAAATTGAAGTTGCGTGAGATAGCAGAGGAGTTGAAGATATCAGAAGGCGAAGGTGTATTCACCATTTTGCTTGAACGTTTGTCAATTACAAAGCTGTTTTCTAAAGTGGGTGCCGCATTTGCTCACAGTCGATCAAAAACAACAACAGGTCGACGATACAGAGCATTGTTTGCAACTGTTTCCACGCAACAAAAATTAGTTTTTTTTGCGTCAATATATGACAATGGATTAAACATGAATCCACCACCTCACTCCGAAGTCAAATCGGCAGTCAGCGTATAACAAATTGATCACAACAATTGCAAAACCACATGAATTGAACTTCCAATTTCTTCCGCAGCCACTATATTATCAAGATCTGGCCCCGAGCAACTACTGTTTGCAAACCTCAAAAAATGCGCTAGGAAAAGAGATTTGGTGCCAATGAATAAGTGATATGGAAAACTGAGGCGTATTTTGAAGCCAAAAACAAAATAAAATTGTTAGAGAACGGTTGGAATCAGTATATATATATATATATATATATATATATATATATATATATATATATAATCGCCACTGATTCGCAAGTCAGGAAAGTTACCGGTCGGCCACCAGAAATCAGCTCAGAACTTAGGAGGAAGTTAACTTTGTAAATACCAAGTCGGCGAGTATTCACAGCAAGCGGCGAAGAGTGATCTAACAACAACACATCGTGTTGGATCTCACAATGAATCTAATAGTATTGCTTGTTATTAAATTCACTCAGAGTGCCCAGCCTTAGTAAAGGGGGCTATACAAATATATATATATATATATATATATACATATATATATACACACACATATATATATGTATATATATATACACATATATATATAATATATATATATACATATATATATATATATATGTATATATATATATATATATATATGTATATATATATATATATATATATATATATGTATATATATATATATATATATATATATATATATATATATATATATATATATATAAATTTCTAGGTTGTAGGGTAACTAATTCTTTTTACTATCTTCTCGGCATAAAGTTAACCGAAGTTTAGTCATTACCTTGGTCGCCATTTTGGTTTTCGTATGTCAATTAGACACATACATCGAAATCAAATTTTGAAATTTAAAAAAAAAAAGTTTTTACGCGTTAAAAGTATACGGGTCGGTAGAGAATTTAATTCTACTACGTTTGCTATCAATTATTTTATTTTATTTTATTTTTATTTTTATTTTTATTTTTATTTTTATTTTTATTTTTTTTTTGGTGGTGGTGCTGGTGCTAATGCTGGTGTTTTTTAATTTATTTTTTTTATTATTATTTTTTTTTTGTGGTGGTGGTGTTTTTTTTGTTTTTTTGTTTGTTTGTTTGGTTTTTTTTGGGGGGTTACGAGTTCTCGACTGTTAACTATTCCGAACTTTTATCCCTTTTCCTCGTCTTCCTACTTCGTATTTTCATAGCAAGGTATTATATATATAAAAAAAAAAGAAGCTCATCTGTATTAATAAAGAAAGTCTTACCTGCGTATAATGACCAACGGTGTGCTCATCCCTTTCACCTTTATCCCACAGCTTCTTTTCGTCAAACCACATCCTCATCAGGACCATCGGATTCGGTATTCCATAGCCGAGGTTTTGCCCGAATGGGATGACCCAACCTGAAGATAAACATGTTTTATGTAGTCACCAAATTATATTGGATGACCACTTGTTTTATATACAAACCAGTTGAAGTATCCGTCAACACAGGTCAGTTCAAATTAAAAAAGAAGAAAGCTTTTTTTAATTGAAAAAATGCATTTTAATCATTAGAATAAAAATGAGTACTAATAATAGGGGTGGGACGTAATGGGTGAAAATTTCAGATTCAAACATTTTGAAAATTTTGCAAAATTCAGAAGGTGCAGGCCACTAGTTTTTGGCTATTTTACATTCATGAAAACCCTTTCACAGCCTGAAAATGGTCCTAAATTAAAGTACTATATCAGATTTAACTATCTATATCCGTTCATAGCTTTTGAGGATGTTTTAGGACCTGCAATGTCGCATGAAACCACTTTTTCACCGAAAAATGGTGGATTTTGAGACCCGTGGAGCCCTAACGGCTATTTTTGTCCTGCACCTTCTGAATTTTGCAAAATTTTCAAAATGTTTGATTGTTTAGTGTTATTTATGTATAAATGAACACAAAAAAATATTATTCGCATGAATCTGAAATTTTCACCCATTACGTCCCAGCCCTTCTGAATTTTGCAAAATGTTCAAAATGTTTGATTGTTTAGTGTTATTTATGTATAAATGAACACACAAAAATACTACTCGCATGAATCTGAAATTTTCACCCATTACGTCCCACCCCTAATATTATTTTATACCCCTATTAATAAACAAGAGCATTAATCAGGTTTATGATGATGATGAATAACTGGAACGCTATAGTAAAAAAAAAAAAACAATTGTCTAGTGTGAGATTCGAACCCTGAACGATAGCATGAAATATTAGAACTGAAGACTGTCACACTTATCTATACGGCCGAAAGCGAAAATGTTTTAACTTCTTAACCTATTTAAACTGTTTATGAAGTCAGCGTAGGAATACAACATTAAAAATCTGTTTTACCTCCTCGCATAGATCTAAAATAGTTCTATTGTCTAAACTAAATAAAGAAAAATTTTTAAAAAGTTCCACGAAACAATCTTGACTTATTTTTATATATTTATTTAGTTAGTTTTCTTGGTGATAGTGAAAGGGTTAAGATAATTGTAAGTATGTTGTTCGGTTGGCTAATAATCGAAAATATTAAACTGGAAATGGAACGTTAAAATGTCGAAACATTTGTTTCTAATGTGAGTTTTACGTACTTTAATTTTGACTAATATGTTTTTTAAAAATTGGTTTAAAAACTGCTGACATCAATAAGGACAGCGGATCGAAGGTGCTGATTCCAAATCTGCGGTTAGTTTGGCTCTTGTTAACTTACGAAGTTTTTGCGAATATATATATATATATATATATATATATATATATATATATATATATATATATATATATATATATATATATATTGTTTTTGCGCTTAAGAAATCAAACTCTAACTTCATACCCCTTCGAACATAATCACGCCCTTGTAACTTTTCAATACTTTAGACGCTCCTATTTTTAAGTTGTATGAATTAAAAAATAAAAATGAAATAAAAAAATAAATATAAATAAATTAATAAAAATAAAAAAATAAATGAATAAATAGAATAAATAAATAAAATAAAAAGTAAAGACATACTCTTTTCCTCTCTTTACATTCTATAAATACATATTCTTTTTTCACACTAACACGCCTGAAGATGATTTGAGGATATCAAATCGAAAGTACTCGCAAGGAAGATGGAACAACAAAACTACGGAAACTTCATACACCAGTTTGATCGAGGTACGAAGTTGACCATTCGGAAAATGGAAAAAATTTAAAAAAAGATCACAAAGCAGAAACACTCCGTGCTATTCAACAACGTTTGCCTAAATATATATATATATATATATATATATATATATATATATATATATATATTCGCTTCCAAACCGTAGTTAAATGTTTGGCCCCTAAATTTCTTAATTAAAAAAAATACAAATCGATGACTATTCTACATCACCAGAAATAAAAATGACAGATTCACCCTTGGCGAAAAAAAAACTTTAAAACCCGTTTGTTTCAAATTTTGTAAAAGTACCAAACATGACACACACACACACACACACACACACACACTTATTTCTAATTTACAGTGAGGAATTAGTTTCGTATTTAACTTTTACGTAACATGTTGCTGTTTTTTTATTAACTTATTTACGAAGTATTCCAGAATACATAAATATATAGATATCAACAATACCCGCATTTCGCTTCACTCCCGTAGTTTAATGTTGTGGCCTGAAAATTCTTGATTACTAATACTTTCCCGGGTACACTAATCCCACTAATTATAAAATAAATTACACGAATATACATGTATTCAATAATATCGAAAATATATATTCCATAAAGTATCTGTTGAATGACTAAGCTCTTAAAGCAAGTAGGCATATTAATCGATCAATGATTGCCAGTTCTGGAAATCTCGACTTTGAGATCTCGAAACTGTAGATGGAACTTCGAGATCAAGGTAATAATCTCGAAACTGTAGATGGAACTTCGAGATCAAGGAAATAATCTTGAGATTGAGGTCAATTTTAAACATTAAAAAAATTTTAGATTATTTTTAAGTAGATTCAATTATTTTATATATTTATTTCTAACGTGCAACATTCTTCTTAGTGTCGCATTTCTATTTCTGGGAAAAAGTACAGCGAGAAATAAATCTGATCCAAAAGTAAGTCCAAGAACCTGACATTGGTTTGGATGTCTGCGTAATTAACATGGAAGCATCCAAAATATTCCTTAAACGAATCAGAGACGCTCTAGTGTCTGAATCGATTAATCTAAGTGAACCAAAGCGCGAAGAAATGGAAATTCCAGTTGAAAAGCGAATGCTACCTGAAAAAACTGAAGATGATCTTGATCAAACGCTCGAGCAAGAAGTTAAAAGCGATCTATACGAATGTCATGATCGGATTGTTACTGAATTGGAAGCAAGATTTGACGCCATGTTTCTATCTGCGAACTGTCTTATCTTGATTATCGTCGTCAGCAATCCTAGAACACACTGAGGAGGAGTTGAAACAAACATTTAATACTTTCGGCAAAAAATACGCTGGGGACTTAGATGTTTCTATTTTGCTCCGGAAGTTCTTTCATCTTCGAGGCATTTTAGAGGCAACTTCTGATGAGGAAAGTGGTATAAGCCTAACAGTGATGACCAAATCATTGGTTAATGAATGGCTGAGATTGACCAATCGGTGGCAAGTGCAAGAAACGGTGCCAAATATTGGTATTGCTCTGCGACTGTTTTAGACTTTTACAGTTTATGTTGCCATCGCAGATAAAAGCTTCTCAAAACTAAAGCTTATTAAAACGTATTTAAAATCGAGCATGTTGCAAGATAATCTTTCGAATTTGTCGCTATTATCAATTGAACATGATACTGTAGAGCTGATTGACTTTGACAAAATAATAAATGTTGTGACCGTGAAGGGTCGATAATAAATAAGACAACATGGTAGTATATTTACAAAATAGTGTATTACAGTAGTAGAGAATAGTATGTTACAGAAAGATATATTGCGAAAGACAATTAAAGATTGGCTGCCAAAATGGCTGCCAAATTTCATCGACTAGTTTTGTCTGTTTTTGGCAGACGCGACGGGGAAAATTAATTCACATATTAGTTTGTTTTATCATTTTTTTAATTTATTTTTTATTATTTTGCAAATACTAAAATTGTTTTCTGATTTTTGCAGATTTCTTATTTTATATATATCGGGAACACATGCTTCACGGTGTTGAAACTACCTCAGTCTAATACTGACAGTCAGATAGACGTTCAACCACTCTCTTTATATGCTGTATTTATATTTTCTTTAATATACTTTGTTTCACTTGTAATCTTTCCGGGCCCCTTTACAGGGTCACAACACTAAGATTTACGCACAGACGTCTTCAAGTTAAGGGTGGGTAAATATGCTGAGGAATATGTTAACGTCACATGCTGAATTTCTTTTCTCACATTTGGCTTCTGGCGTTATGCTTTGTATGCATCCATTCTTATTTTATAGAGACAAGTCACGCTCACGGTTAGTATGATTCAACCCTGAGAAGGAGAGGAATATGACACTTTCCTTTTTTATTCTCTATCTCTCTTTCCTTCTCTCCTTCTCTCTCTCTCTCTCTCTCTCTCTTTCTCTTTCTCTCTCTCTCGCTTTCTTTCAAGAAATGCGTTTCTATAGTCTTACCTGGAATAGCGCGAGCATTCAAATAGTCATGTTCTTTTGTGCATTGGTTGGCCCAATTTTGTGCTATTGTAGCAACAGTATCATTCCAGTACTGAAATATAAGAATAGTTACTGCATAAGATTGTTAATAATTCATTGTGTGTATGTCTATTTTACCCAGATACCACATTAAACGGTTTCAAATACTCAGAAATATATAGAAACATTGTTACAGATAAAGATAACAGTATTGACAAGTGTAAAAGATCAGTAATAATTAACAACAATGATTAATGGATAAAAAACAAAGGAAGAACTCTTTTGATATTGTGATGGGGTATTTAGACTCAGCCAACGTATTGTACTTTGTAGGTTGATTTATATATATATATATATATATATATATATATATATATATATATATATATATATATATATATATATATATATATATATATTCTACACATTGACAGTTATATTTGAAAATAGTGATAATGGTTTATATAGAGAGTGTGGTTTAGCCGTGATAATGAACTTAAGCAAGATTAACGGTGAAAACTTTAGAAATATTATAGATAAGGAAATTAAAGAATAAAATTATAAAATAAACAAACTTGCTATACATTACCCTTAATTTAAATAATCAGCCGTACATAAATGAAAACGCCAATCCATTAAAACTTTTAACATCTGCCTGTATTCTTTATCTCTATGAAGCCACCATTCCCCCATGCATGGAGTATTTTTGTCCCATTTGGGCTGGTGCACAAACCTCTAGTCTTTCCTTCTTGGAAAGAGTGCAAAAAAAAGAGTCAGTGAGGTCCTGATTTCGAATTTGGCTAGGTCTAGCCACCCTGATGAACCGTAGGCAGAAAACACGTGTGAGTGGATAATTATATTTGATAAACATATATGCTCCCATATGGGGACATCACACTATTGAAAGAAAAAATGGTTTATCATTAACATTTAGGTAAATGATTCACCGTAAAAAGATATTTGAATATATTTAATTATCAATATGATATTATATAAGTTAGGTATGTGTAAATGTTTATATATTTGTATGTACAGGATTCACTATTAAACTAATAAACTGATCATTTTGAATTATTAAACATAACTTCTAGGCGTAAGGACTGGTACTGTGAGCTATATCTAATTTAATTTAGTTTAATACAAAGGGTACAAAGAGGAGTTGGAAGCCCTGTTGTGTGTATTTTAAGGTTTTTTTCGGGGACATAATTTGGGTACAACCACACATTTGAAAATTCAAATATTTCAGATTTGCATTAAATTTGATCCATCGTTATTAGACACCAATTAAGCAAGATTCCCAGAGTTCAATCTCTTCTTAAGATTCCTACTTTAATTTGAGACATTTTCTAGAATCAATATCATGTAATGGGTTTTGATGAACTTGGAATCAAGATTCTAGACATAAAGTTTAGTAGCATTATATCTTGATTTTAATATTCGTAATGGTGTATAAACTATTCTGTGAGTGGTTTTCTTCTAGTTAAATATAACTTTCAGACTAAGTGTGATTAGAACAGAATGTAATTGCGCAATCTACTCCAATTCAACGTTAAAAATTTATGCTCATTCCGTATTTGATCGGACTACATGCTAGCTTTACAATTTCTTCAGAGGGAGAGGAAGGGTATTTACTCTCACATTCAGATGCTCTCCAACTGCTGCTCATGAACACCGAGAACACATTTTATAAGAGACATTTTTTTCAGATTCACTGGTAGTAAATCATATTTCAAACGTTTTCATTGGCTAATACGTGTCCTTCTTCTCTTTTGTGATAAGCAATTTAACGACTGAGTAGTAGGGTGGAAATAAATGTCCGACCTTTTACTTTTCTTAAATTGACAGTTTATTTCAACAAATCAGTAAGCTGGGCTTTTATTTCATTCAATCTTAACGTTTGTTTTGGACAATCATATCTTAAAATCTTTAGAAACATAGGAAGTATTTGATTTGACATAGTTTCCGAAATTTTCTGAAAAAATGTACTATATGCTACATATCAAATAAAGAAAATCTAGTTCTTTGATACAAAAGGAACGCATTAGTAAAAGATCATAGTTTTTGTTTGGGAACAAAAGAACACGAATACTTGACGTTGTACTGATTAAGGCATCATTACATGATCTATAAGGTCAGCTATAAAAATTCTAATAAGAAATGACTTTATATTGGACGGTTTGAAGGATTTAAAATCACTTAAAAGTTTCGCACAGCGGCGAAGAAAAATCATTGTGGCGAATATCCGGCACAATGTTTACGCCATACAATCGACATTCGAAAGTGATTGAATTGTCAATTCGAAAGTAATTTGCTGCTAGAAATTGAGTTTATAAGCAAAACGTCGAGTATTATGGTTCATATGTGCTTTTATGTTTTTCTATAAACATTATAATCTGAAATTACTTTCTAATAAACATGTGAAAATAATCAAATTCAATTAAAAAATTTTCACAACCATGATGAAAAATCATTATTGCGATCATTTAATTTTTTTGAATCGAAACTATTCATGGGGTTTAAATTTCGATGCTTTTTAATATTTCTGATCCATTTTATTCCTATATCAATTTTTGTAATACAATTATTATTTCATTTAATTATCTTTCCAAAAAAATATTTATTTTCTGGACAAAAAAATAATTAAGAAAAAAGACAAAAAATGTGGAAGAAGGCTACGAAAGAAAGAAAAATGGGATTTAAAATACTCCCGGGCAACTTCGAGTAGGGACATCTAATAAATCTTATTTCAGATGCACGATTTTTTTTACTTATATTCACTCGAAACAAGACACATTTCCACTTAGAATAAAGAGCTACTGAGAATTAGAGGGCAGGTTTATAAAGGCCCCCAAAGTGGGGAGCTGTTCAATGAGATGTTTGTTCACATTACATTTAAATTTCCGCATGTTAGTACGGTCTGGGAAACAGGGGTAGAGAGGTAATTCTCAAAGACAAGCAGTTAGATGAAAGAAGCTACTAGCGTAGAAAGTTTTCTGGCATCTGGGGACCTCTACAGTGAAGGGTCAGATTTTTCTGATTTTCGGCTTAGTCGGGGGTATTTGCGTTCAGGGGTATAATTCCTTCCCATCGCAAGAATATGTGATACAAAGTCGGAAAGTGGGGGAGAGTCAAGCCAGCTCCCCTAAAGGAGGATCACTCTGGCCTAGCACAAATAGCCTGGGCAGCCCCGTCGGTATTCCCCGGTTAGGGCGTCTCAAGCTGTAAGTAATAAACTTACTCCATCGCAAAGAGATAGGCAAGGCCTGGGAGGGTGCACCTCCTAGGACAACCCAGGACCGAATACATCAGACGACAGATAAAAGGCCACCGAAATGGCCCAGTTCCTGTCGGACTGATTGTCGAGAACGGATCCTCGACTGGTATTAGCCCATCCCGAATCATCAATCAACCAAAGTTAATTAACGACTGAACGGGCTGGGGTTTGCGCAGCAAGTATATCAGAGCATTTTCCATTTAAGTACTTGTAAAACAAGCACAGGGATGCAACATTGCGGCAATGAGCTTGGCTCTTTTTTGTGACCCTACCTGAGCGAGAGAGAGAGAGAGAGAGAGAGAGAGAGAGACTAGTGGTTGGTGCACTAGTCCAGACGTGACAACAATACTCCATGCATAGGCGAATTGTGGCTTTGTAGAGATATAGGATAGTTCAATTACCCGGTAGAGTGAGCCACCATTTATTTGGGAAAGTATTTTATTACGTTTTGTTTTTTAACCAATGAATACTGTTACGGTTGAGACATATTGCCTTAATCACCTAAACAGAAGCGTTTCTATATTCTCCTACCTATTTCTGCAATTAAACCGTAAAATTAAGTAAAATTAAGTATCCATTCTAACTTACATTACATACCGCAGACATAGCTTCTTTTCATAGATACAAGCGGCATTTTCTTATTTATGACGCACCTAACACAGTCGCTATTTTTAGCATCAAACATTCGAAATGACAACTTTTCGCATCGTTTAATTATCTTTTTATATTTTATTACGATGTGAATATTTCTTGAATGACAAAAAGATGAAAGGAGGCTATGAGCGAAACAAAGATTGAATTTAAAAGACTCCCGGGCAACGCCTGGTAGGGACAGCGAGTACATCAAATTGCATAATATTGGATACCCCGAAAAACATGCTACAATATAGCTTATACAACTGAAGTTATGGGTTTAGAAAAGCAAAGTTCATTTTTTTAGTTAAGTTGTTGTTTTTGGTGATCTACCCTTTTCCATCGCTTTATGGACTCTTCCTTGACTCTATGTATGGAGTCGTTATGAACAATCAGTAGAAGTGATCCATAAAAAAGAACACCTGAATCAAATTAGGAAACGGTATTCAGATGCCGTCGACAACAATCACTTAGATGAAGACCTAATAAATGTCGTATTTGACACGTTTGAGCTTCCGATAACATAAACAACTTCAGAATAAATGTTTGCATACAAAAATGACAAAGACAGTTTTGTCGTTAATATATATATATATATATATATATATATATATATATATATATATATATATATATATATATATATATATATATATATATAATTATTTCCACAATCAGACAACGCTGCAGCCCACAACCTATGACAGAAACAAACCGGAAGTCCTAGACTCGAGTTTCGCCCTCCTTTGGGCTCATCAATAGAACACATCCGAACACAGGATTCGAAACCCGAGTCACTTATAAGCAAAGCTTACACGCCCGCGTGTTTAAGCACTCTTTGATCTCGGAACGTTTGAACCCCGCCGCTGGCTTTAAATGTATCTTAATTTCCGTAATGTCTGTGATGATTTACGTTGACTTAATGGATTAGGGTGTATGATCGTGATTCTCTTCTGAATCTACGAACTGCGTTCGAACCCGTCTGATCGTTTGAAACTACCACTTCCTGCACCGATGAGGACGTAAGTCCGAAACGACGTCGTCTGTAGGTAAATACATTTTAATATTTAATTTAAAAAATATTCATAGTGTATATATATATATATATATATATATATATATATATATATATATATATATATATATATATATATCCTTAATTATATTATTAGCTAACACTGTGAGTCTTTAGATTAGATTTTCAAGGTTGAAGGTTCAATCCTCAGGACATGCGATTACGAATTACTTGAAACTTCTACCCGGTCATGATTGACAAAACGCGGATTAAATAAAGGGTTCCGTACAGATTTCCGAGTTCAACAAGACACATATAAATCATGTCAGAGATTACATCGGCTGAAACATTGTGATAATAACATCCAACATGAGAACAGTAGTCCGAATAATCCAAATTATACACATTATCAATCCCCATCTAAAAAGTTCCGAAACATGATTATCATAATTAGATTATTCATAGAATCGTATTCTAGAATCGTTGTGTCTAATTTTGTTCCTTGGGCTGTAATTTTTTTATATTTAGCTTTTCGTCTGTGACGATAGATTTCGGACGTATTATCATTATTTTTTTCTGTTACAAGCGTATACATGAAACACCTAAATTTAAATAACTACAAAAATAGATTTGTCAAATA
>OY744543.1:24143103-24148103 GCA_963556195.1 Sepiola atlantica
TACAATCTCACTGATAATAACATATATATATATATATATATATATATATATATATATATATATATATATATATATATATATATATACAAATGAATAAATGCGATATATAATATTAAAATAGTTATGCCGATTTAATTATGTAATACAAAATAATAGATTTTAATGCCGTATATATAGTAAACTGTAAACATCCATAAATACCCTTAGATCTTCCAAAATAAGTTTTATATAAAAATCATTACATGAAAAATTATTAATATAAATTAATGTAAACGTCATATTTTCATTGATATATATATATATTAATATATATATATATATATATATATATATACATTATTTTAATTCCCTTTGATTTTCCATTAAAAATGGTGTCTATAGCTCAATAGTGTATACATTACTAGAGACCCAACTATAAATGTAATAAATTAAAGAATGTTCCGAATTTGTTTCAAAAAGATTTTTATTTTAAACAATTGTTTCTGCCGACCCTCAAAACATAAATTTTCTCTTGATAATAAAGTCAATATATTTTCATCTGTAAATCATGTCTATCAAATCAAACAGAAAAAAATGACACAAAAAAATTCCAAACTGCTAACATCGAAATTCTTTTCCTACGTTTTACTTAATCATTCTAATAATGAAAAGATATCCTACTTACATCCGGGTTTACATAAAACACCAACATTAACACCAGAAGACACACGAAAAAAATAGTCTCTCTTTTCCTTACAATGTCACCCAATATATATATATATATATATATATATATATATATATATATATATATATATATATATATATATATAAGACAGTTTATATTATATTCCAATAACCATGGTTTATTTTATTACTTTTATTTTTATTTTTTCACATTTCAAAAAATGTAAAATTTCTGTGAGATATATTTTAACGGTCCGTTTCATTTACCGTGTGCCAAAATAAACCATGGTTATTGGAATATAATATTAACTGTCTTATATTTTGCTCTGTTATCAATAATTGACAAGCATTGAGCTGAATCTTCAAAGGAGACTACAAAGTAAAAGGATCTGATGGTATATGGTAGTAAATATATTGTCTTTAATAATTAATTATATATATATATATATATATATATATATATATATATATATATATATATATATAAGGTTTATACCTTTTATTTGTCTAAGCTCTGTCGAGGCTTGTTTTATCAAGCGAAATATTAGATTTAAAAAATCAAGATGAAGAAAAAAATATATATTTTGATTTTGATTTAATAAAAATATCTGCATCTAACACATGGTTTCTTTGAGGGTATTTTGCCTCTATCTTTATGTCAAAATTCAAAAGATGCTTTAAAAAATGAACTTTCCCAAATTTATATATATATATATATATATATATATATATATATATATATATATATATATATATATATATATATATATAATGCAATTTCCTGCGTCTTAATCACTTAGGAAGTGAAACAATAGAAGTAGTAGTGAGCAAAAAAACAACGAACGCAGCAATCACCAATAAATAATTACATAAAAATGCATTATATATATATATATATATATATATATATATATATATATATATTATTTCATGTATCCACATTAAATGTTATAAGGAGATATAATTTTTTATGTATCAATTTTCAGTTTTTACTTCAACAGTGCTCGATGCGTGAGTAGAGCTAGGTAGTAAGTTATGAAAGTATATCTATAGAAATTAAGCTACACAGAGGTTTCCGCGTTTCATCTCCGGATGGAATCGTCAGCCTAACACTTTAGCCTTCCGATTTTCTTCGGGGATGAAACGCGGAAGACTCTGTGTAGCTTAATTGCCATAAATATATTTACATGACTTACTATATATATATATATATATATATATATATATATATATATATATATATATATATATATATATATATATCCCACTCTAAATTCTAAAATAATTGTGTGTTTTTTACTTGTTTTTTTTTGTTTTTATTTGCTTTTTTCTTTCTGCCAAGGTTTTCAAAGTGTAAAAAAGTAAAATTTCATTTGGGGGAGGGGGTCAGCGGAGGATATTATAGGTCCAAAAGTAAATGGAAAAAAGGTTTGAGAAAACCGACGTTAACGTGTACTTCAGTTAGTATGTATATTATATATCCCCCACTCTAAATTCTAAAATAATAGTGTTTTTTTTACTTGTTTTTTTTTGTTTAGTTTTTTTTTGCCGTTTTTTTTTCTCACCAAGTTTTTCAGGGTGAAAAAAAATAAAGTAGAATCTAATTTTTTTTTTGGGGGGGGGGTCGGTGAGTATTGATCTATCGAATTCACTATTTATAATTATTTATTTTATTTTATTTTTTTTATAAGTCAAGAAGTAGATGGAAAAGTTTTTTAAAAAAAAAAGTCACTTACATCTATTTTCCTGAAACAGGCGACCGATAGAATCGCGAAAAGCGTCCACTGCATCGTGTGTTTTTCCCGATCAATGAAGGTGTACCTAGATGTCAGCGAGAAGCATTTCTCACCAGTTGTAAATCTTTTGAGTTTTTGACATCTTCAAACATTCGTCCTCTTCTTATTGACAATATAAGAACTACGATCACATTTGTCGCCTTTTATGCATCGGCTGAGTACGCGGCTGGGCTGAGTGCGCGAGGGGGGGGGGGGGATAGAGAGAGGTTATCTCAATGCTTATATATGTAAGTTCTGTGAGTTTTCCTGTTTGTTCTGGGGTGATTTACTGTCGAAACCTCAGTGCTTATTAATTAGTTTCAAATGTAATTCGAACCATAGCTGGACTGGGGGGTTACGGTTAGGGTTACCTTGCTGGAGAGCATTGCTTTGTAAATAGTCACAGTGATCCGATTCCGTAGTCAGCGATAATGTTCATTTGGCCAATAACACACGGCCCACTACTCAACAGAAAAATGCGTGATTGTAACGACATATCAACCCTCGTGGGGTTATTTAATGTCGAAAAGCAAAACATATTGTAAACGATTGATTGTGTGCGATTAGTTAAATGCAAGTTGCTATTTCTATTTTTTTCATATTTTTTTCACAACGGTATTAGTGTGTTACTAAACATAACAGGCCCGATATATGTACACAGTATATATATATATATATATATATATATATATATATATATATATATATATATATATATATATATATATATATATATATATATATATATATTATTTCCTGTATCCACATATAATGTTATAATATTTTATGTACCGATTTTCAGTATTTACTTCAACAGTGCTCAATACGTGAGTAGAGCTAGGTAGTAAGTTATGAAAGTATATTTATTACAATTAAGCTACACAGAGGCTTCCGTGTTTCATCCTCGTAGGGAATCGTCAGGCTAAAAGGCATGGAATTTGTGTTGCCAGGTGTCTTTATATATACACGGTATGTTTGGTCTAGCTATTTAACCAATCAGACTCTTTGTCATTCCCCTCACGGGTTAATGTCTCCATTAGCCAATGGTAGGGCTTATCACAAGCAAAGGTTCGGTTGATTTTACTTCCTATTCTTTTGTTCTGTTTTATATAGGAGTGCCTCATCCCTGTTTCTTTGTTGTGTCAAACTAATAGGTGACCTTATTTTAACATATGAGTGCTTGTATTTCTATCTTTAGGTGTTAGTTTAGTTTAGTTTTTTATTTATTTGTTTATTTATTTATTATGTATTGTTATCCTAAAGTAAATGTTATTCTGTGTAAGCAGTTGTTTTATATTTCACTTTTACATCGTGGATTTCTATCCATCCATATCGGAAGATTTCTTCAACATCGCCGAGATGTTTACGGATATATCCAAGGATGAAATTCATTTCTTAAAAAATGTAGAAAATCAGTTTTAATCAATAATAATGACCAATGGATTAAAACAAAAATGACAAATTCCTTTGTTTGGCCATGGGTGGCCTGGACTCTGCAGAAACATCATATCTTGTGGGGTTATTTATTTTATATACAAATATATTTGATAATACAGATATCGGTCTATATAGAGATGATTGATTAGCTATAATAAGGGAATCCAACAAGGTCAAGGGAGAAAACTTCCAACACAGTATGTTGTTGTAGATCACTATTCGCTGCTCGTTGTAAATACCCGCCGACTTGGCATTTACAAAGTTAAATTCTTCCTAGCTTCCAATCTAATTTCTGGTGGCCAATGGGTAAGGCTCTTGAATGCGAATCAGTGGCGATTTGTGATCGGAGTTCGCACCCGCTGACCGTCGGAAATTAATTTCCTGCACTGAAGATTGCGTAAGAATGAAACATCGATATCTGTAGGTAATAAATAATTGATATATATATATATATATATATATATATATATATATATATATATATATATATATATATATATATTAGTATTTCATGTATCCACATGAAATTTTATAAGGAGATTTTTTATGTATCATTTTTCAGTATTTACTTCAACAGTGCTCGATACGTAAGTAGAGCTAGGTAGTAAGCTATGAAAATATATTTATGGCAATTAAGCTACACAGGGGCTCCCGCGTTTCATCCCCGGGGGGGGGGGATCTTTTCATAGATTCTTTTAGAAAACGGGCCCCTTTGAAATGCATCCTACCCCAAAATCCCACTACTTTAGATATATTGATGATACACTCTTTATCTACCCACATCACATTAGCTTTCCTGACATTATCGACAAACTAAACAAAATTGAACACAACATTTTCTTAACCTCCGAACTAGAAATTAACCACATCCTAAACTTCCTTTATATTACTCTGTACAACACTCCGAACGGTCTAAACTTCTGTCTATAGAAAACCAACGAATAAAAATGACCTTATACATTTTTGCTGACACCACAACAACAGAATAACATCTGGAATTATCATACAGTCTATGATCATTCCTCAGAGCTCTCAGATTTTGCAGTCCCGCTTACCTCCGCAATGAAGAAACTTATATCGAGAGCACATACAGAGCTTTAAAATATCCTCACTTTTTCATCT
>OY744543.1:24153103-24160603 GCA_963556195.1 Sepiola atlantica
TACCGGTAGTGCTGTTGTTTTGTACAAGATATACGTTGTAATAAACCATCCTCTTTTAAAGAAATATTAGAAGCAGAAATTTCAAGGGAGATTTTCAGCTTCGGGGGTGATGGGATACTGGACTCCCCTCAGTCACTAAATAAGTGAACTAGTCTGGACAATAAATACGACTACTATGGACATTCGATTGAATTCTGTTAAATCTATTGGATTACCTGTAGTTGTTTGTACCAGATATATACGTTGGAATAAAACGTACTATTTTAGGACCTTTACACTCTGATTATTTTGTTATATATAACTACTTACGAAGTTATATCACTTTGGAACCAAACTTCTTAGTAATCAAATTGTGTAAGTATTTTTCATGTTCAAACACCGCCATGAAACAAAATCTTAGAAAAGCGAATCTTGTTAAAGAACGAAACTTCCTTCTAAACTGTAGGTCAAAGTAAAAGATATTTGCTGCGTAAAGAATTTTAAAATTCGGTTGCAGCTATCGCCGGAAGACGCGTGATTGAGGCGGTATAATTAAAAATAAATAACCCTGCATTTCAGAACAATTAACTTGTTTTTAATGAGTATGACATTATTCATGTTTTGATAAATTAGGGGTTGTACCGACCTCGAACATTTGTAAACATAGTTATGCTACAACATAAAGATATATATATATATATATATATATATATATATATATATATATATATATATATAACATAAAATATAATAACACTAAATTACATGATTGTCAATGCAATAATTTATTTCAACCTTGCGGTTTTATTCAAGCATCCAACTTAACAATTACATTTTTGAGACTGATAGAAAACTGAATTTATCCTCGGCACTTCGAACACAATCAGAGGGAGTGGTGGTAGCAGCCAGTTTGAACACCCAATATAGAGCGAGTAGGAATTAACATCTTATATTTAACTAAAGTAATCTAAAGGGATCTTATGGTTTTTTTTGTTTATTTTTATTAAAATAATAACGTCTGAGTTAAGCGCACATATTCTTTCTACATATCCGACCCGGTGACATACGCCTCCATACACACGCACACATATACCTATTCTTAACATCACACACACACAATAATCTATTTTCTAAGTGAAAAATCCAAATATATATATATATATATATATAGAGAGAGAGAGAGAGAGAGAGAGAGAGCGAAAGAGAGAGAGAAAGAGAAAGAGAGAGATACGTATAAATAGATAGATAGATAGATAGATAGATAGATAGATAGATACATACATACATACATACATACATATGTATATAATCTCGCTAATATTTTGTTCATAGGAATTAATCCAGTGAATCCTTACTATATTTATATAATAATAGTGCCCAACAACAAGTAGAGCTATATATTTATACAAACATGTTGGTTACACATTTACAGACAGGTTTCAGCTCCAGCTGAGCTTCTGCAGTCTAAGTTCCATACGAATTTAAATTAAGGCGAAAAGCAAAATAAAATAAAAATCCAAGCAGCATGATCACATGATATGGGTTTAATTTTAAATTATTCTAAATATAACGGCTGACTTTTATTTTATTTTTTTTAATACATTCTTACTATTTCGCCAACCATTTTGTTTTGAATTTATGTGGAACAAACGAAATGAGTTAATATCATATTAACTCATTTCGCTTGGTATTCGCCCAAATTTTGGATGAAACTGATTGTTGGTCTTAATTGTAGTTTTGGTCCTGAAATAAAATTCTCATTTACTTTTTAAAGTGTTGAGAATCTAACTTTAATTCCAGGTTTTAATCGCTGGCGGCCTATTGGTTTTTATTGTTTTTTCCTTGGACTAAAGATATTTTTTCTTTAGACTAAAGATATTTTTCCTTGGACTAAAGATATTTTTTCCTTGGACTAAATATATTTTTTCCTTGGACTAAATATATTTTTACTGCTTTAACATTTTATTACACACAAAAAAAGACTTTGAACATTCTATTTAAAAAAAGCAAGTTTTAACAGAATGTAACGAATTTAAAAGCAAACATGGAAAGGTTAAAACATACTAGTCGTGAATTTAAGAATAACTAAATGTCGCCGAAAAGACGACGGGTAAAAATGTGGCATAAAAGTTCAATTTGATATATGCTAAAAAATAAATTTTTTGTTAGGACAAAATGTACCATTTCACTCCAAAAATCGATTTTATCGAACATTTGGGTGAATACCGAGCGAACTGGGCGAGAAAATCCAACG
Organism: Sepiola atlantica; assembly: GCA_963556195.1. Taxonomy (NCBI): domain Eukaryota; kingdom Metazoa; phylum Mollusca; class Cephalopoda; order Sepiida; family Sepiolidae; genus Sepiola; species Sepiola atlantica. The sequence goes on from OY744543.1 coordinate 24,155,337, forward strand.
GCCCCAATAGTACAATTGAACCTAAAATTATTTATTTAAAAACACGAATTAAAAGAAAAATTTGCTTATTTATTCAATCAGTAATAAACATCCTTGTCATAAATACAAAAAAAGTTCAAATCTGTAAGAAAATAACTTCAAAGACATCTATAGACTCACTGGCGCATTTGAAGACATTTGTTGCCAAATTGTCTCCTGCCATCGAAATGTAACATGTCGATGTGAAAATCTGAGAAGTTCAAATGCTCTGTTTTCATGTGTAACTCTCTCATACTTTCTTCCTCTCTCTCTCTCTCCTTTCCTCTCCCTCTTCCTCTTCCCCTCTCTCTCCTATCTCATATACATTTACCAGAGATATATATTTTTTAAATAACTCAGAGTTTAACTGAGACTTTCTTTTCTTTTCCTTGTTATTGCTGAATAAAAACATCTAATGTTTAAAAAAGATCAAATAATTTTGGAGCGAGGAGCGCGGAGCGAGGAGCGCGGAGCGAGGAGCGATAAAACTACGTTCTTTAGTCCCAAATGGAGGTGCTCCCGCTCCACTCCCGCTGAATATAAAAGGAGCCATCCTCTCCTTCGCTCTAGCAAAAAGGGGCGTGCTCCTGAAGCGCACTCCTTTTTGGAGGGTTCCGTAAAGCTCTGTTAATATATATTTATTTTTTCTTTCAAATAGAGTGGAGTGGGAACGGTAAGTCATCACCAACAAATTGATGATACAATCAAGGTTTTGAATTCTGGCACTCACCTTAGCATATGAATTAACGGTGTTGTTTATTTCAATTCAAAAACACAGTTTCAGATACAGATAACAACACATACATCCGTTTCATCTAACACATCCATGTACATTCAGAAAGCAGACTCCATGCAAAGTACCACACAACCAGCAGTGAGGAACTAAGCAACGTTGTCAAGGAGCTGGAAGGCAAGATACCAGCACTTGCTAAAAGAATAAAAATCGAGGAAAGTAAGAAGAAGGCACAGTCACAGAACAAGCAGTTTGAAGCAAACCCTAGAGTGTTCTATAGAACTCTCATAAGGGATGTCATTACTGTAGAACAGGACCTGGAGAACTACTGGCGACCCCTGTTTGAGTGCGAGGGAATATACAGCCAGGAGACCCAGTGGATTGGGGGCATCCAGAGGCTAAATGAGACCAAGTCCACAATGCCAGAGCCAGTGATTACAATAGAAGCGACTAAAAATAACTAGCTCTGTTTGCTAACCACAAGAAACCTGGCATTGACAACGTCTCCAATTTTTGGTTGAAGCAGTTTGACTGCACTCCATAGTCACTACAATAAATGCTTCAACAGACTGTTGAGGGGTGAAGAGGCCACACCACCATGGCTCACCAAGGGAGATACAAGCCTCATACCCAAAACAAAAGAGACACAGTGGCCAAATAATTTTTTTAAAGGCATAGAGAGAGGACTTGAATGCCTACTAGACACCATCCTCGGGTGTCTTCGGTCTCTCTGTACAGGGGTTTGTCAGAGACTCTGGCATGAGGATACTTTTTACTTGAAGTAAACCCTGACCAAATATTTTTTTTTGATGGTGTGCTGTCTCCTCAAGCCATCCAACACGTCCCCCGAATTGCGGACGGGGGCACCCCCTCTATTAATAGGGAGCAGCTTCGAATAAAGAATTAGAAGCCGTTGACAATGAGGAAATGAATAATAAAAAATATGAATAAAAACAAAAATAAATACTGGCAGGCCGGCACCCAGAATAAAAAGGGCCCATCAACCCGTTCATACACCAGGCGGGAAGATGTAAGCAATGGTGTAAACCTTCCGGCCTCTGGAAATGGTGCTCCAGCCAATACAGAGGCCAACCAGGGTCAGCCATCAGGCCTTGAGACAAAAGGTCCTGGCCCCCTATCTCCATCAAATACAGCAACAAAAAGAAAAAAAGAAACATAAGAGGCTTAAAAGCCCAACCATGGACTGTTGCACAAAAGAAGGTGCTATTGTTTTGCTACCACTACTCAAAGTTTGAAAAGTGGAGAAAAACATCCAATGAGATTTTAGCTGATAAGATCCAAGAATCTACTCTCCCCGAAGAAAAATAAAGCATAGGAGAGTTTGAATTACTTACTGGAAAGTTTGAATTGCTTACTGGAGAATTTGAATTACCTACTAGACAAGATCCTCGAGAGTCTTCGGTCTCTATGTACAAGGGTTTGTCAGGATAACCTGATATGATGATACTTACCCCTACAAGTAACCCCTGACCATATATTAAAAATAACATAGTATTCAAAGCCCAAATAAGATCACCTCGACACAGCTATAGACTGGCGTATATGAGTAATGGTGCATCTTCTCCAAGTAATGTTACCTCAAGTAATAGCACTTAGCTTAATACTCCACCAGACTAGATTAATACTTGTCCTGGAATCCAGTAAGACCAATAGACCACAAGAAAGATATACTATAACATAGTTAACTTGTCAATTGGGGAGAGGAAAAATTAAATGTTCTTCACTTCTTTACTAACTCAACGTTTGACAGGCCCCTATCGTACAGACTGAGTTTACGACTAAACTCTACATGCGTTCATACATAAAATTGTTATCAATCCCACGCATATACGCACACACCTAGCATGGTATATGCGCATGTCTATTAATAAACGCAGAATCACTAATATTTAGTAAGAATAAAAGAGTATTTTCTTATAGCATCGTTAGTATTTCATGTTTTTGTATGTAACCTACTATACATTTTCAACCTATTCTATTTTCTTTCCTGGCGTTCTGATAGAAATAAGATCACCTCGACACGGCTATACACTGGTCGGTAAATTTATAGAAGTGCACCTTTCGTATTTCGACCCCTAAAAAAAAAGTATCCTACTTTTTTAGGCAAATTACATGTAAACAGCCATTTTAGATGTTAGGAAGGGTGGGGGGATCACTTTCCTATATAAGTTATACGTAAAGTGAGCACGCATTTGTTGGCCACCGAATCTCACCACTCGTATTTCGACCCCTATACTAAAAAAAAGTTTCTACTTTTTGGGGCAAATTACATGTAAACAGCCATTTTAGATGTTAGGAAGGGTGGGGGGATCACTTTCCTATATAAGTTATACGTAAAGTGAGCACGCATTTGTTGGCCACCGAATCTCACCACTCATATTTCGACCCCTAAAAAAAAAAAGTTTCTACTTTTTGGGGCAAATTACATGTAAACAGCCATTTTAGATGTTAGGAAGGGTGGGGGGGATCACTTTCCTATATAAGTTATACGTAAAGTGAGCACGCATTTGTTGGCCACCGAATCTCACCACTCATATTTCGACCCCTAAAAAAAAAAAGTTTCTACTTTTTTGGGCAAATTACATGTAAACAGCCTCAACAAATATCCGCGCGCGCGGATATTTGTTGAGGCTGTTTACATGTAATTTGCCCAAAAAAGTAGAAACTTTTTTTTTTAGGGGTCGAAATACGAAAGGTGCACTTCTATAAATTTACCCACTGGTCTATACGGGGAATGATGCCCCTTCTCCAAATTATATTACCTCAAGAAACAGCACTTAGCTAGATACTCCACCAGACTAGATGAATTCTTGTCCTGGAATCCGGTAAGACCAATAGACCACAAGAAAGATATACTATAACATAACGAACTTGTTAATTGGAGAGAGGAAAATTAATGTTCTTAACTTCTTTACTAACTCAACATTTGACATGTAAAGGAGAACTTTAATGGAATGTCTATGTATCTCATATAGATATCAAGTGTTAGCCTCGGGAAGATTTCTGAGAACTTCGACTGAAGTAAAATGAAACGAGAAAGAAAAATCGAACAGCAAAATTGATGATTGGTGATTCATCTGATGTCGCTAAAGTAAAGAAAAAAATTCCGACTTCACCCATTTTAAAATGAATCATTTCAAAATCAAATTATGTCGTTCCGTCGACTAAAATAGTACAATTTTAAATAAACGCATTTCAAAAAGCGACATTCGTTTTATCGATTTGAAGAATATTAAGTTAACAATTGTTTTGACGGCAAAAATACAGAGAATATGTATTGTTTTAAAGATAGTCATAAATTTCTAAAATAAAAATAGAAAGAAGAGACATATTCGTTGTATTTATTTAAAGAAGATTTAGCTGACAATGGCAATTATTTTGATGGAAGAGGGAAGCGTTTATTTGGTGCTTGTTTTCTTAATAGTATTGACTCTGAAAGACATTTATTACTTCAGAAGGAATAGCATTATTAACAGTAACATTTCATAATAATTATTATTAACAGTAAATTAATAGTATTGACTCTGAAAGACATTTATTACTTCAGAAGGAATAGCATTATTAACAGTAACATTTCATAATAATTATTATTAACAGTAAATTAATAGTATTGACTCTGAACGACATTTATTACTTCAAAGGGAATAGCATTATTAACAGTAACATTTCATAATAATTATTATTAACAGTAAATTAATAGCATTGACTCTGAAAGACATTTCTTACTTCAAAAGAAATATCATTATTAACAGTAACATTTCATAATAATTATTATTAACAGTAAATTAATAGTATTGACTCTGAAAGACATTTATTACTTCAAAAGGAATAGCATTATTAACAGTAAAATTTCATAATAATTATTATTAACAGTAAATTAATAGTATTGACTCTGAAAGACATTTATTACTTCAAAAGGAATAGCATTATTAACAGTAACATTTCATAATAATTATTATTAACAGTAAATTAATAGTATTGACTCTGAAAGACATTTCTTACTTCAAAGGGAATATCATTATTAACAGTAAAATTTCATAATAATTATTATTAACAGTAAATTAATAGTATTGACTCTGAAAGACATTTATTACTTCAAAAGGAATAGCATTATTAACAGTAACATTTCATAATAATTATTATTAACAGTAAATTAATAGTATTGACTCTGAAAGACATTTCTTACTTCAGAAGGAATATCATTATTAACAGTAACATTTCATAATAATTATTATTAACAGTAAATTAATAGTATTGACTCTGAAAGACATTTATTACTTCAAAAGGAATAGCATTATTAACAGTAACATTTCATAATAATTATTATTAACAGTAAATTGATAGCATTGACTCTGAAAGACATTTATTACTTCAGAAGGAATAGCATTATTAACAGTAAAATTTCATAATAATTATTATTAACAGTAAATTAATAGTATTGACTCTGAAAGACATTTATTACTTCAAAAGGAATAGCATTATTAACAGTAACATT
>OY744543.1:24165603-24547871 GCA_963556195.1 Sepiola atlantica
TGTCAAAAAATAAATCTGTGATCAGTGTCAACACGGCAATAATCGCACATATTATTTGTATTTATAAATATTTTTTTTTTACGTAAATTCTGTTCTGTAGTTTTCAAATCATATGATTTATGTAACAACAAAAAAATAATTTCTAAGTCACACCGGCAACATTACGCTATCCTATTTTTCCTCTACTGTTCTACAGTTTCGTTTGCTTACGCAACATCGTAGTGAAACGCGGATCCCGGATTCTCTTTATATATTCAACCCCAAACAAGACACATTGCTACTGAAACGTAAGGGGATACTATGATTTAGCCCTCAGATTTAGATGTGTATCCTAAGTGGGAAGTAATCCAGCGACATAAACATTTGTGCACGCGAGTGACATTTAAATTATAACTAGGTTTTTGTATTTTAAAATAGCGGTCATACTCATGAGAGATATGCCTCCCAGGCATTACCACCTTCATTTCGGAAGGAAAACGGATTTATTACCTACCGCATAAGTCGTTCTAATCTTTGAGCGAGTGCCGACTGATCAAAGAAGAACATGTTCGAGAGAAATTGACTTTTATCGACCACCTTCATTCTTGATTGATTTTTAACTATTACGTTTCTCCCACAGCATGCGTGCTGTTTTTGTTTTTCTTTTTTATATACTGTTACCCGGGTTTAGGGTTATTGTTAAGATACAAAAATATGGCGTTTCTGTGTAGTTTAGAATTCATCACAACGTTCAAAGGTAACGGGAGGTAATCCTCCAAGTCTTTATGAGAGTATTGCCTGAAGCCTGATGATCTCTCATCCGTGAGGGAGTTTCGATTGACGATGCCAGAATACTTTGAGTGCGAAATTGACTTTTGGCGATCACTAAGAGTATAAATTAACTTCTAACGAATTTTGGTACGCCGATTGTGTGCACATCGTTTCGTTTGTTTTTGTTTTCGTTTTTTTGTGTCTTTTGTTTTATTTTTGTTTGTTTTGTTTTAGTTTTGTTTTGTTTGTTTTTATACTGTCACTCGGGCTTAGGGTTACTGTTAAGCTACAAAAATATGGCGATTCTCTGTAGCTTAGAATTCGTCACAACGTTCAAAGGCACCAGGAGGCATTCCTCCAAGTATTTATGGGTGTGTTGTCTGATGCCTGGTGTACTCTCATCCGTGTCAACGAGAACCACAAGAATACTTTGGAACGAAATTGACTTCTGGCGATCACCAAGAGTACAAATTAACTTCTAACGATTTTGGTACGCCAACTGTGCGTACACCGTTTCCGTTCTTTGTTTCGTTTTGTTTCGTTTTGTTTTTTCGTATTTCCTCCCGGATTTACGGTTAGTATTGAGTGACTAATGGCCATGTACTTCTATTTCCATTCATGTGAAATATCACCTTCCTTCTAGTGTTTGTGTAAACCCACAATTATTTGACTCCCACCACTACCCGCCAAATAAAATAATTTTACCGCCTCTTCGTAAACCCGTTGCTGTGCGGATACTCTTTCATAGTTTCAAATGTTCCTTATGAATTAATAAATTACTTTTAGCGATCACCTATATTATTGTTTCTTAACTATTACGCTGCGCCCACAGCATGCGTGCTGTTTTTGTCTTTCTTTTTTATATACTGTCACCCGGGTTTAGGGTTACTGTTAAGATACAAAAATATGGCGTTTCTGTGTAGCTTAGAATTCATCACAACGTTCAAAGGTAACGGGAGGCAATCCTCCAAGTCTTATGAAAGTATTGCCTGAAGCCTGATGATCTCTCATTCGTGAGGGAGTTTCGATGAACGATGCCATAATACTTTGGGGACGAAATTGCCTTCTGGCGGGCACTAAGAGTATAAATTAACTTCTAACGATTTTTGGTAAGCCGACTATGCGCACACCGTTTCGTTTTTTTTTTGTTTTTTTTTTTGTTTTGTTTTGTTTTATTTTTTGTTTTGTTTTGTTTGTTTTTTTTTGTTTTTTCGTTTTAGTTTTTTTTTTCGCTTTAGTTTTTTTTCGTTTTAGTTTTTTTGTTTTTTTTTTGTTTTGTTTTTTGTTTTTTGTTTTTTCGTATTTCCTCCCGGAATTATGGTTAGTATCGTGTTATTAAAAGCCATGTACTTCTATTTCCATTCATGTCAAATATTAATTTCCTTTCAATGTTCGTGTATACCCAAAATTATTTGAACCCCCACCCCCACCCCGATAATAAAATAATTTTCCCCGCCTCCACGTAAACACGTTGCTGCAATGATGCGTTTTAATCGTTTCAAATGTTACTTATGAATTTATAAATTACAGAAAAGTAAAATGAATAATTCCTGCTAAGTAAAATATAGAGTAAAATATTTACAGGGAACAAGTTTCCATTGTCCGTCCATTTTCCCGGGCAACGTCCGTGTATGACTCCCGTCAATATACAATACAATGTAACCAATTACAGAATACATATATATTGATATTTTCCGATTAATTTTTGGAGGCTTGTGTTCGGTGTATCAATTTCATGCCCACTCCTATGTTGTGATGGTTTAGTTTGTGTTTATTTATACTTATATATATTTACATACATAATTGTATGCATGCTTATATATATATCTTCCACTTTATGTGTGTTTATCCTGGCTAGTTTCTCTGTCTTCTTCCCTCTTATCGCCTTTACCCCCTTCGCCTACCGCCTCCCCTATACTAGCTCGGTAGGTGCGAAAATGGAAAAGAAAAAGAAAATAAATTAAAATATTTTAAAAAAAGAATAAGAAATAAAGAAGAATATGTCACCTACTTGTCAAATCATATTTCAATGTAGCTAAAAGTCTTCTCATATGGTCCAATCTGATCATCTTTTCCTTCCCCCATGTGTGTGCCTTCAAAATAAAATTGTTTCCAAATCTTCACTTTTTCTGAAGACGTTCGTTAATACGAACGAAACCGGTCAAATCTCTTCTTTTTGTTTTTCTCCTGCATTCTAACCTGTTTCCCGTTTGTCTCTTTTTTTTTTTCAAACATTTTGTCTACCACGGCATTTCATTTTCATGACTTATCGTGTACCTTACCCAATACATATATATGTAAAAATCGATAGCCTAATCCTATATGTAATATAATAATACGCTAAGGCAGTTCATGTTCGTACGTACGTTATCACCTGTCACATACATTTAAAATCTATATAATAATACGCTAATGCATTTTATGTTCATACGTACGTTATCACCTGTCACATACATTTAAATCTATATAATAATACGCTAAGGCATTTCATGTTCGTACGTACGTTATCACCTGTCACATACATTTAAAATCTATATAATAATACACTAAGGCATTTTATGTTCATACGTACGTTATCACCTGTCACATACATTTAAATCTATATGATAATACGCTAAGGCATTTCATGTTCGTACGTACGTTATCACCTGTCACACACATTTAAAATTTATATAATAATACGCTAAGGCATTTCATGTGCGTGCGTGCGTACACGCGTTAAAAAGATTAGATCGTCCGATCAGCAATAGTGATTGGTTATTCATCTTATGTCGCTAAACAAAATTCCGACTTTATCCATTTTAAAATGAATTGCTCCAAAAATAAAATTATACCGTTCCGTCAGCTAAAATAGTATAATTTTAAATAAATGCATTTCAAAACGCGACATTCGTTTTATTGATTCGAAGAATATGTGGCAAGCAATTATTTTGAACGCAAGGAGACAGTATTAGATTTCTACAATAAAGAAAGGAAAGAAGAAAGAAAAAAAGAAAGAAAGGAAGGAAGAAAGAATAGACATATTCGTTGTATTTATTTAAAGAAGATTTAGCTGAAAATAACAATATTTTTTATTGTACAGGAAAAAGTTATTTCTTCTTCGTAATTGTATTGACTCTGAAAGACATTTATTAGTTCAAAAGAAATATTGTTATTAACAGTTAAGTATACAAATTGATGCAGAAAGCACCAATTTTAACGGAGTACCGCTAGTATATATATATATATATATATATATATATATATATATATATATATATAAATTCCCGAAACAGTTTTTCATGGTAAACAACTGATGATCCCTTAAAATAGTGTTAGAAACTAACTAATATAATAACTGTAAAAAATAAATTGACTTACATGAGTGACTTTCCACTGGAAGACTTGAGACTATAAGTTTGTTTTTTGTTTTTGTTTTTTTTATAGTTTTAATGGTTGAGAAACTTCCGAGACTATATATATATATATATATATATATATATGTGTGTGTGTGGGGGGGTGCATATATATTATATATATATGTATATATATGTATATATTATATATATTATATATATATTATATATATATAAGATATATCATAAATAATATATATATATCATATATAATATATATATAATATATATATATATATATATTATATATATATAATATAAAATATATATATATATATTATATATATAAAATATATTATATATATATTATATATATAATATATATATATAATATAATATACCGCAGGATCAAATATAAACCAAAAGTAAACTTTTAGTAGACAGAACCTATAGTGAAAAGGTTAAGCTCAATATACGAGATAGAGCAATTGAAAAGATAGAAGAAATAAGAGTGATAAACATGTAACGAATGTCCAAATTTATTTCAAATTTCAATTGTTGAATGCAAGGTGTATTCTGTAATAAACTAGTGTTTATTATTCTTTCCTTAAGCCAATTACATAATATATATATAATATTATATAATATTAAATATATATATATAAATATATATATATATATTATATATATAGAATATTAATATATATATATATTATATATATAATATATATAATATATAATATGGTAAAATGAAAAAGGAAAACCAAAAACTGGATGTTTTTTTTATGTGTACATCAACGTTTCGTCTTTATTTATAAGACTTCATCAGGATGATGATATAGGGAAAAGATATCATGCAAGCACGGATACATGTAGGGTAGACATGTTGGGAAGAAAAATAAAATAAAATGAAAAATAATGGCAGCGTCTAGCTGGACGTCCGTACTTGTTAGAGAATGAAAAATGAGTGGGAGAAAAAAGGGGAAGGGTGGAGGGAGCAAGGACTACTGTGGCTGGCGATGAGAGAAAATATTTTTCATTTTATTTTTTTTTTCTTCCCAACATGTCTACCCTACATGTATCCGTGCTTGCATGATATCTTTTCCCTATATCATCATCCTGATGAAGTCTTATAAATAAAGACGAAACGTTGATGTACACATAAAAAAAACATCCAGTTTTTGGTTTTCCTTTTTCATTTTACCATCACGTCGGATTACCTTCATCCTTCTCTTCCCAATATATAATATATAAGCCGACCCTCTAACCAAGACATCAATATTCTCACTCCAAGTGGAGTTACTACTATAAATAACACACCTAATGAAATAGTTAATCTCTCTAAAATACACACATACATTGGGGCATCGACGTACCCATTGAAATGGCGCATATGAAATCATATACCTTCTTTCAATAGGAATAACGATAAGAATAATAAGACCTCTCTAACTAACTTAATTAAAACTTTCAAATAAAAAATATCCAATATTCAATAAACTAATCTATCCTGAAAAGGTCAATGTCTTACGCTTCAGTTTCAAAATTTTGCCATTTATGTATTACTTCCGCTAAAACTAAAAATGTAATAAATACAAAAAATGAGCTCCTTTCGACATGTAGACATAAAAAAGATACAAATATAGCCAACAATTAAATCCAACTGGTACTCTACCCTCTTCTAATATTTAAGTCGGTTTGCTTAATATAATGTGATTTAAACTCATCAATATTAATCTTTAAAACTCATTTGAATTAAATTTTTAATGTTATTTAAAGTTATAATTTCAAATTACTTTGAAAATTTATTTCCTTAAATTTTGAAATGTCTTCAGATTTTGGAGACATTTTTAATGTATCTTTGGATGATTTGTCTCGCTCAATACTATTATTCGCTTATAATTTATCTTAAAATCCCTTAGTTTATTTTTAATTCGACCTTCCTCTTTTTTTTTTTATTCTCTATAATGCCAACATTTTAAATATCATACCCCCTTAATCACTAATATCCTAAATTTGAATATATCTCAATTTAAGTTTACCAGAAAAATAGTGTCATAATATTTTTTAAATATAATCATGTTAATAAATCCTTTAATTATATATGCGTAGATACACATTTTTTTAATGTAGTTCCCTGAATTAATTATTTATCATTTATTATTTATATACATTAATATTTCTCTTAAAACTGCATTTTAATTAAATATCAGTCATTTCCCTTTAACTGGGTCTGGGTTCACGAATTTGTGTTGAGATATTTTCTTCTTGGAAACTTTATTTTATTTTTTTAGTAATGATGCCCGTTTCTCTTTTACTTTTTATTGGTGAATTAGTCGTTTCCCAGCTAAAATGGCGCACAATGAATCGGCTTTTTTTCTGATTATTTCTGACCTCACAAATGAGTAAGTAAACCCAAATAAATTGTGTGGGACTAATTTCCCAGCTGCATTTCCTTTAAAATAATTAAAGATAAATTTGAAATTAGTCCAAAACAATTTATTTGGGTTTACTTACTCATTTGTAAGGTCTGAAAACAGCAGACAATTTCATTGTCCGCCATTTTGGCTGGGAAACGACTAATTTACCTTTTTATTTTACTTTTAATCTAAGTATGTTTGCATAATATCTTCCAAAATACTTTTTCATTTTTTTTTTTATTAATCTTTTTGTTCTATTAATAGTTATTACTGATTTTACGACTTTTCAACTTTTGTTGATAATCTAATATTTGCTTTATTGATTTCATGTTTAGTTGATTTTATTAGGGGTGGGACGTAATGGGTGAAAATTTCAGATTCATGCGAGTAGTATTTTTATGTGTTCATTTATACATAAATAACACTAAACAATCAAACATTTTGACAATTTTGCAAAATTCAGAAGGTGCAGGCCAAAAATAGCCGTTAGGACTCCACAAGACTCAAAATCCATCATTTTTCGGTGAAAAAGGTGGTTTCATGCGACATTGCAGGTCCTAAAACATCCTCAAAGGCTATGAATGACTATATATGTTTTAATCTGATATAGTACTTTAATTTAGGATCATTTTCAGGCTGTGAAAGGGTTTTCATGAATGTAAAATAGCCCAAAACTATTGGCCTGCACCTTCTGAATTTTGCAAAATTTTCAAAATATTTGATTGTTTAGTGTTATTTATGTATAAATGAACACAAAAAAATACTACTCGCATGAATCTGAAATTTTCACCCATTACGTCCCACCCCTAATTTTAGTTCATTCGCTAAACCTTTCTCTAATTGTTATATCCTTTTAAATGTGTAATATTGTATGTTATTTCATTCCACCATCTTGGGTTTGAAAATATTTTAATTTTATTTATTAATATTTTCCTTTTATTTCCATTGTTATTTTTTTCTTCATATTTGCGTATTCCCATCACTCTATTTCTATATGATATTAGGCTAGACTACAGACACTAAAAATGTACATCACTTTCGTTTCTCTTGTTATAATTCATAATACTGCTTTAATGATTTTAATTTTTTATTTAATATATCCATTCTGTATTACTTATTTTAACCATAATGTATGTTGGCATCCGTCAGTCGCAACGACTATAGAGCAGCGCCGTATTGGGATGTTGTTCTTGAGCATCTTCTTGTTTGACTGTAGAGGTCAATTCTGGATTTAAATGGCCGACTACAGCCTTGACATACAAAAGCTGTTGTTTCGGAATTTTTTAGATGAGGGTTGATAATTTGTAGAATTTGGTATATTCGGATTACTGTTCTCATCTTGGGTGTTTTTATCACAACGTTTCGACCGATGTAACCTCCGACCTTCTTCAGGTGTATTTTGTCGAACTCGGGAATCTTTCTGTCGAACTCGGGAATCTAGACGGAATTTCGAACGAAACCCTTTATTAAATCCACGGAGGTACCATGCCATGACTGGTAAGAAGTCTTCAGTAATTCGCAATTCTTTGTATCACCCACACTGAGGATTGAACCTTCAACCTTCAGATGACTGGATTTTACTAAGTACTATATCCACTTATATAGTGGATATAGTACTAAGTAAAATTCAGTTCTAAGTGACAGTCATCTGAAGGTTGAAGGTTCAATCCACAGTGTGGGCGATACGAAGAATTGCGAATTACTGAAGACTTCTTCCCAGCCGTCATATCTCGCTTGCAGACATCCTTGAAGCGGAGATGGGGAGACCCCTTTTTCTTGAGCCTGGCGCAAGCTCATCGTGGAGAAGGTCTTTAGGGATGCGCCCATCATCCATCCATAATATTTTTTAACTTAAATATCGTAAGAAACTACATTTTTTAAATAACCGAATTTTTCAACTCTCTATAATTCGTATTTATATTGAAATTCATTTTTATTTATTTATTATTACTATTTATCATTTTTCTTTTTTTCTTTGGGGAAATTTTTTTTTTAATTTTTAAAATATACATATATTCAAAAATAATAATCTAAAAAGATTATTATTTTTAAATATATGTATATTAAAAAACATTTTTATTTTTAAATTTTAATTTATTATTTTTGAATATATGTATATTAAAAAAATATATCTTTTATTTTTAAATTTAAATTTATTATTTTTAAATATATGTATATTTTAGTTACTTAAAAAAAATAGATTTATATCGTGAGATTGTTTCTAATATTATTTTAGTTTTTCATATTTCTAACGGTTAGAAGTTTCGTATTAAGTTTTACCGTTAACCCATTTGCTTGACTTCTTTATATTTTTCTAACCCCTTTTTCCTTCTTCCACTTCTCTATTTTCTTCTTTTCTATTTATCTTTATTCATCTCCCCTTTCCTCCTTTATTTTTTTTTATCTCCTCAACCTTTTTTTTCGCCTCATTTTAACTTAATATCTATCTTATTTCTTTCTCTCTTCACCTTTTCCCCCTCTTCGTTTTTTTCTTTCTGCCCTTATATATTTTCTCTTTCTTTCTATCCCTTTCTATCAATTTTTTTTTTCCTCTTTATATTTTATACGAATTAGATTTGGATTTTGAATTATTTCATTTTATTTTTTTCCATTGGACAACTCTTTTCATATTGTTTCCTTTCTGCCAGGGAAGCATTACAATTGGTAATGGATTTATTTATATTCTGATTTCCTACGAACTCTCTGAACAGATTATATATATATATATATATATATATATATATATATATATATATATATATATATATATATATATATATATATATATATATATATATATATATATATATATATATTAGGGGAGGTCGATTTTGAAACTATAAATTATCGCACTCGAAGAAAGTTGCCAAATAATGTCAAAAGTTACCACAAGAAATATTTTTCTTCAAAATTTTGTATTTATTTGAGCATTGCAACTTTAAGATCAAATAAATCGAGATTTTTTATCACTGCCGAGATTTCACCGGCAGATGTGTCGCCTTAAATTAAACCCGGGTTTTAACAAAAAAAAGTAATACATTACTTAATAATAAATATTTTAAAGTTTATTATTATTTTTCTTAAGAAATTAAATGTACATATTCAAATTAAAAAGGAATAAAACACTATAATATTTAATGTTATATATAAATAATTATTTGTTTACATAGGCGTTTTATTTATTGGATATTTTTTATGGTATTCACCGGTTGAAAATTCATCGGGCGAATTTGAGTTCCCGTGTTGATTCTGTGTTTAATTATCACACATATATATTGAATTGTCGAGCGCTGGCTTATCTAATCCCACTTTCCCGACCTTTTGTCACACCTTACATTGTGGGAGTTAGATAAATAAAAACTTGTTCAGCCAGGGGGGTTTTACCCCACCAAATAAACCGGTATCGTCCGGGCCTTTGGGTCTGGATTCACGCCCGTCTATTGGGGCTTGTCCGTCCTGTGCAGTTCTAGGAAGTGCATCTCCCAGGTTTTGCCTTTCCTCTTTGGGGAGGAGTAAGTTTATTGCTTACTTTCTGAGGCGGCCCTACCGGGGAATGCCGACGAAGCTGCCCAGGCAATTTTTAAATGGCCAGAGTGCTCACCTCTCGAGCACTTGCTTTCTCATCCCACTTTCCTGACCTTGTGTCAATCTTACCTTGTTGGGGGTAGATAAATAAAATCTAGTTCAGCCAGGGGTTTTTACCCCACCAAATAAACCGGTATCGTCCGGGCCTTTGGGTCTGGATTTACGCCCGTCTATTGGGGCTTGTCCGTCCTGTGCAATTCTAGGAGGTGCACCCTCCCAGGCTTTGCCTTTCCTCTTTGGGGAGGAGTAAGTTTATTGCTAACTGTCTGAGGCGCCCCTACAGGGGAATGCCGACGGGGCTGCCCAGTCAATTTTTTAATGGCCAGAGTGCTCACCTCTATAGCGCAGGGTTATCTAATCCCACTTTCCTGACCTTGTGTCACATCTTACCTTGTTGGAGGTAGATAAATAAAACTATTTCAGCCAGGAGTTTTTACCCCACCTAAAATATATGTATTGGAGTTGATGGGAGAATGGATAAGGACACATTGATGTATAAGGAAAATGTGGATGAAAATAGACAGAGAATTATGAAAAAAACTAAGGGACCAGAACACCATTTAACTTTTACAAAAGAAACACCATGTTAAAGTAAATATCTGACACATTCTTCCGAATAGTGGTGCAACAGGTGCTGTTCATGCAGATCAAGTGGTGGATGTTTTGCATGAATTCCACAGTGAGAACAGTATCAAGGCTATACTTGTTGACAACACTAATACCAACACAAGTTGCGAAGGTGGAATGGTTGCAATTTTAGAAAAAAAACTTTTTAAAACTCTTCACACAATTGGTTGCTCTTTGCATCATAATGAACTACCTTTCAGAGCCCTTTTTAAAAACATAGATGGTTGCGCAAAGGGCCCTACAACATTCAGTAGCCCTCTGGGGAAATTATGCTCAAATAATTGATATGATTTACCCCAAATATCATTTTCCACTATTAGCAATCCTCTAGAGTCAATTTTTAAAATTGATGAAATACATGATCTTAGTTCTGACCAAAGACTCCTTTATGAATACACAGTAGGTATTTCTAGAGGTAAGGTTGACTCTAGATATGCCTCCTGGAAAATTGGTCCTTTAAACCAAGCAAGATGGTTAACTTTGGCCATCAGGCTTATGTGTTTATGGACTCGTGGTGCATACCCACAAAGACACACAACAAAACTACACTATGTAGTAAATTTTATTGTAAATGTGTATGCCACTATTTGGTTTGAAATTAAAAGAAATAGTAAATTCCACAATCAGTAAGTGAACATTTTTAATATGATCCAGAGGATTAAGGAGCAGCCTCAGGAAATCCAAGATATCACATTTAGAAATATACAAGGTAATACATTTTGTTTACTGCCTGAAAACTTTCTATATTCCATGGTTAAATCTGAGGAGATTGAAGTAAGAGAAGAAGCTTTAAAAAGAATTTTGGCCATTAGGTAAGTAATATTTATTCATATATCTCTGACTCAATTATTCATTCCAATTTATAGAATGATTTTTAAAGATTTTATCTAATTTCACCATAATTATTAAAGCAGTACAGATTGGAATTTTTTAATAATTCAATTAATTAATTTGTTCTTTCAGGAGTGAGGAGTCAACCAGAAAAAGATTAAAAAGAATACTACCTATTAATTTTAATGCCACACATTGGACACAATTAATAGATTTAAAATTATGCGGCATTTTTGAACCACCAATGACGGAAGATTTTACTGAATCTGAACTTCGAGAATCGTTGATGAATGGAACCAAGCTTGACTTGCCAGATTTGCCCTCACATTCTCAGGGTGTGGAACGGGCAGTTAAGTTAATAACAGAAGCTTCACAAACTGTATATGGTTTTGAAGCAAGGCATCAACACATTACAGCCAAAGTTTTGAGTCAGAAATTGAGACCAGCATTTTTGTCTAAGGGGTCTTATATGGAGCAATTTGACTCTCTATATTAAGCTTCATTAAAATAGTGTTAGGTTTTTCCTTATTTCTTTGCTTGTTATATTTTCACTAATAACAGAAAAAATCATTTTTTTAGGTATTCAAATATTAGTTTAATTCATAACGTTAAAAGGTAGTTTACAAAAGCAGATACTGAAAATGAGGGGGGGGGGGCAAATTTTCAATTTCATATCATTTTTATAAAATAAAATGGCATTCCCTGCTTTTAAATGCTAAAATTATTTGGTTTTCACACCAATATTCAAGCAAATCTTGCAAAAACGAGGAATTTTCAGTATATTCTTGTCTACGATCTTTGATACCAAACGCTCAAAAAACCGCTGAAGTTTTTGATCTAATTTTTTGCATGAGTATTTAATAGGTCTATATACAACTTTCGGTACGTGCCTTTTTTTAATATTTAAAAAAAAGTGTAAAATCGACCTACCCTAATATATATATATATAATCTGTTCAGAGAGTTCGTAGGAAATCAGAATATATAGTCAGTATTGGTGGACGAACCATCACAAACCTCAGATTCGCCGATGACATTGATGGACTTGCCGGAAATCAAACAGAACTTTTTAATCTAGTGAGCCGCCTCGACAGAACATCCACGAGGTACGCAATGGAGATCAATGCTAAAAAAACGAAGCTGATGACGAATAGTGGACAACCATTATCAACAACGATAACAGCCAACGGCCAAGAACTGGAAACCGTAAACCAGTTCAAATACCTTGGCGCTATACTCAGCAACAAAGGATCCAAGACTGAAATCCTGGCAAGAGCAGCACAAACGGCAGCAGCACTTGCAAAACTGAAATCAATCTGGAAAGACGGAAACATTAGTCTCCGTTGCAAACTGAAGCTGCTGCATACACTAGTATTATCCATCTTTTTGTATGCATGCGAGTCATGGACCTTGACAGCCGAGCTCCAAAGAAAAATCCGAACGGTAGAAATGAAATGCTACAGAAGAGTGCTTGGCATCTCGTACTCAGACCGTGTCACAAACGAAGAAGTTCGCGCGCTCATCAACGCAAATCTGAACAACTATGAAGATTTGCTGACAACTGTAAGAAAAAGAAAGCTTGGATGGTATGGTCACGTGACAAGGGGCAGTGGTCTCTCCAAAACCATCCTGCAGGGAGCAGTGCAAGGCAAGAGAAGGAGAGGTAGACAACACAAAAGATGGACGGACAACATCAAAGAGTGGACGGGCTACAACTTCGCTACAACCCAGTCCATTGCCCATGACCGTCAGAAGTGGAGACAGCTGGTGTGGAGTTCATTGGTGCAGCGCCCCTACGACCCAGGAGGGGGTTAAGGGACCAAGTTAAGTCAAGTCATATATATATATTGGGGTGAATCATTTTATTATCAACTGATGATTTATATATTTTTTTATTTCATTCGAATCTTCGAATTATCTGGACTATGGATTACAACTCAATGCTCACCTTGTATCCGCTTCTTCTATCTGATTCCTTGGATATTTACATGGACACATATTTTTCTATCCAAAGTTCAGTGACGATGTTGTTCTTTTGCTAACAACTTTTTATATTTTCAAATTTATGCTAACCAGTAATACAATTTTTGCTGATTGTTTTCCTCTCGTGAGAAAAGCTTATTTTTGAAAATCCATGGATTAAGGAAAATAAAAAAGGTTTTCTTTAATACTTGATGAATTAATAAATATTGTATTTTATCCAATTTTTATTTTCATCATTCATTTTCTTATATTATTGTTCTATTCAGCTCATCAAAAAGGGGCGCTCTGAATTGAAACAAAAATTGAAATTGCCTCAGTCTAGAATAACTTCTCCTTCGCTGGCCGAGGACAGAATATTTAAGTGCAGCATCAGAACGGATACTACACTTTTTTTGCAATAAAATCGAACAGACGTCTTAAAAAATATTAAAATTTAACATAACATGATCACCCACTTCCGGGTCACCAAGTGGTAATAACGATTTTAAGGACAAGAAAAAGAAAAAAAAAAAAAAAAGAGAAAGAGAAAGAGAAAGAGAGAGAGAGAATATGTGTATATGCGGTCGCTGTGTTTAGTGATTGTTGTTGGATATGCCGAGGGCTTCGGTCCCAAAGGCCTAGACTGGATTGTGTTACGCACCTGTGTGGAGTCTGAAAGGAAAATACCCGAAAAGTTTGAAAGAAAGCTGTGTATTTGGGTTTTATATATTACGCGCACAATTTCGGAAGTGAATATTCTCGCACCTGTGGTTAGCTGAAACAAACTGCTGACTGGAAATTTTGTAAAAGTCAATACGTAAAAACAACATTCGCTGCTGCTGCTTCTGCTATCATTATTACACTCATCTTTGGCCATTAGTTTACGTAGTTTATTTACCCAATTTTTTTTTTTTTTTACCCAATGTTTCAATTGTAAAAACGTGATTTTTTAAAGATAAAATTAATTATGACGGTATCGTATGGCCGAAATAGTTGGCAGAAATATATAACTGTTACCAAACGCAAGAAAATTTAAATTGTTTACCGACTTGCATAGTTTTAAAGTTCTGAAACTGTTTTAAAGTGTTTTTATTCCAATATAAGATTTCGTCGATATTCCTGTTTCGGAGACACTAAAAACCGATATGGCCGACCCATGTGTTGGTGGTGTATTATTCCTAAGTTAAAAAAAATTACTTACCCTACACTAAGTCCAATTGGTAACCCTCCTCCCGGACTTAAGGTTAGTGGTAGCGTAAGTCTTTTTTTTCTTTTACAATTTTTAAGCCTGAAAGTCGCGACCATCTCAAAACGAAATCGCCCGCCAATTTTTATTTACTCGTGTTTTACTAAGTAAAACTGATGAGAACAAATTTGGAGATAAATCTTACGATCAGTTTCCAAACTTTAAAATTAAGCATGTTAGTAGAAACTTAAATTTTCTTGCGTTTGGTAACAGTTATTTGCTGTATATTTTGTTTGTTTTAAATTTCTCGGCTGTTAACTATGAATATCAAATATTTATGAAACTATGAATAATTTTAATAAGATGTCGTTTGTTTGAATAATAATTTTGTTACGGTAAAGTTGGTAATAAGGTCCAAGGTAGATAACTTGTTTTTTCGTACGAGTTATCTTTCCTTAATTTCGTCTAAATGTTGAGGTACTAAGAATTATCACTTTTTTAACGAGCGGGACTCCATGGAAATTTCACCGTGTATAATTTGCTATAAATAATAAGGTGCTTATGCTGATTAGCGGCCATATGAAAAATTATTTTTATATAAAAACAATAATATATACTTATTAAGCATTATATTTTTACTCACTGTACAAAAAAGTAGAAAAAATTATCCACTAGAACTTTAATTACAAGTATTTTTCCATTCTGCGTATCATAACAGCGATTCGTTCAGTAAGCCTCCATCTTGTTTTTTAAGATTTCAGTTATCTGCCCTTCAAATCTTCTTAAAAAACAAGATGGAAGCTTACTGAACGAGTCGCTATTATGATACGCAGAATGGAAAAATACTTGTAATTAAAGTTCTAGTGCATAATTTTTTCTACTTTTTCGTACAGTGAGTAAGAATATAATGCTTAATAAGTATATATTATTGTTTTTATATAAAAATCTTTTTTCATAGGGCCGCTAATCACCATAAGCACCAATAATAATATTCCTTTTGAAATAATAAATGTCAAAGTAAAAACAATTAACAAAAATTACTTTCTTCTGTAAAAATAATTGTCAGCTAAACATTCTTTAAATAAATAAAAGAAATATGTCTATTAATTTGTTTATTTGAAATTGTATCAATTTAATTTTTATTTCGGCGTTTCAGATGTACAGTGAAACTTAGTATAAAAAAAAACATGGTTTAAGTTTTTTTTAAATATAAGTTCTTTATGAATATGGCAAAACCTATTTCACTCTAAATAATTTACATGACTGAAATAAGAATTAGCCTCACTCAAATAAAAGAAAGGCCAGCATGGCTGTTTTTTATTTATTCATTTTATGGTTGTTTTAATTTATTTAGGGGGGGGGGGAGAAATGTTTATAACAGGATTTATTAAGAAATGAAAGAAAACTTTAAGTAAAAAAACTTACAATTTAAACAGAAAATCCAATTTTATTGGTTTACATTTTAAGTGAAAAGCGTTTTTATTTCAGACTATGTATATTTATAATTTTTCATAAAAAAACTGTTGAGCTCTTACAGAGGAGGTAATTCCTGGGAGGACGGTCTTATGACAACAGAACTGATACAACACTACCCACCCCATTAAAAGATATTCCAATTAAATCTAGTTTTTTTCATTTAAAAATGCCTAGTCACAAAAACATTATTTTTAATGGTTCCTTGGCATTCTGGCTAAGATCAAAGTGTAGTATCTGTTCTCCACATTCCAGCAACATTTACCGGAAGTTTCATACAAATTATCTCCCTTGAAAATGAAATTGTAAAAGTTTTTAAAACGCTACCTTTTTATTTATATATATAAAATCTCTAAATAATTTTATTAATAAAAATAATAGTATTATCGATAAAACGATTGCATATGTACGGAATTTCGCACAAAACTATTCATGTCTAAATGAGAAATTAGAAATTATTAGATTTAGTCATAGGAGGAAAGTGCTAAATAAAAATAAAAAAGTTTTTATTAATTGCAAGCATTAAAACTATATATGCTAAAAAAACATCTAGAATGTTTGAACCCATGAATTTGAAACATAGTTAGGATAAACTTCAATTTCCTATAATGTAAAGTTACATTCGAAAGGTATATATGCGCATAATATTTGATGCAGGTCTGATGTACGAGTAATACGATTAGAGTAAACGTGCAGTTGTGTATTTGTATGGGTTTCTGTATGTGTGAGTGGATATTTATCTGTAGGTGTATTTGTGCAGGGGTATATATGTATATATATATATATATATATGGATTTTATTTATGATTTATATATGTATGGGGTAATACATGTAAGTATTTATCTATGTTTGTATATTGTCCATATATATATATATATATATATATATATATATATATATATATATATAATAAATATTTGCTATTGTTTATTATCTATGTACGTATACGTTTCATCCTTTTTAATAATCGGGACTCATCAGCATAGAGATATGACTATTCACTACCGGTCATGCGATTCGAAAACCCGGATTACAAGTATTTTGCAACTCAAATCCGACACCTTAACCACACGGCCAATTTTAAATAGTGAATAAACTGTGATAATTTTAACACTTTATCGGCGGCTATAACGTCTAAAGAGTTCTACTTTAATGGAAGGAACGATGCATTTAAAGCTAGTGACGTCATGCCGTGTTAATACTACACTTACAGTGCTCTACTTTTTCGAGGAGCGACAAATATATGTGTGTGTGTGGGGGGAGAGGGGGGGTCATTCACAGACAAACTGTTTCGCTGTATCTTTAGTGCGACTAGACTAGCACCTGGCCCAAGCCAGGATCGAACCTATGATCATCTAGCTGATAGTCGGTGACCCGAACCACTTGGTTATGAGACAGGCACTATAGGCAAGTGATATCTCAGTGCTTTATATAAACGTTGTCAACTACTAGAGAGTGCTTCATTTGTTTATTTACAAACAGTGGTTAGCAGTGGCAGAAGCTCTGAACTTACTCGATCCACTCCTAATTCTTGCAATCATACTAGAACCTGCTCCACCCATTCTTATATAAAACCCCCACCCCCTTTTCTTTAAGGAATACATTATATTTGCAAAAATAGATCCACTCCAATATGTATTATTAGATGTACCTACCCAGCGCTTTCTGGTAGTGGTTTTTCTTGCAATTTGTTTTTTTAAACTATGGTGGAGGAGGTTCCAAAGGGAAGTAACTATATTGACAAATACAGAATTACGGACCTTTTTTTATAAAGATGGTGTCTATACGAAAACAAATCCGACCCGGTGAAAGTATTTTCTGAAAAGTATTAAATCGAATTAGATGTTATTCTTAACATGCTGCAATGATCCACGAAATGAACCGACAAACCAGATATAGATTTTGTAGAAAAAAAAAAAAATCTATTGATAAAAATTGAAAAAAAAAAAAAAAAAAAAAAAAAAGGAACTGACGACTTTATGTTAGATAATTGAGAATTTGTATCTGCCTTTTTTTTTTTAATTTTTCTTTTTTTAAATATAACACATCCTACTGATGAGTGGCCCACTTTTATGCTTCTCTCATGTCACTAAACGGCAATAAAAAAAATTTAAAAAAGACTGGGCATTCATGACTGAAACTTGTACATGCCAAGCAGAAACTGAAGTTTATTTGTACCAAATATGGTTGGATTGCAGAAAGGATTGAATTTATTAACCTCCCAGTGCCCCATTTTTTTTTTTTTTCTTTAATTTATCAAAACTCTTTTGTAAATACAATATTATATTTGAGTCAAATTACTTTCAAAGATTTACTTGATTTTATAGGATGGTTAGAGAATTCATTTATACTATATATAAAATCTGGGTTGGTTATAACGATGTCTTAGCGAAAATACTTTGATTGAGTATTAAATGAAATATGCTTCCATTAGATTTTTACAGTCGACTGAAAACCATCACTGTTATAAATATACATCAGACAGGTGTAATATTTGAAAGACATTCTAATCTTTATGACTAACTATAGATATCTCTAAAAAATACAGATGTTACTGAAATATAGTTAATTATCCTGCTGGTACTAAAAAAAAAAAAAAAAGTGGGCACTAATGGGTTAATGATATACAGGAGGATTTAGTTATCGTCTCATCAGTAGGTGTGATCCTGAATGGGTTTCACACTCACCGGACCTTAACCTCCAGAGATTTTTTATCCGTGGGGTTATCTCAGATAATGCCTATCAAAAACAATCACCGGAGTATTCCTAAACTAAAGATGGTCATCACAGACCAAATCAGTCGTATCCAGATGTGCTTGGAGTATATCATTGAACGTCGATAAAAAAAAAGATATTTATCGTGAGGTTATCTCAAAGATAATGCTTATCAAAACAATACCCAGACGACTATTCCTAAACTGAAGATTGCCATCTCATCCAAAATCATGGCAGTAACAAGAGAGCAGTGTCCGAATTAATGACAATTTTGCACGTCGTATCAAAATATATGCTATTATATTTGTTTTGGGATTGAGTTATGTTAAAAAAAAAAAAATGAATAAAAATTTCATTTGAATTGTTCTTAACCGTAAATTGCAATTATCTCACCAAGTAACCCTTTCTTTATAAGTGTCTATCACTCTCTTTCTCTCGTTCGAACAACCCCACTCGACTTATTTTAAAGTCTCGCTTCTATCTTTTTATTAAGTCAAAAAGTAATAAAGAAAGGACAAAATAAAAAGATAGGAATAGACTATTATAAACAAGGGAATATCACATTTAACCCATAGTCACATATATATATAAATATATATAAATATATATATATAAATGAATAAATAAACGAGCAGAAAGAGGCCAAGTTTGGCTCGATTTCCTTTATATATTTCACTGACTTTGCACCCCCACCCCCGATTCAAACAGAGCCCAATGGGTCATTTTGTTCTAGTGTTTTCATTAAAGAAATTTTTTTAAATTTCCAGAAGAATCCAATGAGGTTATGTTATAAAGGTTCTTTTAATTGTATCCATGGAAAGTAATTTCTGAAAATCTTGACACCATATCTATTACCAGTCAGATAGTATAGTTAATTAATGTTTCAGAAGTTTTTAAACTATTGAGTCCTCACCCACATTCATTGTGGGTAAAAAGCCTATAATTCCAACTAAGGTTCAAATATTCCATAATATAAAAAATAAAAAAAATATAAAAAAATCTTATTGATTTTGTTTAAAACTTATAAAATACTAGTACTAATGATAAAATTTATTGATTTTAAACTACCAGTAAAACAAATCTACTGATAATCATATCTAAATTGTACTAAAAAAAAAATTTTTTTTTAAATAATTGAAAATATGAAACTTTGCTTGGTTCAGATTAAACTTACTGCTTGCTTGTCTTCCTTTTCTGCCAAGCAAATTGTTAGTGTAAATATCTCAATGGTCTTCAAATAATTTGATCAGTTTTGTTGAACGGACAAAACTTAGGGTGTGAGTTTTTCTTTTTTTTCTCTTTCACAACCAAAATTTTATTTTTGTTTGTAATTTTTATTTATATCTTTTATGGATAAACCATAAATTATCAATTTAAATAAAATTATTATCAAAACGATGTAATATAAACATTAAATGAATTCTTGTTATGCAGCTTTTTTTTTTTGCTTTTTTTAATTTGTAAAAGAAAATTATCTTTATTCAAAATGTAGAAATAATTGAATCCTTTTGGCTAAGATCAAAGTGTAGTATCTGTTCCGATGGATACTGCACCCTATAGACTGGTATTGTCTTGGCCTTCGGGGCTTGATTTACGCCGGTCTATGGGTCTGTCCTGTGCAGTTCTAGGAGGTCAACCCTCCCAGGCTTCGCCTCCTCTCTTTGGGGAGGAGTAAGTTTATTGCTTACTGCCTGAGGCACCTCTACCGGGGAATGCCGAGGCTGCCCAGGCAATTTTTAAACCCCACTTTCCCCGCCCTAACCTTGGGTCACATCTTACTTGTGGGAGTAAGATAAAAACTGGCCTTGTGCCTAACTCCTGGAGAGGAGTAAATCAATACTCTATTCTCAAGTGAAACTGGGAATTTAGTTTTAAACTTATTTATGCTTAAATCTAGAATTTTAGTACTGTTAAGTGGGCAAATTAAAGTTATTATTTCTAAAGAAAAAAAACTAACATTTTGAAGTGTTTTGTGTGGTGGCAATTAATTGTTCAAACAGAACACCTGACATTAACCATGTTACCATAAGCCAACGTTTAACTTTTTTTTTTTAAAGATGCTTAGAACCTTGTTTTAATAAATTAATCAATTTTTTTTTTTTATATTAGAGCTTTAGGTGGAAAAAAAATAAAATAAAAAAGTGTTCCCACACTTAAAAATCGGTTTGTTATAGATGTTAGCGTTTCATATTGGACTGTTTTTATAGAGATTTTTTATGACTTTGTTTATGCAGACTAATCTGCTATGAATAAGAAAAATCAGATAAAGTTGATGGAAGAAAATAGAAAAGTTGGTTTCTTAGGCATTAAAGAGTTCAACTGTTGGATTTTCTCACCCAAATTTTAGGTCAAATTCTTTGTTTTAATTGTATTTCTTGTTCTGAAATAAAATTTTTATTCAATTTTTTTTAAGTGTTGAGAATGTAACTTTAATTCAATGTTTTCATCGCTGACAACCAAAGCGCTGATTTAGCACAAAATTTGTTTTCTTGTTTACATTTAAAAAAAAAAAAAAAAAAAAAAAAAACTTTCGACATTCCTTTTACGTTAAAAAAGTTAAAGAATTTAACAAATTTAAAAGCTAAACCAAACTAGTGCTATTTTTTTTTCAATATAAAATTTAACTTTTATATTGAAAAATAAATCAGAATTTTTTCTATGACAAGGATTTTATCCAAAATTTCAGCATATATCAAGTGAAATATATAAGAAAATCCAAATACACTTTCCTCTTAAATAATACAATAAGTATCCGTTTTATGAATAAGTTGACCAACTTATTTCTGTTCGCCAATCAGTCCGATGGTGATTTTACCCTCTGGCTGAGGTATGGTCCTGTTCAGTCTCGGGTGGTCCACCCTCCCAAGCATTACTTTCACTTTGAGAAGGGTTAATTTATTAATAATTGCCTGAGGCACCCTTCCTACCAGGGAATGCAGACGGGCTGCTCAGGCATTTTTTGTAGGCCAGAGTGCACTTGTCCTAGTGCACTGGCTTTTTAACTTAACACCTGACCTTGTGTCTAACCTCTTGGAGAGATAAATAAAATCAGTATTCATTATATTTGTTCTTACACCAATCTCCGAGAAACTTGATTAATTTTAATTTTCGGATTACCATTTAAAGAAAAAAAAAAAAAACTATTTAGAAATTTAAAAAGAATAAGAATCGGAAACTGTATCGAAATTTAGAATAGTATCGTTACATGTATCAGAATTCGAAAAAATATTGGTATTGTCTCATCACTTGTTCAAACATTGCATTGAGAAGGAGGAATGGGGTCTTTCATCTCGGCACTCTCTCAGACACTAAGGAAAATCTGCTAAAAAATAAAATCCACACAATCTGGCTCTAATCACAAGTGAAATAACTAACGATAATTTGTACCCAGCGACGATTGTATACGGTAGTAGTAGGCATAATAGTATTAGAAGTCTCAACCAGAAAGATCCTTACATTACTTGGCCTTTTGGCTACGATCAAAGTGTAGTATTTGTTCCGATACATTTCATCTATTCTGTCCTAGATCAGTGAAGATAAATCTTTCTAAACAATTTTTATTTTAGTCCCAATCCAGTGACCTTTTCTGATTTATATCTTATAAAAACTTCTGTTTAACTGAACAAAAATAAAAACTACCCTAGTCGAGAAGGATGTCACTTCCACGTGAGAACAAAACACATACTACACTTTGAATTATTTATCTGTAAAAATATAAAATACATTTGAACAAATTAGATCCAAGGCTATCAAAAGTGTGGGGAAATGGTGTCATCTTGTCTACCCCACTATTAGCTTGACCCATTGTAATTACCACAATACCACATTTACTCTAGAGACCATCCTACTTAAAATATCCCCAATTGTTGAAATTTAACTTTCAAAATATATGTACAAATTTATTGGAATAAAACGAAGAGCAAGACAAACAAAAACGAAAACAAAAACAAAAACAAAAAAAAAAAAAAAAAAAAAAAAAAAAACGAACTTGTTAGTAAGATCCTCTTAACCCTTTCTTTAGAATAGACCACCCACTGTTTCCGGTTTGTTTAAAATCAAAAACAAGCAGGTTGATCTTTAAGTGGGAGAGGGACTTTAGTGGGAGGAAGTGAAGTATGGAATGAGTTTGGGAGTGGATGGTGTTCTCCCAAGATGAATTTAATTTGGGGAGGGCATGGTCAAAATAAAAGTGAAAACCTTGGAGGATCTCTAACCAAACTAAAATATAAAACAGGGTCAGAACTCATTCACTCGACTAGCTAAGAAGCTAACTTAGGTTTTGTTTTTTTTCTTTTTTCGGTGTTTACATTTAATATTTCTTAGTGAGAAATTTTTTCACAGTTGCCATTATCAACAATTGTTTTTTTTTTTTTTTTTTTTTTTAATTGGCTGGGGATGGGTCACTCTACTAAATGCCAGACATTCACCCACTATTTCAGAGACTCCAACCGAGAGATCTTTTTAGGTTTTAAATGTCCCTTTAAGCGCAATTGTAGTTTTTGAAATTCTTTTCATGAGCCCGGCAGCTCCTATAATTACTAGAATAATGGAGATCTTCCTAAGATTCCAGTTTCTTTTCATGCCGTACGTAAGACGTTGCCATTTAGTTATCTTCTCCCTCTCAGCTCTGTTTAAGCTAGCAACAGTAACACCGACTTCATGTAGGGTTGCTACTCTCTCCTCGTCTCATTACTATGTCAGATTTAACAGCTCCACTGTGTCCTAGTCGATGTCTGAAAGATGCTATCCCTAGACATTACACTTTCTCAGGACCCTCGATAGCTACTTTCCATAGTGACAACCAATGTTGATGCCATTACTTTAAAAAAGTAAACACTTTAAATATCTTCATAAAAAAGAAACCCGGGTAAAAGAAACTATGCTAAGAGAAGTAAGGAATATGTAATGTAACTAAAATAAATGTAACTAAAATAAATGTAACTAAAATAAATGTAACTAAAATAAATGTAACTAAAATAAATGTAACTAAAATAAATGTAACTAAAATAAATGTAACTAAAATAAATGTAACTAAAATAAATGTAACTAAAATAAATGTAACTAAAATAAAAAAATTGGTCCAAGATTTTCAAATTAGTCCCAGGTAACGCCATATTGCTTTCCTAAAAAAATAGTGTCTGGGGAAAAAAAAAAAAAAAAAAAAAAAAAAAAAAATTTATTTTTTTTTTAATAAAAAAAAAAATTTAATATAAAATTAGAAAATGTGTAAATAGTAAATTATAGAATTTTATGCGTAAAATGGTTTAATTTATTACTTTGCTTTGCTTTGGTAACACCTTCGAAAGAAACCTTTTAGCTGTTATTAAAAAGAGATCAGAGCAGTCCGCCTCAGAAATAGCAACAATATACTCATCTGGAATTTTCATCCAACATCAGAACATTTTAAATGTGTGATGGGCATGTGTGCACCCGAAATAATCTCTTTGCACAGATATCCATGTTTCTCAATTAGAACGGATCTACAATCTGCACTTTTACATGTTCTGGTGATAGATCATGGATTTAACTGTATCCATATGTGGATTAAGTGGTAGAGAAAACCGGGTGTCATCAGAAACGACAGACAAAGAATGTATGACACGGCTATACAGTTATAGATATCAAATATTTTTCATGAATAACATCTGCATATGCTAAGCAAAAAAAAAAAAAATTTAATAATTTCATATCTAGAATAGAGGGGGGGAGCTTGGTTGAATCAGAGATACATAGAAAAAATATTAAAAGATTGGATTTACAAAAATTAAAAGGATTTTTTTCTTTTTTTAAGTTCAAGTTAAAAAGCAAGTTACAAAAAATGTTTAATTTTTTTTTTTTTTTTGTAAGTGGTCTGTCTGGGTTTTAAAATTTACTTGTACATTGGACACCCAAGCTGATAACATTTATGAACTTTCCTGTGGCTGGGATGTTTTGAAGCACAATAAATTGAAACTAGCAAGGCTACCAAGTATTTTCTAATTCAGTTTCAAATGTAAACATCGGCGACCATTTTGAAATCCATTCTTAAAACTTTTTTTTTTCTTTTTTTTTTTTTTTTTAAAACAAAGGAAATACACTGATTCAAATATCCAATCATTAATTAACATTGTCCTTTACCTCTAAATAGTTATATTTTCAAGAAATAAATAAAAGAAACAATGTAGAAACATTTAATATTCGGTTTGGGGAAGAAATGTAGAGAAAGAGCGGTTATTTCTAAGATAATAGTTATGTCAATTGGGAGTAGATAAAGACAAGAAAATAAAGTTGTTTTGTGTTTTTTCAGTTTCTTATTTAAAAAAAAAAAAAAAAAAAAAAAAAATTTAAAAAATAAAATAAAATGTCTTATTTGTATTTATTATATTTAATAATCTTTTTCACAATGGCAGGATGAATAGTCAATTATAAACGACCCAGAAGCTTAGAACAGAAATGTTGCTACTTTTTATAGAAATAAAGTTAGGTTTTTAGTACTTACTAAACACATTGTACATATTTTTTTTTTTCTTTCCACATGTTGAATAGGTTAAACATTTTTTCCTTTCTTGTAAAACCTCCAGCCAAGTTTCTTTTTTTTTTTTTTTTTTTTTGTAAGTAACTACTAAAATATAAAAAACAAAAAAAAAAGTTGTTTTTTTGTTTTCAGAAAAAGAAAAAAAAGAAAAATCCTTGAATCGTATCACAAAGGGAAGGGTGTAGTCAAATCGGCAGGAGGGGGAGATAATCTGCTGTACAAACTATATATATATTTTTTTTTTTATGCATTTCAAACTACTTTTCGAAACGTTTGACATCTTGCTTTGTATTTGAAAGGTTCAAATCTCGGATTTAAAAAAAAAAAAAAAAAATTTCTTCAAAAATATATTGGTTAAAATATGCAACCAAAGTTTCCAAATTTGTTCTTCTGTTTATCGAATTACTTCGGAGTAAACTTTTTTTTCTTTTTTTGTTTCTTTTATTATTGATCAGAAGCAACACTCATTTTAGCCTCAAATCTAGTGGCACCCTTTCAGCAAAAATTCAATCAAGAAGAATCGTCGACACGTATTTGGGTTTCTCTTCACATTTGAAGACAATCAAAATTGAGAGTTCTAGCAAAATGGTATTCTGCTGACAGGCACAGTCTACGATGAAATGGAGGAATTTTTTTTTTTTTTTTTTTTTTTTTTTTTTAACCTCCCTCAAAGTCTCAAGTTAAAAAGTAGGAAAAACTGACAAAGAGAAAGATTGTTCATCAGACATCAACCATTTTTCTTTCTGGCCGATTCCAAGACATGTTTCAATTGCTTTGTACTTAACTACTATTCTTTCATGGGAGAATACTCGGAGATTTCAGCACTTAAGAATACCTAGTATTTAAGCATTTAACGTGCAGCTATTATATAAGTCTCGACCCATCATAGAAATAGTTCAAAATATCTACGGTCAAAAGTCAGGATTTTCATCTCAAAAGCATGCATTGTCTAAATGTCAAGAAATGTGTGATTATTCATAATGTGTTCTCACAGTGACAATTGCATCTTCATTTATGATTAAAAACTTTGAACAGATGATGCACTCGAGTAAATATTTGGATTATTTTGCAATAATCATTTTCCCTTTATGCATCAAGACTTACAAGACAGCACCATGTCTAATAGTTAACACACCGTACTTCCAATCGACTGTTTTTGATTATTTTTTGTTTTTCCAGTTGTCGTTACTATAGCGACCAAATTTTGAGAGGACGAACTAAATTGTTTATTTTTAATGATCTTTAATGCCGAGTCATCTTTGACATTTGCATATTTACAAGTGAGCAACCCAGCAATCAAATTTAAAGTGATCTATGACATAGCAACCCCTTTGGAGTTTATTAAATGCCGAAACATTACTAATTGTGAACAATTATTTGAACACAAATTGCTAATTTTTTTTTTCTACCCATAGCTGAGGGGGGTTCATACCTTTTCCAATACAAGTGAATGCAAGAAATCCGATTGGAATCAAACTGCTTAGCCAGTTTCATCATCTGTATCGGTATCCATTAAACCACTTGTGAACCCCAAAAAGCAAGGTTATTTACACTTTAGAAATTTAAAAAAAAAATGGGAAGGACACAAATCACTTCTACATATTTACAAGTTGGTTTTAGTTTGTTTTTTTTTCTCCACAAAAACAATTTTCAAATGGTTAACTTTTTAGATCAGTAAACTGCAAACATGCAAGTCTTTAAATGCAGAAAAATGATAGACTTTTTTTTTTCTTTGACATATCTATATGTACTGATAATAAAATATACATCATTCAAAATAAGTTATGAAATTCTTTATATATTTCAAGATATGTCTATATTTATTTTTGAATGAACTTACCAGAAACCATTGTGTGGGCATATGTGTGTGTGTGTGTGTGATATATATATATATATATATATCTTATAAAGAGACCCAAACTTTAGGTGTTCAATATGTTTAAATACATATTGAACTTTGAAAGACATTTTCCTCCTCATTAATATTTTCTTTTCTTTTATTATCACAAACTGAATAATTACTTGATGCCTTCGAAAAATCTGTAACAAAAATGTAGAAATCGTATAAAAACTAGAACTAAAGTAGTTTTTTTTAGCAAGAGATGTATGAACAGAAAAAATGCTTCGTAACCAAATGCATATTTGTGTAGGTTTTAGAGAAAAAAAAAAAAAAAAAAAAAAAAAAAAAAAAAATCAAGGTTTGGGGGTTTTAGTCCCAGAGATTTTTTTCATATAATTGTTGATACTTCATTACAAGTGTATTTGTTTGTTTTTGTTGTTTGTTTTTTTTCTTTAAGAAAATGCAATAATGATTTTACTAGAAATTGATGAAACCCAACTGAACATAGGAAATAGTTCCAACCAAAAACGGATAATCCAGCAGAGGTTTTATACAATTCAAGTGTTGAGAGGAAAGAAAAAAGTATTCTAACTAATCGATCATAAGAAAGAGTAGTTTTCTTCAAAACAAATGAAACACGTGAAAATTAAAAAAAAAAAAAAAATATTTAAAAAAAAAAATTAAAGACTTTTTCTCTCCCAGTTGTATCTGTTACTGTGACAGCAGCCCTAGTTTTTTTTTTTTTTTTTTTTTTTTTTTGTCCTTATTATTTCGAACTTGTCAAGTGAGTAACAGACTGCTGACTTTTCTCGCTGTTGTATTTCATAACTTCATTTTGGATAGAAAAGCAGGGAAGCAGAATGGGGAGCAGACAATGACAACGCTCATAAGACATAAGTCATTGAAGAAAGAGGATACCATGAGAGATTAGGTAGATACATACACACACACGCACACAGACACACATATACATGTGCGAGAGATAGATCTGCCCTGCAGCACGTCAGCTGAGATCACAACGCCTATAAAACAATAAATAGGGAATTCGATTGGGGACAAACTTAAGGACATGGGAAACTGGAATCTGACGGACAATGCTGTCATCATAACGCACCCAACCATTTAATCCACTATGGTAGGCATCGGTTGTGTAGTGACCACCGCTGGCAGCTTTGCCATGATGAAACAAAACTGAAAAAAAGAAAAAAAAAAGTCACATCAAATTTTGATTTAAAAACAAAAAAAAAAAATTAACATTATTTGCATATAATACCATTATCCCACTACATATACACTCACATCAGGTTTTGGAGTTAGACTCCTGAAATTTAAAAAAAATTTTTATTTTTTTTGTATGATCTATATATTAATACGATAGCGTGCGTGTTCGTGTGTCACGCTTACATCAAAATCTCTGCGCATGCGTGCCGCACCTAGATTTGGAAAAGCATTCAAGTCACCTAATTTCTGTAATAGTTTCAAGTATTTCCCTTTGGCGCAACGGTTAGCGACGTAGTGTTTCGACGTCGGTTTTTGACGTTGGTTTTTAGCGTCGGCCCGATAGGTTTATAGTTCGATCCCAACCAACCTCTAAGATTTTTTTTTTCTACATCGAGGGGGGGGGGGGGGGGGGGACGACGACGACCGGGAAGACTCCTTAATACGATAGCATGTGTGTTATTTTGTGTGTCACGCTTACATCAAAAGCAACGACCTTCTAAATCTTTGTACGCTACTCATGAATTGGAGCCAAATTTAATCTAATCTCTTTCATTCAAACATGTATAGGTTAGGAACAAGATAATTAGTATTGAAAACATCATTTTGTGTAATTTACACGGGTCCCGCTAATTATGATGATTATGATAACTCTTACTTTAGTTATATTTAAGTTTCAGTTGATGTAACCTCAGACTTTCTTCACCTCAGAAATATGTACAGAATTTTTAACTTAATCCTTTATTTAATCCACAGGGGTAGATTGTTCTCATTCTGTCAGCCATGACCGGGTAGAAGTATTAATTTGTTATTCTTAATTATCACCTGTAGTAGGTATATATCGGCACTTGCAGAGACCTAAGACTGGACAGCAAAAAGAAAGTTGGGTGCCCTAAGAAAACATGGAAAGAAACCATCAGGCAAGACCAGAAACAGGGCCAAATGGACACAATCTCCACAAACGTAATCACTGGAGACTTAGCATAAGGACGGCCAGACAGCATCGAACCTTTCATCGAAGGGAACATAGACGATAAACATGGATAGTAAGTGTGTGTGAGAGTAAAGATTGAACCTTCAACCTTAAGAGTCACTTAGAAATAATTGTTAACCAGTGCCCTTAACCATTAAGCTATATGTCCATGTGTCCAAGATTCTCAAGTTCGAAAAGGTGAAACGTTATGAACAACCAAGATGGGAACAGTAATCCGAATAATTTAAATACAGATTATCAATCCTTAACTCAAAAATATTGAAACGTTAAAATTTAATAAGATGTTCTAGACAAACTACCAGCTTGATTGATAAATGACGAACAGACTTTCACATAAGGTTTGAAATGGGATAAAAAAATCTTTAAAAATCTTATTAGATTTCAAATTTAACCAGTATTTGCTGCAGGACTGCACTCCGACTGCTCCTTCATATGCACATTTGAACTTAAGTTAAACACAGATCTGCAGAAGGGAAGAGTTCCCGAAATACACGGATTTTCCACCAGACGATGTAGATTTTACATAAAATTGTATAGATAGATATATGTGTGTATGTATACATTGTATTATAGGTGAAACTATATAACCCATTCCACCATTATGTCTCATTTTGCTCCAACTTGTGTATCCGTCACACTACTGCATTGCCTTCTAAGTATAACCTTTGTGTATACAAGTAAACAATGCTTCAAGCAAACTACATAAACCTCATATATATATTTTTATATATATGCATTTTGATTTTGCTTACATTCAGCAGGTGTCTGATAATAGTGCTTCTAACCCCTGCACTGACTGTCAGCTTAGCAGTCGTGTTTTGATCCAGGCTTGAGGCACTTGCTTTTCTAGCCGCACTGAAGAGCTGTGATACAGCTAAACAGTCAGTCACACACAAAAAAATTTTTTAGCGACCTATATAGTTTTAAAGTTCTGAAACTAAGTTTTAGTTCAAAATTTGTTTAGTTACTTTCACTTGACCTAATGAGAGTTAATTTTTTTTAGGGGGAGGTAGTCACTTATTTCAATCTTAAAAGATTGTTAACAAAAAAAGATTACAGTACTACTAACCCTAAGACTGGGGGAGGTTTCCAATTGGATTAAGGTAAGCTTTTTTTTTATTATTCTCTTAAGCCTGAAATTAGCAACCACCTATTAAAATAAATCTTTAAAAACGACCAGCATTTAGGCCCCTTACGTCTTGCAGACGTGTTCCAAAATTCATAATGATCAATGAATTAGTTTAGGAATGAATTCTGTACATACAAATATATAAACATCTTCCCTTATTTTGTCCTTTAATCGTCACATTCCATGAGCGATGTTTCTGACAAATGGGGGAGAATTGCTGTTTTCCGAGTAGGAATCTATCCATTTAATACTTTTATCGTTGACTAATTTTTTAACTTGAAGTATTTTTTTAGCTCCTTACATTAAGTGGCTTCATGCCTTATCCGGAGGAATTTTCATTAAAAAAAAAATTAATATATATATATATATATATATATATATCTTGTATACTATAATAAAGACCAATGTGTAATTATTTGTATCTATAAATATCCATCCATCATACAAAAGTTAGTGAGTAAAAAAAATTAGTTTTAAAAAAGTTGCTAGATCAAATTATGAACAGAACATTTTCAAATGACTCAAGAAAATAGTTAAAAGGGGAGATAACAATCCAACCAAAGATAAGCATAGCAAAGAAAGTTGTGTCCCTTGCTTTTTTTTATTTTTTAAAGCGTAACACAAAAAAAAGTTAGCCATTGTTATGACTGGTTTTAACAGCAAGTCAATCCATCGGACCAACAAATGCACAAAAAAAAAAAAAAAGAAAAAAAAAAAGGTAAAAAAGTAGTATAGTATCCATATTTTGGGAGGCTCTGCGCATGCGTCAGATTTCATTCATGGAAGGTCGTGGTGTTTCGCTTGAGCTAGCACATGCATGTTGAGCGCACAATTCAAGTGTAAACGGATGAAAGCATTTTAGTTTTTAATTAAAATAAACGTGTTTTTCTAATACTTTTTTGGGTTGTTCATTCTGACATTTTGATTTATTTCAAACACTTACATAATTAATAAAATGTTTGTTTTTTTCAATGTAAATATTCATTAAACCAAAAAACAATGTGAAAATCGTAAAAGAAAACAAAATAATTAAACAAATGTATTTAATTTTATATTCAGCATATTTTTTTTGTTTTATTCCAAACACTTACATTATTAATAAAATGTATTATTATTATTATTATTATTATTATTATAGCATATTTACTTAAAAATAAAAACGTTTTCGTCTGTTTGCATTTGAATTGTGCGCTCAATATGCTGGTTTGGGTCGCTCGCTGCGATTTTTTATGAATTAAATCTGACGCATGCGTGGAGCCTCCCAAAATATGGATACTATACTACTTTTTTACCAAAAAAAAAAAAAAAAAAAAATTAATTTGACAGGTTCTGTGTTAATAAAAATGGTTTCTATTGTGTATGAAATTTTTGTGTAAAGAAAAAAAAAAAAGAATTTCTATCTACATATATTTTATTGTATATCCTTAATCAAAATATATTTTGTTGATTTGCTGAATTTTTAGATTATTTACAAAATAGTATTTTAGGCTAGTTAGTATAGTGTTCTTGCTTGTCAATTGTTATGTGAATCTATTAGTATTCGGCTCGCGACGTAATAGATACATATACATACAATGCGAAGCAGAGAACGTGGAATGAATGAGAGGCATGGTTGATGTTTACGCTTCTGAGACCTTCTCCCAAAGAGAGCGATCTACGTCAGCATTCGTTTATATATGCATGAGAAATATACAAAGGGAGATAATTACAATGTAAGGGAGGTAACTATGATACATTGTTGTTGTTTCTAAATGTAAGATAGTACAGTTATTAGGGTTTAAAAAGATGCGGTAGTACAAGAGTGCTACCAGAGTGGTTTTACATTTATTTTGGCTTTGCTCAGAGTCGTCCAAAAATATTTTTTTCTTGGAAAAATTCCAAAATAATTCATATTTACAAAAAAAAAATATTCTATTTACAAAATGCTGTTTCATTTGACAAAGTAAATTTAATCAAAACGAGGGTTTATACAAAATTTAGAGAAATATAAAAATTAAAAACTATGCTCTTTCAGAGACATGCTAAACACGTTCTTTTCAGTTGCTAGGATAATTAGAATGCTACACTCTACTTTGTTCTAATTTTTATAAACTCAAATAGTGTATACATATTGCTTAGAGAAATTTAAAGTTCTAAGATTAACAAAAACTATAAATCAATTATTTTTATTTAATTTGCATGTACTATTAAAATCTAACTAACACTTTGGGGAAAAAATGAAAAGAATTGTTTTCTTTATTAAAATCACTCCAAAGAAGGTATATTGCCAGATTTAAGGGGCTACTGTGATTAGGGGTCAGGTTTATAGGGAACATCCTAAGTTGGGGGGGGGGGGGGGGGGGCAGCAAGATATTTGTTTACATTAGATTTAAATGTCTGCCTTTTGGTACAGCCGGGGAAATTTTTTTTTTTTTTTTTTTTGAATGATATAAATAATGCACACTTTATTGAAATAGAGGAAGCAAGAAAGACAAATCTATATAAGTTATTTTAAAAGTAAGAAAAACCAAACTAAAATTTTAAAAGATTTTTTGGTGCTTATGCTGATTAGCGGCCTATGAAAAAATTATTTTTATATAAAAATATATACTTATTAAGCATTATATTCTTACTGTACGAAAAAGACAAAATTATCCACTAGAACTTTAATTACAAGTATTTTTCCATTCTGAGTACCATAACAGCGATTCGTTCAGTAAGCGTCCATCTTGTTTTTTTAAGAAGATTTGAAGGGCAGATAACTGAAATCTTCTTAAAAAACAAGATGGAGGCTTACTGAACGAGTCGCCGTTATGATACGCAGAATGGAAAAATACTTGTAATTAAAGTTTAAGTGGATAATTTTTTCTACTTTTTTGAACAGTGAGTAAGAATATAATGCTTAATAAGTATATATTATTGTTTTTTTTTATATAAAAAGAATTTTTTCATAGGCCGCTAATCAGCATAAGCACCAAATTTTTTTTTAAATAGAAAAAAGCTTACCAGCAAAAAGTCTGTAGTTACGCTGGTTCGCAGGCAGTCTTGATCTGATTGGTGACAACAAGTCTGGAGTAAAAAGCAAAAGGTGAAATCCAATTAAAAAACGTTCATTTATCTATACATTCTCTATTCTCTAAGACTATATATATGTGAAAAAGAATTATATATTCAATGTTTCATCTTAATTGTAAGATGATTGATTTGAAGTAATAACATACAAGTATAATATTTGAAAATATTTGGTGCTTTGAAACATGAAAAACTATTTTTTGTTTTTGTTCGTTAGAATTCAAAATATGTGATGCGATTATGACACGAAATATAATTTTGTTTTTCACAACGTTGAAATATTTCCTAAATTTTTTTTCACACACACACACACACACACACAGATTGTCAAGGAGGTATCCCGGCTGGTACGAACAGAATTAAGTTGATTAATGCAAAGCTCTTAGTAAATAAACAAATGGAGCAGTGTAGTAGTTGACAATGTTCATATAAAGAATTGAGATATCACTTGCCAACAGCGCCCGCCTTGTAGTAAAGGGGTTAGAATCGCCGACTATAAACTAGAGGTTCGATTCCAGCTTGGGGCAGGTGCTTGTTTAGCCACACTGAAGAGCTGTGATACAGCTAAACAGTTTGGATGGATGGTGGGGGCACACGCACACACTCCTAGAACACTCGACTACAAGAACACTCGACTACAAGAACACTCGACTACAAGAACACTCGACTACAAGAACACTCGACTACAAGAACACTCGACTACAAGAACACTCGACTACAAGAACACTCGACTACAAGAACACTCGACTACAAGAACACTCGACTACAAGAACACTCGACTACAAGAACACTCGACTACAAGAACACTCGACTACAAGAACACTCGACTACAAGAACACTCGACTACAAGAACACTCGACTACAAGAACACTCGACTACAAGAACACTCGACTACAAGAACACTCGACTACAAGAACACTCGACTACAAGAACACTCGACTACAAGAACACTCGACTACAAGAACACTCGACTACAAGAACACTCGACTACAAGAACACTCGACTACAAGAACACTCGACTACAAGAACACTCGACTACAAGAACACTCGACTACAAGAATGTACGCACCTTTATTGATATCAAGATCGATTGGATAATCGATTTTCTTCAGAACCTTTTGAATGCCTCCATTTTTGTCGTAGATGAAACATTTCAGATGAAGGATGAGAACGGGTGGCAGTTCTTCAAGAGTTAATCTCTTGGTAATCTCCACCTGACAAAGAAAGAAGTGTTATTTTTTGGTAATTGAATATTCATATAGTTGTACATATCCGGTTGTTATCTGAATAAGTCAAAATTTTTGCTGAAAATCCAATAATACTATTGAGCTCTACCATTTCAAATAGTTCTCACATTGTGCGTTATAAAATTCAGAAAACTAGCAATAATATGCTCCCTCTGCTCGCATATTTTTGCAAGTATATATAATGTAAGTGTTGAGTTTGCTAATGAAAAGTCGATTTTGGCAATTTATTTTTTATTATCATTTATGTTTGAATTCAGGTTTTGAAACATGACGTAAATCAAATATATGAAAGTCATGCCAAAGTTATAATTATTTTGTTATGGTAATGTTTTTCGCTCTATTTATATTGAAAGTCCAAATAGCTTAACCTCAAACTGAAGATCGAGGTTTTAATTTCTGGCCATGGCATCCGCTTTATTTGCTGGGAGTTTATTATTTACAATATGCAATATTCTCCATTTCTGAAAGTAATTATGGTCTGATCTTTCAAAGTGAGAAATTCCGCAATGTATTTTTTAAAAATTGTGACTAACGGACAGAATCTCTATTTATATAAGAGACTGTAAATATGCGTTACGATGCATGAATTAATGATGCATGTATTCATGTTGCAAATAAAACAAGTTTTGGTAGGCTTTTATAAAGTTTGCGAAGAACCTAAAAATTTAAGATTAACAAGATTTACTGACAAGGAAAGAAGCTTTTGAAGAAAAATATCATACATTGTCTTCAATTATTCGTTTTTGGTCACGTCCCGTCACCGTTTCATCCCCAGCCCCACCCCGCATTGCATACATAATATACCTATATAATTATTTTAGTTTTGTATAATGATTGTTGTTCGTTACTGAGCATAACAAAGACTGCGACAATACTAACCTCACTGTTTGTCTTTGAGCATGTAAAACCATGTACAGCTTCTCTGCTAACAAGACCCTCAAGAGCATCCTTCACGGTTAATACGTTAGACGACTAAAGAAAAAGAAAAATTTACAAATAGAATTTACATTAGAAACAATAGAAATGCAGTAGAAAATTCCAAATAGAATTTACATTAGAAACAATAGAAATGCAGTAGAAAATAATTCCAAATAGAATTTACATTAGAAACGATAGAAATGCAGTAGAAAATAATTCCAAATAGAATTTACATTAGAAACAATAGAAATGCAGTAGAAAATAATT
Organism: Sepiola atlantica; assembly: GCA_963556195.1. Taxonomy (NCBI): domain Eukaryota; kingdom Metazoa; phylum Mollusca; class Cephalopoda; order Sepiida; family Sepiolidae; genus Sepiola; species Sepiola atlantica. The sequence continues at coordinate 24,201,666 of OY744543.1, forward strand.
CCAAATAGAATTTACATTAGAAACGATAGAAATGCAGTAGAAAATAATTCCAAATAGAATTTACATTAGAAACAATAGAAATGCAGTAGAAAATAATTCCAAATAGAATTTACATTAGAAACAATAGAAATGCAGTAGAAAATAATTCCAAATAGAATTTACATTAGAAACGATAGAAATGCAGTAGAAAATAATTCCAAATAGAATTTACATTAGAAACAATAGAAATGCAGTAGAAAAATAATTCCAAATGTCCTCGTATACAAAAAAAAAAGGTTGACGTTTCATAATAATCACATCGGCAATAGTTCAATTTTTGGTGTGAATACTCCAATAATCATGAAATTAAAATTGGTGCGTTTTGATAAACATCATGTTTGGTTTAACATCCATTTTACATGCTGGCATGTGGTAGATGGCGCTTAGAAATTGACTTCAAAACAAATCTATTACTATTTAATTAATTTCCAAGTCAGAAACATAAATACATTAGGGCACATCTTAACTAAACAAACAATAAATAATTTTGACGCCGAGGTCATCATTTGAACTCGTAACCTTAATGTCATGGTAATTAGGACGAATTTGTCCGACGCCCTACCATCAGAGCTAATGAGACAAGTTAAAAAGATTTTGATTTAACTACTTACACAAGAAAAATTATTTTTTCATTTTTTTTACTTAGCAATCAATGATCTTAAAACGAGGCTACGTATCAAAACTGGTTCTTCGATATAGTGTGGGGTCTGCGTTCGCGCTCGATTTTTTTTAAAGATTTAAGATAAATTTGTTTAGATTCGATAAAGTCATTTGCCATTTTACAGTTGTCTAAAAAAAATGCAGTCAACAAGTAGTTTTTTTGTTTTGATTTTTTAGGAAAACACCACTACACCAAGTTTTTTTCTTTTTTACTTGATCTCATATAGCAAATGTTATTTTTAACTTTTCTTTCAATTGTAAACATTACCATATTTGAAATTATTTCCGACCAGCAATATATTTCCACACGGATAACGGCGAGTAAGTACCGTAAATAGTATAAAATGTACAGTTTAATTTTATACGACTAAGATAAGCTTTTCAATTTAAAGTTATTCTCAATAGATACATAAATAATGAACTGGAATTATTTCCGATGCTTATTTTTTTCTGGACATTTCTTATTCTCATTGGAAGTATCTTTTTCACAGATGCACACATGTTCAACCAAGCTTATTTCCAATTTAAAAAATGTGCTCTTTAACTATCAAAACATAAGTTTCATTTTGTGATAATATTCAAAGCGGTAAAGAGTGAAAAAAAAAATATTTTTTATATTTAGAAACAAAGAAAATTTACTTGAATATCTAGCTGCAAAGTGAAGAATGGCTCAAGAGTAGCCGATTCCCTGGAAGCAGTTTGGTAGACGGCTGATCGGATCTGGCCAGCAAAGATGTCTGCAACTAAGGTCTTTGAAAAGCTTGCCTGGAAAAACAAAAAAAAATGTTTAAATATTTGTTAAAAATTTAGTTGACCATTGCTTCAATTCAGATTTTTCTCAAAAGAGAAAGACTTTACTTAAAAATGTAACATATTTGACCAACTGTAACATATTTGACCAACTGTAACATATTTGACCAACTGTAACATATTTGACCAACTGTAACATATTTGACCAACTGTAACATATTTGACCAACTGTAACATATTTGACCAACTGTAACATATTTGACCAACTGTAACATATTTGACCAACTGTAACATATTTGACCAACTGTAACATATTTGACCAACTGTAACATATTTGATCAACTGTAACATATTTGATCAACTGTAACATATTTGATCAACTGTAATATATTTGATCAACAGCAATATATTTGATCAACTGTAATTGAGGGTGACCCAAAGTCTCCTTTTTCATTGGCTACTACACCGATGTAGAGGAGAGCACCACTACTTTGCTTCGATTGCTCCACTTACCCTTGATCGTCAGCTTATAACACCAAGTGTTTAACAACGAGGCATCAAATACCATTTTTTTTTGTGTCTTTGGTATGACTCGACCGAGGATTGAACCCTGGTCTCCCAGCCCATTAGCTAACACTATAACCATTATGCCAAATGAGTCTGATATTGGTAAATGTTACAAAAGCATACAAATAAAAAATTTAAACAAATTTTGATCATTAAAAGAAAAATTAAATTAAAAAATCAAATGTAAAAATATCGGCAATTGTTCAGAATAGGGTCTCAAACTTCTTATAAAACCAACCAACCAACCACAGCCCAAGAGTAATTTGATGATTTATTTCAAAAATGTGTCAAGAAACCTTTTCAACCACAGATTGCCATGGCTAATAGTATCCTACCCGAGAGTCCAACATTCAAACTTCTCGGCCTAACATGAATTGAAACAAATACATAGAAGATGCTGCCAAGGCTGCTTCAAGGAAATTGGGCTAGAAAACTTCTTACACCTACCAGTATTGTACATATCTATAAAGCCACCATTCACACATGTATGGAGTATTGTCACATCTGGGCTGGTGCACCAACCACTAATTACTCTCGTAGGATCCAAAAAAAAAAAAAAAGAGTCTAAACTAATAGATGCCACACTATCAAACTCCAATCCCATCACCGCAATGTTGCATCCCTGTGCTTATCTTAGAAGTAATTCAATGGAATGTGCTCTAATAAACTTGCAGCTCTGGTGCCCCTCGACTAACCCAACAATCAGCTAAATCCCATCCCTTCACTGTAGAGGTCCCTAGATGCCGGGCGGTTTTCAACTCTAATAGTTTATTTCCTTGAACTACTAGCTTTTGGAATTCCCTCCCTGCTCTCCATTTTCTTTACTACCAAATGACAAATTTAAATGCAATCTAAACATACATCTCGCTGCACAACTCCTTACTATGGATATGGTCCATAATTCACAGTGGCCCCTTACATATCAGTGGCAATGCGCCTTGTTTGAGATGAATTTAAAAAAAAAAAAAAATTTTTTTTTTAATTAAAAAAAAAAAAAAAAAATTTTTTTAAAGTATTGGACATGTTTCAGAGTTTTTTTTTTACTTTTTGAAAGACATGTTAGCCATGGTCTGTCTTTCACAAAATGAAAGATAGTTGGTTTCATCACCAAATCATGTGTTAATGTATTCTAACCAAGAGCAAATAAATTGACTAAATAGTTTCCACACGTGCGCATTTACTTCATCCGCAGTTCAACAAATTGTCGTACTTTGGATCGTACTTTGAAATAAACGAACAAAGTCGTTTAGTTCCTTGACAATTGTCGGCCTTTTGGCTAAGATCAAAGTGTAGCATCTGTTCCGATGGATACTGCACCCCATAGACCGGTATTGTCTTGGCCTTCGGGGCTTGATTTACGCCGGTCTATGGGTTTGTCCTGTGCAGTTCTAGGAGGTCCACCCTCCCAGGCTTTGCCTCCCCTCTTTGGGGAGGAGTAAGTTTATTGCTTACTGCCTGAAGCGCCCCTACCGGGGAATGCCGACGGGGCTGCCCAGGCATTTTTTGTAGGCCAGAGTGCTCAAATTCTCGGGCGCTGGCTTTTCAAATCCCACTTTCCGACCTTGTGTCACATCTTACCGCTGTGGGAGGTAGATAAATAAAATTGTCACAGAGTTCCCATTTACTTGCCTCCCCACAATGGCAGAGTTAGACACAATGTCTGTTTATGATGTGAGGAAAATCCAGTTGCCAAAAAGACTGCAACATGATGACAGATCCATGATTAAAAGTATCTACAATGTTAAATTTGAGCAACACCAACACATTAGGTTGGAGGATTTGCTGAAAATATTACATTTGCATAGCAGAGATTATTTTACAAACGAATCGGTTACACTGGTACGGTCATGTAGAGTGCTCATTCTCCTGGATAAAACATTGCAGAAGAATTTTCTTTCACCCAATGAAAAATGTTTGATCAAGAGAGAAAAACTTGATAAATAAATGTAATTACTTACCCTTCTAGTAAATACACTTTTGTTCTTGGGCCCTACTTGCTCCCAATCATCAGTATTGGAGTCTTCTTCTGGATTACAATTCTCATCGAGCAGAAAACCGTTAGCTGGGTGCCGTTTAGTATCGGAATCTGGGATTAAAGTTAAAAAAAAAAAAAAAAATTATTTTTTTTATTCATAACAAATACGTTTTAATAAAACTTATATTTTCTTTTTAATGCATGAAAAATTTTGAAAATGTTTTAATTTTTTTTCCTTTTAAATTGAGAATCGAATTGAAATAATATTGAATCTATTAAACTAATCATGCACCATCTAGAATTACTGCATGAAATTCTATGAAATTTTTTATACGGTTTAAAAATTAAAAAAAATTTTTTTTTTTAAATAACTTACCTTGTTTAGAGTTATTATTTCCAGGGAAATTAATCACGCCTAATATCTCCTCGTGCAATCGGTTGAGGACAAAACTTAAAAATTCCTCTGCATCCTCTTGTTTACCAAACTGAAATACAAATACAATTTTTATGTAAAAAAAAAATAAATAAAAATGGTGGAGTTGCAGAATGTTTACCGAAGTTAATTTTTTCTACTTTTTTGTACAGTGAGTAAGAATATAATGCTTAATAAGTATATGATATTGTTTTTATAAAAAAAATAAATTTTTAATACGATCGCTCATCAGCATAAGCACCAAAAATTGTTTTTTTAAATAAAAACAGGCAAGTTTATAAATAAGTTAATCAGATTAATTTGGAACTGACAGCTCAACCTTTCAGATTGGGGGCTGGGCTTGGTTTGAGAATTTTCAATTTACTTAAACAAGTCCAATCAGTTTCAAATATAAGAAAGTCAAAGTTAAGAGAAAGGCACCAAGCGTGTAGGTAGGAGGAGACAGGAAGTCATTCTATGATGAAACAAAAGTTTCATAACTCCCCTACCCCCTTTATGAATCGTTTGAAGTCTTAGCCTTCACGGCAAAAGTAACATTTTCAGAGAGAAATGTCACAAGAGGGAAAAGGAAGACAAGTCAGAGAGGGGAAGAGAGAAAAACAGTAACGGAAAAAGAGAAAGTGAGAGAAAGAGAAAAGCTTTTTCCATGTTAGAAATTCGGCTAAAAAGCGGTGAACTCACGTGCCTGAATTTATTCAACTTTAGAACAATTAATTTTAAAATAAGTAAAATCTTAATTTTTAGCCGGTCGGGAACACTTTCTTGCATTAACGATCGGACAATCTCATTTTGTAAATGGTGTGGAAGGTGATAATGTACATACAACTGAATGTACTAACGTATTTCAAATTGTTAAAAATGTAATAAGATTTCTAAAGATCATAATTAATCGCCAGTCACAGCACATTATGTGAACGTATCAAGTGTTAAGACAAGCCCACAACTGTAGCCCGATGACCGTCTCAAGATAAGTTGTATGTATAACTTAGTGGTGCTTGCGTGTGTGCGTGCGTTTTTTGATAGTCGTGGCTAGGGACCCCAAACGCTGTCTGTAGCTCGTTGTCCGGTCATGTCGGCCCCAGTGACAATCTTCTTTGTCTGACGCTAAGTTGTTGACTCTCAGTGAACCAAACTCTGACTAACCCCTCCTGTTTGATCCATCTCAATATATCTACGGAACAATTAAATCTGAAGCAGCCAGAATCAGCAAATGCAAAAAAAGACGCATTTTGGTCGACACGGGGAATCAGAGTTTTGGTTTAATCTTTAAAAGAGAAACAATCGCGCAAACTTCACATTTTTTTTTTTTTTTTAACTTTTTTGTTTTGTTAATAAATGTCTAATTTAAATTATTCTGAGTTGCTTGTTTGTTTGTTTTGTTGTTTCGTAAATAAAATACATTTTTAATTAAAATGTGCATATAAACTAAACGTACTTGTTAATATCTTTTCTGTCCTCGGTCAATGAAAAGAAATTCTTCGAGACTGAGGCAATTTTTATTTTTGCCCCTTTTTTTTTGGGGGGGGGGGGGGAGCTGGATTTTCCCTACATTAAAAACAGCCCTTAGAGATTTATAAAAAGAATAAATTTTAATTAAAAAAAAAAAAAAAAAAAAGTTATAAACTTTTTGCCTCCCCACTAGGGAAGATTAGACATGTTTTTTTGTTTTTTTTTTATGTAGGAAAAATCCAGCTCCCAAAAAAAGGGGCACACTGGATCAGGATGAAAATTAAAATTGCTTCAGTTGAGGATTTCTCCTTTACTGACCAATAAGAGGTAAGATGAAATGCAGTATGAGAACAGATACTACACTTTGCTCCTTGCCAAAAGGTCAAAAACTCCCTAGTATCACACTACTACTAGTATGCAAAGATGACATTTGCTTTGAAAAGCTCTATATTGAAATGTGAAGATAACTACCAATATGGCCGCCTTACCTTGAAAGACATGGTAGATTCAATCATATGCAACATTTTATACACATATGAAGGCTCAAAAGAAGAGCCAGCAGTCAATTCATATGGATGTGGACGTTTCTTTGCATTAACTGAAACAGAAAATAAATGAAAACTTTAGAATATTTGTTAAATACAAATGCTTGTCCTATTCAACACCAGCAAGAGTTAGAACATACTAAACGAAACGTCAGAATATCTTCGATACTAGTTAGACGAGACGTCAGAATATCTTCGATACTAGTTAAACGAGACGTCAGAATATCTTCGATACTAGTTAAACGAGACGTCAGAATATCTTCGATACTAGTTAAACGAGACGTCAGAATATCTTCGATACTAGTTAAACGAAACGTCAGAATATCTTCGATGCTAGTTAAACGAGACGTCAGAATATCTTCAATACTAGTTAAACGAGACGTCAGAATATCTTCGATACTAGTTAAACGAGACGTCAGAATATCTTCGATACTAGTTAAACGAGACGTCAGAATATCTTCGATACTAGTTAAACGAACCGTCAGAATATCTCCGATGCTAGTTAAACGAACCGTCAGAATATCTCCGATACTAGTTAAACGAACCGTCAGAATATCTTCGATACTAGTTAAACGAACCGTCAGAATATCTCCGATGCTAGTTAAACGAACCGTCAGAATATCTCCGATGCTAGTTAAACGAACCGTCAGAATATCTCCGATGCTAGTTAAACGAACCGTCAGAATATCTCCGATGCTAGTTAAACGAACCGTCAGAATATCTCCGATGCTAGTTAAACGAACCGTCAGAATATCTCCGATGCTAGTTAAACGAACCGTCAGAATATCTCCGATGCTAGTTAAACGAACCGTCAGAATATCTCCGATGCTAGTTAAACGAACCGTCAGAATATCTCCGATGCTAGTTAAACGAACCGTCAGAATATCTCCGATGCTAGTTAAACGAACCGTCAGAATATCTCCGATGCTAGTTAAACGAACCGTCAGAATATCTCCGATGCTAGTTAAACGAACCGTCAGAATATCTCCGATGCTAGTTAAACGAACCGTCAGAATATCTCCGATGCTAGTTAAACGAACCGTCAGAATATCTCCGATGCTAGTTAAACGAACCGTCAGAATATCTCCGATGCTAGTTAAACGAACCGTCAGAATATCTCCGATGCTAGTTAAACGAACCGTCAGAATATCTCCGATGCTAGTTAAACGAACCGTCAGAATATCTCCGATGCTAGTTAAACGAACCGTCAGAATATCTCCGATGCTAGTTAAACGAACCGTCAGAATATCTCCGATGCTAGTTAAACGAACCGTCAGAATATCTCCGATGCTAGTTAAACGAACCGTCAGAATATCTCCGATGCTAGTTAAACGAACCGTCAGAATATCTCCGATGCTAGTTAAACGAACCGTCAGAATATCTCCGATGCTAGTTAAACGAACCGTCAGAATATCTTCGATGCTAGTTAAACGAACCGTCAGAATATCTCCGATGCTAGTTAAACGAGACGTCAGAATATCTTCGATGCTAGTTAAACGAAACGTCAGAATATCTTCGATGCTAGTTAAACGAGACGTCAGAATATCTTCGATGCTAGTTAAACGAGACGTCAGAATATCTTCGATGCTAGTTAAACGAGACGTCAGAATATCTTCGATGCTAGTTAAACGAGACGTCAGAATATCTTCGATGCTAGTTAAACGAGACGTCAGAATATCTTCGATGCTAGTTAAACGAGACGTCAGAATATCTTCGATGCTAGTTAAACGAGACGTCAGAATATCTTCGATGCTAGTTAACGAGACGTCAGAATATCTCCGATGCTAGTTAAACGAGACGTCAGAATATCTCCGATGCTAGTTAAACGAGACGTCAGAATATCTCCGATACTAGTTAAACGAGACGTCAGAATATCTCCGATACTAGTTAAACGAGACGTCAGAATATCTTCGATACTAGTTAAACGAGACGTCAGAATATCTTCGATACTAGTTAAACGAAATAAAAAAATGTAACATTTCTAAAAATTAAAACGTGTAAACAGAATTTAGTCGGTAGAATTTCTGCTTGTCTCCATCCACGACTATGATAATTTAGTAATCTATATATTAAAATTACGAGATTTCATTTTACTTCAGTCAGTTCTCAAATCAAGGAGGGCCCTTCCCGAGGCTAACATTTGATCTTTCAGATACATAGATCTACAAGTGATTATTTAAGATTCTCCTTATCTTTCGGAGCTCGAGTTAATAAAGCAGTGGAGAATATTTCTTTCCTTCTCCCAAATTGAACACTTAAGTATGTTATAGTTTATTTCGTCGTCTTTTTTTCTGGGTTGGCAACATCCCAGGACAAAAATTCATCTTGTCTGGTGGCGTATCCAGCTTAGTGCTGTTACTTGAGGTAACATTACTAGAAGGTGCACCATTCCTCGTAGGAGTCAATGCGTAGCTATGGAGAGGGGATCTTATTTGGGCTCCAAGTATGTTATTTTTAATATTTGATCAGGGTTTACTTGTAGGGTGAAGTATCCTGACAAACCCCTGTATATTCGAATATCGCGGGAATTCAAACTCTCGCTCGTAAGCAAACACTCAACCTTCATGTAATTTTGAAAATTACTTTATTATTTACTATTGATTTATTAGCATAAAAAATGCAGTAGTGTAAAACATTTTTAAAATCCTATTTAAAAACAATTTAATTAGACAATTAAATCCACCACAATGCATTTCGGTTTCCTTGTAAGTTAATACGAAAGAATAAGCATACAATCAAGATATAAACGAATGGTTACTAATGATACCAGGTTAAAAGTAATTATTTTTGTATACTTAATTTGCATTTTTTTTTTTTTTTTAAATCTTTAGTAGAGAAAAGTCTATTCTTGAAACTTAAATATACCGATATATTTTGTTTTACTAAATTACAAATATTACTGAATTTAGAGAATACAGAATGAAATTCTTTTTTTCAACATAACTAGACATCGAGTTATTTAATATTAATTTGAAAGAAAAATTTTTTTTAAAATGTCCCTTTTCAAAACCAACATGCACTCATCAGGAAGTTTCATCGAATGTCCAGCTGGCATGCAAGACCGAAAGCAGACTCAACCATTTTTTTTTTGATAGTTCCCAGAAACATTGTTTATGAATAAATATTAAGAAAAAAAGATACAAAATAAACAAAGATTAAAGATATTTATGCAAATTAAGCACCAGTAATGACTAATGTCAGTGTATAAATTAAAATGCTTTAAACAAAATGATAATATTGAGGAAAGATTCAAAATGTGTTAAAATAAGTGTTAGTTTTGTCCCTGTGATATGTGAAGAAAGAAAAAATACAAACAATTCTCCTTATGTATATTTATAATAGACTAGCTGTTCCTACCTGGTGTTGCCCGGTAATGTAATGTATTTACTTGTAATTAGTTTTTCTTTCCTTTTAAACTATGTCATTGTTCAAAATATTTTCTGTCTCAATCAAAGGGAAGTAACTATAGACGAATACAAAGTTGTTTTTTTTGCTTGTTTTTTTATTAAAAATAGCAGTCTTTGAAAATAATTCGGACCCAGACAAAATATTTTCTGAAAGGAATCAAATTTTATTCTTCTTTACACTTGGCAACCATCAGCAAGAAAAACTGGTGAACTAGAGTCAAATATTGATTTTGTAGGAAAAAATCTATCAATGACAAAGAAACAATAAAGCGTCTGACTTTACTTTATATGGTTGACTTTCAGGACCAGTATCACGGCACTGCCCAAGGAAAATTCAGGTAACCAAGAATCACACCCTCAGATGTAAATTGACCAGAAAGACTACCTAAAATGCTAAGCATTTTTTTTATCCACAATATAGCAAATATTTGTGGATAGAACTGGATAATAGCAAAATGACAAACAAAAACAATGAGAGTTTGTTTAGAAAAGCATTATGCAAATTAGTTAACCTTCTAATGTCGATCACAAACATATCTGCATATATTAGAAAGTTCTTTTTTTCTTATGTCGTGAATAGGAAGTTGGCCCTTTAATCTAACTTTCAGTAAAACAAATGGCTCAACTTTATAAATATACAGAGGATAAAACAATCGGGAAAGTAAATGAAATTTTAAATTTCTTTTGTAGCATTAAATTACATTTTCAAAATGTTTAAACAAAACTAATTTATATTATTTACTTAAACGTTGGGATCACTTATACATAAGGCACCCCAAATTCAGAAACGACCCAAAGAACACTTGTAAGGGAAGACACCGGTTTCTTGTATTACTTTAGTTACCTTTGCAAATGTTTATTAAACGTTTTATACTGAAAACTTTAGAGATTTAAAGAAAAAAAAGTTAATTTTTTTTAGCATAATAAACGAAATAACATTTAAAAAAACAATTTTATTTAGAAAACTTAAACGAAACATTAAAACAACATTGCTTGTCTCCCCACAAAGACAGTTAGACACAAGGTCGTTTTCTTAATGTAGGGAAAATAAAACAAATTAAAAAAAAAAAAAAACATCTTTGCACAGCATCTATTTATTTAAATGTTTAGTGTTTAAATTTGTTGTTTGTTTATTTTCTTTACATTATAAAACAACCCTGTGTCTAACTGCCCTTGTAGGGAGACAAGTAAATAGGGACACAATCTCTGCAATGTTTTTTGGTGCTTGTGCATCTCAACCCTGACATGTTAGACCGCTCTTAAAAATAAAATAGCTAAAGAAATGTATAAACTTTGTTATGTACTTACGTGGTAGATGAAAAAAAAAAGACTACACCAAAAATTATGCAAATTCATCAAGTATTTATTTAATTATAAAAAAAAAAACGATTTTATCACTCTGTAGATATTTCCACCATTTTGTATCTTAGATTTTCCAGTGGTCAAGGACGATAACTCATTTTCACAATTTCGGGGTTTGGGGTCTCCATTGTTTACAAAAATGTAACAAAATGTACGTAAAATCATTTTTTTTTTCTTTTTCTTATAATTTAATAACTACTGGATGAATTTGCGTAATTTTTTCTGCACAATCTTATTTTCAGCTAACACGTAAGTACATAAAGTTTATACATTCTTTAAATATTTCAATGTCAGGGTTGATATGCACAAGTACCTGTTTTTTTTAATATTTGTTTCGTCTGTTTACTAATTGAATAAAACTTTTAGTTTTATTCAATTAGATAGTGCCAGCAAAATTTATTTTAGGATTTAAATTTAAGATATAAATACCTGGGAAATGAGACATCACATGGAATTCATTCACTAATCTAAACCTGAAAAATAAAAAAATAACATTTGACAATAAATTAATTGTGCCGAGCTAAGCGTACAATCCTCATCGTTTTGTCTTAATCAGTAACCTTCCGAAAAAGTCAAACTGAACCAGTCAGTCAATCTGCAAGGATAGACAGTTTTCATTCTGTGCTTGTACAACGCCTTTGGATAAGTTGTATCACTGAACTTGGGCCTGGGTGTGTTCGCTGCACAAGCCTTTATCGTCACATTGTCTGAAGTCCGTGCTTCGTTCTGACACTGGTCGCAATGTCAATCATGTGGTTTCAGTCAGTGCTGCAACAGAAGCATTTTCCCCTCTAAACAAAACCACGACTCACGTCTAAAAGAAGTAACAAAGTTTTATTGTGAGGTTACAATCATACTTTTCCACCAAACGACAGAAACGAGTCTGACTGAATCAAAAACTTAAGTCCAACCGAACACAAACATCAGCTTAGGGTCTAAAAGCCCATCTGTCCGAAAACCACAGAATCCCCACTGACCTCCCTGTAGCCATCCTTCTGGAATATATTTTTATTTATGTATGTATTACAGAAGATCAGAACAACATTGGTACCAAATCCAAACAAAGGGAACCTATAATTGGTCTCTTTTATCGGACTCTCTTCAGCCATTGTTTATGTCTGCCTCCCCGGAAAATGCAGCTTGCACGTTAATTACTTTGATGAGGTTTCGATCTGCTTTATTTTTACTAATTCGGCATTTCCACCCACAAATTTCACCGATATTTGTGTAGCGGGCAAGAAAAAATAGTTTTTTTATTTGCTCTGTGAAGGTCCCTTTTATTTGGATTTGAAACCGACAGTATCGATGTTGTTCTGATCTTCTGTAATACATATATAAATAAATATTATGCTCTTATTTTTATTTTCCTTGATAATTGAGCACTGCTGTGGTTCTCCCACTAACCTTATATATATATATATATATATATATATTATATAATATTTGTTATTGTTTATTATCTATGTACGTATATGTTTCGTCCTTTTTCAATCGGGACTCATCAGCATAGAGATATGACTATTCACTACCGGTCATGCGATTCGAAACCTTGGATTACAAGTATTTTTCAACTCAAATCCGACGTCTTTAACCACTCGGCCAATTTAAATAGCGAATAAGCGGTGATAATTTTAACACTTTATCGGCGGGCTTAACGTCCAGAGCATTCTACTTCTTTTTAAGGGAAGGAACGATGCATTTTAAAGCTAGTGACATCAAGCTGTATTAATACTACACTTACAGTGCTCTACTTTTTCTAGGAGCGACAAATATATATATATATATATATAATTTGGTGTCATTTGTGGTAGACCAGTAATTCACCTGCTTTAAAATCATGGGCCAGTTTACTTTTGTATAATCATGGATTGAACTCGCAGCCTCTAGGTAATATTAATTTCTAGAATTAATACCCGTTCAATATCTGGAAGAGAATGCTGAATAAGAATAGTCTATCATTGATGTGAATGAATGGGTCCATTTGAAATCCCTAGAAGATTACGATTGCACTCTATAAGGCAGGAGAGTAAAATGGCTGAAACAGGAATATAACAATGAAGAGTGTCAGAAACATAACATTCTTGCGTAGAGCTGACCATGATTGGCATAAATAAAAACCAATTCGAATCTTAAGTTCTTTAAAATTTTTAAATTATTTAGAGAACATAGCTGTACCAATTACTAAAAAATAACATTTTTTTATAGATTTTTCAAAAAAGAGGAAAAAAAATGAAAGAAAATAGAGGAAAAAAAATGAAAGAAAATAGAGGAAAAAAAATGAAAGAAAATAGAGGAAAAAAATGAAAGAAAATAGAGGAAAAAAAATGAAAGAAAATAGAGGAAAAAAAATGAAAGAAAATAGAGGAAAAAAAAATGAAAGAATAGAGGAAAAAAATGAAGAGGAAAAAAAATGAAGAGGAAAAAAAATGAAATATAGAAAAAAAATGAAAGAATATAGAAAAAAAATGAAAGAGAAAAAAAATGAAAGAATAGAGAAAAAAAATGAAATAGAGAAAAAAAATTAAAGAGAGAAAAAAAATTAAAGAAAAAGAATAGAGAAAAAAAAATGAAAGAAAAAGAATAGAGAAAAAAAAATGAAAGAAAAAGAGAAAAAAAAATGAAAGAAAAAGAGAAAAAAATGAAAGAAAAAGAGAAAAAAAAATGAAAGAAAAAGAGAAAAAAAATGAAAGAAAAAGAGAGAAAAAAGAAGAGAGAAAAAAGAAGAGAGAAAAAAGAAGAGAGAAAAAAGAAGAGAGAAAAAAGAATAGAGAAAAAAGAATAGAGAAAAAAGAATAGAGAAAAAAGAATAGAGAAAAAAGAATAGAGAAAAAAGAATAGAGAAAAAAGAATAGAGAAAAAAGAATAGAGAAAAAAGAATAGAGAAAAAAGAATAGAGAAAAAAGAATAGAGAAAAAGAATAGAGAAGGGAAAAAAGAGGGAAAAAAGAGGGAGAAAGAGAGAAAGAGAGAAAGAGAGAAAGAGAGAAAAGAGAAAAAAAAGAAAAAAAGAGGAAAGAGAAAAAAGAGAGGAAAGAGAAAAAAGAGAGGAAAGAGAAAAAAGAGAGGAAAGAGAAAAAAGAGAGGAAAGAGAAAAAAGAGAGGAAAGAGAAAAAAGAGAGGAAAGAGAAAAAAGAGAAAAAAAGAGAGGAAAGAGAAAAAAAGAGGAAAGAGAAAAAAAGAGGAAAGAGAAAAAGAGGAAAGAGAAAAAAAAAGAGGAAAGAAAAAAGAGGAAAGAAAAAAAGAGAAAAAAAGAGAAAAAAAGAGAAAAAAAAGGAAAAAAGAGGAAAAAAGAGGAAAAAAGAAATAGAGGAAAAAAAAGAAAAATAGAGGGAAAAAAAGAAAAATAGAGAAAAAAAAAAAGAGAAAAAAATTAAAAAATAGAGAAAAATTAAAAATAAAACAATTTTAACTTTAAATAAGTAAAAAGAGGTTAATTACATTGCATCCAGAACTGGTGTAGAGCTGGGCCCACGGAGATCAGGTGTCCTCAGAGGTAACTGCTTTATTAAATGATAGAAAGGAGGACAAGCAACTAAAGCTTGTAATGTCTGTAAAGTCGGTTAAGAAAAATAGACAACAAACAACGCAAGACAAATGCACACAATCAAAACATTAAAACTTGAAAAAACTATGAACGCAAAAGTTTATTTGAAAATCCTTAAAGACTTTTCGTTTGGTCTAAGAATGTGTTAGGCTAAAATAGAAATGCTCAGTTATTTCCCTTGCACCGAACAGGGACAGTTATATGCCCTTGGGAGATAAACTTAACTTAAATCAAAACGCATCAACCGGCTCCTACCCTACCCTTTAATCTGTAAGATGTTAAATAAATGTTAACGATTATACTTCGTTCTTTGATCATTTTTGGGTTGTTATTAAACCGATAACTAGTTGTACCTACCCAGCGTTGCTCGGGAGTCTTTACTTTCATTTTATTTTTATTTTTATTTTTATTTTTTATTTTTTTAAACTGTCATTTTTCCTTTTTTTTATTTTAATGATTTTATCAATTAAATTTAATTACAGTATGACTGGATAATTAAAACAGTGTCAGCAGAGAGCTGCAAGCAGTCAAAATATGCCGATCTTCAACAGATTTGTATTTCAACCGATCGCTGGAGACGAGTGGAGTTATAGACCGCCACGTGCAACTTCCTCGGTGTATTAATAACGTGCAACACTGGAAACAATAGAAAATTGTCATGGCTTCACGAGCGCCTCCCTATCGCCATTATTCGTGGAAACGCCTTCAGTCTGCTCTCGGCCTGCCAAGCCAGCTGGACATTAAAAAACTATTGACTGTGATACGATTATATATAAGGAATCGGGATTTCTTGCTACTGAACTAAACAATGTCCAAGTGACGAATAGGGAATTAATTAATATTTTGAAATTAATTTTATATAAAAAAATAAAAAAATTTGAACTCACTCTTCTAAATTAAAGATGAAAATTTCATCTGTACACAGAAGCACCTTTCTTTTTAAAAGGACATGGAGTTGAACTGAAGAATTCATCCAATTTTTAATCGCATTGATCTTTACGCTTACCATGGATATTAACTCAAAATGGTTCCTCATGTATTATTTTAATTCAACAAAATTCTTATAAAATAACTAATTCTGTTTAATGTAATGTTTAAATCACTAAAATTATTCAATGTAAATAGCTTCCAGAATTTTCAATCTTTTAACGAGTATTTGCTCAGAATTTTAAAGTAAAAAAAAAAAAATGACTTACTTAGCAGTTTAAATGCTATTAAATAACTTAAAATTTTGTTGGTACAAGATAATTCATTCGGCTGATTTGTTTACGAAGAAACCGAAATTAATTCTGGTGGATTTAATTTTTTAATAGAATATACGGTGCATTTACAGTTTAGTGGATACTTTAAATAAAACAAACTGAGGAATATCTGTTTGATGTACATACCTTTCACGAGCTGAATATATCTTATATCAAAAAGCACGTAAATCAATCAAGTAGTTTTTATTTTATAAAAAAATTTTAATTTTACCGATTAATGAATAACATGGAAATACAGCCTCATTAAGGCTTATGAATTTCGGTTATCTCCCTTGAATATTACTTGAATAACTCGTAACGGAGGACATATTTCCACGTTATTCATTTTTCGATGAAATTAGTTTTTCTTTTATAAAATAAAAACTTTATTAATTCACATGCTTTTTGGTATCGGATATATTCAACCCGTGACAGGTACGTACATCAAACAGATATTCCTCAGTTTGTTTAATTTAAAGTATTCGCTAAACTGTAAAAGCACCAAAATTTGATATATTTTATTTCATTGCATTTTAGTTACAATAAATATCCGATTAATGTTAAATTTAAATAATTCTCTTTGTTATTGAACTTAGATTGATGAAAAAAAAAATTTAATTAAAAAAAATTTTTAATTAAAAAAAAAAAAAAAAAAAAAGCAAATACATGTCACAAGTTTAATAAAATTATGCTACCCACTTATATTTGTTTTTCAGTTTTATATAAAAAACTGACTTTTTACTATTAATTAAATTAATTAGACGATACCATAAAATGTAACTGCAAAAATCATATATAAAAGAGGGTGATGAAAGGTAAGTACGTTATCAGATAACATGATATTCAGTTTAACGTCCATTTTACATGCTGGCATGTGTTGGACAGCTTTTAGAAATTGACTTCCAAACTAACTTATCTCTGACCTGGCATTTATTTATCCCTCAAGTCCATCTTTGTCACTTACTCCCCCGTTTCCCCTGCTATTGTTCTACATCTAACCACACACATCACCCTATACTGTCCAGATTTAATCATTCTTAGCTCATCAGATCTAAGCGTGTCTTTAAGACTCACTCACATTAAACATCCATCGTATCATTCTCATACCATTTCTCTCCATGCAACGCATGTCCTCAACCCTCACTGGCTAGATTTCATTTCCATACATCACACTGCTTACAGATGCCCGATAGACTCTTCCCTTGGTCGACAGTGGTTAAACTGCTGGTTAGTAATGACAGAATAATCTGTCTCAACCATTGTGATATTTTCCAGGTTGTTGAGATAAGCTTGGTAATTTTTTTTTATATTCTTTCATTTAAGAACCGTTTGAAGTATTTAATGGCAGTAAAGTGCAACGGATAGCTGTTTCTGTCGACTATTGGTTGGTTTGAGAGCTGGAGATCATGGACGACTGGAAAGCACCGGAATATTGGAAGAATGTGACCTGCATCATTTGTGATGGATCCAAAATTTCGGAAATCTTAGATCAGTGCTCCTTGAAAACACAGAAGAATTTCAACGGAAATATAGAAGCAGTGACTCGCAGGCATTCTGATTGTCTGCACAATGAAATTCATGGAGGAGATGCAAAAAGGTGCAGCAAGATCCAACAAGGCAATGCGAATCTTGGCGAGAGAAATAGGTGTCAGAATGATGAATATGAAGAAAGCGCTGAACAAGGATCTTCACTACTCCTCATACAAGAGTCGCACACGCTAATGACTCACCATCAGGACCAGTTGCACAACACGCAAAACAGGTGGATTAGCCTAAAATCTGTGTGAAAAACCAAGTTCCCTCAAACTGATATTTTGGGGGAATTTCCAGCAAAGACTACATCATATTGTCCCACCCCTTCAAAAAAGGAACTTGGAATCAATTCAGATGGCTATATAAGAGTTGCTGGGTGTCGATAGCTGGGTGGAGAAGATGACTGCAGGAATGCCATACGTGTGGCAGCAGGACTCAGCTCCATGTCACACCTAAAGGAAAATTAAGAACTTCCACAGCTCACCTGATTGCAAACCCCTGTGCGGGGCGCAGTTGAGAAAGACCAACAATACCACCTGCAACAACAAGGACCAACCGCTTGCCAAAATCTAACTAGTGTTCAAGCATTTCTCTAACACAGTGAAAGCAGTGTTCTGGAGACCGTGGTAGAGACTCATGATAGCGTCGCAGAGTGAGCTGTATTCGGCAAAAAGGTCTTCTCAGAAATGCCCTTTGAATTTTGAGAATAGACCAATAACTTGTCATGTTTGTTTTTTTTCTCTCCAAAAATTGTGAAACTTATCCCAAACATCCTGTATAGCATTTATTTCATGGGGTTTGATTTTTAAGATGGTTATTTATATAATCCGTTCACAAAATAATACAATAACATTTATGTACAACATATTTAGGAAGTTTAAATTCTTCCAGTTTAAAAGTAATTTAAATGTTAAATTACTTTTTTTCTTTTTTTTTTTTTTTTTTAAAAGGATACAGCATTAATATAACACCAATTGCCTTTGTTGATAAGCCCTCGGGGCTGTAAAGAGACTGGTTTATAATTCAGTAAAATTTTCCTTAGGCTTTCTGAAATAGAAAAAAAAAAAAAATAGAAAATTACAAAATCATTTACAAGCCAAGATAATTTGTCACTTGGGGCATACACCATAAATTTTCCATACTTTAAAATCAACATAATCTCTACTATATCTGGTGTCAGTCTGTGGGGACGCAATCCTCCACTCTATAATAAAGACAAATGTGTATTTATTTATGTATAGATAAATGTTAGAGTAAAAAAAAAAAACTGGACGAAACCATTTCACTACACGGGCCTTTGTTAAAAGGAGACCCAAATCCTTCATATTGCCTCAAAACATGGAGATAATAAAGAGGAGACATTTATTGGTGAAAGGGAGGTGTTATGGGGAAGGGCGAAAGCAAATAGCTAGTTCGACAAACCTCCCCATACACACACCTAAAATGAATTCTGAAAGAAATCCTCCCACCAATTTCCCAACCTAAGGGGCCCAGGGTGTTAACTTATAACCACCTAAAAGTTAGAATCTTTTTTTTTGGTGTGTGTGTGTACGAGGGGGGGGGGGGGGGAGTGAAGAGAGTCCATTTACAGTACCTTTTTTTTGGTGTGTGCGTGGGGGGGGGGTTAGTGAAGAGAGTCAATTTACAGTACCTTTTTTTGGGTGTGTGTGTGTGGGGGGGGGGGGGGGGGTAGTGAAGAGAGTCAATTTACAGTACCTTTTTTTTGGTGTGTGGGGGGGTTAGTGAAGAGAGTCAATTTACAGTACTTTTTTTTTGGTGTGTGTGTGTGGGGGTTAGTGAAGAGAGTCAATTTACAGTACCTTTTTTTTTGGTGTGTGGGGGGGGGGTAGTGAAGAGAGTCAATTTACAGTACTTTTTTTGGGTGTGTGGGGGGGGGGGGGGGGGTTAGTGAAGAGAGTCAAGTTACAGTACTTTTTTTTGGTGTGTGTGTGGGGGTTAGTGAAGAGAGTCAATTTACAGTACTTTTTTTTTGGTGTGTGTGTGTGGGGGTTAGTGAAGAGTCAATTTACAGTACCTTTTTTTTTGGTGTGTGTGTGTGGGGGGGGGGGGGTTAGTGAAGAGAGTCAATTTACAGTACTTTTTTTTTTTGGCATACTGAAAGTATCTAATGATGTTTTAAAGGAGACAGCAAGACATTTATTGATGAATCAAGATTCTTCTACCTCCCCTACCCGTGAATTGTTTGCAGTATGACAAAAATTAACAGACAGACAGACAGAGAGAGGAAAGGGAGGTGAAGCAAGGCAAGTAAAAACGTAACAAAGAAAAAAAACAGGAAAAAAAGATAAAGCGAGAGGAAGAAATAAAAATCAAGCCAAATGCGGAATTAAATAAGAACGTTAAACTCTAGTGATTTGGCCCCTTTATATCTAAATGAATAAATGCAAAAGTTTTTTTTCATTTATCACTTCTACATTACCATCAAAACGGGTTACTGTTATTTAAATCAATAATACAACTTATTCTTTTGAAATACTGTACATAAAGTAGAGAGGAAATACCCATCGACATTCATTAGCATAACTTGTTTTTAACAGTCTATAAATTAATTTTTGATGTTATTCATTCGTAATTTTATCATTCATTTGTTCCATGTATATGCACTATTTTTGTCGCTATTAATAATTCAAGTGATTTAATAAAAAAAATTTTCAGGGGTTGTAATTGAAATTAAACTAACTATAAAGAAAGGCATTACACGGAGAAAGGCAGGGGGTTACACTGCTTCCAGCCCATTAGCAACCAACATTTTTTTTTGTTTTTAAATTCAATTAAAAAATTGAAAGTTTAAAAAAATAGCACGCACACACACTTGATCGTAATTTTTTATTATCCTGTACTGGTACAGCTTTTGAACCGAGCAAAAACTGACTCAGTTAGGGTTTAAAAAAAAAAAAAAAAAAAAAAAACAGTTTGTTTTTTGTCTAGTTCAAAAGCTGTACCAGTACAGAAATATGTGACGGTGAGATTCACGCTCTGCTGAAACCCTTTTGTTCAGATTGCTAATATTTTGAAAAGCCGAATCATACATTTTTGTATAAGCACAATGGTGATATCCCAAGGCCTTTTCGTGCATTTTATTTATTCATTCATATATATATATATATATATATATATATATTTTTTTTTTTTTTTTTTTTTCAAAAAATATAGTGAGGTGTATACATGTCAAATATTCATAAACGGTAATTTGTTTGTTATTATATTTAGTTTAACGTCCATTTTACATGCTGGCATGTGTTGGACAGCTTTAAATTATTGACCTCCAAACTAACTTATCTCTGGCCAGATCTTTATCTCTTAAGTCCATTTTTATCACTTCCTCCCATGTTTTCCTTGGCCTTCCCTTGTGAACTGGACCTGCTATCTTAACTATTCTACATCTACTAAACCAAGAACGCCTTCTATTAGAGTCTACTCTTTTGCATACATCTCCCTATACTGTTCAGATTGATTGATTGGGTTTTACGGCATATCAACTACTTGGTTATTTAATGCCGGAAAATGTTTGTTCATTTATTTTTTTTTTTTCTTGGTTGTTATTGGGGGAGAATTGTTCACAAGGATATGTTGAGAGTTATTTTATAGTATAAGAGTGTTTAGTTTGTTTCATTTTAGAGTTTGTATATGTGTTTATGTTTGAGAATGAGGATGAGGGGGTTATGCGTAGGGAGAAAGTGGTTAAATTTTGTTGTAGATATTGGCTTCTTTTAGGTATTCAAAGATTTTATTTAGGTTTGTTGGGAGAAAAATGTTTTGTTTGTTTTCTATACTGTTCAGATTTAATCTTCCTCCTATGAGTTCATCAGAACTAAGCCTGTCTAAGACTCACATTACACATCCATCATATCATTCTCATTTCATTTCTTTCCATGCAACGCATGTCCTCAACCCTCACTGACCAGGTTTAACTTCCATACATCATACAGCGTACACATAGTAACAAGAAAATTATAGAAATTTAAAAAAATGAAAGCAAATATTTCCATTAACAGAAAATAGATTTTACATATGTTAGATAATCAAGTTACTTACCTCCAAGTGTTTTTGCCAAGCTATCATTGGCAGGGGTGACGGGTGCCGGTATCGGTGCATTATTCTCTTTCACCAACTGATGATTTGGACTAGTTCTCCGAGATGAAGGGGTCGCCGACTGGGTTGGACCAGTATTAAGTGCTGGAGAGGACACCGGCATTGCTGAAGATACTTCCTTGTTCCGGGACGACTCGGAGTATACGACAATACTCCTTGATGTAGACAAAGTGTTCTTGAACAGACCCGCCCATGACTTCTGGGGTTTGGGTTGTTGGACTAGGTCAGCCGAAGCCTCTTTAGGGGTAGTGGTAGTAGCAGTGGAAGAAGTAGAAGTTGTTGCTATTACGGCGGTGGTAGTCGTAGTGCTAGCCGCCGGAGGAGAAGCATTCTTCTGGTTTTTGGCTTCAGTCTTCACCGTTTCTGCTGAGCTCACATTGTCTGCATCAATCTTGGTTTCTTCATCAACACTAGATTCAAAATGTTCTTTGTCGCAACCACTCGCATCAATGCGTTCGTTCTGTTTGCAGTCACCTTCACCCTGCTGTGCACCAGCAAGAGTTATATCACAGTTAGTAGAATCTTCAAACAGAAATTCTTCGTTGGGCTTATTGCTCAGCTCCTGGTGCTCCGGGCTGTTCAGAGCCATCGGCTGATCTTCGCACTCATCAGCTGGGTCAACCTTTGCAGTAACCGCCTGATGTCTGCAGTTACTAGTATCTTTCTCGTCAAAAATATCCAAAGGATCCTGCTTGTGTTTGTCAATTAAAAATTCTAACGACGGACTATCACCTGGGAGGATTCCATTCTCGGAAGAAACATCCGTGTCAAAAAAGCTAATAGTATCAGAGAAATAAGTTGGGTTAGAATCGGTTATGTTATTGGAAGGCACGTTATCAAAGTCCATGTTTGGATTTGCGCACTGAGGGGTCACAAGGTCACTACTTGCCTCATCAGTGCCAGGTTCGGCCCCTTCAAACTTCTTATAATAGTCTTTAGGGCGTACTTTTTTATTGCGTCGTTCACGGTTCTTCAAATCGGCAATGATCTTGGCAGATTTGGATCCCTCGTCGTCCCCCTTCTGGTAATTCTCGTCCTCTGGATTAGAACTACCCTCACGGCTGCTCGGAAAGGATTCTGTATTTTCACCGTCGACTTCAGCCGAGGTGACACTGGCTGACATATCTATATTGTTACAGAGAGGGACTATTTGAGGACAAGGAGGAATAGAAATGTTAGGAGATATGTTCATCACATTGGGATGAATCTCTGCGAGTCGGGGCATTGCAATCTCATTCACAACAGTCAAACCAATGGGTATTAACCCAGGTGGTGGTCCCAACGTGGATGTTCGGGTGATTTCGGCGGCTGGAAGATTAACAGGCGGTGAGAACACCAATGGCACAATCGGGGAAGAGAAAATGGCTGCTCTATGCGGGAGATGGGGAACTGGGCCAGAGCCAGGATAAAGGGTGGCAACTGGAACAACAGAGGTTGGTGCGGGTGGAGGATTTGTATAGGCATCATCACCATAATCTATGAAAGTATCTGGAACAAGAAAAACACAAAAAGTTATAGAAAATGTTACAGTATATCATGATTACTGTTAGTAATTAAAAAAAAAAAAAAAAAAAAAAAAATTATAGAAAATGTTACAGTATATCATGATTACTGTTAGTAATTAAAAAAAAAAAAAAAAAATTATAGAAAATGTTACAGTATATCATGATTACTGTTAGTAATTAAAAAAAAAAAAAAAAAAAAAAAAAATTATAGAAAATGTTACAGTATATCATGATTACTGTTAGTAATTAAAAAAAAAAAAAAATTATAGAAAATGTTACAGTATATCATGATTACTGTTAGTAATTAAAAAAAAAAAAAAAAAAAAAAAATTATAGAAAATGTTACAGTATATCATGATTACTGTTAGTAATTTAAAAAAGAAAAAAAAAAAAATTATAGAAAATGTTACAGTATATCATGATTACTGTTAGTAATTAAAAAAAAAAAAGTTATAGAAAATGTTACAGTATATCATGATTACTGTTAGTAATTAAAAAAAAAAAAAAAAAAAAAAAATTATAGAAAATGTTACAGTATATCATGATTACTGTTAGTAATTAAAAAAAAAAAAAGTTATAGAAACTGTTACAGTATATCATGATTACTGTTAGTAATTAAAAAAAAAAAAAAAAAAAAAAATTATAGAAAATGTTACAGTATATCATTATTACTGTTAGTAATTAAAAAAAAAAAAAATTTTTTTTAAGTCAAAACAAAAACACACCCACCTACCCACACACGTTGGGTCCATTTCTTATGCTATCGGTGAAGTCAAAACGCCCTATTTAAAGTTAATTCAACTTTTCACAATCAACACTATCTTTTTTATATACTGCTTATGTATATGCAATATCAGTCGCAAGGTTAACTAAATTATATATTAGTTTCGAAAAAGGACATTTTAGGAATTAACTAGCATTTGTTTTAATTCAATGATTGTTTTGATTTCACTAAAACAAATAGTTCTGTTTCGCAATATTGTGTTATTTCCTCGACAAATATTAAGCATTTGTGTTCAAATGTTTTTCTTTAGGGACAGATTGTTTTTAACAAGTTGCGATCTATTTCTAAATTGCAAGTGAAAAGGCAATTGATTTTTCTTTTCCTTTCTTTAGTCACATTTAAAAAGATCAATTTGTATCAAAATTACCAAAATGTTACTGTTTATATGAACGAGAAAGATTGTTTTGTGTTTACAAAGTTATGTATAAAATGTGTTTTTTTTATGGAAATCGCTCCAGACGAGGCATGAAGCCACTTGATGAAAAGAGCTAAGAACGAAATATGATTCATCGCAAAGACAGGATTGTCCTTAGTCTTGAGAAGATCAAGGCTATAGGTAGGAGGAAAACAGTCAGCAAGAAAAGAGTACCACAAGCTTGCAGTTCAAAATTAATGCTTCAAGTAATGAACTTTGCGAAGCGATAAGTGAGCCGGCAAATCCAGGTAGCACATTATATATATATATATATATATATATATATATATATATATATATATATATATATATATGGAGGAAAATAAAGTTCAGAGTAAGCCTTTTTAAAACTTATTTTCTGCTGTTACAAAAAACATTTGTTACTCAAGATATATAGTTTAAAATTTTTATATTTAAATATAAATTTCATAACATAAAGCAATTATAATAGCTCAATAGTGTGAGACTAGAGCTATGCTATAAAATATTTTTATTTAGTTTTAAACCATCTCAAATGTTAGGAAGGACAGATTGACATCATTTCACAAAAAACTGTTTTATTTCCAGCATACAATTATTTCGGCTTAATACCAAGATATTTGTAAACTGCTCCTATGTCCTATGCATTTATTTCCTGATATATCATCCTCAGTGCTCATGTATAAAACAAAGAAAAACAAGGCAAGTAAAACCTGGATTACAATCGATACTCATCATCATCATTCACCTTTTTGATGATGTGTACAGACCGTTATCTCAAGTGGTGAGAGCTTGGGTGGTCCAGTACTGACCAATGAGAAAGACCCCGGTCAAGAGAAAGGAAGATGGGAGAAAGATACTTGGACAACTAGACATGACAAGTTTGTTTTCCTGAGAGCTGACAAGGCAAGTCGGGCCCTGTTGAGGCTCTTAGCTAAAGGACTGTGTGGGACTTATATTATATTTCGCCGGCATAGAGAAATCTCATTTGCAAGTCTGCCATTCAACTTAGGAACACGAATATCATTTATAACCAACAAATAAATTTGTTACTTGTTGATAAACTGGACTTATAGTTGTTACTTGGCATGAGAGTTGTTTGTTGCAGCACTGAGTGAGATCGTACAACAATCTTTGGACCGGTACAACGTGTGGAGACGATTACGGCCAGTGCAGTAAACGCACGCATACAGATTCACATTTGATATATATATATATATATATATGTGTGTGTGTGTGTGTGTCGAGAAATGTGTTTTGGAATGACAAATGATCGTATGAATAAAAATGGTTTTAAAAGAACTGAACTTTATTACCAGATTATTATATTTAGAGATCTAGTAATATAAACGCATTGAACTTTCAACCTAAATTTTGTGTTAACTAGAAGGAATTCAAATTTTCCTTGCGATACTTTAACAAATTAAACTATACGGAAAAGCATTTCACCTAAATGCTAGGTGGAAATAATTTTCCCCTTTCAATAATGTGATGCCCCCACATCGGGAGGAACATTTTCAAAATATATTTATCCACTGACACATAATTTGTCATCTCATCAGCTTGACTAAACCTCCCAGTTTTGAATCTTTCTAGGTTCAGCCACACTTATGAGCCGTAACAACGAAGCATGTATGTAGGTAATACATATATATATATATATATTGCTAGTTAGATTATTCTTATCAAGACTTAAATTATAACCAGATTTACATTTAAATATTACATTAGATATTCCTAAATGTTTATTGTATAAAAATGTTTTTTTTTAAACCCTCAACGGTTAAAAATGATATTTCTCAAAGATTACTCCTAAGCTTTGCAGAAAATACTAAACTGTAAAAAATGTATTTTTTCAGAACTTACCAAGTTCATTCATCCCAGCATCATCTGTATCCCAAGGAAACTGAAAAAAAAAAAAAAAAAAAAAAAAAAAGCATAATTTACAACTTATGTCAAGTTTGCATAGATATACTGAACATGTTTTAATCTATATATGTTAAAGCAATTTCATGTTCAACCCAAGTTAATCACTCACTACCCCTTTATAAAAATGGGGTTGTCCAATCTCTGAAGATGCAATGGAAAAATAAAAATAATCTTTTTTTTTGTCACCGTTTTGAATGCAAAACTAACTAAAATACACTTTCTTAGCCTTCAGTTAGGATCAAAGTGTAGTATCTGTTGTAACCAAAGATGGTGCAATAATATTGTAGGTTCTGCATTTATACCGGACGTTCATAGAATGGAAATATGTAAAACTCCTTGCAAGGGTTTTAAAGATAGAATTTCATAAGCAGATGTATTCTGAAACTATATTTACCAGAATACTTAGCTACGTATTTTTCAATTTGAACAAAGGTGGTACCAATAATATCGGGGGGGGGGGGGGGTCTGTGTTCGCGTCAGACATCCATAGAATGCACGACAATAATATACAATAGCTGGAGGATGCAACTGGAATTTCCAGTTCCCGCTAGTAATACAATAAATGTCAATAAGGGGAACGATGGGTCCTTTAAAGAAATGTCTCCTGCAGACGAGGCTACAGATTACAAATGGAATAAAAGCAGGTCTTCACATAAAAATCTGTCCATTTAAAAACGGGGGGGGGGGGGGGACGCTCGATACGTAAGAATAGTATTTATCTTCATTAAGATAATTTATTCATCAAAGCAACAAAAGAGGATGGTGATCTCCCTACCCTATTCTTCATCATATTCAGTTTAACGTCCGTTTTACATGCTGGCGTGTGTTGGACAGTTTTAAGAAATGTAAATCCAAACTGACCTATCTCATACCAGATCTTTATTTATCCCTCTTTAATTCCATTCTGATCACTTCCATGTTTTTCCTGTGAACTAGACCTGCTAACTTAACTGTTCTACATCTGAAAAGAACTCATCCATTCTTTCAATATGGCCATACTATGAAAATCCCTGTTCTGCACACATCTCCCTATACTGTCAAGATTTAATCTTCCTCTGAAGTCATCAGAACTAATTAAGACTCACATTAAACATCCATCGTATCACTCATTATTTCTCTCCGTGCAACGCACGTCCTCAACCCTCACTGGCTAGATTTCATTTCCATACATCACACTGCTTACAGATGCCTGATAGACTCTTTCCTTGGTCGACAGTGGTAACGCTCTGCTGGTTAGTAATGGCAGAAGTTCCTTGAACTTACTGCATCCACTCCTAATTTTTGCAATCACGCTAGCACCCGTTCCACCCTGTGCTTCAAATTATATCACCAAGGTAACAAAACTTCGGCAACATCGAAAGCTTCCCCATCCAAATATACTTTGTCCACATCTGAGTTCTTATGCATCTTCATTGTATTACTTTTTGCACATAAACTGGTTATCCTCTCAACTTACCAGTAATTCTTGGTAAAAATGTCTCAAAAATCGCTGAGAAAAGTTTTACTTTTTTTTTTTTTTTTTTTTTACTTCTGTTCAAACTGTTCATTAATCCCCTTTAAAAAATTGTTCCATCATATAAAAGAAAGGTTTTTAGTCAATTTGGTAGGTGAAGTATAAAAGTTTAAGTTAATTTTCGTTAAAAAAATTCCAAGTTGAAAACTTCAATAAATAAATTAAAGAAATTGAATTCATAAAATATTATATTTACAAAGACGGGTTTCCCCCATATTAATCTGGTGACACATCTCAAGTGGAACCCATGTTTCTCAATTTTTTCATGTTCTGAGTAAAAGTGAACGAAAAAAAGTAGAAAGCAATGTGCATGTAAACATATGCCCTCTTCCTATCTCCCGTGATAGTCTTTAGTAATTCCCCCTCTTTCATTCTGAAGAAATATTTACAATTTTGTGCTGACTTTCCATGTTTAAAAGGATTTTGGTAAGATTTATATTTTGAAAAAAAAAATTTATTAAATAAAGGTTCCCGTTCCATATTTGACGACCCGTGATCCTTTGGATCACGGGTCATCTATGATCTATTTTAATGTACGACGTCATCCCTTATGACGGCATAAAAGACCTTTTCGGTATCTTTAACTAAGTGATGGAATAGTATGGTAAATTCCTCATATTGGTTATAACAGAACCGTATCACCAAATTAACGCTACATAAGATGAGTGAAACTGCCAGTAAAATCTTCAATTACATTCAATAAATATATTTTTATCTTTACACATTTGAAATTTAGTATTTAAAAAATAAATAAATAAATAAAATTAATTTAAAACTTTATAAGTCTGTTTAAAAATTGACTGATGATTTCTTATATAGCAAATTTTTTAATTTCTGATGCAAAAAGTTGGATAACTCTGCAAAATCATCCAATATTAGAACTTTTAATTTTTTTTTATTAATTCCTCATCCATTTTATTAATTCATGTCAAATCATTCAGACCATGTCATCCATACCTCTCAGTTTTTCTTCAAATTTTCTGCAGTTGTTCGTATCATAAAAAATAGACAATACCGAAAATTTGAGCTAGTAACTCTAAACGGTTTCCAAAATATTGCGTTTTTAGGATTTGAGGTATGTCGCCAAAAGCAACAAAAGCATGACATTAGGTTAGATGTTTGTGCATAAAATGAATTCTAGAATAGCTCGAACGTAAAAAATTGATACAGGCTAGGTTTTTGCACAAGAAATCCAAAAATCACTTAAAAAATCTAGAAAAATCAACAGTTTGAGTTATTGTACATGCTCACCTAAATTTGGGTGTGGAACTACCAAGCCCCAAAAAAGTATAGGAGACATTTCTTTGAGGGACCCATCGTTCCCCTTATTGACATTTATTGTATTACTAGCGGGAACTGGAAATTCCAGTTGCATCCTCCATCTACTGTATATTGTTGTTGTGCATTCTATGGATGTCTGACGCGAACACAGACCCCCCCACGATATTATTGGTACCACCTTTGTTCAAACTGAAGCATACTTAGCTAAGTATTCTGGTAAATGTAATTTCAGAATACAATTTAAAACACTGGAGGAAAAGTAAACCCAACCCCAAATTTATCACAAATTTATCTTGCTATAGTCAATTTAATGCAGACAGAAAATTCAAAGTTATTTATAAGGTACATCATAAGGTACATCATAAGGTACATCATAAGGTACATCATAAGGTACATCATAAGGTACATCATACGTTTCCAAACCATTAAATCGACAGCTGTTGATTTAGTAAGTTTAGCAAACACAGCAATCATTTTATCATAGTCTTCACAGATTCTGTAAGTTCTTCTAGTGGTTGTAGTAGGCGGCCGTATATTTTTATAGGGACACAGCAGCTCTAACCACCTTTTGGCTAGTTGAATGTTTTCCGTGATCGATGAGGGTGCATGAATTGGACATCCATATAACCTTGCTCTTCATCAACTTTGTTCACCAAACCACCACAACGAAGAGTACATGCAAGAGATGTAAGACAATAGTACAATGTCGCCAATATTAACACTAGTTGAATTTTTTGAAGTCCTGGATGTCCACAAACGAGTAATCCTCACTGCACAATTTGTGTCCAATTTGTGATACTGACTGGGGAATGAATTATGGCCATGACTGGATACCATTTTACCTTATTCAAACCTCTTTTCCATCTTTTTTCTCACCTCGACAATGTCAAAAATGATAATCGATTTTATTACTTCCAGCACCGCACGATAGTCAAGAACTTTGTTGGATTGTTTCTACAAGCTTCGTTTCATAGCATGACAGTTCACTGCACCACCAATTCCATCACGGTGATTTCCCGTGGGAAGGGTCATGTTTAAATCATGAACATGTCAAAGTTATGTATTCGGTCCAATTTGTAGTATGTTTGTGTACAACTTAGACATCAAATTTGGTCAAAAATCAGTCATGTTCTAACTTAGGCCAAAGGGATAATCAAAAATAGTGAAAGTCACATTTTTGACGATATTTAGGTCTGTTCATATCATCGTACTTAGCCCATATTGTAGCCAATGAAGTCCTGCATCTTATATGACCTTTGTAAACGACCTGATGCTCTTTGATAACAGTAACCAGAATGCAAAATTTCAGCCCAATCAAATAAAGTCGCGAATGACATGATCTTGTCAGTATATTAAATACTTTAGTTATTATTTATGTTAACTATTTTAATAGTGTAGTACATTCGAACTATAAGATTAATACTTATTTCAGTAAAGTTTTATAGGAAAATAGCAGTATGTACCAGGCATTGCCCGGGTAGAGGGCTTAGGGAAAACATTCAAAAGTCATTTCTTTTCAAATAGGATTTATAAAATTTTTAGTTTTCCCTTATTTCATCTTTTCATTTTACTATTGGATTATGAGGGAAGAAAAAAATAAAATGTATATTTATCAAAGTTATGTATAGGCTTACAGAGACACTGTAGAATTGCCGTTATCTTTTTGTTGGACATCACGATACCCCAAAGACTCCACTTAAGATAAATGCTATGTTACAAAAAAAAAAAAATAAATAAAATGTAGCTTTATCGGTAGTTCCATATGCTACGCTAGCTCAGTTTGTGTTTGTTGTCGCTTCCCGAGTTAGTTGCACACAAAATAAAACAACTTTGTCTTTGGTTTTAAGTTTTTCTGTTTATTAATGAACGAGAAACATGGAAACCAAGTTTGGTGATAATTCTGCAGTTGCCTTAGCGGTTAGACTGCTACATGAATACCTGCAAATGCTTGTTTGAAGGTTTGCTTGCATGCGTATAATGCTACTATCAAATTAGGTTGGTTTGGTTGTTTATGGCATATCAACCCTTTGAGTTATTTAATGCCAAATCCGGTCATTTTGGTAAAAGTTTTTATGCTTCAAGTTTTTTATGTCTTCAAATATTTATTCATCGTGTTTAGTTTGGTTATGTAGAGGAATTTTTTTTTTTTTTTGCTGCTTTGCAGAACATGATTGAGTTTTGCAAAGGGAAAGGAAAAAAAAACATTAATGTTTGGTGTATTTTAAGTCAGGAAGCCAGTATTTTCAGACAGCCTGATCTGGTAGCACCCACCAGAGGCTCTGTGTCCAGTATCATGGATGTGGCTGAATATCTGATAATTTTTAATTTTAATATTGTCCTCTTGTTTGAGTAAAGTTTCTTGGAGACAAAGAATTGTGGGAGATTTCTGCATTGGTAATAAGAGCAATTCGTTAAGATTTGCTTTTAAACCACGACAATTCCATTGGATTATTTTTTGTCCCATGGTTTATATTTTGATTGGGGGTGCCTTTTGCTTTGTTTGTTTCTTTTTTATAGAGGTGCCTCAAATCAGTTTTGTGTCAAGTTCACTCTGATTTTTGGTTTTGGATCTTTTCTTTCTCAGATTCAGGATTTTTACCTGGAGGCGCTTTGCATGAAGATTTTTTATTTGGATCTTTTCGGATCACTTTCTTTTTCCGAGTAGATTCAGTTGCATCACTTGTTTTTGACTGTGGTAGTGCATCTTGGATGAGAGCAACCGGTTCAGTAGGAGGCACAATGATAATACTTTCCTCTCTTGGTTCCACCTGTTGCTTTCAAACTTTTGCTTTTGGTTCCTCATATTCTTTTCTAATTGTATTTTGGAATACTGGCCAGTCTCCCGGTCCAAGCTGAAGCAACCTTTCTATTAATTTTTTGTATTTACTGTCCTCATTATTCACCACTGGGGACACAGCCTGAGAATATGTTTTTCCTCTACTAGTGGTTTCAACCACCCTTCTTGCAAGGAAATATTTCTTGTGTATTTTACTGTCAGTATCTCCTTTTCCCTCTTCCATCTCACAAATTTTGGCATAAACTGGGTGGTCACCACCACAGTTTACGCAGGTATGATTCCCTTTACACTCATTCATAGAGTGGTCAGTAACCTTAATTAAAACGTCTATCCACATGTTACAACACAAGATCTTTATATATATACATATATATATATATATATATATATATTGATAATTTAAACACCCAACAGCATTTATTTACAAAAAGAAAAAAAGAAAAATTGTTAAAAACTTACTTCAACTTTCCTCTGACTTGATTCCACATTCTCCCCATGCAAAATATGCTGTAGATTATCTTGCTCTTCGGGGGTGAGATTGCTGAAGTCGCCGAACGAATAAATCTCCTGGAAGTAGAGTTAGTTACGTCAGATTTTACTTAAGGATAAATTTTCGTAATTTACAACTGTTAATCTCATTTTAAGCACAGAACTAGTTTAAAGTGAATAAAAAAAAAATGATTAAAAAATTTTGTATATTAATCAAAGAAATATCTTTCACACAATTCAAAGTTTTTGACCAGCTTATAAAGTTACTAGATATTAATGAAACCCATCAAAAACTATTAGATACAAAGAGGGTATTTTAAAAATCATCCCTCAACACTATTTCAGTAGTGTTCAAAAATGTCACATAAAACTTGACAGAAAGGAGAAATAATACTGTATTTGTTTATACAGTATTATTTCTCCTGTAAAGTTTTATGAGAATTATAAGCACACAAAAGTTCACATGTGCAGATTTTAGACATCTACCATGAATTGATGTTTCCGAGAAAAAAAGAAAAAAAAAAAAAAAAAAAATTTTATTTTTATTCTCAAATCATTTGATTTCAAATCAATGGATTAAAATCGAACAAGTTTGTTTCAAAAGTGGTTCAACCTAATCAGTCACTGCTTGCAATGGGACAGATGGTAGATATTTAGCCATGTGACCGAGTAGTTGATTTGGTTTTTATTTCAAGGCCTAAAATATGAAGGGGGAGGGGGTAAAAATGTATAGCATAGCAAAATCAAAAAATCAAAAATTTGTTAACTACCCTAAAATGCTACAATGACCCAGAAATGGAGGAGGGGGGGGGAGGGGGTCATTTTATATTAAATTCATTTGTGAAACTCTTACAACTCTAAAAAAAAAAAATTAATGGAATCTACTTTTTTTTTTCCTCTAGCAAAGGGTTTTAATCTACAAATCTTTTTTTTTTCATATTGAAAGTATCGAATGAGGTTAACATTTTTGCTTTTAAATTCATTAAAATTAGCTTTTTGTCTAAAAAAAAAAAAAAAAAAATGTGCAAAGTTGTTTTGGTGTAATAAAAGTTTAAAACATGAATGTTTAGTCCAAGAGATGAAATAAAAAATTTTTTAAATTTTAAAAATGGATGTTAGTGTTAGCACGAGAAAGTCCCCTCCCCCCGAGTGAGTGTTTGTTTTAAATCATTAATACCCATATATATTTAACCTCAGCGACTAACATTTATACGACCTACTTTCATCTCAGTATACAAGAATAAACAAGCTATTACTATAACCAAATAGTTTTGATTTAAAATTATACCTTTCTTCGGAATCATCAACACGGCACGTTTTATCAGAAAACTTCAGAGAAGCGTAAAACAAACTTTAACTGCAAAGTCAGGATCGGTGTACCAGTTGGGTAATTCCATGTCAAATCATCCAAAAATTTAGAATTTTGAAACCCATATCCTCAGATTTTGCTGTAACTTGCACCACAGAAACTAGGAAATTCTCAAAATTTTAGCATGTAACTCCAAATGGTTTCTGATTTAGAGCATTTTCCGTTTTGCGTAAATTGCACAAGATGTCACCGGGCAACATTTTAATTACATTTTCTTGAATATTTTCAGTTTGGAACATGATGTGGCCGTTTTTCAACTAGAGGAATCAAAAAATTGCATCAGCCTTGCCCAGAAATGAAATCTGAGATTTTATCAAATTTAAAAAAATTTCACATGTGCACCAATATGGGGCAAAAAAATGATGTGGCTAATATGGTAACAGGTTTATTTTATTTTCTTTTAAACATTCATTTAGACACTATGAAATACCTATGGACTAAAAATGGTAAAAAGCATTCGTTTTGTTCACTAACAGTGTCTATTCAAAGTTAGGTCTTTTTTCCAAGGGTTCAGAAATACCCTATCGGGGGAAGCAACTAGTTTGGATATGCGAGATGAAGTTGGGGGAGACCATTCATCGAAATTTATATGAAATTCACAATGAAGTTTTAGAATGTAAAAGTTAAATAATAAAAAGGTAAAACAATCACCGTGATCAGATATTTACAATAAAACCGGACTTCACAACAAAAACCAGCATACGACAACATGGGTTATTCTCATCAATTTTAACCGAGAATTAATTTTAAATGGTTTTACTTATGACTTATAACATAGATGAAGTTAGTAGTAACTAAATAAACACAGTGCTATGGTAAAAGTTTCGAGTTGTTACCACTAGCCATCGTAAAATGACCGAGCGAAACATCGTCAAAATGTCCCATGCACAACGGCACTTTGGTCCAATATCACCAGAATAAATTAGAATCCTACTGCGTTCCAATTAGTATGCCAATTTTACTGAACCACAATAGCTGCTTAAATATTGATCATATTTCTTGCATGACAAAGTATTTCTGTCTTTTATGCCTACATTAGTTGGTCGTTAAAATTTTCAATTAAAATGTGTCCCATAGGCAACGGAGCTGGATTAGTGCACCATAATGTACAGCAACAATCCTCAAATAATTTTCAATGAAAAACTATCTAAACCTAACTAAAATATATAGTGGTTGGTGCAATTTGTTTATTCCATTATGCAGGCACGGAATTTAGGCAGCACTTGATTCTTATACAAAGAAATGGGCTGTAGAATATACAGAAGAATTTGAGGTAGGCATACATTTGTGAATATTTTAAATGTTCATTTTCTTTTCAATTCACTGGAAAAATGTATATAAATCTGTTCACTAACTGCTTACTCATCCCCTACTACCAAACTTAAGTGACCTGATTATTTCTATATATTCTATTTTATTGTTTTGTATTCAATTCAAATTCTCTTTTTTAGATAACAAAAAAAGATGACTGATTAGGCTTGCTCTATTGGTGTCCAACTCAATTTAGAATATCACAAATCAAACTATGATCGTTCCAAAGGAATTGAGAATCTGTCAGACTTGAACAAAGACATTGTGGAGAGCTGGGCTCAAGGAACATGAAGGCGAGTTATCAACCATCTGTTTTTATCACTAACAATATTTTGAATGCAATGTTTGAATGCAGAACAAAGGCATCAAAGTGTTGCGGTGGATTGTTACAACATAAAAGTCAAAGGCAAACGGACGATATCATTGGTGATGGCAAAAGAGCTGGAGGTGACACCAGGATACTTTCTTTCGTCAGTGTGTGAAGAAATATGTGAGACTGATCAATGACACAGACAGGATGGACGCAGACTACACCTGTGAACTTTTGGACACCCCCCCCCCCCAATACTAGTCTGAAATCCATGGACATTTCTCCTGTCGCTTTACATAGTGTTGCTCCTCGTAATCGTGTTCATAGTACCAAAAGGAAATTAGGACAATTGATTGGAACACTCAAAAGCGATCTGTCGACTGTATACAAAATCGACGCTGAAGAATTGACTGTCAGAATCAGTGCATACTAAAAAAATAAATCAAAGAGAAAGCATTAGAATTGGATAGATTGCATATCTGATTAAGGAGAAAGCTTCGACTCCAGATCAAATCCAAATCATGACACCTGCTCCTGATTCATGGTCTCGTGAATACTGTTCCAAATTCTTCAAGGTGTCAGAGTATGTTGTTCGAACAGCCAGGGAACTAAGAGCGGTATTCTCTCAAAACCTGCCCCTAAAAAAGGGGAGAAGAAAGTGGTGTGTTAGCTGGGTCTAAAGATACCCATTCCGTTTGTGTGTGTAGCATACATAAGAATGCAAAACTTCTTGTAGACGCCATTGGTTGGGACGTCACAAGGATTTGATCTCAAAACTAGTTTGTGATTCTTCCAACAAGGAATGCATGATGCACCGTTGTGAAGCATTGCAGAAGTTTGTAGATGAAGAGCTAGTTTATGTGGATCTAGATAATGAATTTCATTTCAATCAACGAGACAACTGACCGTGCCACATTAAGTACCCGTACAACACTGAAGAATACAAAGATTTCGACAATCTCACACGACACTCGTATATAGCAAAGTGCCAAATTAGATACTTGACCAAAAGGAGAATCTTTGTTCGAATGAGGCTCTTGTCCTTGGAAACTTTGCAGAAACTTATCAATTTCTTATACAAGACGAAATCCAAAGTTTTCATTGGAGCCAAGAATATTGCACCCTGCACTGCTTAACTACAGAGATTCCGATGGAACACTGAAGCATCTTTCATTGCGTTTTATTTCTGATGACAACACTCATGACACTGCATTCGTGTATCAAACCCAGACAATGACGGTTCACTACACTGGTGCATTATTGCCCCATGTCAACAAAATGACTTACTTCGGTGATGGCTGTGAGGGTCAATATAAAAATTATAAAAACTTTATAAATTTACGTCTTCATAAAAAGGACTTTGGTCGCTACAAGCCATGGAAAATCCCCTTGCAATGGAATAGGTAGTTCAGTAAAACGGCATGCGACTAAACGGTGGCTTCAACGTCCTCTGAATAATCAAATCCTGGATTATAAAGCAATGCTAGAAGTCTGCCTGGAGATGTCTGCAATCAAGTTCTTTGATATTAGTATAGAAGCTATGGAGGAGGTGAGAAAGTTTCTTGAGGCAAGATTTGCCAGGAGAAACACATTACCAGGAAGCAGAAGCAGCCACCATTTTGTCCCGTTGTCAACATCAAATGGTCATAAGCTGTCCAGCGAGGATGAATCGTATACCAACACCCATGATTTTAACTTGCCATCAATTCTTCAGATCTTAACATTTCACCAATGCAATATATAACGTGTTTATAATTCTTTCTGGTGGATTGACATTGCAAATGAAATTAATGCATAGGAAGGTGATGTAACCGTCAAGTTCATGCATCCTCATGGACCATGCAAGACATTCAATTGATTGTAAATTGATGATACATGGTTTCTTCCAATCAAGAAAATTCTTTGTGTTGTCTCTGCAACAACATATACAGGAAGAAGAGTATGAAAACGATTTCTGCATTTCAGTGGCATAAAGAAAATAATATGTAGATAATGTTGTTGTATAAAGAAAATATGTAGATAATGTTGTTGTATAAAGAAAATATGTAGATAATGTTGTATGCTGGTTTTGTTGTGAAGTCCGGTTTTATTGTAAATATCTGATCACCGAGATCGTTTTACCTTTTACTATTTAACTTTTACTTTTTAAAACTTCAATGTGAATTTTATATAAATTTAGATGAATGTCTCCAACTTCATTTCACATATCCAAATCAGTTGCTTCCCCCAATAGGGTATTTCTGAACCTTCGGAAAAAGACCTAACTTTGAATAGACAGAGTGAACAAAAATACTTTTTACTATTTTTGGTCCAGAGGTACTTCATAATGTCTAAATGACTGTCTAAAAGAAAAAACCTATTACCACACATGTGAATTTTTTTTTAATTTGATAAATTCTCATAGAAGGCTTCATTTCTGAGCAAAGCTGATGCCATTTTTGGATTCTTCAAGTTGAAAAACTTACCTGGGTGAAATTTCAGAGTCACATGTTCCAAACTGAAAATATTAAAGAAAATGTAATTATTAAAATGTCGCCTAGCGACATCTTGCGTGATTTACGCAAAATGCTCAAAATCGGAAACCGTTTGGAGTAACATGCTAAAATTGAGAATTTCCTAGTTTTTATGTCCATCTGTGGTGCAAGTTACAACAAAATCTGAGGACATGGGTTTCAAAATCCTAAATTTTTGGATGATTTGACATGGAATTACCCGATTGTGACTTCACCTATAACCACAATGTGTTGTTATATCTGAACAATTGATTTCAATTTATTAGCATCAGAAAAATAGGCATTCTTTTTTAAATACTTATTTCCATATAAAACAATCTCAAACTCCTGTAGACAAATCTTATTTCATTAATAAAAAAAATAAATATTTTTATTTAAAACAATAATTCAGAAAATTAGTCTATTTAAATTTCCAGTACTTTTTCAGTATTTATTTTATGGGGAAATTTTATTTTATATATATATATATATATATATATATATATATATATATATATATTCATGCGATATTTTTAATTTATCACTTTGACAAACCCCTCTCAAATTTGTATTTGTGACGGCATTCAATTGGTTGAGCCGGTTCCTTCTAATGATTTCATTGTGAAATGACTGCCTCCGCCACATCTTGCATTGCTGCCGAGCTGACTATGCCACAGCATGCAGCTCATAGTATGGAGGGAGAGCTAATTTGCGATGTAATCCTATCTATCTCTTCGCCTGTGTGGCGCAAGCGCGTCGGTGGACAGCTGATGACATGGACAACGACCATCCACAAGTACTTAGCTGAACTCTCAGGTTCACAGGTGGTCATAATACAAAAAAGTTTTGAGCAACGAAAATCCATATCATAATATCCTGGATTTACCTTTTTTGGACATGTTGCATTTTTCCATCGATGTGGATTTTCTTTACTCTAAAAATTTGTATTTTTGTAGATTTTTTTATATTTTCAAATCTGTGCTAACAGTAAAAATTTGTACTAATTTATCCCGATAAAAGCTTGCATTTTTGAAAATCCATGGGTTAAGGAATGGAAAAAAAAGTTTAATAATTTCTTGTTTAAACGACTTGACAGACAGAATCAGAAAGATCTTGATCATCAATGCTCTTCGAAGTGTTGCCATAGCTAGTTGTGTCATCTGCATAATATCGACGACTGATCTTATAATTTACTGCCTCCACCGAGAAAAAAAAAAAAAAAAAAAAATTAAATACTGGTTTAATGCAACACTAATTGGCTTCATCTGCTCACTGTTTCACAAAGTTTACTATTTAAAATACGAGAAACAAATTTAAAATAAACATTTCAGTCAAAGCCACGTGGTTGGCCGCTTAAGATATGGAAGGGATCGGTTGATGACCCGATACTAGCAGGTGGCACAAGCGAAATGGCAACAAACAGGAAAAGTTGAAAGTCATTCATGAAACATCTAACCTCAAGCTTGAGACGAGACGGAAAAATGAAAATAATTCATAACTTTGCAAACATGAACAAAATTTTTTTTAATTATATCGATAAACATTAACATTTTTGCATCAATTTGCCTGGGTGATGGTGCGTTGGGTAACTTACAATTTAGAAATAGAACGCGACTTGTTAAAAATGTGGTCAATCCTTGAACAAGGATAAAATAAAAGTCCAACTGGCAAACCAGTGGTTAATCTCTTTCCGCTTCCAATCAGTAATCAATAGTTCAGGAACAATTCTTACTTCACCGTCTCTTCTTTCAGCCTCACTCTCCTCTCCCCTAGCTCTTCAAAACTCAATGAAAAAAGTACAGTTTTTATACTACTTATTGCCCCACCTATGCAAATTGACTGTCAACCAGAGCCATCTAGCTTCCAAATTCTCCAAACAGCCAATTTGCAAAGGGGGACAACTCAAACCACAAAAAATTAGGCTAGTCTCCCTAAAGAAATGGCCCTAAAATGAACATTTGAACACAATTGCAAGTATTTGTCCACAAAAAAAAAAAATATTCCTCCAGCGAACTATGTTATATTAAAATCAAAAATGGTCATTAAATAAAAAAATATCTATTTAATTAACTAAGCTTCTTTTAAAGCAATATGCAAATTAGTTAACCTTACGACTTAGATTGCATATACATAAGCAGTATATAAAAAAAGATAGGGTGTGCCTATTATGTAGAGTTGAAATAACTTAAAATATAGTTTTGACTAGTGTTGGGACAATTAATCAGAAAATTGGAACTTTTTGGGGTATCGGAATCAGAAAAACTTTTGCCTAATTTCAGATACCAAAAAAATTTTTTTTGCTTTTTAACTTAATTTTCCATTGCTGGTACTAATGATAAAATGATAAATATTAATTGATTTTAAATCTACCAGTAAAACGAAAATCTAGCAAATTTAGGTAAAAATGGCACCGAAAAAAAAAATGGCACAAGTAAAAAACAGATGAAAATCTGAGTTTATCAAAATCTTCGGATACAACACAAAGGGAAAACATTAAGTTTGTCAAATTAACAAGAAAATTATAACTACATTTAAAATTAGCACCTCCCTTCTCCCCAAAATGAGATTCTATTTTTATTTGTTTTTTATTAAGGCGATTAGGAGTGAACACCCTGAAAAATCCGAGGGAAGAATATTCAATTTTAGAATGGGGGATCAGTTTCGCATATAAATATAACGTAAAATGACCCATTTCTAGGTCAGTGTCTAACAAAATAGCATTTTAAGGGAATATAACTAGATTCTTTGTTTCGTTAAGGGAGATAAATATTAAGTATGGGTGGCAACACAATTCCTTTCCCATCAAAAAAAGAAAAATATGGTTACATCTAAGATTTAACACAATGACAAAAAAATAAACTATGTTTTGGGTTAAATATTGGGTGTGGGTGGGCTTATTCCCTATTTAAAACTATAGGGGAGGAGACCTAGCCTTTCTCTCCTCCCAAAACTTAGAAAAGGGGGGGGGGACTCCTATTTAAAATTAGAGAACTCGATTCTATTAAAACAGACCAAATACTTATATGGACTACTGTTCACATTTTGGATGTTATGTTTCAGCAGCTGATGTAACCTGACCTTGTGCGTCATATCAAACTCATGAATCTTTGTCGACCATTTTTTTTTCCCCCATTTATTCACTTGTGACATTTTTCCAGTGACATTTTCATTGTGCACCTATATATCACAATACTATGCAAATTTATTTTACTCTTGTAGAAAAAAAAAGGGAGGGGGGGACTTTGCATGAATTTTATAGGTAACTATCAAAATAGTTTCATTAACAAGATTCTGAAAAATGTTTCAAAATAAAACATTTGTCAAAAACATACTGACAATCATTGATAATTAAATTATAATAAAAATTTTAAAAGATGTTTTTCATTTTTCTTAATTCTTTTACTTTATGCTTTAGAGCCTTTGTCCATTTTTTTTTTTTTTTAATTATATGGTCGGCTTTGTTTGGTAGACATTTGTCCGGTCCACCAGCATTGGTAAACCTTAAAAAAGGTGGGTAAAAGGTATCAAAAAAAAAAAAGTTTGGACATTTTGAAAAGCTCGGTGCGTAGTTCTATTATGTATAATGAATTTAAAGACTTTCACGTCTGTGCAAGAAATTCACACTTTGGCGTCAGTTCATTGATTTTGCGTTTCCATGTCTGAACTGGTTAGAAAAAAGAAATGTTAAAAGATATAGAACGTTTGAACTCTTATTACACAAAGAACTTTTTGGCACGAAAACAAACTGAAAATTTTTTTTATACGAAAAGAAAGTTTCAACAGAATGTCTAGTCCCTATTTACTTGCCTCCCGACAAACAGATACAGAAAATACAGTTCTCGTAAAGAACACTGGATTGGGACAAAAAATAAATTTGCTCAGTCTAGAAGAATTTCACTGACAGAACAGAAAAGAGGAAGTGTATTATCAAAACAGGTATTGATAGATAGGCATAAAAGTTCAATTTTATATACGTTAAAAAATAAATTAGAATTGTATTAGAACAAAACGTTTTGTTATGCAGACTTGTTATTGTGAAAAAACAATCTAAGTTTAAGGGAAATATGTATCTATTTTTTTCTTCAAATTTTCCTAGACAAATTAGGCATCCATCTTGAATTTTAGTCTAAATGAGTTTTATAGTTACATCTTCAAATCACTGGAAAACTTCCATCTTGAAAACGACATGAACAAAAACATCAGTAACTTTTTTTTTTTTTTGTAATACCAAACAATTGTAAGATCAAAGAAATAATTTTAGACA
This sequence comes from Sepiola atlantica, assembly GCA_963556195.1. Lineage (NCBI taxonomy): Eukaryota > Metazoa > Mollusca > Cephalopoda > Sepiida > Sepiolidae > Sepiola > Sepiola atlantica. The sequence goes on from OY744543.1 coordinate 24,243,721, forward strand.
GAAATGATGATCGTCATATGTAGCATGTAACTTCTTTTTTTTTAAGTGTCTTGTTTATCTACTTAGCACCAACCACTGTGACATCAGCAGAAAAATGAAATTCAATGGCATGGCCTTCTCTTTACGAATGCCACAGTTCAGGCATCTATGGTGTATTTTATCTTAAAATTTTTTTTTTTAAATAAAAATTTAAAAAATTGCCTATTTCCAGAGAGAATGCTGCATTAACACCTTTCTGTTGTGGAAACTTTAAACAGAATTACAAAATAACTAGTTTTTTTTTTCAAAAATCGGAGAATGTCACTTTCTAACCTGACCAAAGTTACAACTTCATGCAAAATTTAAGAGAAATTCAATGGATGGTTGCGGAGAAAAGTCCGGACGGACATGCTTCAAAACATAAGTACCCCGATTTATAAAATCGGGGGACAAAAAAAAAAAAAAAAAAGTTAAAATCTTACCTGTGTAATATTTAGACTATGAGGAGAGGTCAGTTCGCTATCTAAGTTTGACATAAATTAACCTCCAGGTGGTATATGGTGACATTCTCTCATGTGGTTGGTCAATTTACGTTAAACTAACAGTGAAATGAACCCACCCTTTTTACTATTCTAAAAAAGTAAGCTTAAGCTTTTTTTAAAGAATTTTTTTTATAATCTTAAGTTGTTTCTGAATCATCGAATGTACCGTAAAAAAAAAAAAAGTAATGTGCATACCTGTGTGATGTGTGTATATGATTTGCAGCATAAAATTTGTTAAAAGCATCTACCCATGTAAAATTCACACCCTACACATTTCAGAATTACCAGGCGGAAGTAAGTGGTTTTCATTTTAGTTAGGATGATTTCGCTTAGTTACAAACTTACGCAATTACAATTTTATTAACCGAGTAAATGTCGGTTTAATTTAATTTTGTGAGACATACATTTCAATATTTTCCGAGACGTTATGATACCGGATGTAGGTGTTAGATGTGTCTTTAATACTGACACCACATCGTCTATACAAGTTGGTTGTTAGAAATGAACGTCAAAGTAGAATACTTAATTAGTTAATCTTCGAAGAGAAAAAAAAAAAAGACAGTTTTCTGTGAGGTTTTTTCATTTTCTCTTTGCAACATTTTTTTATTTTTTATGTAAGTTACTAGTCCATTTGAAAAAAATTATACTAAGAAGAAGAAAAAAAAAAAAAAAAAAAAAAAAAAAAAAAGACCCTAGTCAACCGTTTGATTGTTTATTTTAAAAAAAACATTGCCAACTTACGAACTACTGCAAATCGACTGTTTTAAAAGCTAATTAAATCATTAGTTGCCTATCTATTTTCAATCAAGTACAGGTAAAACATTTCAGACAAAAATAGTGAGAAAGATCTACTTGTGTAATATACGCGACAAGGATTTTTTTTTATTATTATTGCAAAAATATATGCACCTATTACGCAGGTTTTAACGGTAACCTCAAAATTAAAAAGCTATAATATTTAGAAATTTAAAAAAAAAATCTTAAATTTTATCGAATAGAGATTTTTTAAACAGAAAAAGTAATTTTTTCGAAATCGGAGAAAATATTGGAATCATCCCATCAGTAGTTTTGAGTTCACTGTTAGTCAGACATGGGCTAAACTTCTGTATTTATTGGTTTAGAAATCGTTTGAAATAGTGCCACACATTTTATTAGGATTACCCCCAAAGTTAATGTTAACCCAGAACTACCATTTCCCGCTTGATAGAAATTTAATAAAACTTTTTTTTTTAATTATTTTAAATTTAAAAAATACGGAAGTATCTGTATAATCTGGAAAGTTCAACTAAAGCCAACATTACACAATTGAAGAAACAGATCGACATATTTGCCAAACCTACTTAAAATGGAGGCAATGACCAATTGAATAAGAATTTATACACGTCATGGACAAACTTCGGACCCATGGGACTTTTCGAATGGCACGCCTAATTACAAAGAAAAGAAAATTTGTTCCAGTTCAAAATATATTCTTTTGTATAGACAAATGAATAAATGTTCGTTTAGTTCTTGTTTCGTTCAATTCACAATTTTTTTTTTTTTTTTTTTTTTTTTTTTTTTTTTTTTTTAAATCATAGAAAGTATTGAATAACAAATAGTTAAAATGTCTTTTTCAAAACTAATAAGCAAATATCAGGTTCCATTGGATGATCTGCTGGCTAGGCAGACGGAACTGGCTCGAGGCGTTTCCTCAAACAGTGGCGATGGAGAGGCGCTCATGAAGCAAAGTCGATTCATAATGGTTCCAGGTGTGGCGAGTCATTAATAGACCAAAGTTGCTGAGGAAGTCTCACATAACATGGCCTATCGGTCCACGGCGATTGGTTGGAACATAAATTCTGTCAACTTGTGAAGTTTGATGCATTTTACAATGATTTATTTTTCAATTTACGAGAAAAAAAAGTTTATTAGATTGTTAAATATGCATCTGTAAATTAAATTATTACTAAATCATTCTGAAATTCAATAAGTAATAATACTAGATATCTAGACCAAAATTAAGTTTAATACTCTTGAATTAGGGGCTGGGCGTAATGGGTGAAAATTTCAGATTCATGCGAGTAGTATTTTTTCGTGTTCATTTATACATAAACAACACTAAACAATCAAACATTTTGAAAATTTTGCAAAATTCAGAAGGTGCAGGCCAAAAATAGCTGTTAGGGCTCTACGGGACTCAAAATCCATCATTTTTCGGTGAAAAAGTGGTTTCATGCGACATTGCAGGTCCTAAAACATCCTCAAAAGCTATGAATGGATATAGATGGTTAAATCTGATATAGTACTTTAATTTAGGATCATTTTCAGGCTGTGAAAAGGTTTTCATGAATGTAAAATAGTTAAAAACTAGTGGCCTGCACCTTCTGAATTTTGCAAAATTTTTAAAATGTTTGATTTAGTGTTATTTATGTATAAATGAACACAAAAAAATACTACTCGCATGAATCTGAAATTTTCACCCATTACGTCTCATCCCTACTTGAATATTGATTGTTACATCAATCAAGGTTTATTTCGTTGAAAACATTCGTTGGGAGAAATTAACAAGGTCATAAACAAGATGTCAACAGGATTCAAGCAGCTGACCTTTCCGGCAAATCTGCCGTGTGTGGGAAACGAGTTTAGCGGAAGTGATGTCAGATCGATTTGAAAAGATACGGCAGCGTTAAAGGTTCGTACTGACCAGACTGATGTCAGATGTCCTGCCGAACATTAAGCGTAACAAAGTCTTGCACTTGTCAAGTGTCTCTTTCCGTCTTTCTTTGCCCTGTAGGTTTAAAGACGAACATGGCCGAATAAATCATCATTACAATTTCGAAATAGAACTTAACTTGTTGAAAAACTTCATACAATTGACAGTCTTTTGGGGGTTGAAGGTTCAATCCTTACTATAGGCAAAAACTAATATAAATTAACATTTCTACCCCGATTGTGGCTAACTGAATAAGAACAATCTACCCCAAAGAATTTAGTAACAGTTCACTTCGAAATTCCGTACAGGTTTCCAAATTCAAAAAGATGCACTTGAAGGTCGGAGATTACATCGTCCAAAATATCCAAAATGAGAATAGTCAAAATAACCCCAATCATATTTAGAGTTACATCTTTTCTTCAAAGGAAAAGAAATAAATGTGAGTGGAGTTTATTGTTTGCCTATCTTTTATTGGACATGTCTTTAAAAAATCAATGTTTTTTTGTTTTTTAATAGAAACACTAGTTGAAGATATTGTAAATGTGAAACTGATAAAATAGTTTATTCGAATCTCAGCATAAATGTTGTACGCGCATGCACAAGTCAGTAATGTATGAAGGTGTTAAATTAAGAATTCTGTATTGAGTTCTAATTTGTGGGTTGAGTAGCTATAACTAGCACTTCCTTAATTCCATTTTTCTGTAGCTTCAATACAATTATGTCTATTTTTTTACATTTAAGAGAATGAAGCACTGATTATCTATATATCAATACGATAGCGTGTGTTCGTGTGTCACGCTTACATCAAAAGCTCTGCGCATGCGTGTCGCACCTAGATTTGGAAAAGCATTCAAGTCACCTAATTTTCGTAATATTTTCAAGTATTTCCCTTTGGCGCAACAGTTAGCGACGTAGGATTTTGACATCGGCCTAACTGGTTTATAGTTTGATCCCAACCAACCTCTAAGATTTTTTTTTTTTTTTTTTTTTTTTTACATCGAAGGGGTGGGGGGACGACGACCAGGAAGACATTAATACGATAGCGTGTGTGTTATTTTGTGTGTCATGCTTACATCAAAAGCAACGACCATCCGAATCTTTGTATGCTACTCATGAATTGGAGCCAAATTTAAAGCATTTACAAAGTAAGGTTTAGTTGTCGAAATCAAAATTAGTCGATCGATCAAATTGAGAAAAAAGTCTGACGGACAGACGGGCACAAAACCGCTTTTATAGGTTAGGAACAAGATAATTAGTATTGAAACCATTTGGTGTAATTTACACGGGTCCCGCTAGTATAGTATAAATTCAGCATTGGATATAGACTTAACTTTTTTTTTCCAATAGATAAAACAAAATATTATAAACTTAAAGTTAATTTAAACATACTTTGTTGGTGCACTATTCTACGACTGCCAAATCTAAAAAAATGTGATTATGTCAGATTCAAATACTATTATTACAACAGGTTGTTAAAGTTGAAAGGTTCTCATGAGAAAAAAAAAACTACAATTGCAAAAAACATAAAACAGGTGTTTATGCAGAGAAGGTGGATTGCTTTCTCACAAGCGCTTATTTTCCAATAGCATTCATAATCGAAACTTATTGTTAAAATTGATTAGTTAACGGTAGCAATGCCAAGACTGGCCTGTTTATGCTGTAAAAAAAAAAAAAAAAAAAAAAAAGTGAAAAGTGAAATTTTCGTAAAATTTAACTTTGAGGTTATATCTATAAAATTCGTATATAAACAACTTAATCTTTCTAATATTTTTTTTAAGAACATGTATTTAGTTCCACTTTTGCAACAAATTTTTAATCCTGTTTTTTTTTTTTAACGGCAGTGCCATTCAAACTTATAAAAAAAAGGTTATTTTTAAATTTGGTAGGCAAAGTATAAAACTTGGAAATTTTTTATGAAAATTGACTAAGTTCAAAACTTCAATGAATAAAATACTAGAGAAAATTAATAAAAATTATATTTATATCACTGTATAAAGCAGTATATAATAATCCATGTACTATTAACCTGGTGACACATCTCAAGCTGCTTCCATATAAAAAGGAAGCCATATTTTCTAGTTTTTCATTTTCTGAATAAAAAGTAAATCAAGAAATTCTTTCCCCCTTATTTTCTCTTTCCTCTGAATAAATATTTACAATTTCGTGCTGACTTTCCATGTTTAAACAAATTTTTTCTGACTTATTTTGAAAAATATTTCATTAAATGGAGGTTCTGTTCTATATTTGATCCAAAATTCTTTGGGTCACTGGTTGTCTGATCTATTTTAATGAATTACATCATCCCTTATGACATCATAAAGGATCTTCCCTGGTATCTTCAAATCTTCCATTACATTCAATAAATATATTTTATCTTTACACATTTTAATTTTTTTATTTTTTTTTATTCAATCACAAATAAAAAAATATATTACACAGATCCATTCGGTGAAAAAGTAAACTATAAGATTAATAATTCAATAAATAAATCCCTTATTCGTCACTTGGACATTGTTTAGTTCAATATCAAGAAATCCCGATCTTCGAATGTCCAGCTGGCTAGGCGGGCCCAGAGAGCAGATTCAAGGGTTTCCACGAATAATGGCGATAGAGAGGCGTCGTAAAGCAAAGACAATTCACAATTGTCTCTGATGTTGCGCATCATTAATAGACCAAGGCTGCCGAGGAAATAGCGTGTGGCAGTGCCAATCACTCCATTCGTCTCCACAGCGATCAGTTGAAATACAAATGTCGAGACGATCAGCATATTTTGACCACTTACACATTTGAAATTCAGTATTAAAAAAAGATTTTAAAATTTATAAAGCTTTATAATAAACCTTGGTTTAAAAATTGACTGATGATTTTTTATATAGCAAAAAGTTGGATAACTCCACAAAATTTTCCAATATTAAAAAGCTTTTTTTTCTTTTAATTCCTCATACTAAAATTAGTCAAGTATAAACGTTTCAAGCTTGTATCTTTAATGGGTAATTTTTACAAAAAAGTTCAGTAAAGTATACATTTAACCAATTTTTCTCACCAGCTGTCAAATTGGGCCTTGAGCCGTGTTTACATGTTAGAAATGTTTTTATGGCTTTACTAAAAAAAATAAAAAATAATTTTTTTTTTTTATTAAATTAGCTTAATCTGTATGGTGTCATGAATCATAAGTTTCAATATGTTAGCTGCTAAAAGAAAACTTATGAACAGTCCAAGTTGCTCTTCTGTATTGTTTCCGAACATTTGTGAAATTTGAAGCTTTTATCTTCAGTTATACACTGACTAAGTTGGCCATGTGTTCAGTATTACACAAAACAATGTCAGACTCACATTGAATGGTCATAACTCTGGTACCAATTGAGATAAGATAAATTTGGGATTTTTATTTTCATGTTTTGCAGCATTATATATGCATAGCTAAAGTGTTTTCGTATATTAAAAAAATAAAAATCAATGAAAAATTTTTTTTTATGGAAATCACCTCAGACAAGGCATGAAGCCACTTGATGTAAGGAGCTAACAAGAACAAATATCATTATCACAAAGACAGGAGATGCCTATTGACCATAGTCTTGAAAAGACCAAGATTATAGGTAGGAGGAAAACGGTCAGCAGGAAGAGAGTTCCAGGAGCCTGCGCTTCTTGAAAAGAAGTTACTGGAATAGGAAGCTGTATTACAATGAGGTATCAAAACAGCAAATTGATGGAGACCACTAGACCAACGAGCTGAAACAAAAGTGAGGAATAGATCACATAATTCTGAAGAACACATGCCATAATAGTATTTATAGAAAAGATTGAGACAAGCAACATCACGTCTGTGACAGGGGTTGAAGAGAAGCAGAAAGGATAAGACCAACCAAATTACAGATATGTTTCTGCACCTTATCAAGAACCCTCAAATGGGACAGATTCACCAGCCCAAATATGACAACAGTCATACACGATCTAATTGTGGATTTGTAGAGATAAAGAATAGCCTCAGGTGTGAGAAAGTGTTTGGAGCGATAGAGAGAACCGACTTTACAAGAAGCAGAAAGAGCAATGCATCTAATGTATAAACTCCAAGAAAGATTTGAGAGAGAAAGATCAAGTAGTTTCAGAGTCGATTTCTCCTCAAGAGCAGAGTCATCCATAAGAATCTCAGGAAGAAAAGGGACACGCCTACGATTGAAAGACAAACTGAGTCTTAACTGGATTAAATGAATTATTGCGTGAAATATGTATTTAGAAGAGTCATAAAAAGGCCTTCATAATGCAAGAAATGGAAATGTGTGGAGAAGGACAAAAAAAAAGATTTTTATTTGTATTTTTTATAGTAAATATTACTTGTTTAGTCAAAACTTCTACACAGTGACAATGTGTTTGACTGTTTTAAATATATTTCAAGGTAAAAACCTCCTTATCAAATGGTGGGTGTTTCAAATCTCTTGAAACACCCTCCTTATCAAATGGTGGGTGTTTCAAATCTCTTGAAACACGTGAACTGATGTTTTCATGACTATACTGCAGTAAAGTGAACTGAAGCAAGTGAAAATAAATTTATCTAAATGGTGAAATGATTAGTTAAATTTAGTTTGTTATATATTTTAAATATTTTTTTCTACCATGTTAGATTGATTTTAGTAAATTGTTAAATTCAAATTTTATCTGTTAATGGTGCACAATATTTGTCTGTCTTGGTGTTTGTGTGTAGTACTATCGCTTGCGGGGGGTGGGGGGTGAACTCTGATCCACGCCGTGGGGACTGTTTTTGGAGGGGTTGTTAACATCCGGGCATGGTACCTAGCTCCCCGAGTGGCAACAATAGGCACATCCTTTTAATGAAAGTCAATTATAATCGGTCGTTCTTCAGTAGCTTTATTAATTCTCTCCTGAGAATAAATCACCTGCTGGGGCCGCTGTGGAAAATTGTTGTGTGCAGATTCAAAAGCCCAACTGAATTCAACCCCTCAACGCAGACAAAGCAAGAGGAAAACGGGAGAGAGAGGGAGAGAGAGAGAAAAGGAAAGAGACGCAGAAAATAAAGTCACCGCTGTTTCCAGTTTTTAACATCTTGGATGACAGTAGATCTGACCCCTTGAACCCGGCAGTGTCGGATTGTTGATATTTAAGTCATCATTCAACTTGCACTGGCGACGCGACCACTTTGATATAAACAACATGTCTGATATGAGCCGACATATTTTTCAAGTGCACAGCTCTCTCGGCTCTACTCTTCTTCCCCAAAAGGGGCAACGAAAAGTCTGGTGCAAGGTTTCCAAATGTGGGGATCTAGCTTCCACAAACAGGATCACTATCGCAGATTGCTGTTGTGATTTTACGGTAGTTTTAAGTGGCAGAGTAAAAGCAGACAACAACCACCCTAAACAGTTCCATCAGGTGATGGAGTTGAATGGGTCCCAACACCGTCAGGCACCAAGAGAACCTTAAAAAAAAACTAAATTGGGATCTGCGCAGAGAGATGTCCGTTTACATTAGTTTTAAATTTCTGCATATCAGTACCGTCGGGGGAAACGGGACAGGGAGGGAGTTCCAGAGGCCAGCAGCACGAGGAAAGCTATTTGAGTAGAAAGTTCTCCGGCATCTGGGGACCTCCAGTGAATGGATGGGATTTAGTCGATTGCCGAGTTGGTCTAGTGAACTTATGACGAGGGGGCACCAGAGCAGCCAATTCATCGGAGCACAATCCAATTACAATAGAAATTTGGTATCTGCATCTGAAACCAAAGCTATACTATTAATTCTATTACTAATAGGGCCGAAGCCGGAACTATACTATTAATTCTATTACTAATAGGGCCGAAGCCGGAACTATACTATTAATTCTATTACTAATAGGGCCGAAGCCGGAACTATACTATTAATTCTATTACTAATAGGGCCGAAGCCGGAACTATACTATTAATTCTATTACTAATAGGGCCGAAGCCGGAACTATACTATTAATTCTATTACTAATAGGGCTGAAGCAGGAACTATACTATTAATTCTATTACTAATAGGGCTGAAGCAGGAACTATACCGATTTTTAATGCTCAATCCAGTTTAATATACTATTTCAGAATAAATTTAGAGAGGGGCATAGTGTAGTATCTGTTCTGTTATGATACCATCATCACCAGGAAAGAGGGGGGGGGGGGGGGATCTGTTCCATGTTCATATCCTTCCAGGCATTACCTCCTTTGAGGTGAAAGTGTAGTAACTGCACTATTGTCATGAAACCATCCTCCCAAGCATTATCTCCTCCTTGGAGGTGAGGTTAGTATAGTATATCTCCGTTTGTCATGATACCATCGTCCCAGGCTAGCAAAAATGTGCGACCATAAAGCATATTTTTGCTCGTAATAATAATTGTTCTCTTTTCTGGCCAATCAGAAGAGAGAAACAATGAAATTGATCTCCATTGATCAATACTTTATACCATTCACTCACCCAAGGAAAGGGTAAGTGAAAGAAAAAGGAGTAAAAAGAATGACAATATTAAATCTATTAAAATTCTGTGGCCATATCTATATCGCACTTTTTTTCACTGTTAATCAATTTTTGATCAATATGCTATAGTGTAAAACAGCAAATTGGAACTTTAAAATACAGTTTTAAATAATTTAATTACAAAATTAAAGCAACCAGGATGCATTTGTTCTTTTATAAACAAATTAAAAGATTTTATTCATTTGTTGATAATTAAAAAAAAAAATTTTTTTTTAAATGATTTATATGGTATAAATACAGGGTGTCTCAAAAAAATGTACTCACTCGTAGAATGACGAGAAAACTTTGCTTCATCGCTCCACACAATTTTGTGTGCAAACTCGACATCTTCTGCACATTTTGCCAATGTACTCACTCTTGGAATTGCAAAATGTGCAGAAGATGTCGAGTTTGCACACAAAATTGTGTGGAGCGATGAAGCAAAGTTTTCTCGTCATTCTACGAGTGAGTACATTTTTTTGAGACACCCTGTAGCTTCAAAAACTTTCAATCTTTTAATACATGCTAAGAATAGCCAGTTTAAATGACTTTCTATTTGACAACTTAAATACTTTGAAATTGCTTTCAGATTTCACAGGGACTTTGTGACGGAGAAACTGAAATAAATGTAATTCACAGAAAAGTATGTTTTTTTTTAAATTGGGAATTTTGTGAAATTTAAATTAATTTTAATTATGTATTTTTTGATTAAACTAATTGACTGAAATTCTTTAAAATTAACATTTAATTTAAAGTTAAATGTTTTTGAACATTTATTAGAAATAAAAAAATCTATTTCAATAAGTCCCTATTTACTTGCCTCCACACAAGGGCAAACTGTTTTCTTTATCCAGACTTAGACATTGCAGGACGACATCATAATGGACATGGTGTTGTCTCGGATGATAGCTAGGGAGATATACTGGAATATCCAAACGGCCTCTCGGGCTCGTTCCTATAAATGGCTATCATCCGTCCAATGTCTTGCCTCATGAATTGAGAGAGGACCCAATATACTTGTGAAAAAAAAAATTTTTAAATAAAAATTGTCATGGTGATCGCAAGAAAAATCCAAAGCAATTTTTAAACCTTTAACATGCTTGTCGCAAATGAACATTTTTAGGCAAAAGTGGAGTATTATGGTTCATTTGTGCTGATAAAGCAAAGAGAAAACGTATTTCATGGAGAACAAAAGTGAAATTCAAATGAATGTAATTGCCAGAAAAACGTTTAACTTTTGAATTTAAATGGCAGGATGGTTTTAATTGTAAAAATGAATTTTTCTGCAGAAAAGGTTTTTTTTTTTTTTAAAGTATTCATATGGTTACTTTTTAATCGGACTTTTGCAAAGTTTAATTCAATTATTGAGTATTTTTTGTTCATAACATTAGTTGAATAAAATTATAACCTACTTTTAAAAAACGTTTATTTAAAAAAAAAGTTACTCAAATGTAAATTGCCAGACAGACAATCTTGTTTGACAATTTTATTACATAAATGTAACAATTTCAGTAGAGAAATGTAGGATCTTGAATGTTTATATAAAACAGGTCATCTAACTTGTGATTATCACCTAAAGAAAAACAAAAGAAAAAAATTATTTTTTATACACTAATATCGAAATTAAGTTAACAGATAAGCTGATGGAAAAAATTATTTTTATACACTAATATCGAAATTAAGTTAACAGATAAGCTGATGGAAAAAAACACATTTTACATTAACATTTTAGGGTAGATTAGATTTTACAATCGTCTGATGTCGCAGATTGAATATTATTTCTTCTAGCTAATTCCATAATCTGCATTGCATCCATTATGTAGTTGGCATTCTCCTTTTAGAGTCTTACAAACAAGGTTGCAGATTTAGAGTCGAAGAATCGTAACAAAATCTTTGATTTAGCTTTCAGATGCTGACCTTGTAAAATTTAGAAAAAAAAAAAAAAATGTAAAGATTTATCTTAGTCATTCTTTGGAGGTGGTATTAAAAAAGGTGAGCACATGATCCAGAAAAGATAAAGAAAAATACAGATATTAAACTAGTACAGACTAAGCTAAAACTCTCGATAGAGTTTAAATCATTTTTTGAGTTGCAAGCCATTACCAGTTCCAGCGACAAATATCAAAAACGTTGGGGGGCACCTATCAGCTTTGTTTGTCTTCACTATTTTAATTCATGTCTTCAGTTGGCCGTCTTTGCGCTTCCAGTGGGTGCGATTAAGGCTACAAACTTTTACATGGATTCCGTCTCAGGACGTCAATGAATGTGACCAAACCAGCAAAGTCTCCTTTTCAGAAGAGTCTGATGCTGGTGGTGTTGGATGATGCAGTTTATGATTTTGTCAGAGAGGCAGAGGAATCATAGGCAGTACATATCGAAGACTGAGTGTGTGTGAAGATCTTTGTGCAGGCGCCACATCTCACTGCCGTACAACAGTATTGTGCATATTAGCACTTTCTCTTTGATGGTTGTTCAGGTCCTCAGCTGCCCACTGATACATTTGCGATACCCAGGCAGAGAGGATGACATCGCAAATTAATTTTCCCTCTGGGCAACGAGCTACATGTGTGAATCCTCGAAGACGTCACTGCAACAAGACAAACGACAAACTTCAGGTTGCAGCGTTGGGAGAGAATAGCAGTTAGGACAGGGTCAGCCAATTGGAAATGCAAAATGTATTGTCAAAGACTTCCAACGATCGACCACTCTCATTGGCCACTGGAGAATTGACTGGAGAGATTGTTAGACAACTCTTGGTTGATATTGAAATCTCCCAACACCCCCATAAGGACCATTGGAGACGTGCTCTGCCCGGATAGGAGAAAATAGTACCACTCAGAGACAGCGATTTCTCAGACATCCAGAGAGACCAAGTCTAAGAGAATCTTAGTCTTCGATGCGTTGATACACATACCCATGCAAAGCGCAACTGCCTGCAGCCCGTTTTAAACCAATTGTTAAAATAAAAAATATTTTAAAAAAACAATTTGACAGGCGATAATGTGAACATTTAGAATTATCTGAAAATTTTATTAGTCAGAAGTGCAACACGGAAAAGTACACATCAAGCCTTTCATAAGAAATCTGGTTTCCAAAAATATTGTCCTGGAAACTACACGAGGGAAATGTTTTGATGTACACTTCTGTATAGTTTTTTTCCTGATGGGCAGAATTATGGTTTCTGACATCCATAGATTTAATTGAAAATTGTTTAAATGCGATAAAAATTCCAGAGAAAAAAAAAAGGTTTAAGAAACCAACAAATTTAAAACAGATCAACGGCAAGAGTTTCTATCCAGAAAAGCAAAAAAAAAAACAGGATTCTTTGTTTAATGTGCTTAATTAATGCCTTCGTAGCAGTCACATATTTTGATGTTTGATTTTCTCTTGATGTACCAAATCGAATGGCTTGGCGTAGGAATACATTTTGTTGGACTACTTGCAGCACATGTAGTCTTTCATTTCCTGCTTTTCTGGCAGTGTCTTGGCCGGACATTCTGTTGCTGGGTCTTCCAACTCACCCACAACAGGATGAAATCTACAAAGATGTGTGGCCCCTTTTTTAAATTTATTATTAGCCGTTTTTTTTTAAATTTCCTTTTCCGCAATGCCAAAATAAAAGGTATTTTCTGTTTACATTGAATGCCGTCATCTACTTATTTCATCTAGGAGTCGTTTCAAACACGGAGTTAGATGGGCCTTTTTATCACAACCAAACTTTAATTATAACGATGGATAACTCGTTACCCCATTCATTGTTCCATTATAAATTGATTAAAAATCCCGAAACTGGAATTTTAGAAAATTCTAAAACCAGTCTGAAGTTAAGACAGAAATCTATCATCTTCCGAAAGACGTAGACTCCTTATTCGTCTACAAACTGAGGTAGTTGATAAATCATACTTAGTTTATCAAGTTTCTGAATTTTAAAGATGAAGATTGATAATTTGTATCATAGATTATTCTTACTACTGTTCTCATCTTGAGTGTTATTCTTGTATTTCAGTCAAAGCAAACCTCCGATGTTCTTCAGATACATCTTGTCGAACTCGGGAATCTGTACAGCATTTTGAACGAAACTCTTCATTTAATCCACGGGGGGGTTAGCATGCTCTCGTTCCAACAGCTATGACCGGGTAGAAGTTTAAAGTAATTCTCAATTGTATTTTTAGTATCGAACCTTCGACCCCAAAAAGAAGGTCACTTAAAACCGTAATTACTTAGTACTTTATTTGTTACACCTTGCGGACAATTCTAGAAGCCTTAGACCTATTGTTTTTAGATGTGCAGTCTTACTACATATTACTATAGATTTGATTTTATAATATATATATATATATATATATATATATATATATATATACATACAGAGGGTGTCCCAAAATAATGTATACACTCTTTGAATCGTTAAAACTCGTTCAATTTACTGATTTTGACTTGCAAACAAGGTTGATAGAACAGTAGAAGAGTAAGAATACACATTCAAAAATACTGACACTAAAATAAACAAAACCATAAGAAATTAACTTTTAATAAACGTAAAGGCTACAATGTTTAAAGCAAGAAACCTGAAGCAATTGCAAACAAATGGGAGTAGCAATTGTAGTAGAATGTGCCCAAGGAGTAAATGTTGCAGGACGTTTGTAGGTACAATTCTTAACGTCTTCACTATATGGAAAGTGTATTGAGCAGAACGGGTTGGGGTTAGGGTGAGGGTTCATTTTATGAACATTCTGAAATTACCCTAAATAGCCTTTATCTTTGTTAAAAGTTAAGTTTCTATGTTTTTGTTAATTTTACTGTCAGTATTTTTACGTGTATATTCTTACTCTTCTGTTTGTGTGTGAATCTTGCAAATAAAAATCAGTAAATTGAACGAGTTATAACAATTCAAAGGGTGTATACATTATTTTGGACACCCTGTATATATATATATTAATGGTGACCTTATTTATAATTAATGGTTCCCATATTGTACTAAATTCATACTAGGTCTGTTTAGGTCATTGTCGCCCAACATATGTGCTGATTCTTTGAGTCGTCTTACTCTACGTATTACGGCTTTCCGACATTCTTTTCACCTTACTTTTAGTGGTCGACATGTCTCACCTTTGTATATTTTTTTATACACTGACATGGAATCGCATACAGTTCTTAGTCATGACTTTTTTCCGTAGAGGGCTCAACTCGCACAAGATGCTTTCGGAGAGTTAAGTCGCTCCTGAATAATGTCCTGATGTCATGGATTACATATTCTTTGAATTTTTTTTCCTACAAGCTATTCATATATGGTATACACACTGAGTTTTCGGGTGGTGTCCCTGGTGTTTGGTCCAGATTCCCAAGTTCGACAAGATACACCTGAAGAAGGTCAGAAGTTAAATTGGCCAAAACGTGAGAATAACATTCAAAATGAGAACATATTGTCAAGTTGTTTTAAAAATGCAAGAAAATAGTTGTACGAACATAAAAAAAAAAAATGGTTGGATGTAGATAACTAATAGAAATCAGGGGTGACCAACCTTTTGTACTCCATTATATTTTGAATAACATCAGTTTTACATGCTAACACGTGTTAGCCGGTTTTTTTGGGTTTTTTTTTAAATCGGTCATGATGGAAAATACCCATGTTTGTCTAAGTCAAAGTGACGATAACTTCACTGAACAATCTACACAATATGTACCAAACTTTTTTTTTCTTTCAATTCTTATCCTAACCTAAGTTTTAGTTAGCAAAGCAGATTTAGTTCAGTTCATATTGTGTAGATACCTCAAAATTTGATTCAGCTTTCTCCAGAAAGTCGAAACTGCTTATGTCATGGTTTCAAATTTTTGGATACCTATTCCTAAAAAGCCCCAAAAGAATGAACCCCCCCCCCCACAGTTATCCCCTGGGCAATGCCAGGACACAGGTCCTGCTAGTTTAAAATAAGATGAGCATGTTAAATTACGGTAAATATCGGTTGAGCAAAGTAATCCATGGACAGCAGTTAGGTACCTTACTTCCTGACGAAACAAATCTGAATCCTTATTTTACTCACACCCGTCAAATGTTGAAATCAACAGTCTTAACAGCTTCTTCAAAAATTTGAGTAAAATTAGTGTATAGGCAAAATATATATATAACTAGCAAAAACTACCTGCCTTCCGGGGGCAATTATTGATGTTGTAGTCTTCTTTACAGAAACCAAAGTAATTTTCATTTGACATTTTGGTAATTTAAAGGAAATTTTTTAAACCGATGATTGTAGCGTTATTTGATATATTCCAATGTGGGGGAAATATACTGTGCATGAACATCGTCAAATTGTTTTTTTTAGGAAAAAAAACAATAAAACGGTTAATTGATATTGTCTAAGATATTCAACGACGATAAATTTTATTTCAGCATAAAAATGAAAATGAATTCTCCATTAAAACTGGTTATATAATGAAGTGATTAAAAATGGTGGAACATCGATTGGTCAAAGAACATGATTTTATATTATTGAGTAATTCAAGATGGGTACTTTGTACTTTTCACCTTTCTTATAAAAGAAAAAATATGTAAATAAAGAAAAATACTTTTTTTTGTAATTCAGAAAGATTAGGTTTATTTCCTTTCTATGACAAATTTTTAATTTATCATCATTACCAACATGTTAACTCCTTGGCTAAGAACAAAATGTATCTGTACTGAATCTGCACTTAGTTTATAAGTTCTGTCAGTGAAGGAGAAATCCTTCTAGACAGAGGCAATTGAAATTTTTGTTCCAACTCAGAGTGGCCATTTTGAGGGGAGTTGAATTCTCCCCACGTTAAATATTGACATTGTGCCTAACTGCTCTCGTGGGAGTAAGTAAATAGGAACACCAACAACAAATTAAAAAAAAAATAAACGCATGTATTTAATTATTAATTAGGAAATATTAATCCATTAGAAACTTAAAAATAAATAAATATGCAAATGAGAGGCTGAGAGGATATGATGGACGAACTACATACACTGACCCCCCCCCCCCCGTGATGGTTAGAAATTTCGGTGCTTCTACTCTACAGATTAGGGTACATATGAAAAACGCAGTTACACCGGTGAAAATCGCAGTTCCAATTAAATTAACCGGAAAACTTATACTTGTGTATCAAGCAAAAATAGGTATGTAACAAGCAAAAACTATCGAGTAGAATTTTAATAAAATAAAAATCCGTTATATCGTTTTTTACGGGTTTCGTCATTGATTCGAGCGAAAAATACGAAATTCAGGAGTGGGGGATAACTCAGTGTCATTAACAAGTAATAAATCAATGGCAGTCATCAAAACACGATGAAACTGATGTATTTTTAATCAAAATTCTACTCGTTCATTTTTCTTACTTTTCGTGAGGATATTTATTTAAATACCGCGTATGTTTTTTTTTTTTTATGGTAGTGATGCTTTAATATTCACGCGTCTTCGTAGATGCCCGGAAATTTCTTGTATTCCAAAATACCTAGAAAAATATTTTTTCTTCCTAAAATACATGCATTAAAACCGAAACATTGCTTTCTTTCGTTCTAACTGCTTAAAAAGATCGTCCGATATCCACAATTTAAGAATGAATTCTAGTTGTATTTTAAAGAGTGGCACTTTTACCCCCAGCCCAGGCGTTAGCATTTTGGCTCACGTGACTTAATCGTAGTCACTTATGAACAGAATAGTCTTCCGTATTAACAATTAGCATGTATCCCACCTCCAATACATTTTTTTGTATATTAATTATTTACCTTACGAAATAGAATGAAGATTGATGGATTTTTGCCTACCGCGGTGGGCGGCGGTTGGCAAAAATCCATCAATCTTCATTCTATTTCGTAAGGTAAATAATAAACAAAAATAATGTATTGGGGGGGGGGGGTGTATGCTAAGTGTTAATAACGAAGAATATTCTGTTTATAAGTGACTACGATTGAGTCACGCGAGCCAAAATGCTGGCGCCGGGGGCTGGGCGGCGGTGAGCGGCGGTTGGCAAAAATCCATCAATCTTCTATTTCGTAAGGTAAATAATTAGACAAAAAAAATCTATTGGGGGTGAGATACATGCTAATTGTTAATACGGAAGACTATTCTGTTCATAAGTGACTACGATTGAATCACGTGAGCCAAAATGCTGGCGCCGGAGGCTGGGTAGCGGTGGGCGGCGTTGGACGGCCTGGGCTGGGGGTAAAAGTGCTGCCGTATTTTAAAATCTTAATTCATTAAAGTCTTCTGGTTCTAAAAAAAAAGGGGGGGGGGGCTGTTTCGGATAACAAACAAATTTACAGACCGACTTTTAGAAGCAATTCTTAACACGGAAGGGGGGGGGGGGCTTCGGTAACATTCGGACCAGCGTAATTTGCTTCGTCTTTCTGTTCACATTCGTCACGCCAGTAAATTTGGTAAATTTATAGAAGTACACCCCTCGTATTCTGCCCCCCTAAAACAAAAAAGTTTCTACTTTTTGGGGCAAATTACATGTAAACAGCCTCAACAAATATACGGTACGAACAAAAATAATTAAATTTTTGGGTATCTTTCAGAATGATCAGTACAGTCGCGGACGGGGTCCAAAAAACTAACGAGAACGGGGTTATAAAAATAAATATGCAACAAGTGAGTTTAACCTACGTCGAGAAGAGATATTTGTCTACTTACCTATGATATTTGTTTGTATTTTTACGTACTATAAATGGGTTTTTATTAGATGTAAAAAAAATTCTTGTTCATTTTCAACTAGTACTTTTTTCTATACAAGATGGCGTCTTCTACTCACTCTCTTACGAGCAAGCGCCATTTTGTATTTGCAAGTTTGTGTTACAAAACTATTGATTTCTACTAAATAGCAGTTGGAACGGTTTAAAAATACAAACAAATATCACAGGTCAGTTTTAAATTAACTTTTATCGACGACAGTTACTTTTATTTGTTGTATATTTGTTTTTTTTGAGCGTTTTCAGCGTACTGATCATTCTGAAAGATACCCAAATTTTTTATTATTTTAGATTTTAGGAGGGGGGATCACTTTCCTATATAAGTTATACGTAAAGTGAGCATCCATTTCTTGGCCACGGAATCTCACCTCACAATTATCCCTCTAAATAAATAAAAATTCTTTCTTTTTTTGCAAATTACATGTAAACAGCTATAACAAATATCCGCTATGAAAAGAAATAATTTTTTAATTATTTTAGAAGGGGTGGGGGATCACTTTTCTATATAAGTTATACGTAAAATGAGCACCCACCTTTTGGCCACTTCGAATCGCACCCTAGCGAACACGTGTTGAAAGAAATATTCAAAAAACGTTATTTTAGATTTTATTTGGGGCGCGGGGGGCGCTTGTTTTAGGGGGCGCAATACGAGGGGTGCATTCTATAAATTTACCGTAAATTTTTGGTTGTCTTTTCCGAAATAATACCCAAAATCATTTTTATCGCCTATGCATAAATTTTTATAGCATTCGGTTAAGACCGTCGATCTCAACAATTGCCTCACAACCGATATTTACGATAACTTATGTTCACTTTTTAACGCAAATACGTCACAAACGAGTAGGTTAACTCAGTAAATGGTTTTCATTTCCCAACTATTTATTTTAAAATAATATATGTCGCTTATATTAATGTTTACCATAAACCGAAAGAGATACAGGGGAGGAGGGGCTTGCAAGCAAAATAAATCAAGGTTAAAAAAGGGGGCAAAATGTGTGAGAAACCTGATGCGAAAATCAGACAAAAAATACACCCCCCCCCCTTTTAACCAAAAAGTATTGTTCCTATGACCCGACTTAGATATCGGCATCTCCAACGAAAGTACTAAAAATAACTATAAAAAGACATGGTATAAACTTGGTTTTATTATTGTAATTGTCAATGATACTTTGAATAAGAACGTCAACCACGAAGTTAAATGACGAAAATATATAGAGTAGGTTTACGTGCTGCTATAAATAGATAGTTAAGTCACAACAAACTACTTTATAACAACCTTTCCTCCTAGTCTGCTGCGAATTAAACTGAAAATGTTCACTATAAAAAATAATTGACGCCTATATCTTAATGACCCTCCAAAAACTAGAGCACAAAATGTCTAAGTTAAAAAAAAACAAAAAAAAAACACGTGTCTTTAATGGTCAGCACAGTTAACTTATAGTTCGTAGGTATTTTAATTTTTTTTTAGATACTTTTAAAGTTTACAATTTTTCTTCGATATACATATTTAGAATTTATCTATTCTAATTTAATGAGTTGGCAATAAAAAATAAAAAAAAGGATGCGTACAAATTAACTTCCATGGCTGTCCATATTGGCTCGGTTAAAATCCACTGCGAAACGAACGAACATATATAAAAGAAAAAAAAACTCAAAAAACAAAATTAGTTCCAAAACGAAAACTAATTCAGTGAAAAAACGCAATATGAATTATATTCACATTGCGTTTTTTTTTTTACTTATGCATTTAAATTCTATTTGTTGTAAATTTTAGGATGTTTTGTTTTATTTTGTAATCGTTTTCAAGTGGATGCTTTTTTCAGTAACGCGGATAGTTTTTTTTATTTTGTAAATTGTTGCACTTTACATTGTCAGTTAATTTGGTGCTTCTGCACTTTCACGACGACATCAAAATGCTTAAAGAAATGTATAAACTTTATGTACTTACGTGTTAGATGAAAATAAGATTGCACAGAAAATTACGCAAATTCATCCAGTATTTAATTAATTATAAGAAAAAGAAAAACTATCTTACGTATCGGTAGACATTTTCGCTTACTAAGTAGGCAAGGGAGATAACTTTCGTAAAAAGAAAAATGGCGACAGATAAAATCGTTGTTTATTTTTAATTTAATAAATACTGGATGAATTTGCATACTTTTTAGTGGTCTTATTTCAGCTACCACGTAAGTACATAAAGTTAATATTTAGCTTTTTTTTTTTTTAAGAGGCCTAACATGTATTTGTAAAACTGCAGTAGAACTTTATTTTTGTAAATTGTAAAAGAAAAAAAAGGAACCCGGTTTCATTTTGTGTGGTCGCCTTTGGGCAGTTGTAACTCATATCGGATTTCATCGAATCAATGTACTTGTTCAATATTTTTATCCATATTTTTCTTAACACAATCGCTCGAACTTTGATAAATACACTTTTAATTTTTTTATTTTTTTATTTACCGTTAATCGAAATTTTATTTCTTTCAATAAATAAAGGGAAATCTGAAACGAATTTTTTTTAATCCTCATTAAAAATATAAACATGGCCATATTTTATTTGTTAAGGTACCAATTGGGGGCCGATCATTAAAAAGTACACAAAATAAACACGTGTTTTTATTGGTCATCACGTTTAGTTTGAGTAGGTTTTTTTCAAACGAACTTTACACTTATCAATCTGGCATTTTTTCTTCAGAAATATTAAAAATTTATTGAATTTTATTAAAAATACGTGTAAAAATATTAAATATATAAATCGATGGGGATATGGGGGTAAACCGTGAAAGTAAAACCCAGTTTTAAACTTTTTTCTTTTTTACTTAAAGTTTATTTTATTCGACTTTACCTGGGTGAAGAACGTAGAAAAAAATTTAAAATATGGCCATGTTTACATTTTTTAATGAGAATTTTTTTTTTAAATCGTTTCAGATTTCCCTTATTTTATTTCTTTTCAATAAATATTCGATTGACGGTAAATAAAAAAAAAATGATTCAAAATTTATCAAATTTCGGGCGATTGTGTTAAGAAAAATATTGAACAAGTACCTGTTAATAAACAAAAGAAAAGTTTGTTTTCTACCTACCTGCATATTATTTTTGTGTTTTAAAGTGTTTGAAAATGTTTATTTCAATGTTAGATTTCGCAATGGCCGCCGCCGGCTTTCCCGAAATAATCGAAGTTTTAGTGGTGGGTTTTTGTCTTGGGGTGAATATATATATATATATATATATGACAAATAACTGTTCCAAGCGCAATAAAATTTACTTATCTGCTTAATTTAAATGAGAAAATAAAAATAAGACTTCGATGGTTTCCGGAATTTAGAGGCAGGCATTTGTAAATAAAAACATGTAGGTAGAAAAAAATTGTCTTGCGTTTGGTAACAATTATTTGCTAATTATTTGTATTTTCCATAATTTTTTCATGTCATCTATACTACACAATCGCCAAAGTTCGTATAGGCAAAAAAACAAGTTTGATAATTTTATTAATATAGATTCTTTTAAATAAATAAACGGTATAAAAAAAAATAGGTTATCGTGGGTAACAGATTTTAAAATAATTATTTAATCATTTGGGTCGTTTTTTTATGAGGGGATCTAAATTTAACATCAGGAGTTTCCTTCTGATGCTGGGGTGGGGGTATGAGTGTCGTCCTCGTTCTTAGAGTCAAGTAAATGGAAATAAGTTACATGGCCATGAAAATACGCATGTGATACGATTCTGAAATAACGTAAATAATACAACAAAATGGTCATAAAACTCGTATCAACTAAAATGCTAATCGAAAAAGATTTATATATAATTTATTTACCATAAAAAAGAAAGCGGCCTTGCGAAATTGGGAACAGTAACACTTAACATGTGTAAGAAATACGAAACATTATCTTTATTTAACAGACGGCATCTCGTGTTTCTTGCATACATAACTGATAAATACAAATATATTTATTATTTACTATCAATCGAAAGTAAAATAGAGTGTCCACTTCTTGACCGTCATATTGGAAATTGCGAACCTGTTTTAATCAAAAAACATCCCAATTATATTTTAGACATGCGGGGGGGGGGGGTAGTTTACTAACAAATAAATTCAATTTTTTTTTTTAAATTTGAATAAAAATTCCGCCTAAAGCTATGCGACCTAAAATAATTGGGGGTTTCTTTTTATTAGCATCGGTTAACCCGTAACCCATAGATGGTTGATGTGCCGTAAAACAAACCAATCGCAATTCTAGATACGGAGGCCATGATGAAGTGGATACTTTCTATTTTACCTAATCGAATATTTATTGAAATAAAAAAATTTTAAATATGGGAAAACTAGGATTTTATTAAAAGTTAAGTGGTAAAATTGTCGATTCCCGACCAAAATGGCGGACAATAAATCGTCTGCAGCTTTCCGACCTCACAAATAAGTAAACAAATAGTTTTGGACTAATTCAACTTTACCTTAAATTATTTCAATGGAAATACAGTTGGGAAATTTGTCCCAAACAATTTATTTGGGTTTATTTACTCATTTGTGAGGTCGGAAGAAGAAAAAAATCAGAAAACTGCCGACGATTTATTGTCCGCCATTTTGGTTGGGAATCGACAATTTTACCAAATGATATAACTAACTTAACACTCGACCCGGGCAACGCTGAATACAGCTAGTTTTAAATGTTGAAGTGCTAGACATCCGAAAAGTTGTTTTACAGTTAAGTAGCAAATAAATGCTATTTGTATTTAATAGATTACAATTTTATTAAACAAACTGGAAGAACTCAGAAATAGTAAAAGAAAAATCTACATGGAGATTTTTGGGGTCTATCTGATGAAGTATTTAGCTGCCGATGTGTATTTTATTTGTATATATTTCATTATTCTGACAGTTTTCCTTTTTCAATTGACTAGATTAATTCAAGAGAGGGTATCTTTTACAATAATCCGCAGAGTGAAAACGCTATAAAAACAATTATACAACAAATAAAAGTAACTGTAACCGATAAAAGTTATTTTCCAACTTATCCGTGACATTTGTTTGTATTTTGAAGCCGTTTTAACTGCTATTTATTAGAAATCAATATTTTTGTCACTATTGGACAAGCGATGGGGGGGGGGGGGGCTTCGTAACGAGGTAAGACTGGGCGGCCATTTTGTTTTAGTAAAAATACCTGCCAAAAAAAAAAAAAAAGATTTTTTACATCTAATAAAAACCCATTTATAGTACGTAAAAATACAAACAAATTTCATAGGTAAGTAGGAAAATATCTATTCTCGACGTAGGTCACCGTCATTTGTTGCATATTTTTTTTTTTTTACCCAGTTCGTTCGTTTTTTGGACCTTGTCAGCGACTGCGGATTATTGTAAAAGATACCCAGTTAAATGTAATTGATTACAGTATCGTTTGGTCATTAAATTAACTAAATTATTTAAAAATTAACTCATTTTAAGGTAATGTTTTAATCTATTTATAAAATTATTGGATGTAAATAGCTTCCAAAATGAATGAGGATCTGCTAAGAATTTAAAACCCAGAAATGATTTTCTATTCGAGAGCATGGCAATGTTGAAACTTCGCACCTACTCATGGCGGTCAAATGTGACGTCAGCATTTTGATGCTGGCGATAAGATGAAAAAAAAAAAGGGTACCCGGCTTACTTCGGCCAGCAAATAGAAAATTGGATGCTTGTAGGTAGATATACACAGGTGAAATATAGTAATTAAAAATAAATTAACAGGAAAACTTTGATATAATTATGTATCAGGCAATAGTAGGGATCTACAAAAAAAGTGCGGAAAATTATCGAATAGAATTTTAATTACAAATATAAATCAGTTTTATCGTATATTTCCGATTCTCCATTGACACGAACGCATTTTACGCCTTTAATTTAGAAGAGTTACGTAAAAGGGAAAACAGGGGAGATAAGTCAGTATGTCATTTCTCAATGAAGACGTAAAATGCGTTCGTGCTAATGTGAGAATCGGAAATATAAATATTTTTAATTAAAAATTTACTCGATAAGTTCCCATATTTCATCTGTAAATTTACCTATAAGCATCGAAGCTTATTTTGCGGTAAAAACTTGTTAAAATCAGTATTTGACAAACAATATTTTAGATTTTGATTCAAATAGTACTTTAAAAAAACTGAATTTTATTTGTTAACTAGATTTGAAATGTATTACAATTTCTTTAAATTTACACCTCATAATACCGTATCCAATACAGTAAATTGTCGAAGAAATTGTTTTTTTTTTTTTTAATATATATATATATATATATATATATAGCGGCGCCATAAAAATTCGTGACTTTCGGAATTATTTTCGTTCGTGCCTCGCATGGAACCCAAAACACGGTTTTAAAAGTTTCGAAAACAAATGGTTTAGGATTTTTCATTAAGAAAACGGCCAAAGTAAGACCGGGGTACTCTTTTCAGCTTATCACCGACGTCAAAGTGTTGACGTCACATTCAGCCGCCATGGGTAGGTACCAAGTTTCAACATTACCGACAGAATAAATGCTTCCAGATTTCTTCCAAATTTCGAAGGGTCAAAATACATTTTTTTTTTTAACGATAAAGATTAAAATGGTTAACCTATTTACGAATAAAAAGAAATGCATACTGGTGGATTTAATTTCGTACTTTGTTTTATTTTTGTTTTAATTTAATACTCGATTAATAGTATTTTTTTTTAAAAAAAGGTTATATTGAAGATTTCAGCTTTAAGATGGCTGCAATTGAAACATTATCTCGAAATTAGTTCTATAACAAATTGATTCAATTGATAATTTAATGACCAAACAATACCGTTAGAATATAACTAAATTATTACGGTACTGTTTGGTCATTAAATTATTAATTGAACCAAATTGCTATTTAACTAATTTCGTTAAGATAAGGTTGTTTTAATGGCAGCCATCTTAATGCTAAAAAGTTCAAAATAACAAAAAAATATATAAGTCACGTAGAGGCGAGTTGTCTCAATTTTATTAAGAGATTTTTTTTTTAAATTACTCACTTTTACGACAAAAGGAATATATAAAAAAAACAACTTCAGAAATCACAACGCAATAGTTGAATAAATTAAACAGAGACTGACTTTTTTTGCTAATTGATAAAAAAAAAAAATAGGATCATGTCTGTATTTAAAAACTGACTAAAAATAAATTTAACATTTGTGGGAATGTAGGCTTCTTGCCGGCATTTCAAGCGAAACCAAATACTTAGTACAAGAAAAATTGGACATTCGCATCGAGAACGAAGCAGTCTTCCCTTTAAAATGCAAATAAATAAAACAACGGAGATCGGTACACAAAAGATTATCGTTCACCACGAACAAGCTTTCCTTTTAGCTGTGATCGGCTTACCTGAGCAGTGTTGGCCATGTTTAGGAGATGAGTTAACACCAATCCATTGCTAGTTGATTTCACGCTATTGCTGCCATGTTTGCTACAATGATACGGCAAGTACATTATGCCGTCGACACGCATGCTCACCAGGGGAGAGAACTCCGCGTGACTCGAATGTTCGCCGCTAGGAGGCGACATGGCGGCCATGCTTAGAACACACGCACGTGCGCACCAACCGCCATGAAACAAAGCAATAGAAAGAAGAAGAAGAAAAAACCTTCGATAAATAATACCTTTACGGTTATTACAAATTCCTTACTAACAGAATAGAGGGGTGTGTATACCTTAGTAATTACCTATTTGCTCTACCTACCTGTCTATCATAGACCCGCCGGTGTTTACTGGAGAATAGTATAACCACTACCAAATGAGTATATTTAATCGCCTCTTACTGAAACAAAGTTAGACATGAGGTCAGTTTATAGTGGGAAATCGAGCCCCCCCCCCCCCCCGTCAGGTAGGGAGTGCACTGAATGGGTGCAAAATGTGTCGTAATCGCCTCCATCGGCATTCCTTGATGGGGGTGACCAGCAATAAACCAATCCAGAAGGAGGAAATAATGCTTGGGAGGATGGCCTTCTAGAACCGAACAAACCCATACTCCACTCTAATATAAGCCCAAGAGGCTATCAAGTTATGTTTTTAAGTAAATTAACTAAACAAAAATTAAAACTCATTGAATTAGAAGTCTAGGTGCTTCTGTAGTTTCACAATGACATTAAAATATTTAAAGAAATGTATAAACTTTGTTGTGTACTTACGTGTTGTCTGAAAATAAGATTGTACGGAAAAAAATGCGCAAATTCATCCAGTATTTATTAAATTATAAGAAAAAAACAACAAAAAAACGATTTTACGTATCGGTAGACTTTTCAGCTTATTGATTAGGCAAGGGAGATAACTCGATTTTTTTTCGTAAAACCTCAAATGGCGGCGTGAGATAAAATCGTTTTTTGTTTTTAATTTAATAAATACTTGATTAATTTGCGTAATTTTTGGTGTACAGTCTTCTTTTCAGCTACCACGTAAGTACATAACAAGGTTTTTATATCTCTTTTCTTGGCCTTATGGCTAAGATAAGATGAAAGTGTAGTATCTGTTCCGGTCGATACTACACCCTATAGACCGGTATCATCTTGGCCTTCGGGCCTTGATTCCGCCGGTCTGTGGGTTTGTTCTGTGCAGTTCAAGGAGGTCCACTCTCCCAGGGTTTGCCTTCTCGCCCTTTGAGAAGGGGTTAGTTTATTGCTAATCGTCTGAGACGCCCCTACCGGGGAATGCCGACGGGGCTGCCCAGGCATTTTTTGTAGACCAGAGTGCTCACCTTCTCGGGCGCTGGCTTTTCAAATCCCACTTTCCCGAACTTGTGTCACATCTTACTGCTGTGGGAGGAAGATAATAGAAAGTTTATACATCTCTTTAGCTATTTCTTTTAAGAGAGGCCTAACATGTCATTGTGAAACTACAGAAGCACCGAAATTTAACTTTTTAACATGTTTTCCAATGACAAAATAATATGGTAATGATTACTATTACCGACATAAATTATTTTAAGAGAAAATTAGTCAAAAACATTTTATTTTGGTTTACATACTCGTTTGTGACCTATTTGCGTTTTTAAAAATGGTGCTTGTCCATAAAAATGTACAGGTGAAATATGGCGGTTTCAAATAAATTAACAGGAAAACTCTTTAATATAATTGTGTATCAGGCAAAAGTAGGTATCTCCACCAAAAATTAGGGAAAATTATCGAGTAGAATTTTAATTAAAAATATAAATTGGTTTATCGTATTTTTTCTATACGCCATTGATTATGAATTGGCGAAATGACAGACTGATTTATCTCCCCTGTTTTACGTGTATTTGCACCCTTATCACTGGAAGATCAGAAAAATACGGTAAAACTGATTTATATTTTTCATTAAAATTCTGCTCGATAATTTCCCTTAATTTTTGGTGTAGATACATACTTTCGCCTTATACGTAAGTATATCAAAGAGTTTTCCTGCTAATTTATTTGGAACTGCCATATTTCACCTGTACATTTTTATGGATAAGCACCAAAAAAAAATTAATATGATATATAAGCATTTTAAATTGTCGTAAATATGAATTCAGAGCAAAGTCGACATTTTATTCAGCTACTGAAAGTAAGGTCTGTAATGTAAGCAAATGGCTAAAGAAAGTGACTACTTTGCTCAGAACCCATATTTACAACTTAAAATGTTGACAATTGTGCAGTATAGTTAACAGAAAAAAAGGGGTAGAAAAAAAAAGAAGTCAACAAATAATTGTTACCAAAGACAATAAAAGTTACGTTTCTACCTACCTAGGTCATTTTTGTGGGTGTGTGTGTGTGTTAAAGTATTTTAAAGCGTTTTTATTACAATTTGAGATTTTGTTCAAATACGATCGCGTTACCGTCAGAATTCAAAATGGCTGACTCCAGTTTCCGGAAATTACCAAAGATTGATTGATTATGTTTTCTTTTTCGTCATTTTCTCCTTTAAATTAGGTAGAAAAATAAATGTCATTCCCTTTGGAACAATTAGTTGCTGTATATTTGTTTGTTGTTTTTTTTTTTTTGTTAGTTCACTCAAAAAGGCGAAAATCCATCAAACAAACTTCAGTAATGTCCGCCATGATGAAAATGTAACTCTAGCGCGATCGGATTTGAACAAAATAGTAACATGCAATAAAAACAGTTTAAAACAAAACAAAAAAATGATACAGGTAGGTAGAAAAGTAACTTTTATTGCTTTTGGTAACAGTTATTTGTTAACTATTTGTCTTTTTCAATGTTTTTTTTTAATTTCTGTCAACTATACGGCACAATCGCCAAAATGCTTATATCTCAGATTCACTTTTTTTACGCACATAAGTCACAAATTAGTAGGCATACCTAAATAAGTTTTGATTAATTTCCTGAATGTATTTCCTTTAAAATAATTTATGTCTGTGTTGTGTCGGAGATATGCTGAGTGCAGATGGTGGATGTAAACTCAGTACGGCCACAAGAGTGAGTGCAGCTTGGATGAAATTTCGTGAATTATTTGCCTCTGTTAACATCATGTGGTGTCCCTCTATACATACGGGCTAAGTTGTATAGCAGCTGTGTCAAGAGCGTCATGATATATGGCAGTGAATGCTGGTCTCTCGTCCAGCCCTCTTTCGCCTGTTTGCAGCGCAATGACGGATCCATGATCATATGGATCTACAATGTGAAATCTGACCAAACTCAACACATCAGGGTTTGGTCAGATTTCACATTGCAAATTTGCTAAAAGCACTGTACTTGACAAACATGGAGGTTATCTTTAGGATGAATCAATTACGCTGGTATGGTCATGTGGAACGTTCATCATCCTGAATAAACCGTTGCAGAAGCATGAATGTCCTAAATCGCAGGACGGTTGACCGGCCAAGGAAAACTTGGAAGCAAGTGATTGGACAAGACCGCACAGAGTGGAATTTAGAGACAGCTGAACCGTGAAAAGTGGAGAGTGAGCTTGCATAATATTAGAAAATGGCTGTCCCTTAAGCAAGGGAAAAGTGACATTAAATGAATAGAAGAAGAAGATAGTGAGTTGCTGAATGTCAGGACGGGAGATCGCCATTTTGTTGAGTCGGCCATGTCTCTATGTATCTGACGGAGCCAGCTTGAATTGAAGAAGAAAAGGTCATCAAATTCCATATAAAAATACCAACATATTCACTATAATAAAATCAGCTTTATTTAACGTTTCATTGAAACAGGAACATAAGCATGTAAGGCAAGTTTGTTCGGCAGGCTTAGGCTAAAGACAGAATATTGAGTCCTGGAGTTCCATCTCGTCTTGCCGTTTTCTGGCAAAGAACAAGAACATGTTTTTAGCATCTCGTCTCCATGGCATCTCATTCAGGAACTGGCTTGTCTCTTCCTGCCAACGAGGTGGACGGAAACGGATTTTTGCTGAAAGTTGCACACACGCATCTGCCTATTGCCAACCAAACTACGACTAAATATTACGCAAGAGATTGTGTCTACATACAAAAGAAGGTATGAATGTTAATTTGATTAAAATAATTAAAGAACTAAATGATTACATAAGGCCGTCTCAATGACACCTCTGCCGAGGTAACAGTTCTGACTGATCCAAATAACCTGCTATGGTTCTCCATCTCTCCTAAATACTAACCCAGTTTTCAAATTAGGAAAGTCATTGAATAACGTGGAAGCTAAATAATCACTCCATGAACCGAGTTAATTATTACTCAGTTACACCCGCTCCATTGTCAATGATCCTAAATATGTCTAGAAATATTTACAATGAACTGTTTTTTTTTTTATTCCTTTCTTTAGTTATGATAAATGATATTGGCAGCTCAAGATGTTTAGGTAACTTGTGTTCTATATTGGTGGGATGCATCAGCTATTTGGTTGGATTATATTCATAGGGGGATTTAACATGTAAACAGGATGTATCATAGGCAAGGGTTTAGGCAGTTAACCTTTTGGGGAAATCTGCCTAGCTTGAGAATTAAAGTTAGTGGAAATGATGCCAGAAAAAGCAACAGGTGTAAAATACCGGGGCTGCTATATTGCCATTTTATGAATGGAGTCTGAACGAAGCAGTAGTTTCTGGTGGAGCCTCTCGATGCTATATAAGTGAGAATTGCTAGTTGTTCTTTCTTTCAGTGGAGTTCAAAGATAGATACTCATTCTCTGTGTGTCTATACTCAAAATATATATAATTTTGGGGCAAACGTTACTATTTACCATAAAAGACTTTTAAGGAAATACAGTTTAATCCCAAAAATTTATTTTGGTTTTCCTACTCATGTGTGACGTATTTGCATTAAAAACTAATTTACTAGAAAATATAAGGATGTGAAGTTAATATTGGCCCTAAGTAATCATCCGTCAGCCATGCTATTTCTTCCAGAAGTAAGTTTAAGACCGGGCTGGAAGGGTTCAATTTTAAGATATATAAGGGTTGGATACTTGGCTTTTAATTTTTATTTATCTACCTCCCACAGCGGTAAGATGTGACACAAGGTCGGGAAAGTGGGATTTGATAAACCAGCGCTCGAGAAGGTGAGCACTCTGGCTGTTAAAAATTGCCTGGCCAGCCCCGTCGGCATTCCTCGGTAGGGGCGCATCAGGCAGTAAGCAATAAACTTACTCCTCCCCAAAGAGGGGAGGCAATTGGCTTTTAATTTAATCCATTAATGAAAACAAATTCAATTAAAGGTGGTTTCTTTGACAGCAGCTCTTATTTATCTTAAAATTAAACGGAAGAAATAACATGGCCGATGGCTGCTTACTTTCCAACCAAAAATGGTAAAACAATATTTTCAAAAACTACATGGTTCCATATTTTTAATTAGAAAATTATGAACTTGAATTATGTGCCCTTTTAGTATACCTTTTTTAGTGTTTTATGTTTTAGGGGATGACTTTTGGGAGAGCCAGTTTTAGGAAAACAGTTTTAAGAAATATACGAGTGTGAGAGAGCGAGAGAAATGTTATATGTGTTACATGCTAATGGCAATTTGTGAAGGTGGATTTAAAGAAAAAAGAAACTTGATAAATTTAATATTACGATGGAAACACAAAGAAAAAAAATGAAATAAAAAAATATATTGATGGAACAAAAGCTACAGTTATGTACATGAAGTGGGACAACGTAGTAGCTTCTCTTGCCGTGCCTTAATATGTATATCTATCCGTATAGCAGAGAGAGAGAGAGAAAGAGAGGGAGGAAAAAGAGTGACAAGGGGTGTGGTTTTGGTGCTTATCGTCTGGTTATTTGCTTTCTTTTCATCATGGTCTATCTGGAACTGAAGAGGAACAAAGAACGAGTGACTGATCTCATAAGATGAAAGAAGAAGAGGGAGAAAAGAGACTGGATGACTTGAGCAGACAAATTTTTGGCAGGTTGATCTGTTCTTTTTGTTGACAATCGTGTGGAGAATGCTGAATCGATAAGACGTACACAGAGTCGAGCAAGAAAGGTCAGATTTCACAAGATGAACAAAAGATCGAAGACTTTTGGCATCATGGAAAATGTTATTCATAGGATCTTGGATTTCGGCTGTGGATATTGAGATAAAAAAATAAAATGGTTTAATAATTTATTATTCGGTAAAAAAAAAAGATATCATAAGAAAAGAACGAGGATTTGAATTCACTGTAAAGTTCCAAGAGATAAGTGACTTGTATTATTGTTTTGGACTCATTTGAAGGAACATTTTATTCTCGCCTGCTTTGGATTATTTGATTTGTTTGTTTTGTCATTTCTTTCATTGCTACAATAAATGTATTTGCTCATTTCTTGATCATTGTATTCA
Organism: Sepiola atlantica; assembly: GCA_963556195.1. Lineage (NCBI taxonomy): Eukaryota > Metazoa > Mollusca > Cephalopoda > Sepiida > Sepiolidae > Sepiola > Sepiola atlantica. The sequence continues at coordinate 24,275,855 of OY744543.1, forward strand.
TATCGATATATATTCTTTACAATTGTATTATCCTTGTGTTGTTCCCCTGTTAAAAATAGCATTAGAATTCGAGAAATTCCTTTATCTAGCCAAAGCTTACTGGCACAAAATATAAATAATTTGTGTTACGTCCGGACCATACGACAACATAATATCGATCTTGTCCGGGTCGTAACATGTGATAAACATACACAAAATAATGAGTACAAAAGCATAAGTTCACAAAAGCAATGTTTTATGTATATTTAAAAGTGGGAGTTTACATAGATCAGAAAACATAGAATGTTATTGTAGCAATGAAAGAACTGACAAAACAAACGAATCAAATAATCCAAAGCTCACAGGTGTAGAACCATGTTGCCCCAAAATTTTGACAAAACAAACGAATCAAATAATCCAAAGCTCACAGGTGTAGAACCATGTTGCCCCAAAATTTTGACAAAACAAACGAATCAAATAATCCAAAGCTCGCAGGTGTAGAACCATGTTGCCCCAAAATTTTGACAAAACAAACGAATCAAATAATCCAAAGCTCACAGGTGTAGAACCATGTTGCCCCAAAATTTTGACAAAACAAACGAATCAAATAATCCAAAGCTCACAGGTGTAGAACCATGTTGCCCCAAAATTTTGACAAAACAAACGAATCAAATAATCCAAAGCTCACAGGTGTAGAACCATGTTGCCCCAAAATTTTGACAAAACAAACGAATCAAATAATCCAAAGCTCACAGGTGTAGAACCATGTTGCCCCAAAATTTTTGACAAAACAAACGAATCAAATAATCCAAAGCTCACAGGTGTAGAACCATGTTGCCCCAAAATTTTGACAAAACAAACGAATCAAATAATCCAAAGCTCGCAGGTGTAGAACCATGTTGCCCCAAAATTTTGACAAAACAAACGAATCAAATAATCCAAAGCTCACAGGTGTAGAACCATGTTGCCCCAAAATTTTGACAAAACAAACGAATCAAATAATCCAAAGCTCGCAGGTGTAGAACCATGTTGCCCCAAAATTTTGACAAAACAAACGAATCAAATAATCCAAAGCTCGCAGGTGTAGAACCATGTTGCCCCAAAATTTTGACAAAACAAACGAATCAAATAATCCAAAGCTCGCAGGTGTAGAACCATGTTGCCCCAAAATTTTGACAAAACAAATGAATCAAATAATCCAAAGCTCACAGGTGTAGAACCATGTTGCCCCAAAATTTTGACAAAACAAACGAATCAAATAATCCAAAGCTCACAGGTGTAGAACCATGTTGCCCCAAAATTTTGACAAAACAAACGAATCAAATAATCCAAAGCTCGCAGGTGTAGAACCATGTTGCCCCAAAATTTTGACAAAACAAACGAATCAAATAATCCAAAGCTCACAGGTGTAGAACCATGTTGCCCCAAAATTTTGACAAAACAAACGAATCAAATAATCCAAAGCTCGCAGGTGTAGAACCATGTTGCCCCAAAATTTTGACAAAACAAACGAATCAAATAATCCAAAGCTCACAGGTGTAGAACCATGTTGCCCCAAAATTTTGACAAAACAAACGAATCAAATAATCCAAAGCTCGCAGGTGTAGAACCATGTTGCCCCAAAATTTTGACAAAACAAACGAATCAAATAATCCAAAGCTCACAGGTGTAGAACCATGTTGCCCCAAAATTTTGACAAAACAAACGAATCAAATAATCCAAAGCTCGCAGGTGTAGAACCATGTTGCCCCAAAATTTTGACAAAACAAACGAATCAAATAATCCAAAGCTCACAGGTGTAGAACCATGTTGCCCCAAAATTTTGACAAAACAAACGAATCAAATAATCCAAAGCTCACAGGTGTAGAACCATGTTGCCCCAAAATTTTGACAAAACAAACGAATCAAATAATCCAAAGCTCGCAGGTGTAGAACCATGTTGCCCCAAAATTTTGACAAAACAAACGAATCAAATAATCCAAAGCTCACAGGTGTAGAACCATGTTGCCCCAAAATTTTGACAAAACAAACGAATCAAATAATCCAAAGCTCGCAGGTGTAGAACCATGTTGCCCCAAAATTTTGACAAAACAAACGAATCAAATAATCCAAAGCTCACAGGTGTAGAACCATGTTGCCCCAAAATTTTGACAAAACAAACGAATCAAATAATCCAAAGCTCACAGGTGTAGAACCATGTTGCCCCAAAATTTTGACAAAACAAACGAATCAAATAATCCAAAGCTCGCAGGTGTAGAACCATGTTGCCCCAAAATTTTGACAAAACAAACGAATCAAATAATCCAAAGCTCGCAGGTGTAGAACCATGTTGCCCCAAAATTTTGACAAAACAAACGAATCAAATAATCCAAAGCTCGCAGGTGTAGAACCATGTTGCCCCAAAATTTTGACAAAACAAACGAATCAAATAATCCAAAGCTCGCAGGTGTAGAACCATGTTGCCCCACTCGACGACCGTCAACCCCAACGTTGTGTGTCCGTGGTCTTCTTTGTCTTCATCGTCTAGCCGAGTCGTCTATCCACTGACGAATCGTCGAGGGCACAGCACTGGTCCACAAGTTAAATAAAAGAAACACAACTCTCGAGAAAGAACACAAACACATATACGTTGTGTATAATTTAGTTTGAACTATGAGTGTGTGTGACACCGTCGCGGACTGTCGATACCCCCATTGTCGTTGCTTAAGTCGTCAGCTCATCTCATCGTTTTCCCGGTCCGATCCGCTCTCTCGGAAGGTTCGATCCTAACTGCCCGGCTTCTCTCCGAAACCCAAACTCGTTAACTTTTTGTCATAAACCTTACTGTCGTCAAACTCGTAAAACTAACCTACCCCACTGTCGCAAAACGCTGTCACTCCCAAATGTCGCGTCCAGTATTTTTTTCTGAGTCACCTTTTCTGAACAATGGAAACTGACCACTCCCACATTTCTTTTGTCTATGTCGATGAGTCACTCCATATCCTCGCGGTCTTCATTGTATCACACAGGTGTGAACTTGTGATTTGCGAGATATCCAGATATCCTATGATTAAGCTGTAATTATCGACCTTTCTCTGTCTATCCCTCTGTCCCACTTGTCAGTGGTTTGGAACAACAACAAGGCGAATAAACCTCTTCTTGTCTTCAAGCATTTGTCTCGTCTTGGTTCTTATTTTCGGTGTATGAACAAACTTCAGTCAGGAAAGATCACTGTAAGGAACGAACAGCCAGCAAGGTATGTTATGAACGTTCATGTATTTTTAAATGATTATGACTTGTGAGATATTAGACCTTCCCTAAGAGGGGAGGTATATATAACATGTCTTCATCTTATTTGTTGTTCATTCATAGTGGCTGTATGAAAAGAACAACACCAATAACTATTTTTGGTCTGGGCTTCCATATTATTCTCTTGTTGATTTATTTTTTCTTTCGTTTTACAAATACATTATTCTTTCTTTACAACAAGCAAATTGAGTATAGTAATACATAGTATCAGTCTTCCTTTCACTCTTTCCCGGAGGGGGAGGGGGTGAAGAGACCTCCAAAATATGTCTGAATTCGATAAGGCCACCAGCTCAAGAGAAATATTTGATTATCTTATTTACTACGTGTCACTCAGGACTTTCTACCACTGACTACACTTTCTGAACACGTCAGCTTATATTCTATTCTTAGATTTCTAGTGGAATTTTCCGCTTTTCTACTTAATCTAACTTTACCTGGAAAATTCCGTTTCTACAATATTTTAACACACCTATGTCCAAATGTTGCTACATATTTTCTCCTCCCTTAACATTGCTTGGAGTTTTGTGTGTCTCCATCACTCTGAAGGCTATACCAGCAGGATACGGTACCTCCAGCAGACAGACTCAGCCAAGTTGGACAGCTTTCAGGGCTAAAGACTACATAAAAGTTGGGTGTAGGGTGTGAGGCTAACAACACCTCCTTGTAAAAAACAACTTGAAAGATTACAAAAATGCAAAAAAAAGAACTTTAATGAATCAACGGCAGTCGGAGAGGACGGATCTCCAGCTTGAGTCCATATTATTCCAGCAGATGCTGACTTTCACTACTGGTAGCGAAAGTCAGCTTCTTTTTGAAGCCATTAGGCCAAGAGCCATCATTTCTACGAAGACAACCATTGCCATTAGAACAGGGAATGTCAGAACCATCTTCGAGACTGATAAGACAGCATGGGTGGTAGCCAGGCACGGAGAATAACTGCCTTCACTGTGGAGAAGATCTAGACATTTATTTATTTATTTTTTTATTTATCTTCCTCCCACAGTGGTAAGATGTGACACAAGGTCGGGAAAGTGGGATTTGAAAAGCCAGCGCCCGAGAAGATGAGCACTCTGGCCTACAAAAAATGCCTGGGCAGCCCCGTCGGCATTCCCCGGTAGGGACGCCTCAGGTAGTAAGCGATAAACTTACTCCACCCCAAAGAGGGGAGGCAAAGCCTGGGAGGGTGGACCTCCTAGAACTGCATAGGACAAACCCACAGACCGGCGGAATTAAGACCCGAAGGCCAAGACGATACCGGTCTATAGGGTGTAGTATCCATCGGAACAGATACTACACTTTGATCTTAGCCAAACAGGTAGTTGTTCAATGCAGTGTGATGTCATCAAGGCTGAATTGGAGTTGCCAAAAGCACTATGACGTCATGAAGGATGAATGGTAGTTGCCAAAAGCAGTGTGACTTCATGAAGGGTGAATGGTAGTTGTCTAAAGCAGTGTGACATCATGAAAGATGAATAGTAGTTGTCTAAAGCAGTGACGTCATGAAGGATGAATGGAAGTTGCCAAAAGCAGTGTGACGTCATGAAGGATGAATGGAAGTTGCTAAAAGATAAAGCCTGAGACTGAGATGCCGCTCCTGACAGTTAAAAGACTAACCAAAGACTGTGATACGTGACGGAATTTTGTTTAAAGCACCTTCATCTGAACCACCAGCATCACTTCTGAAATTGCCTGAGCCAGATGATGAACAGTTGGCCCCGGAGGAAGAACTTGGTAACACCATTGAGGAAGTCCAGATGATAAAGCTAGACGAAAGAGCTCAACTACCTAAAGTTCAAGCCTCAGGAGCTACCAAGGTGTAGTCATAAAAAGAACAAGAATTGCTTTCCATAGACTTGTGTGAGCCAACACATCCCTGAACCAGATTACTAATGCTGACGGACTGTATAGTGTTAGGAAAACACTCCCTCAGTTCCAAAACCAATGGAGGTCGAGAGCACTAAGAACAACACCACCTTGGAAACTGAAGCTTCAAAAGCAACCTAACCTATGCAGAAAGGAATTGTCTCAGATCAAACAATTCCTTGCAGCCTCTCAGTGGAGGGTCGGCTGAAGAACACCATCTGCAGGCTCAGTTCTAAATATTAGACAAATAGAGGAAATTAAAAAAAGATTGAAGGCAAGATACCAGCACTTGCCAAAAAATTTTAAAAAACAAAAGATGATAAAAGCAAAGCAAAAATAGAAAATAAACAATTAAAAACAATTGGGAGAATATTCTTCAGAAATCTTATAAGAGGAACAATAACTGTAGAAAAGATGTAGCAGTCTGAAATAGGACCTATTTCTTATGCCTCCACTGTGGATAAGTTGGTCTTAAACTAACCAATCGGCTTGCGGACTATTTGCGCCCCTGTTGAACGGTGGAACGGATCGTCAGAGAGACCCTGGCCGTCAACCTAGAAGGAACTCTTCTTCACCTCTCTCCTGCCCCTCATCGACTGGATTCCCGAGCACCATTTCCTTCCACCAGACACCAGTCCTACCTTTTTCTATGCTATACCCCAACGGTATAGGATACCCAATAAAGATTTGTTTAATGTTAAAAGAAGCGTTGAGTTTTTCCCTGTATGACTACCGTCTACCGTGCTTATACTTATAGTGAGGCTACGACTACTAGCCTTAGCTATTACAAAGACACCCTAAAACAAGATCTAGAAGACTACTGGAATCCTCTATTTGAGAATGAGGGACCATGTAATCAAGAGGCCCAGTAGATTTTGGGTATAGTTCATATAAATCAGACCAAGCTTGAAATACCAGAGCCAGGATTAACACCTGCTATTATATAAAGAATGTTGGAAGGATTCCAGAATTACAAAAAACCTGGCATAGACAACCTATCCAATTTCTGGCTGAAGCAACTAACAGCACTTCATAGTCACTATAGTGGTTGCTTCACCAGACTGTTGAGGGGTAAGGAAGCCACACCAGCATGTTTAGTAAAAGGTGATACAAACGTCAGTAAAAAAAACGAGTGAGAAACAATGACCTAATAAATACAGACCGATCTACAAGCATCTATGAACACCTCTCATCTGGAGCATACCTCAAAAAAGAACAAGCAGAGTGAAGGGGCAGAGTATTTTGGTACCTGTTATGGTGCTGTACCTACCTACAGAGAACTAATGGACTCGTCCACCTTACAAATACGGGAAGCACGTGACACTTGTTCTCTTCTTCCCAGGCAAACCGGCAATGGCGGTTGAGAGCAACATCTCCTTGTAATATCTTTCTTTCTATTATATAATATATACCTTTGTTCATTTAAACCATGTGTTCCTGTGTCATTCATTCAGCTTTACCCAGGTCCACAACAGTACCAAAACCAGTTGTTAATTAATAAGACCATGCTTGAAGACTGTAGAAAGAGGCAGAGAAACCTAAGCATGGCATGAATAGATTACCAAAAGGCATATGATAGTACGCCGCTCTCGTGGATACTTGAATGATACAAGATCCATCCAATAATCAAAAAATAAAACATGGCTGCCCATGGCTTTTGTTGTCGAAGTGTGTGAATCTTGATGAGTCCGCACATGGAAGCTGAAGCAAGAAGATGATGAAGTCTGCGATGGAAGTCAGAGAGCGCGGATGTCTAAAATAATGGTCTGAACTTGTAAATTTGGGTCTCAAATGAGACGAAAACGAACGACTTCATCCAAATCTCCCCCCCCCCCCCATCTAGTCAGGAAAAGTAGTTAAGTAAAGAAACCGAGAAAGAAGCAACTGAAAGACGGCGACTCTCTCTCAGGCATTATCAGGAAAAACCAATAAACGACCTTTCCATAACCCTCTCAACCTGTCTTCTGAGTTCCTTTCTTTGTCGTATCAAAGAATTTTGATTCCCAGAGAACAGATGCCCCACGCCAGATAATCAAGCAAGCTACAAGACGAAGAAAAAGGTAAGGAGTTCTTAAGAAAACACACGGCGCGAAGTTAGAGGACCACGAAGACAAAGATCACGGCCAGACGAAGAAGTGCAGAACGAAGAAGATTGAGTGTCAGGTAAATTGTGAACTATTGTATTAAAAGAGAGTTTTGAGAAATCCCCGTACACTCACGGTTAAAAAAAAAACAGAGTAGAGAAAGTTACATGTAGTTTATATCATCGTGTGATCGATGTGCTGTATTCTAGAATATGCATGCGCGCATAAATGTCCACCCACATACATTGATTCTCCGTTAAAAGAGACTCCACAACCACATTGGCCCGCACGGTAAGAACAAGTGAGTAAAAATACTATAAAAAAGGACTGTCGGTTTAAAGGCTTAAAAATGCCTAAACAAAAGTTTGAAAATGCTTCTAAACTTTCGTATTTCGAGAAGCGTTGATTTAAAGGTCTTTTGAGCCATTGAAAAAAAGCCATAACGTAACACATGTTACGCCCGTGGATTAAATAAAGAGTTCCGTTCGAAATTCTGTACAGATTCCCGAATTCGACAGAAAGATTTCTGAGTTCGACAAAATACACCTGAAGAAGGTCGGAGGTTACATTGGCCGAAACGTTGTGAGAATAAAACTTGTGTCGCATTTTCCCACCGTGGGAAGGAGATAAACAAACTAACTAGTACCATGTATCTGAAATTTGGAAATCTGACAAGATGCCTTGAATGTGTTATTATTAACCATTGGGTTAATAAATGCTCAGATATAAAAAAAAAAATTTAAATAACAATTTTGTATCCGGAACATGAGGAAGCCGAAGATACCTACTGCCATGTAATTCTGCTCCAATCAGACTCGAGTGAACCATATGAAGCCAAGTCTTTGGTCGCCAGTGAATTGTGGTATTTTGGATTGTGGTGCTAGCAAAAAGGTATGTGGTCAAATGTAGTTTGCTTGTTATCATGATTCTTTAAATGAAGATGTTGTGAAGTAAAAAGTTAGCATTGGTTAGTGACAAGTCAAGCTTTCAATATTTAGCTATTCTTAGTGAGAGATTTATATAGGCTCTCTTTTGCATTTATGTTATTACGTAGATTAATTAGCCAGTATCACTACAGAAGATAAAAACAGGTTAACGGAGAGCGGCCGATTGACGTAAATGCAAACACTTGTCGGCGCCATTCAAAGAGGCAGCGTCTGGTATGCTGTGTGTGTGGGGCGAACCCGAAAACGCTCGCTGACGACAAAAAAAGAAAGAGGAGTGAGAGGAGAAAGGCGTCAGAAAGTCAAATAAGGTTTTTATTTGAAGATCCGGGCAGCAGCGTCGAGAGAGAGATTTATGCAAATTAAGTTGGTTGTTTGCATGCGTCGCATTTTTTTTCAATAAGAGAGGGAAAGTGAAGATTCGGAGAGAGATGTGGAGAGCGTTCTGAACGTGGAATTGGAAAGCAAACGAAAGGAGAGAATAGAGCTGGACTTCTTTTTTTTTACAGTTGAGAGAGACGTATTTTTTTTCATTTGGACTTGCTCTTGGCAACACCGCTGTTTAACTGTTTCGATATTATTTCGTTATTTTTTCTACAATATAACAAAAAAAAATGTGTTTAAGTTTGGAGATGGCAGAAAGGTTCCAACTTTAATTGATATATCCAGAGTGATGATGATCAACACAGATATTGTTGTGAAGTGAGAGATTAGCACTCGTTAGTGGCTAAACAAGCTTTCTTCCAGACTGAAATAAAGTGGTCTTTTGTGAGTGGTAAGACACAAATATGAAGAAATAAATTGGATGAAAACGATTCTGTTAGGATCAACAATAATAATTACTTTTTATATAAATAAAACTGAAAAAGAAATTACTGTAAAATGAGGATGTATTTAATTGTAGCCACTGAGCAAACATCCATTGAAAATGTTTTTTCCATTCTCGGCTTCGTGGCCTTTTGGTCGCGATCAAAGTGTAGTATCTGTTCCGATGGATACTACACCCCATAGACTGGTATTGTCTTGGCCTTCGGGGCTTGATTTACGCCGGTCTATGGGTTTGTCCTGTGCCGTTCTAGGAGGTCCACCCTCTCAGGCTTTGCCTCCCCTCTTTGGGGAGGAGTCTGTTCCATCTAACACTGATTATTCTTAGAGAGAGAATTATATAGGCTCTTTCTTACTCTTATGCGAATTAGGCATACTGAATTACCAGTATCACGATGGATATACAACTGTTACTATCCAAACAATCCATGAAAAAAAACTAATATAAAATTTAATTTTAATGAGATACTCGGACAGAAAATCATACTACATGCAACACAATCTGAACATTTCATTGAGTAAATCTCAACATATTTTTGCGGAGGCAGAGAAAAATTTGTTCATCAGAGTAAACATTATCATAAGTCTTTGAATACAGGAGAAAAGACTCTTAAATGGCATCGTCAGTTTGCTCATCCTAAAAGCAGAAAATGCACCTCAATGCAGAACATGTGATCATCAACTAACCATAAAACATATTGTTGTAGACCCGTGCTAGGGGTCACAAAGACAACAACCACAAATTGTGACAGGTTAAAATATACAATGTATTTATTCATAGCAATACAGTAACGCCACTAAATGTGGTAGGAGATGACCGGATTCCTACCATGCGGTAAAACATGAATAGGAATGTCCTCTGTTTGAGTCTTTGCAACCATGGTATTTATTATAGATGGTTGCTTCCATTAGTTCTTCAATAGGGGTGATTTGTACCCCACAACACATATATTAATGGATTGCAAAAAATATGAAAATACCCGTAGAAAATACTTTAATGAACAAACCCTAAAAACATTATTTGAGAAAGTAACACCCTACAAAATCTTACATTTCCTAAAGAAAATAAACCTTTTGGAACTCATCTAAAGAATTAATACAAAACAAACGAAATAGCCAAAATTGAATTTTAGGCCCTAAAACAGGGGCAATAAGATGCATTTAACCGTAAACAATTTAAAATATCACTTAAGATTCAAATGAAGGACACTCCCTTCCACATTCATGGCACGGAATTACCCTTAGGGTTGATGTGCCGTAAAGCAACATCTTACCTTACCTATCTACCTGAAAATAATAAAAAGTTTCATGAGTGATGATTCAGAATTACAAGCTGAAATAATAAAAATATCACAGAACTGCCGCCATCATCATCATCATCATCATCATCATCATCATCATCATCGGTTTAACGTCCGTTTTACATGCTCCCATGTGTTGGACGACTTTTAGAAATTGACTTCTAAGCTAACCTATCTCTGACAGGTCTTTATTTATCCCTCTTTCTCTGACGCCCATCTTTATCACTTCCTCCCATGTTTTCCTTGGCATTCCCCTGTGGGCTGATCCTGCTACCTCAATTGTTTTACATCTACAAAGAATGTATATATATATATATATATATATATATATATATATATATATATATATATATATATATATGTATATATATGTGTATATATATGTACATATATATATATATGTATATATATGTATATGTATATATATGTATATGTATGTATGTATATATATATGTATATATATATGTATGTATATATATATATATATTCTATCTACATCTATACATATTTATATATATATGTATATATATATGTATATATGTACTATATATTGGTATGTTGGACCCATAAGACCTTGTCAGGCTATCCATCTAAGAGAAGGAAATCTCTGACAATAAAACCTTGCTAGCAACTACTTATGTTGTGGCAGCAAACCGTTGGGGAGGGAAGCTTCCTTAGTCCTGATCAACAACCTTCCTAGAGTTGGAATCTCGAACAAAATATCCGGTTTGCAAACCTAAAATTGCTTAAGGAGTAGATAGGTTCTGCCTATTGCCGGCCCTTGCACTCCTACTTTGTCTATTAGATAGATAGATAGATAGATAGAGAGAGATAGAGAGAGAGAGAGAGAGAGAGAGAGAGAGAGAGAGAGAGAGAGAGAGAGAGAGATGTTTATTAGCCAGATGCAGAGGTACCAGCACTGGGACGTCTCAAAAACATTCAGTGCCTAGCCTTGTTTTCTTACTATAACAATGAACGCTGTTTCTCTTTCTCTCTATTTCGGCAACTTGGGGAAAGTTTTTTCGTCACTAAGTCTTACATAGCTAATCTGGGTCTTTCTTGTTCCGACAGGTTGAGGGTACAGGTTACACAGCTTGTCTGGCTGCTGTTTCTGTTTTCTCTTGGGTAGCGCTAAGAATGGCTGCTCCATCATCAGTTGCATAATACCGTGAGTAGTTGTATGTGCCATGCAATTATCTCCGGTGGGCTTTCCCGAGGCCACAACCCCCATGGACCAGGTCGCGACTAATGGACTGGTTGATTGGCACCTAACAAGCACTCACCTTGCCCAACCCACTTTATAACAAAACAAAACATGTCATTACAAAAAAATAAAATCAAACCTAAACCAGACACCCAACAAAAAGCACTTTCACCTCCGCCTTTGAGGCTCGCATTCACAAATATCCAGGCACATAGAACCAACATCAACGACGTAGAAACCTTTCTCCTGACAAACTCCCCGGATCTTAGCACTCAGTGAAACATACGTTTAATCCTCAATCTCCTCTCACCACTTTGACATGACTGACTACCTCCCACTCTACCATAAAGACTCTGACAAACATATGCACGAGCTAGGAGTTTATGTTCGGAACACACTCCTCCTGAGAACATAGGTTAGAATCAGATGACCAAGACTATATGTGCTTTAGATTGACTTTACATCACAGCGTCAGTTACTTATATTTCTTATACCGTTCCCCTTCGACCCAGGACTGTACCCTGTCACACTTGATAACCTGGTCATCACCCCATCCCAGGTCAGAGACATCATAAAAAACCTTGACACCTCCAAAGTTTGTGGGCCTGATCTTATACCTGTAATAGTAATAAGGAAATGCTCTGCTGAACTGGCCCCTATCCTCTCCAAACTCTACAATATATGCCTAGCTGAATCTTGCTTCCTCGATAGCTGGAAAATTGCCTCTGTGGTACCAGTCTGCAAAAATTCTGGGAATAGAACCGATCCTCAGAACTACCGCACAATCAGTCTACCCCTGATCTTTGCTAAAGTCTTTGAATCCTTAATCAATCTAGCGATAGTCCGGCACTTAGTTAATGCTAAACTTCTTTCTGACCGCTAATATGGATTTAGACAAGCACGATCTACTGCAGACATCCTAACAGTCATCTCTGAACGCATGTATCATACACTTGACAAGGCAGGTGAAGCTAGGGCAGTAGCGCTTGATATATCCAAGGCCTTTGACAAAGTATGGCATAAAGGGCTTCTCCTGAAAATACACTCATACAGTATTACTGGGCAATTACTTAATATAATTAGATCCTTCCTAACCAAAAAAATGATCCAGGTTGTCCTCGATGGCCGTTCATCTAAGCAACATGTCATAAATACTGGTGTTATCCAGGGATCTATCCTTGGACCTTTGTTGTTCCTGATCTTCATAAACGATCTCCCTGATGACATAGAGTCTGAGATTGGTTTATTTGCTGACAACACCACGCTTTACTCTCGTCATGTTGGCAAAACAGACGCGATCATATCCGAGGCAATGTCTGGATTCTTTAGAAAATAACCTCCAGGCTGTAGTGGATTGGGGTCATAAATGGTTGGTAACTTTTAATGCCGCAAATACAAAGCTCCTTTCCTTCAATAACTACAAGAAACCTCCCCAACCAACGATTGTCATGGCAAATAACACCCTACCTGAGAGTTCAACATTCAAACTCCTCGGCCTAACCTTCACAGGTAACATGAATTGGAACAAATACATTGAAGACATTGCCAAGGCTGCAGCAAAGAAGGTGGGCTCCCTCTACCGTGCTAGTAAACTTCTCACACCTGACATTATCCTGTATCTCTACAAAGCCACCATCCACCCATGCATGGAGTATTTGTTGCCACATCTGGGCTGGTGCATCATCTACTAGTCTCTCCCTCCTTGACAAGGTCCAAAAAAGAGTCGCCAACCTAATAGGTCCCTCACTGTCAACCAAGCTCCAACCCCTGTCCCATCGCCGCAATGTAGCATCTTTGTGCTTGTTTTACAAATACTTCAATGGATTATGCTCCGATGAACTGGCTACTCTGGTGCCCCTTCGATGTAAATTCACTAGACCAACTCGACAATCAGCTAAATCCCATCCATTCACTGTGGAGGTTCCCAGATGCTGGAGAGCTTTCTACTCCAATAGCTTCTTTCCTCGTGCTGCTGGACTCTGGAACTCCCTCCCTGTCCCCTGTTTCCCCGACGATACTGACATGCAGAAATTTAAAACTAATGTAAACAGACATCTCGCTGCGCAGCTCCCAATTTAGGTTGACCCCCCCACCCCCCAAAACCATCTCCCTTTTTCTCAGTAGCCCCTTATGTCTACAGTGGCGGCCTGCCTTGTTTGGAATGAACTATGTTAAAAAAAAAGAAGGAAAATCCTAACTCCATGCAAACATCCTCTGTGAACGTTTTTATAGTTTCTATCAGGGAGACAACGTGTTTTTCTGTCTCTGTATAGTTTGAGATCGTCCATAAAGAGTAAATGGTTCACTCTTTTATTTTCTTCTTTTTTCCTGCCTCTGCTGAGGTTGTAACCAGCATCACAGTTTTAAGGAGCTTGCCAAGTGGATCCATTGTAAGGCAGAAGAGCAGTGGTGACAGGCTATCTCCTTGGAAGATAGCTCACTGAATACTGAGGTTTGACGTTTGTATCCTTCCTTTAATGTGGTTTAGGGCAATGGATGTTTGCCACATGGTGATTTGGTTTTCAAAGAATGTCCTTATGTTTTCATGGACATTGTACAGCTCAGAACACCGCAATATCGAGGAGTGAGGCACATCGTCAAATACCATTTTGTAATCGATCCAATACATTGCCAGGTTTCTCTGTCGCTTTTTACAGTCTTTAAGGATAGTTTTATTCATGAGTAGTTACTTATTTGTACAAAGTTTGTTCCTGGTACAGTCTTTTTGTCCTTTGTCAAGGTAATCGTCATCGATCAGGTGTTTCTGAGTCGCGTCGGTGATTATTCCTGTTAGCCATTTGTATCTGGTTGTAAGGCAGCAGATAGGCCTATATTTGTTGGGCAAATGGGTCTCTTGGCTATAAGAGTTGTTTTGCCCACCGTGAGCCATTTTGGTGAGTCTTCTTCACCAAGGAGAATTCTATTAAATGCCTGGGCATAGTGGTGGTGAAGTGCTGCCAGCTTTTTTAGCCAGAAATTTGAGATATTATCAATTCCTGGAGTTTTAAAGTTGCTGAAATGAGTGACTTTTTTTCCTTACAGATTCCTTAGTAATTTCCAGGATCGGCATCTTTTGTCTGCCCCTATATGTCTTCTTTTATTGTTCCTATCCACTCCTTTTCCTGGTGTTGGTTTGGGTCCTCATACAATGGCCACCAGAATCTCTTCACTTCTTCCTGGGTAGGTGGGGATATTACCTTAATTTCATCTCTAATGAGATTTCGGTAAACCATCCTGGGGTTCCTGTCAAATAGTTTGTTTATTGACCTTGATTTAATTTTTTCCTCTTTATTTTTTATTTCGGAAGCTAACGTCTTTACTTTCGCTTCGTTTTTCGCTATATTGGCTCTTAACTGGTTTGGGGATCGAAGGGAATATTTGCATTTTAGTTTTTCACCTTCTTTAGCAGGTTTCGTTCTGGTCTTTTGGTCGATAGAAAAGTAGAAATCTGGGATGTCTCTTTTCTGAGACTCTCAATTCTCAGTTAAATTTTTCTTTTCCAGACTGGTTCGTTTGTTTTAGGTCCCCAGTTTGCTTTTTTTTTCTTTCTTTCTTGTCTTTGGGGGAGGAGTTTTGTTTGGATAAATTATACTGCCCCATATGTTGTATGGTTGATTTCTGTTAAAGAGGCATCTGTCGGGACCAACCGTGTAAGGTCATTGTTCACCTTTACAATAAGATCCTGGAAGGCTGTGATCATTTTTATTTGAACCAGTCTGGGTCGATCTTGAAATGGAAAATGTGTTGTTTTTCTATTTTATTTGCCAACAGGTTCTCCAGTTCCATCTGATCTTCATCGATTGATGGAGTTTGAAGGAAGGCCTCGCTCTGTTGTCTCTTCCGAGCATGGTTGTGATGTTTCTTCTGTAGGGCATTTATTGGAGAAGACCTATGGACAATAGTGTTTTCCCTAGTGCAGATGTCTCCTGTGTGATGAGGCAAGGGGTTGTTTTGAGTTATCCGTAGTTTGATGAAGACAGACTCCAGGCATAGGTATGGTGTTGCTGATTGGGCACATTTTGTTCACAGACATTGGGTTAGTGCAGTGTTTAATTTTTCAATCTCACCCTGTGAAAATGTCCCATTAAGAAGTTAGATTTCTGGCAAGTTAGCCTTTCTTTTTGGATGTCCTTCTTGTATGGGCAATGGTTGTAGAAAATTCTCTGCCATTCTATACATCTTTTTGTCAGCCCTGCATATTTGGCTTTCGCGTACTCCATTGCCTATATAAGAGTCCACTTTTCCTCCTGGGTTTGATGATATTTTCCCTGATCTTGGGAATTGAAGTCCGCTCTTGCCACATCAATAGCTCTCTCATTTACCTCATCTATCTCATGTTGAGATATATATTTGATTATTTTGCCGTAGTGTCCTTCCATTTTTCTTTTCGTAGTAATTTAATTCAGGCCTCAAATATTTTGCCCTTCTGTCTGCCCCATTTCTCAAATCAAAAGGACCATTTTTTTAGGCTGTTGACGTTCCATTCTTCTCTGCTAACGGTGGGGGATGAAAGGGGGGGGTGAAGACATATCGGGCTCACGGATTTCTAGGTCCTGGGCCTCTTCATTCATAATTGATTCTTAACTCATTTCTACTCACATCCTGTTGCTTTCAAGCTTCCAACCGAACTTCTACAACTCTCATTTACTCTCTCTTTGAACCATGTGACATCACATCCGCTTCTAGCTTACAGTAGGTCGAGCTGACCTCCGAGTGTATAAGCTAATTCCAACTGAATCTAACTTCCTGTTTACACACCAAAAATCACCTAAATCACCAAATATGTACTAGAGAGTGTACTCTAACTATTTAACGTTGTGAAGTTGTTCCACAGTAAATAATAAATTAAGGAAGTCAAGTCGAGGGTTGGTTTAACAAGTGTATTAACAAAGTAAGAAACTGACTAGCTCTTGGCTAGACAGTTACAAGACTGTGCTTTGTCTTCTGTGTGTCTCTCGTGACTCTGGTGACTCGCACTATTTATAGTGACAACCAGTGTAGTTTCTCCTGTGTAAGAACGGCCGGTGTAACATTAACATATGGTGTCATTCATCTACGTTGAACCTACTGTTCTACTAACTGGCCAGGACTCCGCAGATCAACAACATTATTTAAGAAGTCTCACTGGTTAAAACAAGTATAGACGTAATGTACAAATTAATTACTCGACAACTAGACTTTCGTTGATTAAGGACCAGCCAACTTACAAACAGTGTGTGTCAACAACAGTGAAAACCAGTGGTGTGCAGTAGTCTCATTGATTGTATGCCCCAAAGACTCAAGTATAATTCCTAGTACTGAGAAATATTACGAGAATGGGAGATAGTTTAAATATGATTGGATGTCCTTCCAATTTGTATGTCAGGGGCAATTGCCCCCATCCTTGCACGCCACTGGTGCAAACCCACTTTCACTTCTCCCTTCCAATTACTTTGCAGACTTGCATGCAAGCAATGCCATCCAAAAACTCCATAGACCCACTTGCACAGCTGACTTGAAACCTTTGCAGACCTACTTGCAAACAACACATTCCGACAGCTGTGCAGACACACTTGCACCACTGACTTTGCAGACACGTTTGCAAATGAAAGCTGAGAACAGTGCACATTCACCTGCACTCATCACTTCAAACAGTGCAGATTTATTTGCACTACAACCACAGTGCAGACATGCGTACCCCCATTACTTCGATCAACTTTGCACAGTCAGTTGCAAAAACGACCTATTTCGAACAACTACTTGCCCAGCGTTTCGCCGTAAACTCCACTTTGGACTCTGCAAACCACTCTCTCCCAAATTTCCTATTGCAAACTGAAGCCACACTTGATGACCTGACTATCATCCCATCTCATGTCTGGGACATCATAAAAAACCTTGACATCTCCAAAGCATGTGGGCTTCATCTTATACCAATAATAGTAATAAAGAAATGCTCTTCTGAACTGGCCCCTTGTCTTCTTAAACAAATGCCTTGCCGAATCTTGCTTCCCTGATAGCTGGAAAATTGCCTCTGTGGTACCAGTCTTTAAGAATTCTGAAAATAGAACTGACCCTCAGAATTATCGCTCATCAGTCTACTCCCGCTTTTCGCTAAAATCTTTGAATCCTTAATCAATCTAGCAATAGTCAGGCACCTCGTTAATGCTAAACTTATTTCTGATCATCAGTATGGATTTAGGCAAGCACGGTCTGCTGCAAATATCCTAATGGTCATCTCTGAACGCATATACCATATACTGGACAAAGCAGGTGAAGCTAGAGCAGTAGCGCTTGATATATCAAAAGCCTTTGACATGGTCTGGCATAAAGGTCTTCTCATAAAAATTAATTCATATGGTATTATTGGACGAATATTTAATATAATTAGATCCTTCCTATCCAAAAGAAAGATCTAGGTCGTCCTCGATGGCTGTACATCCAAACAACATGACATAAATGCTAGTGTACCCCAGTGATCGATCATTGGATCTGTATTGTTCCTGATTTTCATAAACAACCTCCCTGATGACATTGTGTCTGAGATGGGTATATTTGCTGACGACACCATGCTCTACTCTCGTCATGTGGGTAAAACGGAAGGGCACATATCCGAGGCAATGGCTGAATCCTTAGAAAGTGACCTCCAGTCTGTCGTGGAATAGGGTCATAAATGGATGGTAACATTTAATGCTGCTAAGACAAAGCTCCTTTCCTGCAATAACTATAAGAAACCTCTTCAACCACCGATTGCCATGGCAAATAACACCTTACCTAAAAGTCCAACATTCAAACTTCTCGGTCTAACATTCACAGGTAACATGAATTGGAACAAATACACAGAAGAAATTACAAAGACTTCTGCTAGGAAGGTGGGCTCCCTCTACCATGTTAGAAAATTCATCACACCTGACAGTATCCTATATCTCTACAAAGCCAATATTCGCTTATGCATGGAGTATTGTTATCACATATGGGCTGGTGCACCAACCACTAGTCTCTCCCTCTTAGACAAGGTCCCAAAAAAAAGAGTCTCTAATCTAATAGGTCTCTCACTATCCACCAAGCTCCAGCCCATGTCTCATCGCCGCAATGTTGCATCCTTGTGCTTGTTTTACAAGTGCTTCAATGCTGCTCTGGTGCCCCCTCGACGTAAATACACTGTTTTCCAACTGTACCGAAATGCAGAAATTTAAAACTAATGTGAACAAGCATCAGTGTGAACTAAGTTAAAAAACAAACAAAAAACTTTGCACTTTGAAGATACGACTTCAAACAAACTTTGCAGACTTGCTTGTAAAACAATCCATTTCAAACATTTTTGTAGATTCACTTGCAAATGACTCACTTCCAACGTATGTGCATATCTGTTATCATTTTTTTTTTTTTTTTGACGATTTTTCTAATTGATATGACCAATTATTTAGGGAGAGGGGCTTGTCATGGGCCGTTTATAAAGCCCTATTCCTTGTTAACAAATCGGATATGATTAGTCGTCATGATCTTCATCTTCTATTTCAAACACTAAGACCCTTATCGTATCAATTATCCAGATTATGGGCCTTGTCGTGCCGACCCTGTTTATGGCAAAATGCAATGTTTAATCCTTGAACACCTTGAACACCTTAGCCCGTGTGACAGAAACCAACACAGTTTCTCTTATTCTGAGCATATCTTCACTCGATACGACCAATTAGATATCATCAAAATGTTGTATCAGCAACAGCTTGCAAAACAATATAAAAAGGGTGTGTTTTTTTCACTCAGCCACTCATTCGGGGGGCTTTCCAACTGGCCTTGATGTCCAACGAGACGCCATTTTCTCTGTCTCTGTACCATGACTACACCGCCATTTCATCATCGCGATAACGACAGTCAGCAGCAACAGTCTTTTTCCCCTTGTGTCCCAGCTGGAAGAAACAGCATTTTCACTACCACGATGACCGAAACTCAGCAGCAGAAGCCTCACCCAGTCTTATTACAGCATGTGAACAATGACTACTATCATAATCACTATCATCACATCAACTACAGCAGCTCGTTTCTAACCAACAAACTAACCGTAGTTTGAGCCGACCGGTCAGAATCATCATCCTCATCATCATCATCATCATCATATGCAGCTTGTTTTCCGGCCAGCCAAATGTCAAAAGCAACAGCTCTCAGTGAAAAGACCAAAGGACACTTCAGCCAGGATAACAATCATCACCATCCTACGGTAACGATCCATAATTTTTCCTGTCGTCTCACTGAATCATGAACTCTTTCCCTAACGGTCACATATTTATTTATTTCTTTGAAATAAATGCTACCTTTATATTTTGCTAAACACACGCGTTTGTTTTTCCTTCTTTGCCATTGTCAATATTTTTGTTTGTGTCTTCTTTCTTGTAAGGCCGCTCACCAGCATCGGCCCCAGCAACACACATGATATGTCATACAAATCTTTTTTTTATTAATCATTTTTAATTAAACTTTCAAACTATAAATTTGTTCTGTATAATGTTTGCAATTTAACTTTTCTAAAAATAGGAAATAGGAGCAATAATTATTTAAAAGAAACCTTTTCAACCACCGATTGCCATTGTTAATAGCAAACCTCCATGACAGTCAAACATTCAAACTCCTCGGCCTAATATTCACAGGTAACATGAATTTGAACAAATACATAGAAGATACTGCCAAGGCTGCTGCAAGGAAAGTGGGCTCCCTATACTGGGTTAGAAAACTTCTCACACTTGACAGTATCCTATATCTTTACAAAGCCAACATTCGCTCATGCATGGAGTATTGTTGTCAAATCCGGGCTGGTGCACCAACCACTAGTCTCTCCCTCTTAGACAGGGTCCAAAAAAAAAGAGTCTCTAATCTAATAGATCCCTCACTATCCACCAAGCTCCAGTCCCTGTCCCATCGCCAGAGTGTCACATCTCTGTGCTTGTTTCACAAGTACTTGAATGGAATGTACTCCGACGAACTTGCTGCACTTGTGTCCTCTCGATGTAAATTCCGCCCCCCCCCAACCAACCCGACTATCAGGTCCCTCACTATCCACTAAGCTCCAGCCCCTATCCCACCGCTGCAATGTTGCTTCCTTGTGCCTGTTTTACAAGTACTTCAATGGATTGTGCTCTGATGAGCTTGCTGCTCTAGTGCCCCCACGACGCAAATTCACTAGACCAACCCGAAAATCTGTCAAATCCCATCCATTCACTGTGGAGGTCCCCAGATGCCGAAGAGCTTTCTACTCCAAAAGCTTTTTTCCTCGTGCTGCTGGACTCTGGAACTCCCTCTCTGTTCCCTGTTTTCCTGACGGTACTGACACGCAGAAATTTAAAACTAATGTAAACAGACATCTCGCTGCACAGCTCCCAATTTAGGTTGACCCCTCATCCCCCTTAAAATAAAACTCTCACCATTTTTCTCAGTAGCCCCTTACGTCTACAGTGGCGGTCTGCCTTGTTTGGGGTGAACTATGTTAAAAAAAAAAAAAATTCACTGTAGAGGTCCTCAGATGCCGGAAGCTATTAGAGTAGAACTCTAATAGCTTATTTCCTCGAATTACTAGCTCTTGGAATTCCCTGGATGTACCAACATGCAAGAAATTTAAATGTAATGTGAACAAACATCTCGCTGCACTTAGGATGCCCCTATATGTATAGTGTCTAATTCACAATAATCCCTCACATCTCAGTGGCAATTTTGGCCTTGGGGTGATTAAAAGTTTTTTTAAAGTAGTAGTAAGAGGAGAAGGAGTGAGGGCAACGAGTCGTAGTAAGAGTTGGCATAGTGAAGGAGTAGTAATAAGACAAGGAGGAGTAACTAGAATTCAAATTCTTTCTTCATGTTAGAAATATTTTCTTCCCACTCCCCCTAAAAAACAAAATAAGTAAATAAAATATTTTTTTAATGAATTAAAAACTTTTTATTAAATTATTTGAAAATCATTAATTTTTACTGAGATATTAAAAGTTAAAATAAATTTGTAATATCACTATAATTAAAAAAAAAAAAAAAGAGAAACATTGAAGGCTTCTTTAAAAATGATTTGTGAGCTAATTTTTTTTTTTAGCTGAACTTACCCGGTGTTGCCGGGGGAGTCTTTTTACTTTCATTTTTATTTATTTTTTTAACTATGCTTTTTTTTTTTTACCAAATAATTTTTATTTTATGAAACTATCACTTTGAAATTTTCGTTTGGTCATTAATTATTAATTGAACAATATTATTATAAAACTAATTTTGTTGAGGTATTTAATGTCTTTATCAAATTATTGCATGTAAAAAGCGATCTAACCTATAATACATAAAGATTTGCTAAGAATTTTAAACCAAGAAATAATTTTCTAATCGACAGTTTAAATGCTTCCAAATTCCTTTCAAATTTCGAAAGGGTCGCGAAGTAATTGATTCTTTCTTTCTTACTTTCTAATTATACTGCAAGGCTAAAGATTAAAATGCATTGTGATGGATTTATTTAACTGCAAAGTTACGCAGATCGATAGATTAAATTTTCTTGCGTTTGGTAAAAGTTGTTTGTTGTAAAAAATATTTTCACCCCTTTTTTATTATTGACTATACTGCACAATCGCTAATATGATTTTTACAATTTTGTTTTTATTTTATTGCATCTTTTATTTAAATAAATAACTGATTAATAAAAAATGTCTGAGTCACGTAGATGCGAGAAACATACAGACACACGAGAAGTGGTCACATAATCTTTGTAAAACTATCAGACAAGATCGTTTGTCTGTGTTTCTCGCCTCTGCGTAACTTTGATAAATACAAACTGAATTATTTATTTATTTACTATTTTTAATCGAATATTTGTTGAAATAAAATCTAAAACTATCTTTTTTTATGTAAACATGACTATATTTTGAATTATTTTTCTCTTAGTCAACCGGACAATATGTCTCCATCCGGGAAAATATAACTAGTTTAATTAATATATAGATTAGAACATTAACAATCTCTATAATTTGCAGGCAGGGAAAGAACCTTTCGTTTAAAATTGTGTTTTGTTTTTTAATTATTATTTTTTTTTTTTTAAGTGAAAATGAAAATCTTCTTTGTTCAATGTTTTATTTATTTATTTATTTATTAATATACAATATAGATTAAAACTTATTTGCTTTTAGGTGTGCGTTTTAAATTTTTTTTTAATCTTTGAAGAAATAAAAATATTTTTTTAATGGCGAATAAACAATAAAAAAGAAATAATAGTTAAAATTATGCAAAAAAAACAAACTTGTGAGTTTAGGTTTTCGCAGGAGAAAAAATTTGAAATAAAAAAATGACGAATAAAAAAACTGGAATCGGTAATTAATTAAACGAAGCGAAGTTTTATTTAATTAAAAAACAAACAACTTTAATGTGTATTAATGGATCTATTAATCAAGGATTATAAAATTAAATTTATTATGTATTTATTTTTATTTTTAAAAAATTTATTTACGTAATTTTTAAGTAAGTAAAGAATGAAGGGAGACGGAGCTCGGAGGAACTATCGTGAGATCTCACGTGAGAAATGCGAGCAGTTCCGGGTTTTGTATATTTCTAACATTAGATTATGGCGTCTCGTTCAACACACGTGGCTTAGAAGAACACTTCAAACTTTGCTTTATTCTTAAAAAATTAACTCTATTTTTTCATCTTTATTTCATTTTTTATCCTTATATATATATATATAAAAAAAAAAAAGAAGATGGGCCGCTGCCGAAACAGACGCAACTACAAGAAAGATAACAGGGTAATTACAAACATATTTTTATCTATTAAAAATAGTTGCCTTTTTTTTTTCTTCTATAAAAAATATCCCGGTTTGTAAAATATTTGCATTGGTGAATCTATTTAATTTACTGACGTTTTCTAGTCATTTTTTATTTAATCAATCCTCGTAGAAATTTAGTTTCTATTTGAAAAAACGATAAAAAATGACTAAATTAGTAAATCAGAAAAATTATTTCACTGATTTGTTTCAGACGAGTTCAGGGTTGGAGGGCGGAGAAAGAAAATGCTCTTTGTTGTCGAAAAACCGGCTTCTAAAATATGGATTTATTTATATAGTCCTATTCAAAAAATATGATTTTTGCAATCTAATGTCTAGAAAATAGTTAAAATATTTATGTAACGTGGTTGAAATTCATTAAAGAAACGAACAAGTAATTTCTATTGCAAAACTATAAACGACATTGCATTTATTTCCTTTTTCTACATGGTGTAAATATATTTTTGTAATTTTTATTTATTTTATTATTCAATCCAGCACATTTTTTTTTTTTTTTTTTTACACATCTTCTTTTGGTTTAATTATATCTTATGATCACACACACACATATATATATATATATATATTTTAACATTACTTAAAAAAAAAAATTTTAAGATTAAAAATCGTTTTGGGCTAAAATTTAAACAAATCACAAACAAAAACAATTAGACTCACAAAAATATTTTACCATATTTTTAATCTAAATTAAAAGTAAGCTTTTAATTATTTTTAAAGACAAGATGTTATATTCAAATGAGGATTTTAATTTATAACAAAAGCTTTCTTTGTTTAAACTTGCAATTTATGATAAAACCTTAAAATAATGAGCTTTAAAAGTTTTTTTTTATATATAAATTCATATTTTCCTCTAATTCTTGATCCTCCAACTACTAACAAAAACAACCACCACCACCATCGTCAACACTAAAACATGAGGCCTTTAACATTTCCTTAATATTGAGTACTTGTGCCCCTCCCCCCTCCTCGTTCTGTCTCTTTTGTGGCCATTTATTTAACCCTGGCCCTTAATTCTTAACTTGTTTTAAATAGGCCAACAACGGACCTTTTTTTTTTCTTTCTTTTTTTTAAAAGTATCCTTAAAAATGTCCTTTTAAAAAAACCCAAACAAGTGTTTTTTTCTCGCCCAGTTTCCAGTTTCTTTACTAAAACGGTTCCTTTTTTGTTTTTTTAAGTTTTGAATAATTATCTAACTAAATTTCCACCCCGTAGAAAGCGACATGACATATTGTTTTCATTCTTCAAAAACATAAGATGTTAATAAAATTAAAACTGAATATTAACCTAGTTAAACTGGTAATTAATGCCTATCTTTATATATATATATATATATATATATATATAACCCTTATATTTAAATTTTCCATAACGACCATCCTAGATATTTATTTAGATATTTTTCGAAGTTCGGGCGAGATTATTTCCAGCACTCCTCGTGTCAAGCCCGGACAGAAAGAAAATGGACTGCTTCTTTCTCTACGCAACCCCGTGGAATTTCCACGTCTACGACATTACTAAGGTGGTTAAAAACTGCTTAAATAAATATGATGAATTTTTTTTTTACGGTTCTTTGATACGACAGGAGCGCGTTCGAAAGTGTTTTTTTGTTTTGTTAGGAGCATTGAACCATAATACCCTTTTCTTTTAAACTTGAATCATTAAAGTTTCATTTTCGACGACGGTTTAAAGGTTTTAAAATAAATTTCCAATTAAGTGCCGGTTTTTTTTTTTTTGTTTATTTTTACAAATAAATTAAAATGGTTGCTTGTTCGAGGTTGATTTGAAAACTGTCGAATCGTAATTTCTAACAAGAATTAATAAGACCTAATAGCTCATTTGTGTTTCTGATGGGGGGGGGGGGCTTCTGAATTTTCTATGAAGCGCCCCTGTTATATAAAAGAACGCTGGCTTCAAGTGAATTACCCCGCGGTAATATAGGCTTTAGCACTATTTAGAAAAGGGGAAAAAAACCCTACTATTCGCCAAGTTTATTGGCGCGATTTTGATATATAGATAGAGAAGAAAAAAAAAACGTGTTTTTTTTTTCCTGTCTGGGCTTTTGTTCTCTTCATGTTGCGTGCTTTTTTTTCTGTCCTAGTATTAAAGTTATTGTGATGATGTCGATTTTCGGCCATTTATCGCGACAACTAAAAACACGAAAAAGGGGTTAAAAAAAAACAAATAGGCAACAAATAAATGTTACGCAAGGCAAGATAAGGTACACTTCTACTAACCTGGATAAGTTTATGGTAAATTTATAGAAGTGCACCTTTCGTATTTCGACCCCTAAAAAAAAGTTTCTACTTTTTGGGGTAAATTACATGTAAACAGCCTCAACAAATATCCGCTATGAAAAAAAATTATGAAAATTTTTATTTTAGATTTTAGGAGGGGGGTCACTTTCCTATATAAGTTATACGTAAAGTGAGCACCCATTTCTTGTCCACCGAATCTCACCTCGTATTTCGACCCCTAAAAAAAAAGTTTCTACTTTTTTAGGCAAATTACATGTAAACAGACATTTTAGATGTTAGGAGGGGTGGTGGATCACTTTCCTATATAAGTTATACGTAAAGTGAGCACGCATTTTTTGGCCACCGAATCTCACCTCGTATTTCGACCCCTAAAAAAAAGTTTCTACTTTTTTTTGGCAAATTACATGTAAACAGGGGTCGAAATACGAGAGGTGAGATTCGGTGGCCAAGAAATGGGTGCTCACTTTATGTATAACTTATATAGGAAAGTGACCCCCCCCCCCTCCTAAAACCTAAAATAATAATTTCATTTTTTTTCATGGCGGATATTTGTTGAGGCTGTTTACATGTAATTTACCCCAAAAAGCAGAAACTTTTTTTTTAGGGGTCGAAATACGAAAGGTGCACTTCTATAAATTTACCAAGTTTATTTGCGTTTTAACTTATTTTAAAATCTTTTTGTTTTTTTTGTTCAAAACAAACCTGGTATCCACTTGTTCAGTTAGAACGGGGGGGGGGGGGGCTGCTCATGAGCACAGCACTGGGATCCTTGATAATTGGTGAAAAATCGAAAAATAAACAAAATAGTGTTAGTAACACATCCAATAAATGTCACCAATCGTGGGAAAATGTAATGTTCTTTAGGGACCTCCAATTGCATGTGAAGAACGGTGACGTCACTATTTCATGTGTACGTTAAGAAGTCATACATTCGTTTTGCTTTACCGATTGCAAAAAAAAAACTCTCTCAAATAAAGTTATACTTGTTTTAAAGTAAAATAGTTTAGTTAAAGGTTACATTATCAAATTCTGAAAGAAACCCTTCTTCATTGTCCGATGAAACTACGAAATTTTCTTGTTTTACGACACACGGGGTAGTGTTTACTAAACATCGCGTGAGACATGGCAAGATATTATCTATGTACGGATGAACAGAAGTGAAACAAATTACTTTACTACTATGGTGTAAACAAAATTAACGGTTTGTTTTAACCATTTTTTTCTTCCTTGAGACAGATTATTACTTTTTTTTTACTGAAAAATAAAAATTAAACTAAAAATGAAAATGGAGAAAGTATTGTGGTTTGTTAATGATTAAAAATATTCGTCAATTGAATAATAAAAATTCAAAGTAAAAATAAGTTTATATTTCGAAATGGATAAACATTTTAATTT
The DNA here is from genome assembly GCA_963556195.1 of Sepiola atlantica. Taxonomy (NCBI): domain Eukaryota; kingdom Metazoa; phylum Mollusca; class Cephalopoda; order Sepiida; family Sepiolidae; genus Sepiola; species Sepiola atlantica. The sequence goes on from OY744543.1 coordinate 24,302,763, forward strand.
GAAAAAAGAAAAATGATAAAAAGTATTATAAATATATAATAATAATAATAATAATAATAATAATTACTTTTGTCAACGTTTTTTCTTATTAGTGTTACTGTTTACAAATTAGAGTGCGGCGTGCACCAATTTTACTCTAAAAATGTATGCGCGTGGGACAATTTCACTTTAAAAATTGACGTGTTAATTATGGCTAGTATTGCGTTCCATAGTTGCGGCAAAATCAGTTAGTGCAAAAAAATTTTCTTACTTCTAGCAAATGAAGTAGTTTTTTCCAAGTACATAATATGACATCCGCCACAACTTTTGTCTTTTACGATTCATAATACTTCGGGCTATATTATATTAAAATATTTTGAAAAATTTCGAACACGAATATGTTCAAAAATGATGTTTAAAACCGATAAACTCGATCAATACGATCAAATGAATAAATGTCTCTGAAAATAAAAATTATTTCGTAAAACTTTTTTTTTTTTTGCATTTCAATAAATCACAGTATATTTTATTGAGAAAAGGTAAAAAAAAATTCAAAACATAATAATATTGCTTTTATTTCCACTTTTTATTTGTGCATTCACGGACCAGTTTACTAAAACAGTTTACGTAAAATTTAATAAAATTAATCCAATGTGTTTTTTAAAAGAGTTTAGTTTTATATAAGAAAAAAAAATCGCCGGATGACAATATATTTCGTTCAATATTTCATAAAATGAAACAGGGGGGGGGGGGGATCACGTAAAAAAAATATTTTCCCTAATATATTTTAGGAAAACAGCATTTTAAAGATAAATTAGTCCTATAATGAATAAGTATTGAAAATTTCGTGAAGATCTGGCCATAACTTGATTTATGCGAGATTTATTAAAAATGTGCCTATCACAGCGCACATAAATGCTTATACATAAGAACGTTAGTTTATCACGTAAAAAAAAGTACACAACATTTTAACTTCACATTTTCATGAGTTTCGTATGCTGGAAAAAATTCTAAAAAATCATCAGCAGTTTATTTAATGTATCCTCTTTTGAATGGTAAAAAAGTTTTGTTGATAATCTTAATCTAAATTAAAGTTACATCGTGTTATATATAGGGGGGGGGGGTAAATAGTTCACAACCAATTGGAGGTCCCTAATGTTCTACCAGCATTTTGTTTAATTTTCATTTTTTGAGCGATTATCGAAACTGTAATTTCAACCCTTTTTTTTTTTTTTTTTTTTTTTGTTAACAATATAAAAGTCTATATTACCGCTGCAAAACAGTGTAGAATAGATAACGCAACGTTACATGCAAAACCGGATGCACGCTGGAAAAAAAAATGGATATACTTTATAAATCTCCGAGTCCGTGTTGGTTTAAGTAAGGGTACCAATTGTATCGATTTTACATTGTTTCGCAGGTGTAAACTTTTGTTGATTCGTATTTCAGTCACGTAAAATATTTTAGAGTGAAATGAGTGTCAGCAATATTCCCCAATAACTTATTTTTACTTAAACCATGTTTTTAGTATAAATAAAAATGAAAAACGCTGCTTCTGCGTACACGGCGAAACGATATCGAAAAATATACTCGCCATTTTATAAACAAATCGGAAGAAATAATCTAGCTAGGGAAGGGTGGTAACTAAAATGTTTTTACTTTTTAGAGAGTAAACATAAAAGCAATGAAAAAGATTATTTTATTTTTTTGCCTTTTTAAAAAGGGTTCCTGGTCTCTATTTACTTGCCTCTCCAAAAAATGGCATTCTGGATTGACCATCTTCATTGACCGAAGACAAGATACTACACTTTGATCTCGACCCGAAAGACGGGGGAAACATAACTAGTTATCGCCCTTCACGAGCTAGCCTCTTTCGTGGAAGTCGTTTTACTTTCATTTTTGTTTCACGTTTTCTTTTTTTAACTGCCCCCTTTTCTCGACTTGTTTAAGATGACGTTTATATTTTTCCGGTTCCTCAAATTTCAGTGTCTTTTTTTTTTTTTTTTTTTTTTTTTCCAGTAATTAAAAAGTATTTTAAATTTGCATTGATTTTGATAAAATTCAAATCTGTTGGCAAAAAATAGCAAAGTGCAACAAACAAGCCACGTAAACGGACTTTTGTCTAAGGCGATTTAAAACCTGTCGATGATAGACATCGTCACTAACCTCTGGTAGGCTGTTCCGTGGAGCAGAATCACGGACAGAGAATGCTGCTTTTCTTCTAATGAGACGAAAGCGACGATTGTTTTTGTTGGATCTTGTGGAGACCGCGACTTGGCGCTGGAGTGAAAAACTTATCGAAAGGTATATTTAAATTCTGGTTGATGTATTACGCTAGAATTGCGTCCCACACATCCACGCAGTGAGGGGTAATTATCCAAAGATCAGCGCTGCCGTGAACTGTTTGATCGTCTATAGGCTGACTACGGTTTCTGACAGCCTGTTTCACTTTGTTTCCAATTTATTATTAAGACCCCTTAAGCTAAAGTCTTATATATATATATATATATATATATATATATATATATATTTGTAATAATTTTTTGTAATATAGCAGAAAAATCCCAGCAGAGTGCTCGATTAATTGAGAATTAAAGTTAAAAATTAAGAGCGTAATATTTATTTTGGTACAGAAAAATTAGTACAACATTTGTACCGTCGGTTTCAAGCACAGAAGGACTTGGCCATCCGGCTCTCTTCAGCTTCTGTTGTCATCTGTTTCGGAAATGTGAAGTCGCATGTCACTCTCGTTTGGACGCGTTATTTGCTTAGAGTGTTGTGTATGTTTGTTTAAATTTAGTGTAAGGAAGGTTTAATAAGGTTTGAAAAAAAGGGGAGGGTGAAAAGTAACAGTTGAGATTTAAACCGGATATTTATTTATTTATATATATAAATATATATTAACATTTTTTTTTTAATGATATTTCACTCTAAACAAGGCAGGTCGCCACTGTAGACGTAAGGGGCTACTGAAAATTAGGTAGTAGGTTTTGGGTGTCATCCTAAGTTGGGAGCTGTGCAGCGAGATGTCTGTTTACATTAGTTTTAAACCTCTGCGTGTCGGTACAATCGGGGGAAACAGGGAGCAGGGAGGGAGTTCCTGAGGCCGGCAGCTCAAGGAAAGAAGCTGCTGGAGTAGAAGACTCTCCAGCATTTGGGGACCTCCACAGTGAATGGATGGGACCTAACTGATTGTCGGGTTGTTCTAGTGTTCTTGTTTTAAACAATTTCTAGAATCAAAATCTATTATTATTGTTTCGATTTTAATCTTCGTAAGTAGACATAAAAGTGGTGCAAAACTTGTGTTCGGGGATGGCGGTTTATTTTCGCTAATCGATATTTAATGGTACCCAACAATTGTAGGCATGTGGCTGCCATTAAATGTCGAAGAATATGGGTGAAATAAAGTGTTATCAAAATTAATATTGTTTGGCTTAGAACCATTTAATTCTAATGCGTTTGAGATAAATTGTTTTTGAATGAGTTATGGAGTGTTAACCATTCTGTACTTTAACCAGTTTTGTTTATTAATACGTATATCCACCCAAAATAACCCTCTACATAAAACTATGTTCAGATTAAACACTCAATTTTCAGATTATCTGAAAAAGTTGGTGCTTAATCATTTTTTTTTCTTCTCACAAAAATTGGACCTGTTGACTTTTGCCCAAATCTACAAAATGTGTCTGTTGCCATCTTTCGTTAGCTGCTCCAAACATTAAATCTATTTTCACTTGAACAGCTGAGGATGCGAGAGGGAACTTTTGAACTATCCTATACATTTAAGAGTTTTATCTCGCAACTTCTGTTATAATTAACTTTGTGATCCTTACTGATGCGTGAAGGACTAGCGAGGAGACCAACGAGGCTATTTTTGCAGCCGGACCTGAGTGCCTTTTCTCGGAATGGGATTCTCATTATTTATTGACCCTGTGCCTAACCTGGGGGTGGGGGGGGGGCAATAAACAACTCCATTACTGACGTATTTGATTTTACATACTGAAAAAAAAAAAGATTGCCAGTCTCTGTAAAAAAAAAAAAAATTTTAATATCAAAACTTATATCTACAAGAAATGTTCATTTAAATTGTTTTATTCTATTAACAATTTAGTGTTTTGAAAAGGCTATTATAATATGCTAAGGCATTTCATGTTCGTAGGTACGTTATCACCTTTCACACACTTTAAAAAAAAAATTTAAAAAAGATTGTCTGATTAGCAAAGATATAGATTAATTAATCTGATGTCACTAAAGCAAAAAATTCTGACTTTGCCCATTTTAAAATGAATTGTTCCAAAATCAAATTCTACTGTCCCGTCAACTAAAACATTACAATTAAAAAAATATATATATTTCAAATGGTTACATTCGTTTTATTCATTTGAAAAATATTTAACTAACAATTACTTTTACAGTAAAACAATATTGTTTTAAAAAGAATGTAAGTACTACAATTTTAACTAAAATAGAAACCTGTTCGTTTTATTTATTTAAAGGATATTTAGCTAACAATGACAATTATTTTTACGGAAGAAGGGTAATTTTATTATTTTCTAATAGTATTGACCCTGACAGACATTATTTCAAAGAGAATATTATTATTATTTATTAATAGTAAATTATACAGATTGGTGTAGAAAGCATAATGAAATTTCCACGGGGTCCCGCGTGTCCTTTATATTTTTATCCTACCATAAGTTAAATAACATTAAAATACTTCTCAACTTGTAACCTTTAATAATGGTTGGGTTATAGAAGTTCTTTTTTTGTTTGTTTTTTTAATTAAGTTTGCTTCATTAAGGATTTACACAGAAAACAGTTTTAACAAAAAGTCTTATGAAATTTGAAAAACATTAGAAGTAAATTCAGCATTAAATGATTTTTTTTGATCGGCTTCATTCTGTTGTTGGTTTCGGTTTCCCCGATTCTTTCAGGTACTCACAGGAGGAACAACGTGAACATTGCCAACATTCCTATTTGAGCTCGAAACTTTATAATCCCCAAAACACATTGCTGATGAAGCTGCCCTATTTAAATGTACTGTATGAAGATAATGAGACTGATCTTTAGGCTATGATCAAAGTGTAGTATCTGTTCTATCGTTGGTCAGATGAGGAGAGGTCCTTTTTGACCGGGGCAATTTTAATTTTTGTTCCATCTTGAGTGCCCCTTTTTGGGGAGCTGGATAACCTCCCACATAAAAACCGACCTTGTATCTAACTTTGCTCTAATGGAGAGGCAAGTCAAAAGGAACCACGTGTTGTTAGCGTTCACCCTAGTCGTCGGGTTGAGCTGGCTCTTTCACTGGCCTGCATCACATCCCAAACCATGACAGCCTATGCACAAAATGGTTAACCAATTGACCATGGAATCGTATAAATTACGTGGTTTTCTTTATCAAAAAAATAAAACCCTCTAGTCTAATGCACTTTCTGTCCTCTGCCGTGTTTCGATGCATCACTGGTAGGATTATTATGGGATGCCCTTCTGCTCTGTCGTTACAGTCGTCTTGATGACGTACACGTCTTCAAAACAGGAATGATGTTCATTGTTTTGCTCCTCTCTCTTTAAAGCTTAACGGGCTGAGAAAAAAAAAAAGGGTTTAAATAAAAGCTTGTGCGAAATTTAAAAAAAAAAAAAAAAAATGCACGGGTTGCGGAAAGCTGTGGTTAGTTATGTTTGCTACATATCCTCTTGGATGATCACACAATCCGCTTATCCCTCTTTTGCCCATAGTTCACGCAGCACCCTCAGTTCCATTATTTTTCAGACAGACATCTTCAAAAAAAAAAAAAAAAAAAAACTTGTCACTGTTAACTATGAAGAAATTTTTTTTTCCTTTATAGAAAAACCACACGTGTAACGGTGGGTCGGGTCTGACCGTACGATAGAAACATGACGAGCTCCACACATTGGCAGCATGTAGAACAGACATTAACCCAAATATGAAGAAAAAACTCTGGCGAAAGTGTAGGAGAGTTAACAACGAAAGAAGGGGTGGGGGGGGGGGGCAAATGTTCAACAAATAACTGTTACCAAACAATAGAAAATTTAATATTCTATCGACCTGCATAATTTAAAACTATTGAGAACTATTTGTAAGTTTTGTTATTTCAAATTTTGTTTCGTTATTTTCACTTAAGTGATTGCGTCAATCAAAATGGTTTTAATTTTTCTTTTTGAGATGGTCGCTTATTTCAGGTGTAAAATATTATTAAAAATAAAAAATATATATAGGCTTATGGTACCACTAACCCTAAGTTGAGTGGTTTCCAGTCAGATTAGGGTTAGCTTTTTTTGGTCCCCCGATTTATAAAATTGGGGGACTTGTGTTTTGAGGCGTGTTCGTCCGTCCGGATTTTTCTCCACAACCATCCATTGAATTTCTCTGAAATTTTGCATGACGTTCTAACTTTGGTCAGGTTAGAAAGTGACATTCTCCGATTTAAAAAAAAAAAACATCCAAGGGAAAAAGTGTTTACAAGGTAGCATTACAAATAAATAAGGAAAGATAATTTCCTCTTCCTTTTTGTCCACCTGGCAATTATCTTTCCTTATTCGTCTGTAATGCCTGATAACTTATTTTCTCTTAGCTGTGTCATATCTGAAGGTGTATATCGAAACCGCAATGAAGTCTACTGCACACGAGACTTATTAGTGATCTTCATACTTTGAAAAACTCACACATTCACCTCAGATTTTTGTTGTTTAAATCAGAAAAAAAACAGGGGAGTTTGCAAAGCCAGTTAAATTTTTTAAATCAGAAACTAGTCTTTTTTTCACTATATCTATCTTTCTCTTATCTTTCCAGCGATGGGTTAAATAATACTTGTGATATTCCTCATTGTTTATAATTAGGGTTAGGGTTCTTTATTTATTATAATTAGGGGTTAGGGTTCCTTATTGTTTATAATTAGGTATCCCAAACTAAAATGTTCTTTTGATTACATTTAAAAACTTGAATGTGGCCACAAAGATCTTTGCAAGACTTAAATAATGATACCAAATTTATTTTGGTAGCTTGATTAACCACTGAATTATGACCGTTCAAAGTTTGTTGGAATTTATTGGTTTAAAAGTCAAATTTCACTAAAATTGCAGTGTTTGGACAAGTGAAAAATCCTTACAAATGTAATGTCATCTTGTGATAAATGAAAATTACTCATAATGGAAACAACTATTAGATCAAGCTGGCCTCTAAACATTAGGCAAAATCTAATTACCTCTCAAAAAAACATACAAAAATGACAAAGTGCAACAACTAACACAATTAGTTGAGATCAAGCTTAATTTTTCTTTTAAATAGTAAATCAATAATAATTAAAAAGAACTCTTTGGCAAAAATCTGACGGAAATACAATTTGATAACAGGGCAAAACTTTCATTCACTAAAGTTTTCAACTTGGATTTTTTTTTCTCAAAGACAATTTAAAATCCCATATTGACAAGTGTTCCTCTTTCTTTAAGATGTGGCTGTCATACGTATTAAGTTAAAAAAACATCAAGATTAAAAAATAAATCTCCTGACAATGAAAATCATAACCTAACTTAAAGTAACCTGAAATAAAAACTATTAATGACACAAAAGAAAAAATTGTACATTTATTAAGAGAAAAGATTAACTTTTGTTTACATCCAAATTTTATCAAAATGACTGAGTTATCACAAGTAAAAATTGAATGGTGTTTCGCTATATTTACCCATTTTTACACACTAAACTGGCTGGTTTGTGATACCCATTTAAATGCATATAATTTATTAAAAATTGTTTTAAATTTCTTCGTTTTATGTTGGATTTGAAAACCTGAATTAACATTATTGAACATGAACACAAATTTTTTGTTTTTTATATTTTGTATCATGAGTAACATAATTATATTTTCCTTTATCCTTTTTATGATAAAAATAAGATTGGGAAAATGTATTTTTTAATATTTTTGTTTTTTAATTATAGGGGTGGGACGTAATGGGTGAAAATTTCAGATTCATGCAAGTAGTATTTTTTTTGTGTTCATTTATACATAAATAACACTAAACAATCAAACATTTTGAAAATTTTGCAAAATTCAGAAGGTGCAGGCCAAAAATAGCCGTTAGGATTTCATGCGACATTGCGGGTCCTAAAACATCCTCAAAAGCTATGAATGGATATAGATGGTTAAATCTGATATAGTACTTTAATTTAGGACCATTTTCAGGCTGTGAAAGGGTTTTCATAAATGTAAAATAGCCAAAAACTAGTGGCCTGCACCTTCTGAATTTTGCAAAATTTTCAAAATGTTTGATTGTTTAGTGTTATTTATGTATAAATAAATACAAAAAAATACTACTCGCATGAATCTGAAATTTTCACCCATTACGTCCCACCCCAAGGTAACTTTGGTTTTATCTTTAAGTTTCCATTGTGATTTGACTTGTAAAATATTTTGTTTGTTTTTTCTGCTATCTTAAGGGCAGATCCTATTATGAAATCTTCATTTTTATACTTAGGATTCTTACAATATTTGAATCGATTATTACCTACATTGGCTGATCTGGTCATTAGTTTATAGAGTATATGGGACTTATTTCCACTTACATTTCTTTATTTTTTTTATTCGTTGATGAATTGTGTATAAACAATTGCGACTAGGTTAAGATCTATTTTGTCGATACAATATTATTTTTCTTTAAAAATTTCAATATTGTTATCAAAGAAATAAAATTATTCTCCGTTTTTCTCTCGTAGTATAATTTCACGAAACTCTTAGATATTAACTGATAAATACAGAATCTAGATGACAAAACGCTGTCAATTCATGAAATGAAACCAAAGAAAGCATGATTTTTGAAACGCAGTTGCTAGAAACTGATTCAAATCACGTCCCCCACGTATACCCCCTCCCATTTAGAGGTTTTGCTTCTTAGTCGTGTACATTTGCAGCTTTCAACTAGGATCTGGCCTTAAGTATTTGACAAATTTGTCATGCATTGCTGTATGAAATCGGATGCTGACAACAACCTATTTATTGCTTCTTGCAGAGGCTTTCACGCAGTAGTTTGGCGTTGGACATTCAGTGAGAAGACAGGAAGCCCCTCCGATTGGAATTAAAACCCTACGTACCGTAAAAATTGAATCATCCAGTATGGCAACGCCGCTAGCAGATATTGTCTATCAGCTTTGCAAGAGAAACCAGTATTGTTCCTCCAAGTTTCAAGATCTTCAGCAAAAGGAGGAATGGACATTAAACGATAAGAAAAAAGTCTTAGCGCTTTTCACAGAGTTATTTGTACAGCCGACGTGCACGGAGGACGTGACCCATTGCAGTAGTACGATTCTGCTGGATTTGGTTGAGCGCGTCAAAAATGTCGTCCAAGAAACAACGTCCGAACAAAGAGTTACGATGCACCAGATGTTTTGCATTGCTTTAAGCAAGGCTGTAACAGTGTGCCCCTCGTTAAAACAGTTTTTTCTCTGTTACCTAAAGTCGAGTGCGCCGTTTCTCCATACAGACCGCGACATTGAAGAACCCAAGTCAAAGAAGGTGAAATTAGACGCCAGCCACCAACCCCTGTCAGAAACGCATCTGGATTTAATCCAAACGGCATATCGATGTGTTGTCATTCTTGGCAAAGAATCCGAAGCGGTTCTTTCTTTGGAACATTTGTTTCCATTTCTAACATTCTCTAACAAGGATGTCCAGTGGTTTGCGGTTCAAACTCTGGCGACATTCTTACAGATGTCTGCACGGCAAAAAGACGTCTTTATGGGACATTATTTTCAAAAGGAAGAGATTGTTCAACTCTCACTTCGCTACAGGAAACTGCTTCTGTGGCCAGAATTATCCGGGAGCAGCCTGATAGTAAATGAAAGACAACTGCAGGTCCCCACTTATCTTGCTGACAATGGACTGCTCAGCCCAAAGGTCGTGTCAGTTAGTGGGGTTCTTTTGCCAAAATTGATATCTAATCAACAGACGAATCCAAAATGTCAACTTGTTCCTGTGGCATCCACTATGAAAAATTTACAGAGCCTTGCAGAAGCTGTTGTCTTGGGTAAACCAGTTTTGCTCCAAGGTCCTGTTGGTTCTGGTAAAACTTGCCTTGTTGAAACATTGGCTCAAATGACCGGCAGACACAAAAGTCCTCAATTACTGAAACTCCAGCTTGGGGATCAGACTGATAGTAGAGCCCTTGTTGGTATTTATCAATGTACCGATATTCCTGGAGAGTTTGTTTGGCAACCAGGAGTCCTTACACGGGCTGTTTCCGAAGGCTACTGGATTCTTCTGGAAGATATTGACCGTGCACCAATGGATGTGATTTCGCTTCTGTTACCACTACTTGAAACGAACACCCTCATGATCCCAAATCGTGGACAACAGATATCGGCTTCACCAGGATTTCAACTCTTTGCTACACTTCGTGTTTTTCCTGGAACTGGAGTTTTGAGTAATGCATTGAAAAGTGGCATGTCTGTCCTTTTGGAAAAATCTTGGACGAAAGTGAACGTAGAACCTTTGTCAAAAGATGAGCTTTATGAATTGATTTCTGAAAAATATCCCTCATTGCAGTCTATCATTGATCGTTTACTCGAGATATATTTCCTTTTGTCGAGAGGAGAACATGCCGGAACAATGGACGTTGAAGAATTTAAATCGCTTGGCTTCAAGTTCTTGTCTACTGATAAGCGCTTGATTTCCACAAGAGACCTCCTCAACTGGTGCAAGAGGATTCTCAGCCATGATTTAACGTCGTCGGCCATCACCGATCTGGTCTTCCAAGAAACTCTGGATTGCTATTGTTTTAGCATCAGTTGTCCAAAGCGCCGTCTTCAAATGGCCGAGGCCATGGGTGCGAAGTTAAACATTACCAAAGCCAAAGCTGAGTACTACTGCATGAAATACAAACCAGCCCTGCAAATAACGGAAAATGAATTTACAATAGGAAGAGTTGCTATCCCGAGGCGGAAACAAAAGTTTCACTTATCGAAATCTCTGACAGCTACATCTATACCTTTTTCATTTACTCGGCAATCGACCGCTCTTCTCGAAAAGGTGTCAGCTTGTGTCTTGCATAACGAGCCAATTTTGTTGGTGGGAGAAACGGGTACGGGGAAAACGTCCACAGTTCAGTACTTGGCACACCAACTGAAACATAAACTTCACATTATCAACATGAACCAGCAGAGCGATGGCACAGACCTTCTTGGAGGCTTTAAGCCTGTTGATCTGAAACTTGTCGTGAATCCATTCAAGGAGTCGTTTGAAGAATTATTCTGCAAGACATTCTCACGTAAGCAGAACATTGTCTTTTTAACACACATTGAGAATTGCTTCTCCAAGAAAGCCTGGAAAGACCTCTTGGCATTATTCGAGCACACCATAAAGTCTGCTGTCAAAAATCAAGCCGAACATTCCGAAATGTGGAAATTGTGGAAGAAACAAGAGAAAAAACTGAAACAGCTGCAACTTCAGATACAGCGGACAGAAAATGCAATGGCGTTTGCTTTTGTTGAGGGTACTTTGGTAAAAGCTTTGAGGAATGGTGATTGGATTCTTCTGGATGAAATCAACCTTGCGACTGCAGAGACGTTAGAATGCCTTACAGGTCTTTTAGAGAGTGAGTCTGGCTCTGTGGTCCTCTCTGAACGGGGAGACGTCGAAGCCATAAGGCGGCACCCCAACTTCCGCTTGTTCGCCTGTATGAATCCCGCCACAGATATCGGTAAGAAGTCTCTGACGCCGAGCTTACGGAACCGATTCATGGAATTCTTTGTCGACGAACTGACTGAACCACAGGATCTGAAAATCCTTGTGAATGACTATCTCACTGGTTTGTCTCCGTCACCCTCTCAGATTGACGGACTGGTGAATTTTTATGTGCAAGTGGTGAGGGTCGCAGCAAAGCAGCTCACGGATGGAACCGGTCATAAACCGCATTACAGTTTGAGAACTTTCTGTCGTTCACTTATGTGCTCCGCTCTCAATCCAGCTCAAAATGTGACTCGTTCGCTCTACGAATGTGTTTGCATGAGCTTTCTCACACAGCTTGACCGCTCATCATATCCTGTCGTTGAACAGCTTGCCTCGCGATTTCTCCTCGAAAAAAATGACCCCAAATCCTTTTTGAAAAGACCCATGCCCGAACCAAGTGGTAGTAAACATGTATGTATTGAAGGCTACTGGATTCCAACTGGTCATTATGAAGTGAATGTTCCGGACAAATATATTCTGACACCTTCTGTCCGTGCAAATCTCAAAGACTTGTCAAGAATTGTCGCTATCGGGCGGCACCCTGTATTGCTTCAAGGAGAAACCTCCGTTGGTAAAACCAGTTTGGTCCAATGGCTTGCTGCCGCAAGTGGGAATCAATGTGTCCGTATTAACAACCATGAACATACGGACCTACAGGAATATCTTGGTACTTACGCTGCTGATAGTATGGGCAAATTGGTATTCAAAGAGGGCATCCTAGTACAAGCCATGCGACAAGGGTTCTGGATAATTCTGGATGAATTGAATTTGGCTCCAACTGATGTTCTTGAAGCTTTGAATCGTTTATTGGATGACAACCGTGAATTGTTTATTCCGGAAACTCAAGAGATGGTCAAAGCTCATCCTAAATTTATGCTCTTTGCCACTCAAAACCCCCCTGGCCTCTACGGTGGAAGAAAAACCCTTTCACGGGCTTTCCGGAACAGATTTATCGAGCTCCACTTTGACGAAATCCCGAGCATCGAGTTAGAAACGATTCTTAGCCAAAGATGCGACATTCCACGTTCTTACGGCAAAAAACTTGTGAAGGTCATGCTGGAACTGCAGACTCGTCGGAGCAGTTCTGGTATCTTTGCTGGAAAACATGGATTCATGACCCTGCGCGATCTCTTTCGCTGGGCTGACCGCTATCACTGCCCAGGTGTGAACACCAGCAATTACGATTGGGACCAGCATATGGCTGATCACGGTTTCATGCTTCTAGCCGGCAAAATGCGAAAGCCCGAAGAGGAATGCATTGTTCAAGAGACCCTACAGAAATATTTCCGCAGAAAGGTTACCCCCGATTGTCTGTTCAACGTCACTCCAGAACCGTCTCCGACGACTGCGGAAATGCTGAGGAAACTTACTGGAGAGACTATTGATAACTATGAACATATCTTCTGGACCCCCAATATGCAAAGATTGGCCGTTCTTGTCGGACAAGCTATGAAATACAAAGAACCTGTTTTACTTGTCGGCGAAACGGGTTGTGGGAAGACCACTGTTTGTCAGTTGTACGCAGCAATGAATGAAACGGAGTTGTTTACTGTTAATTGCCATTCCAATACGGAAAGTGCGGACTTTTTGGGTGGTCTACGACCTGTTCGGTGTCATGATGACATGATAAATGGAGACGAAGAACCGAGCCAACAGAAGCTCTTTGAATGGGTTGACGGTCCTCTAGTGAAAGCCATGGATAGCGGTTGTCCGTTTTTGATTGATGAAATCTCATTGGCAGAAGATGCGGTCTTAGAAAGATTGAACAGTATATTAGAACCAGAGCGCACCCTATTGCTTGCAGAGAAAGGAATCGGGCCTCAAGAAAATGTGCCTGAAATTGTGGCCGAAGAGAAATTTTGCGTCTTTGCAACAATGAATCCGGGGGGTGATTTTGGTAAGAAAGAACTCTCTCCCGCTCTTCGTAACAGGTTTACGGAAATTTGGTGTCCACAAATCCTCTCCTCTGGGGATATGGTCAGCATCATTCAACACAATTTACAACCCAACATCCGTTTCTCGGAAAGGCCTAATGGAGATGAGGAGGAGGAAGAAGAAGAGGAGATGGATATAGCCAATGCTATGGTGACGTTTACGGAGTGGTTTGTTTGTACTGATATGGGAAAGAAATGTGTCGTGAGCATTCGGGATCTTCTCTGTTGGGTTCATTTCATGAACACGTGCTCGTTGTCCTACGAAGATGAGGACGAACACATGGATATATCGAAAGTCGACCCCTGCATTTCCTACGTGCATGGTGCCTGCCTCGTATTTCTTGACTGCCTAGGAACCGGTTCCACTTCTCGGGTCGGTCGAGATTCAGAAGTGCACAGCTTTCGTGATGAATGTCTGCAATTCCTGCTTTGGCAGGTGAACAATAGTTCCACTCAGAAATTCAACTTGGAATCCTTGGAACTTATGGACAGGAAACATGTTTATCCGAACCAGATTGCCCAAACGGATACATATTTTACGATTCCACCTTTCAGTATTCCAGTGGTGGAATCTGGCATATACAGAAATGAAAAATATGCGTTCCATGCTCCGACAACTTGCATGAATGCGCAACGAGTACTTCGAGGCTTGCAGCTTTCTCGACCAATCTTATTGGAAGGCTCGCCTGGCGTGGGCAAGACCAGTTTGGTTTCTGCCATCGCTGCAGCAGCTGGAAGGGAGTTGATCCGTATTAATTTATCAGAACAAACTGATATTGCTGACTTGTTTGGATCTGACTTACCCATTGAAGGTGGGGATGGTGGCGTGTTTTGTTGGCGCGATGGACCATTCCTACAAGCACTTAAGGCTGGACACTGGATCATTCTTGATGAGTTAAATTTGGCATCGCAGTCGGTTCTTGAAGGTCTGAATGCTTGCCTTGATCATCGTGGAGAAGTATTCATCCCAGAGTTAGGAAAAACCTTTTACATTCAACATGCCAACACACGGATCTTTGGCTGTCAAAACCCGTACAATCAGGGTAGTGGCCGGAAAGGATTACCAAAATCTTTTCTCAATCGATTCACCAAAGTGTACGTCGATGCCCTCAGCCGGGGTGACCTTCAACTAATAGCTAACACCATGTTCCCTTCAATTCCTGAGAAACTCCTTTCAAACATGGTCCATTTCAACATGAAAATCCACAGTGAAGTTGTTAGCTCTCGTACCTGGGGTCACAAAGGTGGGCCCTGGGAATTCAACCTGAGGGATCTTTTTCGCTGGTGTGAATTACTTATTGAGAACCAACCTTCAGATTCCTTTGACCCCGGTGAATATCTAAGCCTCATTTATATCGACCGGATGCAAACCCAGCCAGATAGAGACCATGTTGTTGAACTTTACCAGCGTACATTCTCATGTATTGCTCCGATCTATCGCCCAAGCGGACTCTTCTCATTGAGCTTGGACTGGGTTCAATGCGGCCATTCATTTCTGCAGCGTCATGAAGAGCACTCGATGCCTGTAGACGTGAAGAAAAACCTGAAGCTGTTACCAAGCATGCTTCCCATTCTTGAATCGGTTATGAAGTGTGTCCAAATGAATTGGCTCACCATTCTCATCGGTGAACCAGGAAGTGGCAAAACCAGCACGGTTCAAATGCTGGCTGATCTTACTGGCAATAATCTACAGATCCTCCCCATGAATAGCTCCATGGACACGACGGAGCTTCTTGGTGGTTTTGAGCAGATCGACATCAGCTGTCACATCGAGGAGGTCTCGACAAGCATAAAGCTGTCAATTGACAGTCTCTCACGCAAACTGCTTCCGCTTCATCATTTTACGGATGTTGAGAATAATCTCGCTTGCATTCATCACATGTGGCATAAATACTGCAAGGATGTGCAGAAACACCAAAGTGCACATTTAACGAACACCGAAGAAATCCGATACTTGAAGAAACAGCTCAAAGATTTGAAGCTCATACTCGTCCAATTGCTCGACTTGAATGACGAAGAAAGTGACGAGTTGCTAGAGATTGATATTCAACTTGATAGTTTGAAGCAATCGTTGACTCACATGGAAAACACCACGAATGGTAATGTGTTTGAATGGATCAATAGCATTTTGGTCAAAGCATTGCTGTCGGGTGATTGGTTATTGATTGACAATGTAAACTTCTGCAGTGCATCCGTGTTAGATCGATTGAACGCTCTATTAGAACCGTCTGGTGTTTTGACAGTGAGCGAACGTGGTGTCATTGACGGTGAAATCCCTGAAATTGTACCTCACCCCAACTTCAGACTTTTCTTCACGATGGACCCCAAATATGGAAACATCTCTCGTGCCATGCGGAACAGGGGCATTGAGATCTTCATCCTTAACAAATCTGACAAAAAAGTGGAAACCATTGATATTGATATGAGTAATGGAGGCACGGAGACAGTTGCTCAGTTGCCGCTATCTTCCCTTCCCGTTGCTCACCAATATTGTTCACACCCTTTGCTGACCCAGGCTCAACATTTGGTCAGTGTGTACATCCAAGTCCTCAGACAACTGCTCTCTTCTCAGTATAGCTGCCCAAACGTGTCCACGTCACGTTGGCCTTTAGTCAGCTTCATTCATCTCGTGTCTAACCATGTCCACAGCCAAAATTGGAAGTTTTGCAGCGAACTCATCTCCCCACTCCTAACTGAGGTCCAGTTGGAAGTGAATTGTTCAGAAGTGTCCACCTTTGATGGCTGGAAAGCTGTGTGTGGTCAACATGATCTCCCAGAATTGACTCAAGTCACCCTTGTCGCTTTGTTTGACCATCCGCTCAAAGAAATTCTCCAGAATTATCTTGATAGCATGAAAACCAGTAATAACAGTGCCGAAATCTTGATGAGAGGTCCGTATGACTTCCGGTGGAATCGCCAGGCTTTGCACAAAATGATATCCGCAAGCAAGTCTGAATCGAATGCCACGATGTGCTTGTTTGACCAACTGACTGGGGTCATCAACAGAATACGGCTGTCTCAAGTGCTCACTGTTGAATGGCAGCTGAGCCAAGAAAAGGTAAAAAAATGGGAAGTACTTTGCGAAGGAGCCCAGCATATGGGAACCGAAAAGTCGACTCACCTGGAAGTGTTTGTCTACATCGACAATGTCTTGGTGCTCCTCCGACAAGAGTTGCGAGCTGCCTTCACTGAACAAGGAGATTGTTCGGATAAGCAATTCTACCAAATCTATTGTGGTTTGGCTTGGTTAAACCGTCTCTTGGATGTTGCCCTGCAGCACTTGGAAAAAGATCTCTCGCCACCGACCGAAGCCAAACTGAGCTTAATTTGGAACTGGACATTCTACAAGCTGCTTGTGCCTCTTCTCGGAGATAACAGCCCCTTGAAACTCTCTGACAAGATAGAGAAGGTTATCAATCATATCCATAAACTACTTAGCGATCAAAACTCTGCTTCTAAGTTGTTCAAGAAAATGCTTGCTGGCTGGGGCAATCCACAACCATTCGTTTCTGAGCAGGAATACAAACAGTGGAAAAAGTTGGAGTATCTTGCGAAACAAATCGAGATCTTTGGTAGAGGAAAAAACCAACAGAGAACTCACACTTTAGAAGACATCCTTAAGTTGGACAGAACTTCCATAACGGATCAGTTTTTGCAATTGATTTCCGAAATTAGTTCCAACTCCAGCATAAAATCCGAAGAAAGTGATATTTTTGAGTCTCTCTTCAAAGATTTGGAAAACAAGATCAATAGCGTCAGCTCTATCGGATGCGATAACGGTGAAGAGACAACATCTAAAGTGACCTCTTCAGATAGTATTGCCCCCGTAACAATAAACATCAAACAGCAGCTTTGGCCTTTGTATGAGCACACCGTTTTGGCCGTCGAAAGAAGGGTCTTGAATTTATTATTAGAGCAACAGGAACCACAATTGGCCACGTGGCTTCCTTGCATGATCGAATTCATGAAGCACCACCTACCAGTGTCTCCGCTGAACTTGGCTGAATATCAAAAGCTTTTTACCAGCTTAGGACAGGGAAATTCCAAAATCTTCTACTCCTCAATCTTCCTTTGCTACTATCTACATTGGTGGCAGAACTCTGTTAACAGTTTAAACACGGATTCAAAAAACAGCGAGATAACTTTATTCTCACCCGATGTCAAAGGACCTGGAATTGCGGTCAGCAGCTGTCTATCAGAAATCCTCAATAAATTGATCTCCAATCACGTTAGCACCACGTCTG
Organism: Sepiola atlantica; assembly: GCA_963556195.1. Taxonomy (NCBI): domain Eukaryota; kingdom Metazoa; phylum Mollusca; class Cephalopoda; order Sepiida; family Sepiolidae; genus Sepiola; species Sepiola atlantica. The sequence continues at coordinate 24,320,655 of OY744543.1, forward strand.
TCAATAGTAGCGTTCACTTTCTCAGCGACACCAGTATCTTGCTCCCTGAGGTGGGAATCGGTCACCACAAGGATACAGCGAAGCTCTTTTCGCAAATCAGAAATCATCTTTGGGTTCATACGGCGCCACTGTCAGGACCCCAGTTTAACGGAAGAAATGTTGAACAGAAAAACATCCTGGAAACTCTTCAGCACACTCTGACCGCGATCGGTTTGAGCTTACCCCAGTTTTGTGATTCAGATATTCCTGATTTGCACGTATTAACCACCCAATCCGGAATACTAAATCCGTATCATTTCACAGAGAAACTAGAAGCCTTTCTCTCTCAGATCAAAGAATGTTCGTACTTTGATGATGTTGTGATTACTTTGACCAAAAAGGCCATAACTAGTGTTCAAGAAATGCTCATGTATGATGAGCCGTCCTCTATCATGGCCACCGGTTCCAGTTTGGTCCTCGTTGGTCTTTTACAGAGTTACCTTCTGGGTCCTCGCGGCCATCTTGATCCAGTCGAAAGAGACAAGCTGAAGCTGTCTCATGGCCAAGAGGACTTGGAGATGATCAGCCTTGAACTTGACATGGAAAACGTCTTCGCTGAACTGATGACGGGTCGCTCATTTACAGATACATGTCACAATCAGTTGCACCCTCACATCATCTGGCTAATGGAGCACCGTGAGAAGTTAACGAACAAGGTGCATTGCTTACAGGGGAGAACAGCATACAGGCCGAATGTCTCGCTTTTTCCGATGCTTAAAAAGGATTACCAAAACTTTTTGCAGACTGGCGGCTCGTGCGAGTCCATCTTGAGCCTTCTGCATAAAGCTAAATCTCTCGACTCTTCAAATACTGCAGCCTCAGGCAATGGCCTTTCTCAATTCCTTCAGGAGGTGCACACGTGGCAAAGGACACTGCATAATTTCATTGAGAGCATGCAAGATAATTACTCGATTTACAAAGATATTCTGACACCATTTTACTCTTCCCTTCATCGAATGAGTCATGGGTTTGGGTTGATTGCCCAAACATTACAGATCACTACCAACCGGAATCAGCTTTCCAAATCCTGCAGCCAGCCAAAAGAACTCGGACATTCCTGGCTTGAGGACCTATACGTGGGCATGAGTAAATTCCCCAGCTGCAGTCATGCGTTTCCAGACTTGTTAAGATTGTCCATTGCTTTAACATCTGATCAGTCACTTCACCTAAGTCAAACGCTCGTGTCCGAAAAGATAGAGAAGTCCGGAGCAAACCAAGAAGTCTTTTCTCGGCTTCTACTTAGCGGTCTTCTACATTTGAAAAACCATGTCCTGTCCTCTCGTCGGCTCTCTTCGGACGTTCTTGGTCACCTTTCCAGCATTCTTGACCTGTTTGTGTCCGCCTGGCGAAAGAGAGAAGAGGAGAAAAAGAAATTAGAGCAGGAAAAGGAAAGCCTGTATCGATTCAAAACCGTCTACCACGATAGTGGTCCGGATGACGAACGGCTCAGTGAGGAAGATTTTCAGCATAGATTTCCAAACTTTCAGAAGGACTTCCTTGATCTCATGCCAAGTGAACTCGCATCGGAAAAGTTGCCAGGGACAGACAAAAGTCAGACGAATGATTCTGCCGAAAGTGATGGAAGCGTCTCTTTGATTCTGTCTAAAGAAGAAATGAAGGAGATTTATAATATTCATCAAGAGTTGTTCACTGTATTCACGAAGCCATTGCACTGGATGATTTCTGAACAGGAGCCGAAGGAGACTGCCACGAATGTAGATCTTCTGAAACCATTCTTCCTGACATACAAGACCATTACATCTTTGTCTTCAGAACTTGCTGACTGTTGGCATGAGTCTTACGACAATCGGGTGATTGGCGGACATCTTTTGGTAACTGCAGCTTTAGAAGAAGTAATAAGTCGTCCGTCTTTTGCACAATTGGGTGTCGTGCAGAACCCTGTGGTCGACTATTGCTATGATGTCTATCGTGATGCCAATATCACAGAGATTATTCAGTGTGAGCCAGTAATCCGACGTCTCTTGCAAAAATTGCATCAATTGCAGGAGGAATGGCCCGAGCATCCTGCTTTAAAACAACTCGAAACAATAGCCAACCGAATTCTCTCCTTCCCACTGACCAGCCCGATAATGAAAGTACTATCTGGTCTGGAATTACTGTTGCACAAGGCTCAAGATTGGGAGAGTGTGGCAGCTAAACATGTTTCATTGGAGGCTGAACTGCATGATATTTCTAATTTGATTGTAGATTGGCGCAAATTTGAACTCGGCTACTGGAAGAACTCGTTGGACATTACTTATCACGAGGTTGAAAGTGAGGCTTCGCGGTGGTGGTTTCATCTTTACCAACTCGTGTTTGCTTTCATCCAACCCACATCAGAAACGGACACGTCTAAACCCGCTTCAGATTTAGAGAAAGAAATAATTGCTTCTCTAAAACAGTTTTTGGAAAATTCCAATCTTGGAGAATTTAAAGTCAGACTGCGAATCGTATATGCATTCCATTGCCAACTCGCAAACGTCGAGTCTACTCCGAAGCAGAAACTTTTATTGAAGCTTTTGTGGAACGTCCATGAATTTTACAAACAGTTTTTACCGGCTGTTGAATCTGAAATCGAACGGAGACGTATTCCAATTGAAAAAGAACTGAAAGGTTTTGTGAAAATAGCCCGATGGAGTGACATTAATTATTGGGCATTACGACAGGCGACAGAAAAGACGCATCGAACCGTCCATAAACACATCCAGACATTTAAAAAAGTTCTGTTGGAATCCGTTAAAAGTGTGCTTGTGAAGAACACTGCTGTATCGCAACAATCCGAAGCCAAAGAACTTGTGCCGGAAGTTTGGCTCCAACCAATAATGTGGGTAGGAGGCTCTAAGGATGTGAGTGTCACCCCTGACATCTGCCTACCCGATACACCTGAAGGGAGCTTATTGTCCCGGCTTCCCACTCTTTTACACAGGTTGAACAAACATTACGTGAATTTTCAGAAGAAAATTCCGTATCCGAAGATGCTTTTGGCATATGATGAGTTCACTTGTGAGCTGATTGAAGGCATCGAGGAACGAAAGACATTGACAGTCAAGCAGTCGTCCAATTTGGAGAAAAAGAAGAAAGAAGCCAAGCATATAAATTTGAAACAGAGGCAAGGCTTGGCTAATCTGTACAGGCACTTGTCGAAAATAGGCTTGTCTTATAAAAAGGGCTTGATACGATCCGAAGAAGATCACGGGGATGCTTTTTTGTATATCAGTCCAGTTGATGTCGGGGCCACTGTACAAACCATAGGTACAACTTCGGATAATCACGAACCAGTCTTTAAGAGCATGTGGATATCCAGCCAACAATTCTACCTGAACTGTTTGTCTCATCACAGCCAGTTGAAAACCATTCTACAGAACCCGGAAGCAAAAGACTTTGGTCTTGCCAACATCGATCGATGCCGTGGGTTTAGTGAACATATGAATCAGATCCTTCTTGACCAACATTGCATGCTGTCCAAGTTGTCTGCCAACTACTTTGAGTTACGCAAAATCCTCAGCACCCTGAAATGCCCCGATCTGCAGAAGTCTATCTCCCTACCGCTTCAGAACGAATTTTCCGAGTGGTTGAGCCGCCTAGAAAAAGTGGCCGTGAAATGTTCGCAAGGTTTGAGCCAGTTTCAGATTCTCCTCAAATGCTGCCCTCTCTCTTCACACCACGGTTCGTGTCACACACCTCTTCCAGCCCACACCTTACCACAGTCCTCGTTCATGTCTATTAACGACCCCACGTGGAATATATGCATGGAGAAGGTTGAAGAAGTTTTATCTCACTTGAAAATCATCTTTAAGAAACCGTTGACAAAGTTACGAAACAAAACTCTTTACTCTTGGGACGATTTGTATGTACTTGAGTCGGGTTACTCACGTTTGCGTGAGTCACTTGTTCCCTTGCAGCAAATTGAGCTGATGTTTGTGGAGCCCGAGTATGGATCCGAAAGCTCCTTTACGGAGTGTCTAACATTCCTACAGTCTGAAATCCAAGCTGGAACCGATGCCTTTTTCTTTTGGCATAAAAAGCAGAGGCCTGATGAAATAAGCGCTCTGATAAAACAATGTGAGGGCCAACCGAGACAGCTGACCACGGTTTCCTTAGAAGAGGACTCCGAAAAGTCCTTTGATCCGCTTCCTGATGATAATTTACTGAAAGATTATTTCGATGATCTTATTGCAAAAGTTCTCTTCCCCATTCAGAAACTGGTAGAAAGCCGGAAGGAAACGGAAGAAAAAGCCAAGAAAATTGAATCTGAGTCATCCGAAAAATCCACCTTTTCAACTGAAAGTGACAGTGAAATCTTAAGCGGCCATTTGACTAAGCATTTGCACAAGATGCTTTTCGACGACATAGAAAACTTAAATTGTGAGACTCTCATGCTAACTATACACCAGGTTATTGATACGTTGACTTCATCCTGGGATCATATCGTGAAGAGCAACCAACAGGAAATTGCTTCAGTTGTCTCTATGAAATCTATGTGGTTACAATCCTTGATGAGTTGTCTCCCTTTGCTCGAACTCTTCAGTTGCTTGATTGAGAATTACCTTCTCTACTTGGTCATTACTCACCAAATCAGTGGCAAGCTTTACGACAGTCTTTTGGTTCACTTCATTGAGCTGGCTACCAAAGGGTTCTATGTGCTTCCCGAAGTTTCAGAAAACGCCCAAGAAGGAGCGACCCAGTTTGAGGATCAAGAAGGCGGTGGCATGGGCGAAGGGGAAGGTGTCAAAGATGTTTCTGATCAGATAGAAACTGAAGATCAGTTGGAGGATGTGAACCAGAAAGATAAGCAGAAGCCGGAGCAAGATTCCGAGGAGCAGCCAGATGTTGAACCCGAAGATAACGCCATCGAAATGTCGGATGATTTTGACGGCAAAACCCACAACCCCGATGAGGAATTTGATGAAAATGACGAATCGGAGGACGAAGCTGAAAACGATCTGGACAAAAAAATGGGAGATGTTGACAGCAAAGAAGCAGATAAACTTGACGATCAGATGTGGGGTTCGGATGAAGAAGAGGATGAAGAAAAGTCTGAAGAAAAAGATGAAACTGGTCCTGGTGCCGGTCAAGATGGTGATGATGAGATTGTTGCTAAAGATGACGATGACGACAAGAAATCAGAGAAACCAAATAAAGACTCGAAGCCAGCAGAAAGTGAAATGAAAGAGGATGATGTTGAAGAGAAGATCAATGAGCCTGAATCGATGGATCAGAGCGAGTGTGATGACAAAGTCGATCCATATCATGGCAAGGATCAAAAAGAAGAGGAGAAATCTGACAATCTTGATCTTCCAGACGATCTAAAGCTCGACGAGGCCGAAGCAGCTGGTGATGAAAAAGACGAAGATGCCGCTGCTGAGAGTCCTCCCACCATTGAAGATGCCAAAACTGACGAGCTTAAGGAAACAGAACAATCAAGAGAGAGTGATGATGATGCTGCTGCTGATGACAATGAAAAAGATAAGAATGATGCTGCTGAAAAGGAAGATGCTTCGAAAGAGGATGAAGACCCAACTCCTGAAGATGCTGCTCCGATGGACGTTGATGATGTAGAAGACGGTGACGAAGAGAAACAAGATGCCGACGATGTGAACGATGAAGATGAATGCAAGAAAGAAAAGGCCGAGAAGGAGGAAGAGGAGTCTTCGGAAACGGCGCCTCAAATTAAGGACAAGAAAGTTGAAAGTGAAGAAGAAAACATGGAAGACGACAACAACGATAATGAAGCCCCAGAAGCCCAGTCGGACAAATTCTACGGTGTCAGCGAAGACCAAAAACAAAATACCGAACAATCAGAATTGGCACAAGATACTGGGGGCGAAAGTAATAGCGACCAACAACAGCAGCAGCAACAGGTTGAAGGTGCGAGTGCTCCTTCAGAAGAGATCGAAAGCTTCCCCAGTAAGTCTTCTACAGACGTTACGAAGGGTTCTACTTCTAAGGGAAATCAAAAGCCCGAAGGTCTGAAGCCAAGTAGCAATGACACTGATCGTAGTCTTGGAAGCATGGAAGAACAGTATGAGAAACACATGAAAACTCTCGAAGAAGTCCATCATCAAAGTGACGGTGAGCAGCAAAGAGAAGACGAGGCGGAACAGAATAAGAAGTCTGATCTCTACCAGCACGTGTCCGATGCCTCCTCACATTACACGCAACAAATGATCGACGTGGCTACCGAAAAACAGCAATCAAACCTACATCAGTATGAAGATGTGGAGGAAGATGACGATGAAGATGATGACATTGAATCCATCAAAGATTCTGATGACTCGTACATTGAAGAGGACATCGATGAAGATGATGAAGAAGACGACGACGATGTTGAGATGATAGATTCAAACATTGTTAGAGGCAACTTGGGAGAAATTGAAGAATATGTCGTTGATGACGACGATGAAGATGAGGAGGACGAGGAAGATGAGGAGGAAGATGACGAAGATATAGTTTTAGAACAGGATATGCAAATGCAGCCAAGTTCAGTTGACCTTTCCGGAGATAAGATGATCACGGCTGACGCAAGCCTACCTCCTGAATCGACGATACACACATCAATGAAATATCTTGATAGAGATGACTTGGTTGATATTGAAGAATTGCGAGCAGAGATCGAGGAACAGTTGTCTATCTGGTCCAGCAACCAGCTCTATGGTAACACGGCAGCTGTAGAACGGCAAGCCAATGATTTATGGCAACTTTACGAACAAGTGACGGGTAGCTTGTCTCAGGAGCTCTGTGAACAGTTGCGCCTTGTTCTTGAACCATCCCGAGCAACGAAGCTAAAAGGCGATTATCGTACGGGCAAAAGAATTAACATGAAAAAAGTGATTCCTTATATTGCCAGTCAGTTCCGCAAAGACAAAATCTGGCTTCGTCGTACAAAACCAAGCAAACGTGATTACCAGATCTTATTGGCCATTGACGATTCCTCCAGCATGTTGGATAACCACTCAAAACAACTTGCCTTTGAATCTCTGGCCGTTATTGCAAACGGCCTCAGCTTGCTCGAAGTCGGGGAATTGTCGATTTGTAGCTTTGGTGAATGTGTACAAGTTGTCCATCCGTTCAACGAACCTTTCAGCTACCAGTCTGGCGCTCGTCTGCTACAACACTTCACGTTCGCCCAGAAAAAGACCAACATTGCTCAGCTCTTGCAGCATTCGACATCGATGCTATTAGAGAGTCGCGAACACCACCAGGGCCAAATAAGTAACCCCAACCTTTCACAGCTCCTGCTTATCGTGTCCGATGGGAGAGGTTTATTTGCGGAAGGTGTGGACTTTGTAAAAGCTGCTGTCCGGCAGGCTCACAGTGCTAACATTTTTGTGGTTTTTGTGGTGCTTGATAATCCGTTGAACAAAGATTCCATCCTTGATATAAGGATTCCCATATTCAAAGAGGCAGGTCAGCTTCCAGAAATAAAATCCTACATGGACCACTTTCCATTTCCGTTTTATATCATCCTCAGAGATATAGACTCGTTACCACAAACACTTGGTGATGCCCTACGACAGTGGTTTGAATTGGTGACGAGTGAACTTCAATGACACCCCCACTCCCCTACCCCTTGTGCCCAAACATTTTTTTTTTAAATTAAAAAAAAAAGAAAAAAAAAATTGTATCTAACAAGGACACATAAGTCTATGAGAAACCCACCAAATTCTGAATTAGACTTCTTTTAAAATGGAACTTTTCTTTTTTTTTTGTGCTAGTCCTTTTTTTTTTTAATATAAATTTAGTTAATAAGTTGCTAATATGTGCATGTAACCTCATTCGTCCCATCCAGTATTGTAAAATTTGAATAATGTAATAAAACAGCTTGTTTCTAACAAGATTGACATATTTAAGTAACTGTATTGTTTTTTCGTATTATTGGAAGAATTGAGTCATGCATTTATTTGCTGTTTACATAATGTATCATCCTATAATAAAAATACCTTTTTGATATGATTGTTTTATGTATTTTTTTCCATCTTTTTATTTTTGATTAAATCTCTTGAAAAAAAAAAATGTCCATATATTTGCTCACTCGATTCAGAGACTTTAAGTTAGTATGGTACATGGAATGGAGGAGAAAGGTATAAGGCAGCTTTTTTTCTTTTTTATGGGCAAATAATCTCATTTATCTGTATTTATTTAAAGTTAGTAATGTATATGTTTATATATTTGTATGTACAGGATTCACTCCTAAACAATTAACTGATCATTATGAATTCTGGAACACGGCTGCTAGATGTCAGTTTGTAATGTGGGCTATATTTCGCTTAATGTAGGTTTATGTAAAGGGGGTGGAAGCCGTTTGTGAAAATTCAGATATCTCTTATGTTTCGTTGAAATTTTAACGCTTGATATTAGATGTCAATTAATCCCCAAATTTCAGTATCTTTAGAATATTTTAAATAATTTTTAGAGGACATAATATGGTTACAACCTCCAATTTGAAAGCTCAAATATATCAGATTTGCATTTAATTGTATCCATAGTCATTAGACGCCAATTAAGCAAAATTTCCTGAATTTCAATTTCTTGAAACCCGTTATAAAGTTTAGGCATTTTCTAGAATGAAAATCATGTAATGGATTTTGATCAAAATTATTATAAGTACTCTAGACATAAGGTTTATTATCGTTATAGCTTGATTTTCATCTTTGTAAAGGGAGATAAACTGGTGCAAAACTGCTCTTTTGAGGGAACTCATTTTCCCCATACTGGGACGGGTATTCTAGTTCGAGATAAAGCAATGCGATCCATATTTGCTGTTTTATTCTTTAAAATTAGCTTAATAAAAAAAAAAAAATGACTTATTATACCACTAACCCTAAGTCCAATTGGCAACCCTCTGAACTATGATAATACGTACAATTTAATGGTGAACATTATGGAGAACTTAGAAAGGACACATCTCATTTCATCAAACTTTTTATGATATCATTTTCTAATTAAATTTGTTTAATTTGTAATCGCTCCAGCTTTCTTTTCAAAAATTGTTTATCATGTTACGTTATAATTGATACAGACAGTATCTACATGAATCTTGCTTGCTTGTTATCTTACTTGTCCCCCATATGCACTAAGTGACATCATCCACTAAAGCAGGTTGAAGATATCAGACGGATCCTTTATGACGTCATCCATTAAAAAAAAAAAAAAAAAAAAAAAAAATAAATAAATAAACAACCGATGACTAGTAAGAAATTAAAGCATTCATGCAATATAGTTAACAGTTGAATAAAATATACAACAAATAACTTTCACCAAATGCAAGAAAATTTAATTATTTACTGACCTGTATAATTTTTAAGTGTGGGAACTGATTGTAAGATTTATTTCTGAATTTATCGTCACTTTTACTTAGTCAAACACGAGTAAATAAATAAAAAAAGATTGCAGTCACTTTTGTTTGGAGGTGGTCACTTATTTCAGGCTTAAAAGATAGTGGGAGGGTAGGGTTTACTCTAAGTTCGGAAGGTTGCCAGTTGGACTTAGTGGTAAGGTAAGTTTGTATTTATTTTTTTTTTTTTTACTAATTTTTACGGAATAAAACACTAACATGAATCGGTCAAATTTGATTTTTTTTTTTATTTTTTTTTTTTTTTTTTTTTTATTTTTTTTTACGGTCTCCAAAAGAGATATCGATGAAATCTTATATTGAAATAAATTTTTAAAAAAAATTAAGCAGTTTCAGAACTTTAAAACTATTACGGTCGGTATAAAAATAAATTGTCTTGCATTTGGTAACAGTTATTTGTTGTGTATCCCCTCCCCCATAAAATTAAAAAAAAAAAAATTAGTGTGCGAACTCGATTAAAAAATCAAATAAAAATTGAATTTATTTGCTTTCACAAGTCAAGGATACATCCCTGACAATCAGTTTCGGCTGAGGTATGGTTCTCTGCAGTTGTAAGAGATCCAAGCCGTACAGGCTCATTTAGAAGGTATTTATTGCTAATCACCTGAGGTGCTCCTACAGGTGAATACTGATGGAGCTGCTCAGGCATGTTTTGTGGGCCAAAGCGCACATGCCTTTTGTGCACTGGCTATTCAATCCCTACCGTTTAACCGTGTCATCTTTCCACGTGACGGGAGTTAAATGCCTACTTTAACTTTATTTGGTCTAAAAATGCAAGATAAGGCTAATAAAATTCAAAACTTAAGTTCTTTTTAATTTTTTTTTATTCACTTATTGGGACTCATTTAATTATAAAAGAAATTACAATAATGTCAAATAACCAATGAAATCAGTGTTTTAAGAGAATCTCAGGTGATTTTTATGGTACATCTCGGCTTTTTATAATGTTTATTGGAAAAAAAAGGTCTGTTCCATTGATTTTGAAATCTGCCTTTTTTTTTCTTCTCTCCAATGAAAATGACCACAGAAGCCAAATTTTGAAAAAGACTTAGGATCAAACTGATCCATCTAAGCCCAACAGACTCACAAATTGCAGTCGTCAAATTTTATCACATTCTCAAGAGTTTCCTAAACCCACTAAATATTATAGTATCATTCATAGCAAGAAAAGTAAATTAAGATAAATTAAAAAGTGGATATATAAATTTTTGAAAAAATTTTTATTAAGAGTCCAAGTTCCAGAATTGTTTGAATTCTGGAACTTGGACTCTTCATAAAAAATTTTTCAAAAATTTATATATCCACTTTTTAATTTATCTTAATTTACTTTTCTTGCTATGAATGATACTATAATATTTAGTGGGTTTACATTAGCCGAAATATGAAAATAACTACGATGAGAATAGCATTAAAATATACATCCTTGATAAACTTGTAAATGAATTAATTTCCCTTTATTTGATGAATGATTTGTAACTAATTTTATAAGCAGCTTTCATGTGCCCCCCCCCCTTCCTTACTGTCGTTCGTAACATTTTAAAGAGTGCTCCTGTTGAATATCGGTGGAGGAGAAACCGTTGCCTTAATTCTGCTGTATGAGCACAAATCTTAGTGGGATAGCTTAAATATCATAAGCAGAAGAAGCGTAGACAAGACTCTACCAAAGATTTGTCTCCTGTGTGCAATCTAAACGTCTCTGATTCTTACTCTACCTATTTCCCGGAACCTAATAAAGATATACAATTATATTTTTACATAGCTGTGTTTGTCGTTCATCGAAGTCTCCTGTTCTGCACAGATCTTCCTATACTCTCTAGATTTACTCTTCCTCTGAGGTCATCAGATCTAAGCCTGTTTGCAAGAATCACATTGCACATCCATCGTATCATTTCTCTACATGCGACACATGTCTTCGGTCCTCACTGATTAGGTTTCACTTCTATACATCATCACACTGCATACACGAGTCTGATAGGCTCTTTCCTTTGTCGACAGTGGTAACGCTCTGCCGAAAAATATAAAGCTCTAAAGACAGAAATCCAACTTGATTCAACATTAAATGAACTGATAATGATGATATGCCGTAAAAATATAGAGTTCAAGGAATGTTTTAAGAATAATGTTTTTCAAAGAATCCAAGTTTATTTGGTATTAAATGACCTGAAAAGGGTAAAACAAAACAAACCAATAAAAGCTAAGGGTACTGGTACAGCTTTTGAACCAGGCAATAACTGACTAGGTTAGGGTTTAAAAAAAGACACACAGTTCAGCTTTGGTCTTGTTTGAAAGCTGTACCAGTACCGACAGAAGTTCCCTGAACTTACTCCGTCCACTTCTAACTCTTGCAATCACACTAACACCTGCTGCACCCTGTGCAATGAAGACATACAATTATATTTTTAAATAGAAGTGTTCGTCGTTCATTTTAAACAGCAGCGATATACACCATGAATGGTTATGTAGCCAAAGTAATTAGATAAGCCTGGCAAAGGTTTACTGGACACCTTATAACCTTATACATAACTCACGAGAGAGAAATTGAGGCAGCTTATATTGAGCTACAGTGAAGAGGTTATTTTAATATGTGTGTGTGCTAGTCCTTCGACTGGGTATCCCCGAACCAAAATCTTATTTTCATTATATGTAAAACCTTTTAATGTGGACAGATCTTTGAAAAGCATAAATAGTGATACCAAATTTATTTTGGACACAATTTGCCACTGAATTATGACAGTTCAAAATTTGTAGAAAATGTATTTTTGTGCTATTTGTTCAGAAGCCAATTTTAGGTCTATAACTAAAAATGAAGGCTTTGAACAAGTAGAAAATCCTTAAAAATGTAATCTCATCTTGTGGTATACATTAAACTTTATCCTAATGGAAGCGATAATTATTAGATCAAGTAATTGGGCAAAATCCCATTACAACGTACAAAAATGCTCAATTTTGGCAGTTTATAGAAGATTCATAACACAGATCAAGATGAATTTTTTTTAATAGTAAATCAATAAAGAACAAACAAAAAAAAAAACTATTGTGACCATGTAAAAACAAACGGAAACACAATTTGATAATAGAGCAAAAATTTAATTCAGTAAAGTTTTCAACTTGGATTTTTTTTGTAAAAGATAACTTAAAAGTCCATATTTTTCTTTATGATGGGACTAATTTTATGTGCATAGACACATAATGTCATGCACATTAAGTGAAAAAAATGTTGATTTATTAAAAAAAAAAGAAAAAAATCACCATCACTGAAAATAGTAACCAAACTTGAAGTAACCTGAAATTTTTTTTTTTTTAAACTATAATGAAGCAAGAGAAAGAATTGTACATTTATAAAGAGAAAAGATTAAATTTCATTTACATCCAAATTTTATCAAAATAACCCCAAAAATAAATGCGTTATCAAAAATTAAAATTTAAATCACTGGTTAGTTTGTGATACCTACTCTTACGAAATAGTCTACGATTAATCATAGCAAAAAGATTACCTCCTCTTTGATGGAGGTAAAACATCCCTGGAGTATACGTTTTTACCACAGAAAATGGTGGATGAGTTGTTAAACAGATCGAGAGCCTGTAAATAATGCCGAACAGTTCACCTTTTCGTTGGCATATATGATAAATTCTGACAGCGTCTTCGTAATTTCTAACGCATCTGCAGAGAGGGTTCTGCATAATTTTAGTTTTATAGAATTGTCTTAAAAAATTCCTTGAGCAGAGACGGAATACAATTTAAAATGGTCTTTTTCAGAACGGGCCCCCTTTTTGTTTTCTTGCTATTCACAGGGTTGGCAGGAAAATAATGTGATCTCGACAGTCTTTCCATGTTGTATGTTAGATGTCTATTTAAAAAAAAAAAAAAAAAATTATCCCTGGTTAATGCTAGGGTTGCGGAGTCGGAAGTTATAAGGTCTGACTCCTAGGATTTCAAAAATTATGACTCTGGCTGTTAATTCGTCGGAGATTAAAAAATCTGACTCCCAAGTATTCTTCCAACTCAGCTTCCTTCCCAAATCTCCTGACACTCTGGTTAAAGTAAATAAAGCTTTTCATAAAGTTACTATTATTTTACTGTTCTTATGAAAATCATTACAGTAAACATTAGAAAAATATTCATATTGTAATTTGTGAAAAGGAAAAATATAACTTCAATCTAAGAAACCAATCGCTGCTGCTACTTTTCACCAATGACCCTAGCTGTGTTTTCATCACTACCCCCGATTGTAAGTAAATGTTACATTATTTTTTGTAGACGGTGGATGCGGGTTAAGTATCGCTATGGTGAAAACTACTATAAAGCTTGCATAATTGAAGTTATGAACTGAGAAAAGTTTGTATTAACTCATTATTTTGAAGGGGGGTTAAATGATCAAAGTCTCATTCAAGTCTGATGTGGACAGTTTCACACTCCCTGGGTGAATCTTTTTGTGATAAAAAGATCAATTAATATACCACCTTAGGAAAATAGGCATTGATAGGGGATCATTCCAACCTAAGTTCAAGTCATTTGCAGACGCTCTGACATATCGTTGTAATAGCGTTGAGCCGACTTTTCTGTACTGCATTATGTTCTGAACCACGTTGGCACAAGATTGCTAACTAATCGCAACTCTACTATAGAAGGACGACCACCTGTGGACCCGAAAGCTCAGCCAAGTTTTCTTTGATGGCTGTTGTCAAGATCCTCAGGTGTCCCCAGATACACTTGCACTCTCCACGTAGGGAGGATTATATCGCAAATTAATTCTTTCTCTGGCCGAGGAGCTGCATACTCAAACCATCGGAGACGTTTATTCAATAAGACAAACAGCAGAGACTTTAAATTCAGGCGTTGGCAGAGAACAGCAGTTGTGACGGTTGACCCACTGGCAAAAAATAAAATGTGATGATCAAACTCCCTCATAGGGCACTTCTCGCAGTCATAGATGTGGATCAACTGGACAGGTTGGTAGACATGCCTTTTTATTGCTATTCAGATCTGATGCTTCCATTTTCAAATAGTTTTAAACAAAAATGAAGAATGATTGTAAGAAACTGTTATTTTATGGAATATATCTATGTTCTCTACAAATAAAATTGCCTGCTGGATGCCGCCAAACGTTGCTATGTAAAGTTTACCAAGATCAACTTAACGCTGAAGACTTTTTTTTTTAACGGTCAAAGAAGCAATTTCTCATGGAAGTGGTCCTCCCATTTAAAATTCACATAAAATTAAAAATAATATTAAACGACCCTAAAAACGGGTCACAGGATGGTATCAGCATCAACTTTGGTTTTATGGAGCAAGTTTTCGTTCCAAATAAAAGAGAGATAAAAATAACCAAAATTAATTCTGCTTCTCTATATTTCAGAAAATTGTGCGACTACGCAAGTACATGTGCTATAAATGGGAGGAGACACGTTATCGCCATATATAAACAATAATTTTCCAGATTCAAATAAATAAATTATAAAAAAATATATGAAAGTTGTTATCCATTCCTAAACTCTGGTTTAGGTTTTAGAGAAAATATTAAATATAACATGCTGAAGAAACAACAATGACACAGAAGATTATATAAATCTATTTATTAACAGTAGCTATCCCAAACTTATTTTGTTTTTCAATATATCAAAAAAACTTTTTAGGTGTGCATATATATAGTGCTGCAAGATATTTTTAAAAAATACCAAATTTATCTTGGTATCTCAATTAGTACGTGATTTGTGGCCATCAAAGTTAATTGGACATTGCATTTTGTGTGATACTAAACACATGTTCAACTTAAGCAGTGTATAAAGATAAAAGCTTCAACTAAGTGAAAAATCTTTGTAGATATAATGCCATAGTTCATTAAAAGAAAGATAATACAGATGGGATTATTAATTTTTAGATATACCCAGTCTTAAACATTGGTGAAAATCACATGCCGTCCAAAAAATTATGCGAAAATTATACTGAAGAGCAAATTTGACTATTCAGATAAGTTTTATTTTAGCAGTTAACACATTGAAATGTTTTACTATGATTCATGAAATCATACAGATCAAGCTAATTTTTTTAATTCTTCATGAGTACATCTATAAAAACTTCTTATTTCTAACCTGTTAACATGGACCGAGGCCCAATTTGGCAGTTAGTGGGGGAAAATGGGTCAAATGTACACCTTAATGGGTAACTTTTTACACAAAGTTTAGTAAAAATGCAAAACTTTTATACTTGATTAACTTTGGGATTAGGAATTTAAAAAAAAGTAAGTTTTCTTTCTAATATTGGAAGAAAGCCAGCGTCCGAGAGGTGAGCACTCTGGCCATTAAAAATTGCCTGGTCAGCCCCGTCGGCATTTCCCGGTAGGGGTGTCTCAGGCAGTAAGCAATAAACTTACTCCTTCCTAAAGAGGGGAGGCGAAGCCTGGGAGGGTGGACCTCCTAGAACTGCACAGGACAGACCCATAGACCAGCGAAAATCAAGCCCCGAAAGCCAAGACAATACCAGTCTATGGGGTGTAGTATCCATCGGAACAGATACTACACTTTGAAATATTTATTTGCAGAAAATACATTTATATTTAAAACAAATTAGGCACAAGGCCATCAAAAGTGTGGGGTTGGGTGTCGTTGGTCATCCTTTGTCTAAGGTGATAAAATTGTCTATCCTACTCTTAACTAGAATCATCTCAGTCACCATAATACCACATTTGCTCTAGGGCCGTTCTACTTAGGCTATTATAAAATAAGTTGGCGATCTTAAAATTTTTCCTTAGGATTTTTAAAAAAAAAATTTTTTATATACATATATAAATAAAATAAATAAATATAGTTATATTTACAGAAATTCATTGGAGTATAATGGGGGAGGGGAGAAAAGCAAAGACCAGTTAGTAAGACCTTCCTAACCCTTTATAAATATTAGACTACCCACTGTTTTCCGGTTTGTTCTTAACCAAAAAACAAGCAGGTTCGTCTCTAAATGGGAGTGGGAGAAAAAAGAAAATGGGGGATGGAGTTTAAAGAGTGGGTGGTGTCCTTCCAAGATAAGTGCAAGTTGGGGGGGGGGGGCAGAAAGTGGGGAGTGGGCATCTTGGAGGGTTTCTATTACCAGGAGGGTGGGGTAACTCATTCATTCAACTAGATAAGGGGCTAAACTTACCCTAAGGACTGGGGTCCGACTGGACAAGGAACCGTGCACGCCATGCTCAGGCCGGGAACACGTACTCATACTTGACTCCTTTTCGTACACACAAGCTCGCTACTTGTATCCACCTTTTTTCAAAAACCGAGGAGTGTAATCTTTTCCTATCACATCTGATCTTGACTTTCAGCTGGTGCTTGAAGAATGCGATCAGATCCTGATCAGCAAAAGATTCAACCCCCTGGTTATCTCTCAGACGCGACGTCCACATCACCATTCGCGCTACAGAACTTTGATCTTAGCCAAAAGGCCAAGAAGATTTTGTGGAGTAATCAAACTTTTTTTCATATATAAAAAATAAACAAGTATTGGCATGAAAATGATGAAATTTGTTATAAAAGAAATCATCAGTCAATTTTTAAACAAAGGCTTTATTATAAAGCTTTAAATTAAATTTTTTAATTTTTATTTTTTAAAACTAAATTTTAAATGTGTAAAAATATTTTTAAAATATTTATTGAATGTAATGGAAGATTTTATTTTTATACTTGACTAATTTTTGGATGAGGAATTTAAAAAAAAAAAAAAACGTTGATTTCTTTGTAATATTGGAAGATTTTGTGGAGTAATCAAACTTTTGGCATTTAACAGAATAAAGAGATTGACATCAAATCTTTGAATAATTTTTTTAAAGCTAAATTCCAAATGTGTAAAGATAAAATATATTTATTGAATAATAAAATGGAGGATTTTACTGGCAGTTTTTTCACTCATCTTATGTAGCTTTTATTTAGTTATACGCTTCTGTTATAGCCAATATATAAGGGATATATCATATTCTTCCATCACTTGGTTAAAGATACTGAGAAGATCCTTTATGCTGTCATCAGGGATGACGTCACCCATTAAAATAGATCATAGACGACCCGTGCCCCAACGGTTCACGGTTCGTCAAATATGGAACAGGAACCTCATTTAATGAAATATTTTTCAAAATAAATGTCAAACAAAATTCTTTTAAACATGGAAAGTTAGCACGAAATTGTAAATATTTATTCAGAAAGAACGGGATATGAGAGAGAGAAAAAAAAAGAGCAAACACTCTGCTTTTGTTACTATTCTTATGACAATCACGGAAGGAAGATGTTTACAGATGCGTTGTTTTTTACTTTTTTCATTCAGTTTTTACTCAGATAATATAAAACATAGGTTCCTTTTATACGGACGCGGTTCAAGATGTGTTACTAGATTAATATTATATCGATTATATGGGAAACCCTGCTTTATATGATGATATAAATATATTTTATGTCTTCAATGAATAAAATATTAGATTTTTAAGTTTTCAACTTGGAAATTTTTTATAATAAATTTAAAATTCTATACTTCGCCTACCAAATTGAAGAATAACTTTTCTTTTATAAGATGGAGCGATTTTTTTTTTATTTTTATTTTATTTTTTTAAAGTGAATTAACAGTTTGAATAGCACAAGTTTAAAAAAAAAAAAAAAAAGACTAGAAATGTATTGTTGGAGAAAAGCGAAACCAAACAAATTTGTCATTAAAATAGTTACATAATTCAAATAAACCTAAATAAAGAAAATTAAAAAAAAAAAAAAAAAGAAATTATATCATTAGAAAGAGGAAAGATTAAATTTGTTTGCTAATTTCATAGATAGAACCTAAAAAATAACCGAGTTATCGAGAGTTAAATTTTACAAAAAAAATTAAAAAAAATTTTTTTTTTTACCTGTTTTTTCACGATAAACAGGCCAGTTTCGCATTGCTATTAATAGGGATATTAATTAAGCATGTACATAAAGAGCAAAGAAGAATATACAAGACATTGAAGTGGAAAAGAAATAATACTCTGACTTGGAATAAAGTTTATAGGAATGAAATATATTCAAAATGTACTTATCTTTTGTGATGATTGTACGCCATTGAGAAAAAAATATTTCTGCAGTCAATCAATCTTGATTTCAGCTTTTCTTGCCATTGGCCACTCACATCCCTGAAGGATGGTTTTTTCTCTCAGGTAAAAATTGGATTTCCGATAAAGTTCAGAAATGTAATCTTACATTTAACAATTTTTTTAAAAAAAGCCGACTTGAACAACACTGAGCACGTTCTAGGTGATGTTGTTGAAATAGATGGAATATAGATGCTGAAAGGTGAGTTGGGATACCTTTTGCAGCAAAACAGGAAGAGTTTTTTACTCTTTGATGGCAAAATGAAGAACTGATTTTCTTTTAGTTTAAATTTCATTTGTGGAATAATGGTCGGCTCTCCCGATGGATCGGTTTTAATTTATCATTTGGTTTTTCTTATGTTGATCTTACAATGGGTTCCATTTGGGAAGTGGCTCCAATTCAAGTGATGCCACTTCCCTTTGAAGATCGGACAGTACACGTCTCCTGACTTTGTACTAACTGCAAATTAAATCTTTAATAAAAGATAAAGATTTTTTGATTAAATATCTTAAAAAAAAAAAAAATTTTTTTTTAATCAACACACCAGTATTACAAATGTGTTTGCTATATTTTGAATTTCATGAAATAATTACTGTAGTTTTTAATAGCTATCTGCATGATAAGCTAAATGTTGCTTTTTGGCTTGTAAAGCTTAAACATATCTATCTCGAATCTGACCCTTTCAGTAAAAAAAACGTTTGCTACGTGCTCTTTATAAGATTTAAGAAAGAATCCTCTAAAAAAGGATCTCATGTAAATCTAAAGGATTTTTTTTCTACTGGATACACGTTTTATCAATTTTTTAAAACTAAATTATTTACTAAAATAATTTTATTTCATTTTTTTTTTTTTTTTTCCAATAAAAACAATACGTGAATACATTCATCGTAGTTACTTACTCTCTCATGCAAATAGTAATTAGCATATTTTTTACGCAAATATCTCTCTTCTGTACTTGGTATAAATCTATATATCTATATCTGTTTCTAAAAAAAATTGTTTTAGTCCGTAACATTGAAAAAAATTCCAATATGAAATGAAAGACATCCCCATGTCTGCCCGCTTTTGGGTGGATAACATCAAATAGATGTTTTAGAATCAATTTACTTCATTAAGATGTGATTGATACACTGTACTTTACTTTATTATCGATATATAATTTAGATTCTATTGGTGTTCTCCTGGGTCTTTTGCCTAGGATCAAAGTGTAGTATCTGTTCTGCTACTACACTTTATCTTTGCTGTCTTCGGTCAGTGAAGGAGAAATCCTTTTAGAGTAAGGCAATTTAAATTTTTGTCCCAATTCAGTGCCCCTTTTTGGGGCGCTTGATTTTTCCCTACATTAAAACTAATCTTGTATCTGTCCTCGTTGCGAAGCGAGCAAATAGGACTTGAAGTTTTAAAGAAAATATTTTAATATAGTAAAAATAATAAGAATGAAATAAGGGATAATAATTTGAATTATTCGGACTACTATTCTCATTTTTTTTTTAGAATGTTTCGGCCGATGTAACCCCTGATCTTCAAGTGCATCTGTTTGAACTTGAGAATCTTTATACCGAACTCGTTTAAAATTGGAATTATCTGGATCATTCGGACTACTGTTCACAATCTCATCTTGGATGTTGTTCTCACGTTTCCATTAGCCATGACTGTGTAAAAGTCTTAAGTAATTGTATTCTGTACTGAGGATTGACCCTTCGACCCCCAGAAGAAAGTCGCTTAGAACTGATTATTATTTAGTACTTATATCCGTTGCACCACACGTTCTTGTAGAAATTCTGTACAGATTCCTGAGTT
This sequence comes from Sepiola atlantica, assembly GCA_963556195.1. NCBI lineage: Eukaryota > Metazoa > Mollusca > Cephalopoda > Sepiida > Sepiolidae > Sepiola > Sepiola atlantica. The sequence continues at coordinate 24,340,936 of OY744543.1, forward strand.
CTATATAAAAATTACCGAATTCAACAAGAAAGTCGGCGTTTACATCAGCTGAAATCTGAGAATAACATCTAAGATGAGAAAAGTAGTCCGAATAATTCAAATAATCTAATTTATCAATCCTCGTCTCAAAAATTCCAAACTTCCTAAAATAATTTTTGGTTCTGTTATAGATGACGCGCTTGATTTCCGTGACTTCGCGTCGACAACGATCGAGCAGGCGCCCGAGAGTTGCCGAGATAAAAACGCCAAGCGTTAATGGAAGACTTGCAGGCGATAATATAAGACTAATAAATTCAAAGAAAAAATACATAGATAAAAAGATAACAACCGAACAAACTGTAGGGTGGTGGTGTGGGGTTGTCAAATGAACCATTTTTAATCAAATGTGTAGAAAGAAATTTGGGGGGGGGGGGGGATTTTGTCAATGTTTTCTTCATTTGTTTCGCTGTTTTTCATCTTTTTTTTTTTTTTTTTTTTTCTTGCTAACATAAAACAAAGAAAGAAAAATGGGTTAGGGTTTAGGGCTCCCGTTCTTAGCGATAGCCAAACCCTGCATTCAAACTGCCAAGCTGTAACTGGAAAACTGACAGACGCTAATATAAGACGAATAAATTCAAAGAAAAAATACATAGATTAAAATAAATTTTTTTTTTTTTTTCTTTGTGAAATTAATTTTTTGGGGCGGGCGGGGGGGGGGGGTAAATTTTGTCAATATTCTTATAAGATAAAAGAAAAAAAAAATGATATTCCGTCAACACTCTGGCATTTTTGCGACCTGCTCGGTTGTTGTCGACACAAAGTCATGGAAATCAGGCGCGTCATCTATAACAGTACCGAATTTTCCTCCATTCCAGTTTCTACTTTTGGTAAATTCTGCTTTTTTTCTTCTCGAATAATACAAGATTCCAAACACTGTACAGCTTTGTTTTATAGTGTCTTAAACGTCTTGCTTTCATCTTGGTATTTATCTATCTCCCACAGCGGTAAGATGTGATATAAGGTCGGGAAAGTGGGATTTGAAAAGCTAGCGCCCTAGAGAAAGAAGAGCGCTCTGCAGACCTCTTTAATTATATTTGTGTGTTTCAGTAGTGCTCAGGAGGCACTCATTTTTGTTTTTTCTTTCCTCAGATAGCAGAAGGGGGATTGGATATAATAGGGCTCTGTAGGCCTCTTTAATTTTAAAAGTGCTCATTATCATAGATAGGACGGGTGTTTGGGAAATACCGGTACCGTGGGATGGCCAGGAAGACTCCTACAACCGCGTCTCCTTCATTCCTTTCTTCCTTCTTTCACACTTCAACAATTCCAAACCTACAATTATTCTAAACATTACATTTGTACGTTCTGTCGGATATTGACAAATTTTAATTAATCAAGGGAGGCACGAGAGCGTTCTATCCCTTAATAGACTTCAAAAACAGCCTATGCTGGAAATCTCATTTCTTTGATCAATCCTATCTCAAAAACCAATAAACAAAATTAGTTAAAACTTTGCACAAAATTTTTATTTGATAGGTTCTATAAGTGTGTAGAATTTACGCATCATTAGTCGAGGCAACCCAGAGAAATTCCAAAATACCTTATGAGAAGGCATTGTATTGAGGCATAGCCTTTACAAAAGTAGTGACATTCCATGAAAAATGGCAGTATACTGAAATCATATGCCCTTAATAGGGTTAAGATGAAAATGACTACATATCAACCAAACCATTTCCTTATCACATCACTACAGTATAAATCTCTATGCATGAGTGGATGAAGTGTGTGAGGTGCGCTGAAGAAAAATTCCTACCAGTAAAATACATAGCCCTGTTGTGCTCGCATACCCTTAATGACAATAAAAGTGTAAAAATTGGGGAATTTCCTTGCTTTTGTACATTTAGTGTATATGAATTTTCATCTTAACCCTATTAAGGGCATATGATTTCAGTACGCTGGCATTTTTCATGGAATTCTTTTATATTTCTCCCAGGCGACGCCGGTGGACGAGTCCAGCTAGTGTTTAATAAAGTAACTTTTAAAAAAGAACGAATTTGAAAAGAAATGAAATGATCAATCTATTTATTATTGACTAGTGATGCGACGATTCCAATATTTTTCCAAATTTCAATACAATTATTCTGTTCTAATTCCTGATTCCAATTCTTAAAATTGCCTTAAAATGTAGGAATTCATTGTTTTTGGGGTGATTGATTTAATGGAGAGCCCTCATCTACTTTTAAATGTAGATATCATTTTTTTTTTGATACGTATCTATAAGGCTATGATGTAGACAATCCTTGTCTCTCTGGTTGCGAAATGTGTCCGAATGAGAGCAGTGGATCTGCATTGGCTCAAAGTCTTCAACAACAGCTGTCTTTTGCTGCATTCTCTGCTGCCACCGCCGTGTGGATTGAATACCAAACTCAGCATCTCCGTCAACGACTGAATCTGGTAAAAACGAAAAAAGGTCAAAACTGACGGCAACAGAAAAAGAAAACCAGTTTTTTTTTGTTTTTTTTTTTTTTTTAAATTTATTTCATACGTTACATATTGATTAAAATGTGCATGGTCAAATTTGGTTGGATATTGCTGAAATTTCACGTGTTATTAAACGTAGATGACTAGTTCTACTGGAATTTGATGTCTGTCTATGACCACTAGAAGCAATGTTAACAAAGAATATTTCAAAGTTGATGAGGTTTTTCAACATATATCATTAAGTTTCATATAGATAATAGTTTAGGCATTTTGTTGGAGTGTGTCATATTTGAAACAAAAAGCATTTAAGGGTTAATATAGATAAACATTAACATTTTGTTAATTTTGATACTTATCTTCTAAATGTGACCGTAAAGAAAGGAAAAGAAAAAATAAATCAATTTGCCTTTTCACTTGCAATTTAGAATTTCTAAATTGTAAATTCATTTCTTCTTTTTAAACTCGAGATCGCAACTTGTTAAAAATCAAGTTGGTCTCTGTAAAGAAAGGAACATTTAAACACGAATGCTAAATATAAATGTCCCTTTTAAAAACCAACATGCAAATTAGTTAACCTTGCAACTGATATTGCACATACATAAACAGTATATAAAAAAGATGTGCATCTACTGCCTGAAGTTGAATTAACTTGCAATAAGGTGTTTCGATTTTATCGTTGGTGCGAGAAATTAGTCTGACATTTGCATTTATAAAAAGATTTTTCAAAAAAAAAAAATCTTTTTTTTATTATTATTATTATTTAAAAAAAATTTTTTTATATATAATATAGAAAGATGAGGGGGGGGGTATTCTCTTTCATGGTAAATGTAATGGTCGTCACTGCCATAAAAATATTTATTAAATAAAAAGTTAGTTTTAAAAATATACGTATCTATTTAATTAAAAGAAAAACCTTATTGGTCCCCCGATTTATAAAATCGGGGGACTTATGTTTTGAGACATGTCCGTCTGTCCGGATTTTTCTCCGCAACCATCCATTGAATTTCTCTGAAATTTTGCATGAAGTTGTAACTTTGGTCAGATTAGAAAGTGACATTCTCCGATTTTTGAAAAAAAAATCTGGTTAGCCTCCCAGGGGGTCAAAAGGCCCAGAAATGGCAAAAAATGACATTTTTTTGTCCCATAACTTTTCATCCATCCATTCAATTTCTCTAAAACTTGGTCAAAATGTGGAGGCAATTGTTCCTAATAGAAAATAAGTATCGCTATTCTTGGAAAAAATCTGGTTCGCGCTCCCAGGGGGTCAAAAGCCCCCAAAATGGAAAAAAAAAATGACCCTTTTCTCCAATAACGTTTGATCCATCCATCCAATTTTTCTGAAACTAGGCCAAAATGTAGAGGCAATTGTTCTGGATATAAAATGAGCATCCTTGACCTCAGAAAAATTCTGGTTCGCGCCCCCAGGGGGTCAAAAATGCCCCAAATTGCCCAAATTTATTGCATTTTACACTCGTCACATACAGAGGGGGATCCACTCACGTGCGGCTTGTTAATCATTGTGTTCAATGCAAAGCTTTTTTTTTTTTTTTAAACTATTCCAAAGTAATCTAATTTATCTGTATGTAGGTATTCATATAGAAACTTAACTGAAAGTTGTCATCTGAATTTAAAAATAATCTAACTGAAAATTTTAATTTAAGAATTTTATCCCTTTTTTTTTTTTTTCATTAAATCACTTTAATTAATATTGCTGCTATTAATAATAATATAAACAAAACTATTTGGTATATATATAAGAAAATAGGCGAATAAAATTACAAATGACTTATATACAGAATATCAGTATATTACAAACTTTTTTATAAAATAAATATGCAAATTAAGTATAGACATGAGTGTGTTTGAGTGTTATCCGATCACTATATCTAAATGAATGAATGCAAAAGTATTTTTAATTTATCACTCCTATATTATCAAAACTGATTACTGTTATCAATAATACAACAGTATTTTGAAATACTGTATATATCGTAAATGCGAACGGCCCAATGACTACTTTGGATGGCTCATTTGCATAATTATTTTTAAAACTGTTCATAATAAATCAATGTTGGGTGTTATTCGTTCATAATTTTATTCTTTCTATTTTTTGCATATATATGCAATATTTTTGTCGATAGTAACAGTAATTAATTAAAGTTATTTAATACAAAAAGGATAACATATTAAACCTTTCTTAAAATATTTGCTGATTAATTTTCAGGGGAGGTAATTGACAGTTATCTATCTTTGAATTTTTCTTTGTTTTTGGTGGAATTTGTAACTTTTTAGGGGCATTGTTATTAATTTGTATTTTTGTTGGGTACCTACAAAAAAATTCTTCTGAAGATGATCCAGCGTTTAAAAAAATGTTTCATTGTATGGCTTAAAATAAACACTGCCTTGAAACAGCTGTAAACAACTAATACCTTTGTGTATGCTCTTTATTTGGAATATGATTTGAAAAATTATTTAAATTATTTAAATTGTCATAGCTTTTTACTGAATTTATCCAGTGAATTCCTGGTAAGGTTTATGCAATTTTGCAAGTTATTCAATGTCAAAATCCTTGGTTATCAGAGACAGCCGAAGATCACTTTTACTTACAATTTCTCAGAGGCTGTGAGTTTTTGATAATAGCCCTACTCAAGTGGGTCAGATATTTGACAGGCAGTGGGTGGTAACTCTGTGGACCCTTTTATTGAATCTGTCTCCACTCAATCCCCAAATCTTAGGGTCTAGAAATAATTAAGACCATGTCAAACTTCAGGTTTAATGTTAAACTTTTTGTTACCTGAGCTGTCATGTTTTAAATACATTTTTTTTTCTTTATTTTTCAGAATGGCAATGAGCGTAAACAGAATTACAAACTGACAATAAGGCATAATGAACTCTTCCAAAAATATTATCAGGTATGTTACACTTATTTCTGCTTTTCTTTAGAGCTGAGTCAATTCACAGATGTAAAACCATTGTTTTGGGTTTGTTTTTTTTCTACAGAAAGGAAGAGAAAATTTTTATTTCTATAAAGTTTTAATTAATTATTAATTTTTTTACTTAATTATTTATTCATTTGAAATTTTAAAAAAAGCAAATTTTTTTTTTTTTATTTCAGGGTCTTGGAATTGTTCCTGAAGGTGAATGGAATGATTTTTATGAGACTTTAAAAACCAGCCTCCCAATCTCATTTAGATTTACAGGTCATAAAAGGTTAGCGCACACTTTGTTTCACATTCACTTTTTGAATCGTTTGCATTTGTTTATATCTGTGATTCTGGTTTTCTTTTGTATAAAAGTATTTATTCATTCATAGAAATAACGATTCTTTTAAAATTCTGTTGTCGACTGGCTTTCGTATTTTAGTCCTTATGTGCAATGTGACATACACGATGAATCAATTTTCCATTCGATTTCATAAATCAAATTTTCTTTATTTGTTAATTTTAAAATAATTGAGTCTTCATTTTTTTTACTTATGATCTGTGATTTCCTTTTTCCATTAAAGACAGTCGAAAGTATTGCTGAATATCATCAAAACCAAATACTTCGAAAAAATACTTGGTGCTGAATGTGAAGATGGACGACCTGTTGATCCACCAAAGTGTTTGCAGTGGTAAGTAATCTGAAATATTGCAATGCCTATGAATTTTGAAAACGATTCTAGTGTTTGCAGTGGTAAGTAATCTGAAATATTGCAATACCTATGAATTTTGAAAACGATTCTAGTGTTTGCAGTGGTAAGTAATCTGAAATATTGCAATGCCTATGAATTTTGAAAACGATTCTAGTGTTTGCAGTGGTAAGTAATCTGAAATATTGCAATGCCTATGAATTTTGAAAACGATTCTAGTGTTTGCAGTGGTAAGTAATCTGAAATATTGCAATGCCTATGAATTTTGAAAACGATTCTAGTGTTTGCAGTGGTAAGTAATCTGAAATATTGCAATGCCTATGAATTTTGAAAACGATTCTAGTGTTTGCAGTGGTAAGTAATCTGAAATATTGCAATGCCTATGAATTTTGAAAACGATTCTAGTGTTTGCAGTGGTAAGTAATCTGAAATATTGCAATGCCTATGAATTTTGAAAACGATTCTAGTGTTTGCAGTGGTAAGTAATCTGAAATATTGCAATACCTATGAATTTTGAAAACGATTCTAGTGTTTGCAGTGGTAAGTAATCTGAAATATTGCAATACCTATGAATTTTGAAAACGATTCTAGTGTTTGCAGTGGTAAGTAATCTGAAATATTGCAATACCTATGAATTTTGAAAACGATTCTAGTGTTTGCAGTGGTAAGTAATCTGAAATATTGCAATGCCTATGAATTTTGAAAACGATTCTAGTGTTTGCAGTGGTAAGTAATCTGAAATATTGCAATGCCTATGAATTTTGAAAACGATTCTAGTGTTTGCAGTGGTAAGTAATCTGAAATATTGCAATGCCTATGAATTTTGAAAACGTTTGTAGATTCCAGATTTTAGAGTTTGGAAGAAAAAGGTGATGAGAACTTTTGATAGACTATTTGGAAAAGATAAAATTACCTTTTGCGTTTACCTTTATTTAATTGAAAGAAGAAAAAAAATACCTTTTTCACTATTCAGTAAAGATACTCTATTCCTTTTTGTTCATAAATTTTTTTTTTAATCCAGATTCTTATACTTATGTATTCATTTATCCCTCCTGGTCAACCAAATGGTCATTTTTCTTCATTTATTAATAAACTTATGAAAATTGAGTGAGTTATCTGCCTTTGTTAATTGGATGGGATACTAGGTGACATTGGCTGCTAATTTAAATAATACTTGTTGAGCAGACCTGTTAGCCAATCACAATTAACTCAGAGTTGAAAAAGCCTGCATTCATTCGGCTGTTTGGTTTTTGAAAAAAAAATTTATTTTTACTGAATATGTCTAAACTACAAACTAAAAGTTTTATATCAAGATTATTCGGACTACAATTCTCATCTTTTTATTCACAACTTATGAACCTTTTAGTCAAACTCAAAAAGCTATACAGAATTTCAAACTAAACCTTTTATTTAATCCATGGGGGTTGATTGATCTCATTCTGTCAGCTGTGACCGAGTAGTAATGTTATTCTTAGTTATTATCATCTGTCGTAAGGATTGAATCTTCAACCATCAGAAGATTACTTTTTAACCATCTGAAGGTTGAAGATTCAATCCTTACGACAGGCACTAATAACTAAGAATGACAACAACGTTGTGAATATATAATTGTCAAAATGCAGTAAGCTGCATTTTCTTTTTAGTGGTGCATGCGAATGGCAGACGGTGCAGATGATAGATGCTTGGCCAGGGGGGGGGGGTATATTTTGGACCACACAGAATCTTATTTCTCTTCGAAATAGAATAAGTGCCTGATAAAATGGGAGTCGCGTTGAAATCAGAAAGTAATGTTCATAGATTGTCTCCATAATAATCCCCTGTCTGGTTGTTATCTCCAGTGGATATCTCAAGTAGCCAGTGCTTGGGTGGTTGAATGGTGATCACTGAGAAAGACCCGGAATCCAAGGTTTCCGGTTAGGAGGAAAGGATTCTAAGAGATGTGTGTGTGTGTTGGGGGGGGGGGGGGGTTCTGAGAATGACAATGAGTTTGTTTTTCAGAGATCTATAAAGCAGTTGAAGCTGGGTGTGTCTCCAGGCAAGGTGTCCCTATTTGGTGGTCTTAGCTAAAGTACTGTGTGGATCGGACTTATACATTACTTGGCCGGGGTAAAAGATCTCATTTTGCAAGTCTGCCATTCAACCTAAGAACACGAGTATCTTTTGTAGCCTCTAACAAATAAATCTGTTGCTTGTTATAAACTGGACTCATGGTTTTTACTTGGGATGAGAATTCTTTGTTGCAGTACTGACTGAATCGAGCATGCAGGTTCACGTAACAACCAAGATGAGATTAGTAGTCTGAATAATACGAATTATCGATCCTCATCTAAAAAAAAAAATTCCAAAACATAATTTTAAAGTTCGATATTTAACGTTTTGATATTCTCTGTTTGGCTCTTTGTTTTTTAATGTAAACTACAAAACATCACGTTTTATGATTTTTTTTGATTTTTTTTTTTTTTTTTTTTTTTTTTTTTTCTCCCTATTTTTCTTAGGTATCCAGAAGAAATGGCATGGCAGCTAAATTTCACCCGCAAAGAAGTACGTAGTACTCCTGCTTTGGAAAAACTTCATAGCTTCTTGGTTTCCGAGACTGAAAGTGTAAGTAAGATTCTCTGCATTTTCCATAATGCATCATTTTACATTTTACACTTGTTTCTAATTGCACAAGCTTAAACGTTGCCTTTTGCTCGGATTTCAAAGGTTTTCCCTGTCGAGAGCTACTTGAACTACTGGCTCGTATAACTAAGAATTTACAGGGTTAGGGTTGCAGCAAAATCTGACACTTGACAAAAAGGAAACGAAATACCAGGAGGTGCTGAGTAGCATGGTGAAGCCCTGGATGGACGAGATCGCCGACGGAAGCCCCTACGTCTTCCAGCGGGACTCTGCTCTTGCACACAAGGCCAAGACAACCCATAAATGGCTGCTCAACAATATTCCTCATCACTGGTGGCCAAACTTGTGTATACCCTCCTCATCTGACTGCATGCAACCCCCTTGATTATTTCTTTTGGGGCATGATCGAGGCCAAAACAAACAAACAAGCATGCCCACAACAGGGTCGACTCTCTGAAAGCTGCCACTGCCATCGTGAAGGTGTTTGTTACTATGGACAAGGACATGGTCGCCAAAGCGTGTAACTCATTTCGCGCCTGCCTTGAGATGGTCGTCTCCAGCGGCGGTTACATTGAATAATAATATAATACGTAACTCTAACTGTTGCTAAATAAACTGTCGGGTCTTAGTATATACAACTTTTGTTTTTTTTATTGCCTATTGCGTTTTCTTTTTACTGCAACACCCTTTATATAATAAAAGCCAAATTTGAATGAGTAAAGAATGGAAGATATTCTCTCGATGGACGGTAATGTAGACGAATATGAAAATACAATTTCCCTTACTCTCATGGCGATGGAGATAGCATGCTAGTACGATCTCTGACTGATGTCTAAATGGTTGGGTTTCAAATATCAGCTTGAAACACTTGCCAGATTTAGCCACACTGAAAGGCAATGATACAGCGAAATTGCTGTCTGTGGATGACTGTAAATGTCAGTGCAAAATGGCTTACAGAAAAAAAATAAAGCAAAGCAAAAAATAAAATATTTCGACCTAAGTCTGCTGTTTTTTTTTTGGATCAAAATAAGTATAAAAAATTTTTTTAAACGGTGCTTTTGTATTATTTGGGCAGATGAAATTTTCATCTCTAATTTAGAAGAGTCTGTTGAAAGGGGAGATAATTCAAACTTTTTTTTTTTTTGTAATCAAAACCCATAAGGAAAATGCAGCAAATTACTAAGAAAATAAAAATTTAAAAAAATGGTATTTATGCAGTTTACGGACCGGACTGAAATAATAACGTTATAATTTAGAAAGCCATTCTTAATGTGGGGGTGGTTGATTAACTATTCTGTTTATTAAATTGTTATGTTATAGTACAGAATAGTTAATCAACCAACCCCACCTTCCCATGTTAAGAATGGCTTTCTGAATTATAACATAATTAATTCAGCCCGGTCCGTAAACTGCATAAGTACCATTTTCTTTATGGGTTATGGTTACAACAACAAAACAAAAAAAGTTTGAATTAGCTCCCCTTTCAACTTATTCTTTTAAAATGAAAATGAAAAATTCATCTGCCCCAATAATACAGAAGTATCGAAAAAAAAAATGAATGAATAGACTGGAGTTAATGGTGAATATATATATTATTTTAATTATCTGATTACGAATTAAAAAAAAAAAAAAGGAATGTTTAAAAAGATTTTTATAAAATTCTAATGAATTACTATCTATGTGTAGTGTTATCTCCTAAATCAAACTGTAAACTGTTTAATACAAATGTCGAGTGTGAGGGAGATAACACAACTTGTCTGTTAGTCTCCAGTCGGCAAAAGAATCGTTTCCATTGGTACAACGAGCAAGACAGCTTTTTTGTTATAAATAGAATGCTTTATTTCTTTGTTAAATTTGTTTACAAATAACCATACAGGTCTTTGACCTGCACAAGTTTGGTTATAACGTCTTGTTTTTCTCCATGAGTCTTTGTATTTATCAGATTTTCTTCTCTCTGCTGGGCACCAGAAGACACCGATGTCAGCTTTGTCGTAAATGCTTGTGACCCAATTCTTGATCACAGCTTTCTCCAACGATACTATTATGTCGATTATGCTTTTTGACCTATTGATGTCATGGACAAGGAATGTTTTCCCTTCGTCACTTCTTTCCAAAATAATTTTTTTTTTTTTTTTTTGCCTCAAATCCATTTGGAAATTATCTGGAGATTAATTCTTGAATTTTTTAATTTTTTTCTCTTTTAGGGAAATATCAGTCGTCAAGAAGCCGTAAGCATGATTCCGCCTGTTTTATTAGACGTAAAACCACATCATAAGGTTTGTTATTATTCACCTTTCATTTCTTCTTTGGTTTTCAGTTCCGATTTATTGTTTCTTCAAAATAACAATTTCATCTTCATATTGATATGAAGAAATGAAGTCAAATATTGAAATAGAAAATAATTTATCACTGACAGAAATGTATCATGCTGCCATGAGAAAGTTTAATCGCAAAACCCTAAAAGATAAGTTTGGGCATTCCGGGCACTAAAGGAACACTAATTCCAAACAAAGAAGGCATTCTCTAAAAGAAATATAGATATCATTATAGACAACTCCACATTTGAAGAACTTCATCCAATATTACAATGATGAAAGTGTTTCAGGTTTTCCTGGACTTCCAGGATTTCAGATGGAAGCTGAAGAAAACAGAAAACTTGAAGATCAAAGAGATGAGATCTCGACAAAGTCAACTAAAATAAAAATTCACCAACCAGCACAAAAGATAAAAAAGAAAATGATGCCTTATATTTCATGTCAAACTTTTCAGGGGGGAAAGTGCGGGTGTGTAGTAAAGTTTCATATAATTACCACTTTAATATCACTACAAAATATTTTCAGGAGTTTTTGAAAATTGTCACTTTCATTTATGACATGTAAACAAATGAAATAACCAATGCAATAAGAAACCCTAATATGGGCAAAATCTCAGAGATTCATCATCATCATCATCATCATCATCCATTTTATTATGTTATTTTCCTTGATCAAGTTGTCTGACGTTTTCTGACAGCCTGCAGTCTCAGACGAGCTTGGTGGTATTGAGAATTGATTCTGTTCAGATTCCACTCTTTAAGATCCTTGTTGATAGTGTACCAAGCATTACAAGTTGATTTTTTTTTTTTGCAACTAATTTTGTTATTTTATCAACTTGGGTAAATAGAGCTGTGCAAAAGAAAGAAAAAAAAATTGTGTTTTCTCATTGAACAAATTAAAGTCCGATAAAATTGAAATAAAGTTTTATTATACTTTTAATTCTCAGTCCCTATTTACTTGCTTCCCAACAAGGGCAGGGTTAGAAAAACAAGGTCTGTTTTTAATGTGGGAAAATCCGGCTCCTCAAAATTGGATTGGGACAACAACAAAATTTTTAATTGCCTCAGTCTAGAAAGATTTCTCCTTCACTAACCAAGGACAGAAACGATGAAATGTAGTATCAAAACAGATACTACACTTTACTCCTAATGTTACATAGTCTTTAAATTCTCGTACCTTTTCTTCTTCGTCGCGGAAGGGATGTCGTCTCGTGGTTGAGTTCCCTCTTCGTTTCTGTACTGCTGTGAACATCGCCATCCGCTGTGTCTGCAACAAAAACCTTCATACCACGATTCAAGAGGAAAACGAACTTTTAAATTTTGATTCTGTTTTATTCAGGCGTCGGTCTTCCGTCGATCTTGGAGATGTTTCACCAACGTTAAGGGAGAGACCAAATTACTACTCTATCGTAGTTAATTCTTAGCTTAAGTCCTTAGCCATTCGAGGAGGGGGGGGGGGGGGGAGGAATCTCATGCCTGTATTCTCTTAGAGAATTTAATTCCCCTAATCATTTGAAGACTACATAAAGAAATCGTCTGTTCGACCTGCTTCCAAAACCCAGACTGGCAAAACTCTGTTTCCTACACAAAAGTCCGTGACGTCACAGAACCCCTATGCGCAGGTGCACCTTGACCCTTGACCTGAGGTCTCGTCAACGTGGTGACCCTGTCAACGTCTGTGAACTCTGACTGTGAGAACAGCACTATTTTGCACTCGGTTGTACGGATTCACCCACACTAAATCGCGCAAGCCAAACCAAACGATCTCCCCACATACGTCCACTTCAAAATGCGTCTGGCCTCACAGGGCCATTATTCAACACTAACCAAAAGGCCAAGGAGTATTTTGAATGTCTAAGCCAGACTTATAAAAAGTATATTTTATATAAAAACCAAAGTTCTATGAATCGGGTGCATTATATATCAAAAAGAATTGTTTAGGAACTAGTACTTTTGTCACTAGCGATCTCCATATTCTCCAACAGGCATCACTACGTCCCTATGTGATCCACGTTTACTCTGTGGAATTTCCGTGTTAAAAATCAAGTCAATGTTTTCCTTTTCCCTTCTCTACAGGTGCTGGATTTATGTGCTGCCCCAGGTTCGAAGACTGCACAACTTATTGAATACTTACATGCTGGTGATGATAAGCCTGTTCCAAGTAAATATTGTTTTAACTTTTTCTTTATCGTTAAAATGTAATATTTGGGGGGATTGTAGTAACTTTTCTATCATATATATATATATTTATATAAAGAAGGAAAGATGAAGATAAAAAATTACATAAAATTGATACAAATTTTATTACATCGAAAGTTCAGATGCAAGGAGTTACACTGTAACTCTTTGCATCTGAACTTTCGATGTAATAAAATTTGTAACAATTTTATGTAATTTTTTATCTTCATCTTTCCTTCTTTAAATTGATTGTTCTACTCAACGTATTGAGCTTTACTTTATCACGATAGATCACTTTAACGATACTTCACTTATCGTTAATTCTATTATTATTATATATATATATATATATATATATATATATGTCAATGTTTGTTTGTATGTTATAGAAATCAATATGTTAACAGTTAGACCATTGAAATAAGTTACAATAAGAGTTTAAAGACACCCCACCCCCACCAAATTAAATTTTCTTTTAATTCCATCTGGGGTCACTAGGGACAGTTATCGGTTAGGACCATAAAATAACAAATATATTAGGACGTAATGAACAAAATTCAGTTTTTTAAATAGATTGTTTTGTTTCATAAAACAAAAGTAACATTAAACAAAGAATATTTCAGTGAAGAATGTAATAAAAAAAAAAAAAAATTTAAACATTTAAATTATTTTTATTGATATTTTTTAAATAATTAAATAAAAAAATAAATTTCTCCCGTATTCGTTAAAGCAATTTGCATTTTTACAGCTGCAAGATCTTTTTCCCCTTCCCAGGTAAAGACTTCGAACACGTTCATTTCTTGTTTTATTTTTTAAGTAATACTTGTGCGGCTGACAAGAACAAATCGACTATTACTGTTGGATTTAAATTCATACAAAAATCAGGACTTTTTTTTTCTTTTTCTTCTTTCAAATTAAAACTTTGAACACATTCATTTGTAGCTTTATTTCTTGAAGTAATTTTTTCTTTGCGATGATTACATTAAATCAACTACTGTTGAAATTAAATTCAAATAACTACGCGTTCATATGTGGTTATTACTTTAAAAAAAACTCAACAGTAAAATATCAACTCTTTTTTACTTGTAATGTTGCCAGTAAGAAATCGACTGTTATTATTCTCCACCCCAATCCTTGGGCATCACTGGGCGCTGTACCTGTATAATATATTTTAGGTGAATCATTGTGACGGATTACTCCATGAGTGGCAACCATACCCATCATCAAATTTCCATTTTACTCATAACTAGGAATGAGGTGGTTTAAATTTTTCCTTGAGAGTATTAATTTGTTCTTGAATAAATAAGACATAATTTTAACTCATCTTGCCGATTTTTTTTTTTTTTTAGTCGGCATCGATAATTGTTACATTACTTGCGCACTTTGATGAATTTAGAATTTCTGCTAGCTTATGTACAGTGATGAAAGTGTTTTTGGTTTTCCTAGGATTTCAGATTTTTGGGAGATATAATCGAAGGCTTCAAATAAATATGGTAACAACCTAGTGAATTCACTATAACATTCCATAAAGAAAACTTTAATAAATTTACTTTCTGGTATAACAACAATTAAAACATTCCCGACTAAGTATACAACTAATATTACTTTAAATCCTTTAATAATTGTAATTAAATTAGGTATTAAGCTAACTAATTAATAGACAATTTAAATTTATAAACCTCAGTGAAGGGTTGTGTTGTTGTAGAATATAGTAAGTCAATTGAACTAAATTATAGTTAATAATTAAACTAATAAATAAATTGCTATTGATGAATAATATATGTAATATATGTTTAGTAAACACTGATTGAATTTTCTAATTAACGGGTTTGAGTATAAACATGAAGGAGCTGAGATGTATGGGTGGCATTTAACAACTAAAAAAAAAAAAAAGCTAAGTGTTTAAATTATTTTTACTCTGAATTTTTTTTTTTTAATTAATCCATGTATTAACATGCTATGAGAATCTAGCTAAATAATCTTTCTTTCCAGGATACTTGACTGTTCAAAACTTTGTATCTTTTTTCTTTTCTTGCCTACATTCTGCAGGGGTCACTTGAGTTCAAGTTTGAAAAGGGGTGGGTGGGGGTAGTTCACTAGCGAATGTAGGTAGGGGATGAATATCGTCCAAACTAAGCATGCTAGTCTGGTTAAAGACACATTTCATATCTGCCTTAGCAGTGAAGAAACCGAAACCTCGTTCGGGGTTGAAAGAGAGGGGAGTGAGGGAAACCTATCTTCAACTTACTGTTTCCTTCTTAGTATGCAATTGAACTTATTCTATCTACATGTGTATATATATATATATATATATATATATAATATATATATAATGTATATTATATGGATTTTTTTTTTTTTTACCCCTCTCGGAGTGTTGGACCCGTAAGACCTCGTAAGGCTATCCATCTAAGAGAAGGAAATCTCTGACAAAAAAACCTTCTTCCAGTTACTCACGCCGTGGCAGAAAACTGTTGGGGGAGGATGGCTTCCTTAGTCCTGATCGACAACCTTCCTAGAGTTGGAATCTCGAACAAAGTATCCGGTTTGCAAACCTACAATTGCTTAAGGAGTAGATAGGTTCTGCCTATCGCCGGCCCTTGCACTCCTTCTTTGTTTATTAGTCAGGCGCAGAGGTAACAGCGCTGGGACGCCTCTAAACACTCAGTGCCTAGCCTTGTTTCCTTACTAGGACAATGAACGCCGTTCTCTTTCTCTCTATTTGGGCAACTCGGGGAAAGTTTTTTCGTTAGTAAGTCTTACATGACCAGTCTGGGTCTCTCTTGTTCCGACAGGTTGAGGGTACAGGTTAGACAGCTTGTCTGGCTGCTGTTTCCGACTGACAGGACAGGAGCCCAAACTCTTGGGTAGCGCCAAGAACGGCTGCTCCATCATCAGTTGCATAATACCGTGGGTAGTTGTATGTGCCATGTCGCGCATGGAAAGGGACCCTGCAATTATCTACGGTGGGCTTTCCCGAGGCCACAACCCCCATGGACCAGGTCGTGACTAATGGACTGGTTGTGTGAGCTTATTGGCACCAAGCAAGTACCCACCTTGGCCAATCCACTCTATAATCAAATCAAACATGCCATTACAAAGAAATAAAATCAAACCTAAACCAGACACCCAAACAACACTTTCGCCTCCGCCCTTGAGGCTTGCATTCTCAAATATCCGGGGACTTAGAACCAACATCAACGACGTAGAAACCTTTCTCCTGACAAACTCCCCGGATATCCTAGCTCTTAGTGAAACTAACCTCCAATCCTCAATCTCTTCTCACCACTTTGACATGACTGACTACCTCCCACTCTACCGTAAAGACTCTGACAAACACATGCACGGGCTAGGAGTTTATGTTCGGAACACCCTCCCGCTGACTAGAGAACATAGGTTAGAATCAGATGACTACGACTACATGTGCTTTAGATTGACTTTACATCACAACGTTAGTTACTTATATTTCCTATATCGCTCCCCGTCGTCCCAGGACTGTACTCTGCTAAACTCTGTCTCTGAAAGCATAGATAGAGCACTCTTAATAGACTCGAATGCCCAGATACATGTATTTGGGGATTTTAATGCCCACCACCGCGACTGGTTGGGATTCTCCAGCCTTACTGATGCAGCCGGCAACTCTACGTATAATTTCTCCTTAGCTCACTCCCTCTCTCAGACTGTTGATTTTCCGACCCGCATCCCCGATCGTGTGGATCAACAAGCCTCACTTCTAGACCTCTTCTTGACCTCAATACCCGAGGCTTGTGTGACGAAAGCTCATAGCCCACTCGGGAATGCTGATCACATTGTGCTAATGATACATATCACACTAAAAAGTCGTCCAAAAGCTGATGAACCGTTGCTCAAAACAACAAGATACTACGAGCAAGCTGATTTTGAGTCAATCAGAGACCACATCAGTGACGCCCCATGGCGGGAAACCTTCTTACTCCCTGCCAACCAGTGTGCAAACGAATTAACTGAATGGGTCAAAGCAGGCATTGAAGCCTATGTCCCCATGCGAAAATTCTTTAGCAAGCCCCACTCTCCTCAATGGTTCACTTCGGAATGTGCAGCTGCCATTTCTGAGAGGCAACAAGCATTCCGTAAATTCGGCCGCAATAAGTCAGCTACTAATAGGCATAAATTTATAGAGTCAAGAAACAATTGCAAGGCTGTGATAGGCGAAGCGAAGAGAAGGTATAATGAGTTAACAAAAAAACGCATCCAGTCACAGAAACTAGGTACTCGCGATTTCTGGAAAATCTACAATAGTGTAGTGAATAATGGTCAATCTACGATTCCCCCACTTTCAAACCACAATGATATCGTTTGCACGGCCACTGATAAGGCTGAACTACTCGCACAGCGTTTCGCTTCTAACTCTACTTTAGACTCGGGTAACCACCCTCTCCCTGAATTACCATTGCGGACTGAAGCCACACTTGATAACCTGGTCATCACCCCATCCCAGGTCAGAGACATTATAAAAAGCCTTGACACCTCTAAAGCTTGTGGGCCTGATCTTATACCTGTAGTAGCAATAAAGAAATGCTCTGCTGAACTGGCCCCTGTTCTCTCCAAACTCTACAACAAATGCCTAGCTGAATCTTGCTTCCCCGATAGCTGGAAAATTGCCTCTGTGGTACCAGTCTACAAGAATACTGGGAATAGAACCGACCCTCAGAACTACCGCCCAATCAGTCTACTGCCGATCTTTGAGTCCTTAATCAATCTAGCGATAGTACGTCACTTAGTTAATGCTAAACTTCTATCCGACCGCCAGTATGGGTTTAGACAAGCACGATCTACTGCAGACATCCTAACGGTCATCTCTGAACGCATGTATCATACTCTCGACAAGGCAGGTGAAGCTAGGGCAGTAGCGCTTGATATATCCAAGGCCTTTGACAAGGTATGGCATAAAGGGCTTCTCCTGAAAATACGCTCATACGGTATTACTGGGCAACTACTTAATATAATTAGATCCTTCCTAAACAAAAGAAAAATCCAGGTTGTCCTCGATGGCCGTTCATCTAAACAACATGACATAAATGCTGGTGTGCCCCAGGGATCTATTCTTGGACCTTTGTTGTTCCTGATCTATATAAACGATCTCCCTGATGACATAGTGTCTGAGATCGGTTTATTTGCTGACGACACCACGCTTTACTCTCGCCATGTTGGCAAAACGGACGCGATCATATCTGAGGCAATGGCTGCATCCTTAGAAGATGACCTCCAGGCTGTAGTGGATTGGGGCCATAAATGGTTGGTGACTTTTAATGCCGCAAAGACAAAGCTCCTTTCCTTCAACAACTACAAGAAGCCTCTCCAACCACCGATTGCCATGGCAAATAACACCCTACCTGAGAGTTCATCATTCAAACTCCTTGGCCTAACCTTCACAGGTAACATGAATTGGAACACATACATTGAAGACATTGCCAAGGCTGCCGCAAAGAAGGTTGGCTCCCTCTACCGTGCTAGTGGACTCCTTACACCTGACATTATCCTGTATCTCTACAAAGCCACCATTCGCCCATGCATGGAGTATTGTTGCCACATCTGGGCTGGTGCATCATCTACTAGTCTCTCCCTCCTTGACAAAGTCCAAAAAAGAGTAGTCAACCTAATAGGTCCCTCACTGTCAGCTAAGCTCCAGCCCCTGTCCCATCGCCGCAATGTAGCATCCTTGTGTTTGTTTTACAAATACTTCAATGGATTATGCTCCGATGAGTGTGCTGCTCTGGTACCCCCTCGACGTAAATTCACTAGACTAACTCGACATTCTACTAAATCTCACTCATTCACTGTGGAGGTCCCCAGATGCCGGAGAGCATTCTACTCAAATAGCTTCTTTCCTCGTGCTGCTGGCCTCTGGAACTCCCTCCCTGCCCCCTGTTTCCCCGACAGTACTGACATGCAGAAATTTAAAACTAATGTAAACAGACACCTCGCTGCTCAGATCCCAATTTAAGCTGAACCACCAATCCTTCCCCCCCTTTTCCTTTTTTCTCAGTAGCCCCTTACGTTTACAGTGGCGTCCTGCCTTGTTTGGGGTGAACCATGTAAAAAAAAAAAAAAAAAAAAAAAAAAAAATTGAAAGAAAAGAAGCTGAAGAAAGCAGAAAACTTAAAGATCAAAGAAACCTCCTTACTAAAATTAGGGGTGGGACGTAATGGGTGAAAATTTCAGATTCATGCGAGTATTTTTTTTTGTATTCATTTATACATAAATAACACTAAACAATCAAACATTTTGAAAATTTTGCAAAATTCAGAAGGTGCAGGCCACTAGTTTTTGGCTATTTTACATTCATGAAAATCCTTTCACAGCCTGAAAATGGTCCTAAATTAAAGTGCTATATCAGATTTAACCATCTATATCCATTCATAGCTTTTGAGGATGTTTTAGGACCTGCAATGTCACATGAAACCACTTTTTCACCGAAAAATGATGGATTTTGAGTCCCGTGGAGCCCTAACGGCTATTTTTGGCCTGCACCTTCTGAATTTTGCAAAATTTTCAAAATGTTTGATTGTTTAGTGTTATTTATGTATAAATGAACACAAAAAAATACTACTTGCATGAATCTGAAATTTTCACCCATTACGCCCCACCCCATCTAAAATAACAATTCACCAATTAGAACAAAAAATGAAACAGCAAAAATGATGAAACCGCAAAAATGAAAATTGTCAGAAATTTACTAGCTGAAGAAGTTAAAAAAAAAAAGAAGAAAAAAAAGAAAGTCAAACATATGTAGTGTGAAATAAAGTTTTATCTTTTCTAAAAATGTACTTCAATAAAGTTTTTTTTTTTTTTTTTTTAATATTTTATTTTGAATCTTTTTTGGAAGTTATTTTATAATTTCAACATAGATCATCGTATTACAAATGATCTTCATTTTTAGTTAATGTATCTACTGATTTCACAAAAGTATGGTTTTGTTATTAACAAAGATTAGCTTTTCCAATTGAAATTTATGTAATATTTGAAGCTCAGATAACACACCACAGCTTTCTATTTTATGTCAATTTTTTTTTCATGGTGGGGGGGGGGGCCCACCTCCTCCTAGTAAACTTTAACATAGTCACCATTTTTATATCAATACAAAATATTTTTAGTGTTTTTTGAAAATTGTCACTTTCATGTATGTATATAAAATTGCCAGAAATGATACCTTCTCTGGGGTATTAGTGTGCACGTTAATAATTCTGACACATTGTTCGATACAAAGTGAGACAAAAATACTACAATGTTGGTACTATGAAGGAATTATTTAATGACGTAAGGGTTGAAATCGTAATCGTTTTGAAGACATTGGGGTTATAACCAAAAATCCAATGCCTATTAATTCAACAAACCAAATTAAACTGCTTTATGGTTAAATGGAAAGTAATTAGTTGCAGACTGTTTATTCACGAAATACGAAAGAAATTAATCTGCAAATGATCTGTATACAAGATTGAATTTGTTAAATGTTTAAAAAATATTATGAATCTCAAGCATAAAATCCTTTTAACAAAAAATGGAGTCTGCATTGAATAACCCAAAAGAGGTTTATATGACGTGAAACAAAACAAACAATATTACACATCTGGCAGAACCTGAACTTGGTTCAGTTTCAGTCAACAACCAGAAACGCAACTTATACAAAACTCTTTCTGAAGATTTTTCTAAAATTGATCACTTTTTTTCTTTATATTTTGTCAAGATATCTTTTTATATTGAAAAATATGCAATTTTATTTATACTTACAAAAATATCACAACACAAATCAACTCAAAATAATTTTTAGCATGACTAATATTTTGTTCTGTTGGAAAGTGAGTAAGACAAATATGAAGAAATAAATTGATGGAAACGATTCAACAATAATAAATGAACAATTTACAACTGGGAGAATTACTATGAAATGAGGTTTTAATTAGTTTATTCATTTGTATCTTAATCGTCTTGAAATCATCTCTTTCTCTCTCCTTCCTATCTCTCTTAACCTTTCAGCCTGCTGGACCATCAATGATCGAATAAATCATTCATCTTCTAAGATATGCGAGTAAGATTTTACATAAAGAAATTGGTGCTTATGCTGATTAGCGGCCTATGAAAAAATTATTTTTATATAAAAACAATAATATATACTTATTAAGCATTATATTCTTACTCACTGTATGAAAAAGTAGAAAAAATTATCCACTAGACTTTAATTACAAGTATTTTTCCATTCTGCGTATCATAACAGCAACTCATTCAGTAAGCCTCCATCTTGTTTTTTAAGAAGATTTGAAGAGCAGATAACTGAAATCTTCTCGCATATCAGATAAAATATTATTGACTTACTTTTTCATGAATTCTAGCTTTTTTTATTCAGGGTCAAATGTTTGAACACTTTGTGCACCCTTTGTCAGAAATGTTTCCTGTTTTCAACATCACGCCAGATTTATCTAAGCAAATATATGTTGCAAAGTTATTATTGTTTCTATTTTCCAGAGGGTTTTGTTGTAGCTAATGATATCGACAACAAACGATGTTACATGATGGTCCATCAAGTGAAACGTCTGCAGAGTCCTTGTTGCATTGTAGTCAATCATGATGCAGCAACAATGCCAAATTTAAAAATTAACTCCGATGTAAGTATTTAGCATTTTGCTTTTCTTTTTTTTTTTCTTTCCTTCCTTCCTCTAAATATTTTCTTGAAACATCTAAATAATGTTTTAAAATTTTTGAATTGAAGATAATTTGGACTACAATTCACACCTTCATTATTATAATCACAACGTTTGGCCTCTGACATTCTATAAGACAATATTACCATTCCCGACAATTGCAGTATTGACTTACTCCTCTCCAGGAGTTAGGCACAAGGCCAGTTTTTATCTTACTCCCACAAGTAAGATGTGACCCAAGGTCGGGTCGAGAAAGTGGGGTTTAAAAATTGCCTGGACAGCCCCGTCGGCATTCCCCGGTAGGGGCGTCTCAGACAGTAAGCAATAAACTTATTCCTCCCCAAAGAGGGGAGGCGAAGCCTGGGAGGGTGGACCTCTTAGAACTGCACAGGACAAACCCATAGGCCGGCGTAAATCAAGCCCCGAAGGCCAAGACAATACCAGTCTATGGGGTGCAGTATCCATCGAAACAGATACTACACTTTGATCTTAGCCAAAACCCAACATTTGTGCCATGGTTTTCTTCTCCTTCATTTTCTCTTCTGGCCGTGTCGCCTTGACGATCAAGGAGGGCACATGAACTGGTTTACAAGTTGGGTACAAAAACAACGCACACTCACAAGACAGAACACAAACTCTGATACATTGCAATGAGAATAATCTATGGATTAAGTAAAGAGTTCAGTTCAAAGTTCCTATAAAGGTTTCCAAATTTAAAAAGATACACACGAAGGTCAGAGACTACATCGTCCCAAACATTGTGAATATAGCAACCAGGATGAGAATAGTAATCTGAATAAAACACATGTATCATTGTGTTTCTAATCTCATGTCTCAAGAGATTTTTAACTTTCATTTTTGTTTCGCACGTTGTTATTCTTATTTGTATTGACACATTTTACACTGTTCTGCAGCTACTAACACAAGAACTTTCATCCATTCTTTCAATGTGACTAAACCAACAGAGTCTCCTGTTTTGCACACATCTATATAGTTCAGATTTAATCTTCCTCTGAGGTCATCAGGGGAAGATTAAGACTTGCATTACACATCCCTCGTATCGTTCTCATATCATTTCTCTCCATGGAATGCATATCCTCAACACTCTTTGGCGGTACACGTGTCTGATAGACTCTTCCCTTGCTCGATAGTAGTAACAGAATACTTCTGGCTATATTTTTTATGCCCATGTTTTTGGTTTGGAATAGATGATCTTCGGTGAATAATTATTTCAAGAATTCTAACTTTTTTACTGTTTACTTTTTGTATTCTTAAAGAAATAATCAAATTAAAAAGTCAGTTATTAAAAAAAAATCTTTTTATTTAAAATTATCTTTTTTTAATTTTCAGAATTGTCGTGATCTTGTCAGTTATGATAGAGTTTTGGCTGATGTTCCGTGCAGGTAAATTTAATTTTTATCTTAAACTAGCTGACTCTGCCAGCTCGCTATGGTTTGCAAACTTTGCTGCTTGAAATATTGAAACATTAATTTAAAATAATGAAAGTGAACGCGCTTCAATAATAACGCATGCAAATTTATTTTATGAGAAAGGAAGGCGTGATTCTAATCTTTGTAATGAAAGAAAGAGTAATCATGTATGCAAATTTAATTTTATGAGCAAAGAAGAGGAGGCTTAATCTTAATAACTGATAATAAAAAAAAAAATAATAAATTTTTTTTTCACTTTTAATGCACAAAATAGGCATGCAGATGCTCTATTTACAGATTCAGAGGAGAGAGATTAGTTTGTTTTTTGAAGTAAAGCTTATTTTGCATATTTAAAAGAAAAAAAATCTTTTGTAAAACCTTATATTTGTCCTATAAGTAAAACTCTTCTTTTTTTTTTTCTTTTTTTTTTTTTTCTTTTTTGTAAATTTTACCTCGATTAGTTTTTCGGCTTTTACAGTAAGATTTACCTTGCGTGTGACGACAACAGTAGGAAATCAATTGTTATTGATAAAAATAAATTACTTCTCCTCGGGCACGCCGGGTTGCCCTGCTAGTTTCAAATAATAGACATTCCATTCATAACTTTTTTGTAAACACAAAACATTAACATTTTAGTAACTGCAAAACAGATTTATTTATCTTTTGTGACCTACCGTAAGAGAAAGAGAAAAAAAATCAATTTGCCTTTTCACTTGCAACTTATTGAAAATCAAGTCGGCCATCTCTAAAGAAAACAGCATTCAAACACAAATGCAAAATATTTTTTCATGAAATCAAATAATATTGCGAAACAACTATTTAAAATGAAAACAATAATTGTAATTTAAAAAAAAACAATAACAAATAATACTTAATTAATAAAATCTCCTTTTTTCAAAACCAATATGCAAATTAGTTAACCCCGTGACTGATACTGCATATACATAAAACAGTATATAAAAAGGATGGTGTTTCTACTGAATAAGTTAAATTATAGTAGAGGGTTTTGACTACCGTTCATGCGAGAAATAGGCCCAACTTTCACATATATTGATAAAAAGTAAATTCGTCACATCGCAATTTATTGATTTAGATTTGGAAAGGTGTGAATTATTTTGAAATTCATCCATTTAAGAATTTCTTTGCTTTAGTTCCCATTTATTTATGATTAAAATTTTCTTTTTAGTGGTGATGGAACTTTACGTAAAAATCCTGATGTCTGGGACACTTGGCATCCGGCACATGGATCAAGTTTACACGGGTAAGTTCTTTGTGGAAATGTTCATGTAATAAACTAATTGAAAATGTCATGTCATATATAGACTTAATGAAAGTTTCTTAATCAATAAAATCTCGGGGTATTTTACTTTTTGCTGTTATGAGCACACAATAAAAAGTACATAGTAGTGATCATAATTCAATCCCGAATAATGTTGGGTCTTCCTGCGTATGTATAACAATATTGGTGCTTGGTCAGTGCTTCGGCCATACGGAAAACTTATTTATTCATGAAAACAACATCATGTACTTACTCAGTGGTATTTTATTGTTCAATGTTGAAAAAAGTAGGAAAAATTATCTGCTAGAACTTTAATTACAAGTATTTCCCATTTTACGTATCGCTTCGATGAGTATGCCTCCATCTTGTTTCGTTGGACACAAATCAAGGGCAGATAACTTGCAAGGGCAGATAATAACGCGATTAACGTGATTTGTGTCCAACGAAACAAGATGGAGGCATACTCATCGAAGCGATTGCTATAATACGTAAAATGGGAAAATACTTGTCATTAAAGTTCTAGTGGATAATTTTTCCTACTTTTTTCAACATTGAACAATAAAATACCACTGAGTAAGTACATAATATTGTTTTCATAAATAAATAATTTTTCCGTATGGCTGAAGCACTGAACATGCACCACAATATTAATTTTAAATAAATAATATTAAATTATTTTTACCTACTTACGCCAGTGTTTCAAGCTTTCGCTCATCAGTGTAGAGATGATGATCTCAGACGGTTGCATGGTTCAAACCTCTGCCACAGAATCAACCTAGACTCCACAAGCAAGCACCATAACCATTAGGCCATGAGACATTACCACATTCAAGAAGGGCATTTAAGTTTTATTTATGCGAGCGGCGGCATATCTAGAAAGACTGACTGAAGATTCTATGAACGTTGTCGAAATATGCCTTATAGCTACGTGTCAGTCTATTTTTAACTTCCCCGAACATGGCTCAACTTTAATCTTATTGAAGGGGCTTATAACAATATTAATTTTAAATAAATAATATTAAATTATTTTTACCTACATACTCCAGCGTTTCAATCTTTCGCTCTCATCAGTGTAGGGATAATAATCTCAGACGGTTGCACAGTTCGAACCCCTGCCACAGAATCAACGTATATATATATATATATATATATATATATATATATATATTATATAATGTGTGTGTGTGTGTTTCAGTTGTACTCTTCACAGAGAGTCCACCTCTTCAGACCAAAGAAGACGAGGAAGGACTTCCTTGTCTTCTTTGGTCTGAAGAGGTGGACTCTCTGTGAAGAGTACAACCGAAACATGTATGCACATAAATAAAAATTTATATTAAAGAAAAGCTCTACTTGTTATTGAGCACTTTTTATAAACACTGGAGTTTCAACGGATTTAAATCTACAGAAACTAATACAATACATGTACTATATATATATAAATCAATGTTTGTGTGTTATCAAAATCGTTATGTTAACACTTAGAACATTCAAATGAGTTCAATCAGGGTTAAATTTTTCTAAAAAATCTAAAGACAGCAATAAAATTTTCCTACGATTCCATCTAGGGTAACTAGGGGCAATTGTCGGATAGTTCCATAAAAATGCTGAAATATATTAGAACATTACGAAACAAAGTTATTTTTTGTAAATAGATTCTCTTCGTTTCATAAAAAAATAAATTTATTTCTGTTGGTATTTAATAATTTTTTTTAAAATCGCCTTTTTTTTTTAATAATTAAAATTCGTTTGGATTTCTTAAATCTATTTGCCGTTTTACAGCTGTCTTTAAGCAACGTAGTAATTCGTAAGAACACCGCTTTAATAAGATATTCCTTGTTGTGGTGATGAACCAGTTAAGATTTTTTCATGAAATAATGGTGTTTGATGTTCTATAAATCGGTAGCAGATCGGCCGGTTTCAGGATGTTTCTGACTGGCTATTATCTCAAGTGGTCTTTTTCTGGGTGGTCGTATTGTGATAAACTGAGAAGAGAGGCAAATGTAAGCAGTTCCGGTGAAAAAATATATATATTAGGAGATTGGCAAGTGAAGTGAGTGAGAGCTGCCCCTCTGGGCGTGACGCAGTCAGTTTGGTTTTCTTGGGTCTGACGGTCAGTTGGGTCTACGTTACTCTCCAAGCAAACAAAATTATTTTTTGTAAATAGATTCTCTTCGTTTATAAAACAGAAATAAAATTAATTTCTGTTGGTATTTTTAGTATTAAAAAAAAAAAAAAAATCAGCTTTTTTTTTTAATAATTAAAATTCGTTTTGATTCCCTAAATCTATTTGCTGTCTGTCATCATCATCATCAACCGGTTTATTTGTTGAATCAGGCCGTAATTAATCCTCTGATGAGGGTGGGGCCTGATTGTCTAGTCTCGAAATCTAAGTCTTCCTCTCCACTCCTGTCTTTGGCTAGGCTTGATGGAATCCATAGGCCCTGAAGATCCACGCATCCTGGGATCTACGAAGCCCAAGACATTACCAGCAGCATTAGTGCTACTGGCACTGCCTTTTTCTTTTTTCCTGCTGTATTTCGACTAGACATTGTATTTAAGGCAATTTTACGGCTGGATGCCTATCCTTTACCAACTTGAACACTTTTGGCAGTCCAAGACCTCCACCGTTCCCATCTAACTAGGGCTGATGTCGTTTCCACTTAATCAACGTAGTAAATTGTAAGAACACTGCGCTAACAGTTGTTTTATTACTTCATCTTATATTATTTAACTTATAATTCAAGACAAAAATTGTAAACATGACTGTGTAAACATGCACCAGGCATATCAACATTTTCTTTCAATTATTTAATACTGAAGCACATTACCTATCCTTAAAAAATAATTGTATACATTTAATTGCACAAAAGTTGCTATTTCGCTTGCAAAGTAAAAGTAAAGTGGTCAACAGTCGAGGGCGACTTAAAGGCTCACGTTTCATTAGCTACTACACCGAGATGTGTGGGGGGGGGGGCACTCCTTTCCCAGGATTACTCCACTTACCCTTGATCCATAACCTTATAATGCTGAGTGGTCATCAAGTAGCATTTTTTTAGTTTTTGATATTACTCGACCGATGATCGAACCCCATTAGCGAACACACTAACAATTATTTCAAATGTAACTGGAGGAAAATTGTGTGTTTATATCTTTTCCATGTAGTAATTGGAAGTACAGGGTTGTCCGAAAGTCATTTTTACTCTTAGCAAAAAATAACAACAAAAGAGGAACAAGTAATACAGCAATACACGTCCGCGATTCATTATTTTTTTACTTTAAAAACAGTGAAACAAAACAAAAAAAACACTAGAACAATAAAAGAACAAGTAATGCAGAAATAAAAAAAAGGATATGTAACGGGTTACGTTTATTCACTTCCATTGATAGTCACACATCGTGAGAACATCATCATTTTTTGCGGCTCAAAATTATACAATGCCATGACTATGAAGCTGTGCTTTGGTGACTATTCCTCTATTATTGTTAGTTTTTAATTGGGATAACCAGACTTTCAGGCCACCCTACACATGACTATAAAAGATTTGGTAAGATTTGAACTCTGCATAGCCGATTTCATAATCCACAAGTGTATCAAAGATGCCAATCATGCCTTTCTCCCCCCCCATCCACTCACTAATTTTAAAAAGCTGCCTGGATGTGTAGGGATGGCTTACTGGTGTGGATTACAAAGATTCCATTTTTTCCAACCAGATTATAGAAAAATGTATTTTGCAATGCTGAAATATCCTTCCAAAAAATTCCTCAATCCAGATTACTTTTTAAAAGACAATTCCTTCTACATTTCTGGTAAAAACTTTCAGGAAAATCAAATCATGCAAAAGTAGAGGATTTTAAAGTTGAATCTTTTTTTTTTTTTGTTCTCCCCTTTTTATTCTCCCTTTTTCCTCCCCCTTTTTATTCTCCCTTTTTCCTCCCCCTTTTTATTCCCCCTTTTTATTCTCCCATTTTCCTCCCCTTTTTATTCTCCCTTTTTATTCCCCCTTCTCCCTTGAAAAAAAATTTCATGTTAAGTTTCTGACAAACAACTGCAAATGTAGAATATAACTTCTTTGATGGGGAGGAGGGGGGGAGTTTTCTACATTTGAAAAGTTAAGTAAGCAATTAGAGGAACCTTGTTTCAAGAATATTCCATCATTCTTTTTCTTTCAATTTTCATAATTCTGAAATTAAACATGGAATTTAAAGCCACAAGTTGGCTACAGTTTTCCATTGTTGCAATAGAAAAAAATTCTACTTAATTGCAAGAAGAAATAATTAGACACTTTTAAAAAAAAAAATTTTTTTTTTTTTTTTTTTTTTTTTTTTTTTTTTGTTGTAATTTTGTTAAACTCTTTCTTATTCAATTTTATTAGGTTACAATCCCGCATCCTGAAACGAGGGTTGGAGTTACTCAGTGTCGGAGGTCGACTCGTCTATTCAACATGTTCTTTTAATCCTGCTGAAAACGAAGCTATTGTTACATCTATGTTGCAGAAATGTGAAGGTAAAGAAACAATTTTTAAAAACGATTACTTTGATTTCATTCAAAAATTCATAAACTCTGACATATTTTTTAAGACATTCTTCTTGCATAACTAAAAATAATAAGTCTATTTACTTCTACATTATCCTTATTTTTTTAGTATTTTATTTGCCTCCTCTCCAGAAGGTTAGACACAAGGTCAGGTGTGGGTTTTGATGAAAGTATTTCTGTGGAACGAACTGGATTCGAACCTGGCACACCAAAGTCCTCGGTCCACGTAGTTAACCACTTAGCCACCGTCACACCATTTTGATATCTAATTTACATATGTGTTTGTGGTGTGTACAGACACATGTATTTAAGTTAGATGACAGTGGTTAAAAAAGAATCACTTTCTCTAAATGCTCACAGACAATAATAAATATTAAAGAGTGATTGAATCAACATAGAATGAGAATGGGCAAGAAAACTACATAGAAAGATAAGGGAGAAATGGATGATTTGTTCAGTTTATTATAAATTAAAGCTGGTTAGAACAATTAAAATAATATTTTTTCAAACATAACTCAATCCCAGAACTAAGGTATATTTTAGCATGTATTTTGTATTATTAAAGTATATAAGAAAAAAGCCTTAGGGAAACGAATGTTGATTAACTAACATTTATTATATATATATATATATATATATATATATATATATATATATATGCAAACATTGTTAAAAATAACAGAATTCGTCTGTTTAATTATACATTTGATTATTTTTTCAATTTTTTTTTTATGGTCTTTTTTGTATTAAAATCAAAAAAATTAATAAATGTTCCATAGGTTTCACGAACATTTTCGATTCTTCGTCGAATCATCCTCAGGCGTCAAAAGCAAATGAACAAAAAAGCTGGAGAAAGAAGAGAATTTTAAAAAGACTGTGGAGAAACGCGCATAGAACGTTTTCCGCATTGTTCCAAGAAGTCGTTGGCGATTTTAAATTCAGCAACGCTGAATGGCATCACAGGACAAAATAGCATTTCTTTAAGCATTTTATATATACCCATTTGTATAGCGTTTATATAATTACATGTATAGGATTCACTCCTAAACTAATTAACCAGTCATGAATTTTGGAACACAATTGCTAACCTTAAGGGTGGGTAATGTGGGCTATATTTAATTTTATGCAAGACGGGCAAAGAGGGAGGTGGAAGCTTGTCATGAAAATTCAGGTAACTCTAATTTTTGTGATATTTTAACAATATGGATAATAAATATTATTAATAAATATTCCCCAAATTTTAGCTTCTTTGGGGTATTTTAAAGGGTTTTTAGAAGGCATAAAATAGACACAACCGTACATTTGAAAATTTCAGATCCATAATCATTGGACACCAATTAAGCAAGATTCCCTGAATTTCTATTTCTTCTTAAAACTCCTTAAGCTTAAGCCTTAAATTTTAGACATTTTCTAGAAACAAAATCATGTAATTGAATTTGATCAGAATTGAAATAAGGTTTAGTATCATTATATTTTGATTTTAATCTTTGTAAGGGGACATCAAAGTGTTGCAAAACTGTTCTGATGAAGAAATTAATTTTACCCGCCCTGGGACGGGTATTCTTCTTGTTATCAACATAATTGTTATGGTGTAAGCTGATCTACCTATTTCAAGGAATAAATGGACTTACCCAGACACAATAAATACAGTTACGACTAAACGTTGTGGCAATTATGGCCGCAGAATCATGATGCGTACTTCCGTAACATACTTTTGTGAATCATTCTCTACATCTGTCGGAAGAAAAACTACTGGAAAGATTTTTTTTTTTTTTTTTAATTTGCAATATAGATAATAGACAACAAATGTTTGTATTGATTTAAAAGCTACAGGACAGATTTTTATGGTTTCTGATGTTATTTCCCTACCCTCAACCCGGGCAATGCCGTGCCAGGTAACCCTGCTAATATTAAATGTAATATAAATATAATAATAATAATCACTTAACATCCATGTTATCTGGTTTGATTTTCAAAATACGTTTTGATAAGGCTTTCTAAGTCCTCAGTGTGGGTGATACTAAAAATATAATCAGGAATTACCCAGTCATGACCGACAGAACGAGAGCAAGCCCCCCCTCCCCTCCCGACTTAAATAAAGTGTTCCGTTCAAAATTCTGTACAGATTCCCAAGTTTGACAAAACACACCTGAGAAGGTCGGGGGTGACATCGACCGAAATGTTGTGAGAATAACATCCAAGATGAGAACAGTAGTCTGAATAATACAAATATTTGATTCTCATCTCAAATCCGAAATGCAGAGCATTTTATAATAATGAATTCGAAGGGGTAAACTGTTTCTTCAAAAATTTGAATAGAATTAGTGTGTAGGAGATAATATATATAGATATATATATATATATATATATATATATATATACAGGGTGAGCCAAAAGTAGGTGAACAGTAAAAAACATTTTTTTGTCGAAGCGTAAGAGGCAGACTTCAAAGCTGTGTAAATCAAGAAGGAAAACAGTTTGAACACTTACGTTGATAAATAACAGTTAATTTTCATTAATATAATTGTTTTATTACATGTAATTGTACGTATAAGTGATCTCTAAATAAATGTTTTTTACTGTCCACCTACTTTTGGCTCACCCTGTATATATATATATATA
Source organism: Sepiola atlantica (assembly GCA_963556195.1). Lineage (NCBI taxonomy): Eukaryota > Metazoa > Mollusca > Cephalopoda > Sepiida > Sepiolidae > Sepiola > Sepiola atlantica. Next base: position 24,372,678 of record OY744543.1, read on the forward strand.
TAGTATATATCTATATAGATAGATAGATATTTTAAAGATTGACATTAAGAACGTTTTAAAGTTAAAATCAATTTATTACATAGTAAGAGGGGGGAAAAAAACGTTTTAATACTTTTGTTTTGAGCGATACAAAAAAAACAAAACATGACAGCATACCGTAAGACTTTATTTTGTGAAAATCATGTTTTGTAGCATATTTAAACATTTCAAACATGTTTTTCTTCATATTACATGTGTTGTACTAAATAGATTTTAAGTCGAAATGTTTCCTCATTAAAAATTATTAAAAAAAAAACAAAACCATTTTTATCGCTGATACACAATTTTTTTTCGAACTCATCATCTACCTAATTTTTTTCTTCCCTAAAATCAAAAAAAAAGTTGTGATTAATGGTTATTTACATTATTCAAGGAGTAGTGATCACAGGAGGAGACAACTCGTGCTTTACTTGCTTTTATTTTCTCTCGTAGGTGCTATTGAATTGGTTGATGTCAGTGACAGATTAAGAGCTCTAAAATCCACACCCGGTCTGCTCACATGGAAAGTGAGTATTGTTTCACTTTTATAATATTTCAGATTTTACAAATTTTATTTTTATTTTTTAAATCTTTATTGTATTTCTTGTATAAAATTTTTTTTTTTTTCTCTCTTTTTTTATTTTAAAAGTGCATGAGCAGAAAAGGTGATTGGTACAGTTCATATGATGAGGTGCCACAACATCTTCAGACTCAACTCAAACAGTCCAATTTTCCTCCCGGTGAAGAAATTACAAAGAAATTGAAAATTAACCTTTGGTATGTGTGTGTGCATCGTCCGTTGGAAGGCACTTTAAATAATTGATGAGAGTGTGTTGGAGAAGGGGTATCATGTTCATTACTTGGAGGCTAGGGTTGATTGATGCAATATGGAGACTTCGCTCTCAGTATAGTGCTGGAAAGACCCCATAAAAGAAAAAAGTTACCTGCTCAGTGTGTGGAAAGGGGGTCGGGTGCAATTCAATCTTTTATGGTACCTGTAAGCATTGGGTACACAAGAAGTGCAGTGGAATTACTGGTAGGTTGAGAGATGATAACCAGTTTGTGCGCAAGAAGTGTAAGACAATGGAGACGGGTAAAAATTCAGAAGTGGAGAAAGTATATTTGGATAGCGAAGCTATAGAGGTTTTTCAGAAGTTTTGTTACTTTGGTGATACCATTGGAGCACAGGTAGGAGCAGGTGCTAGTGCGATTTCAAAAGTTAGGAGTGGATGGAGTAAGTTCAGGAAACTTCTCATTACATGATGATCAGACAGATGGTTGAAACTCGTGGGCAACAAAGACAGTTCACTGTAACTTCATCATTGGTTTAACGTCCATTTTACATGCTAGCACGTACTGGACGGCTTTTAGAGATTGACTTCCACATTTACCTGTGGCCAGATTATCTTTTTTATCCCTCTTTCTCTCAAATCCATCCTTATCACTTTCCTCCCATGTTTTTCTTGGTCTTCTCCTGCCAACTAATCCTGCTATCTCAACTGTTCTACATCTACTAACCCAAACACTCTCATCTATTCTTTCAATTTGACTAAGCAAACAAATTGAACACATTTCCCTACATTGTCAAAATTTGATCTTCCTCTGAGGTCATTAGATCTAAGCCTGTCTTTAAGACTCACATTACACATCCGTCGTATCATTCTCATATAATTTATCTCTGCAACACATGTCTCCAACCCTCAATGGCCGGGTTTCTCTTCCATACATCATCATACATGCCTGATAGACTCTACCCTCGGTAGACAATGGTAACACTCTGCTGGTTCCCTGAACTTACTCCATCCACTCGTAACTTTTGCAATCGCACCAGCTCCCTCTCTGCTCCAATAGGATCACAAAGATAACAAACTTCTGAACAACCTCAATAGCTTCACGATTCAATATACTTTCTGTACAGGGATGTGAGTTCTCCACTTTTTAGTGAAGTTTCGCTTCGTTGTAATCCAGAAAAGGCGTATTTCCAATTAAATCGCTGGAGCCTCCGAGTTCTCTGCTTTTTGGTTGAAATCTGCTTCTTTTTTTTTTTTTTTTTTTTTAAGAATTTTCTTTCTCTTTCTTTCTTTTCACTTGCTTTATCTTTTTTTCTTTCTTTTCACTTGCTTTATCTTTTTTTCTTTCTTTTCACTTGCTTTATCTTTTTTCTTTCTTTCTTTTCACTTGCTTTATCTTTTTTTCTTTCTTTCTTTTCACTTGCTTTATCTTTTTTCTTTCTTTTCACTTGCTTTATCTTTTTTTCTTTCTTTCTTTTCACTTGCTTTATCTTTTTTTCTTTCTTTCTTTTCACTTGCTTTATCTTTTTTCTTTCTTTCTTTTCACTTGCTTTATCTTTTTTTCTTTCTTTCTTTTCACTTGCTTTATCTTTTTTCTTTCTCTTCACTTGCTTTATCTTTTTTTCTTTCTTTCTTTTCACTTGCTTTATCTTTTTTTCTTTCTTTCTTTTCACTTGCTTTATCTTTTTTCTTTCTTTCTTTTCACTTGCTTTATCTTTTTTCTTTCTTTCTTTTCACTTGCTTTATCTTTTTTCTTTCTTTCTTTTCACTTGCTTTATCTTTTTTCTTTCTTTCTTTTCACTTGCTTTATCTTTTTTCTTTCTTTCTTTTCACTTGCTTTATCTTTTTTCTTTCTTTCTTTTCACTTGCTTTATCTTTTTTTCTTTCTTTTCACTTGCTTTATCTTTTTTTCTTTCTTTTCACTTGCTTTATCTTTTTTTCTTTCTTTCTTTTCACTTGCTTTATCTTTTTTTCTTTCTTTCTTTTCACTTGCTTTATCTTTTTTTCTTTCTTTCTTTTCACTTGCTTTATCTTTTTTTCTTTCTTTCTCTTCCTCTCTCCATCTTGTCTCGCCCTACCGTCTTTTTCCATTTTATGATAGTTGTCTCTGAAAACTGAAAATTTTAATTTTGCTATGAAATCTAAGACTTCAAACGATTTATGACCAGGGTAGGAGAGTTAGATGACCTTTGTTTCATCAAAGAATTACATCAGGTGCCCCCCCACACACACACACACCCACATGTGCACTCTGTGTCGTTCTCTTAATTTTGACTTTCTTGTTTCCCAAAATTGATATTTCACTAATTGAACATTTTTCAAATTATATTAGATGTGTTTTTACTACTTATCACTAGCACATCATCCAGGTTTAGTTGTTTTTTTTTGTTTTGTTTTTTGCACTGCCTTCTCTATACACACGGAGAGGGGGGTCCTTACAATTTCATCTTTTTTTGACCATTGGCTACTCACTTCCATGAAGTTTTCATCCGTCTCGATTGTCTCACACAAACTGGTTCTCGATTACGAATTTAGCTTTGCTTCGTGTAAACATTCACAAAGGTTTTTCCAAAAACCATTCTAAATTTGGAAATTTTAAATTAAAATAAAAATCTATTTCTTTTCACTACCACTTGAAATGTTAGTCCTTTTCTACACAATAACAAGTCTACATGACATAAAATTAGAATAAGTGTATTTACTGTAATTCTTTTAGGAATGCTATCCCAAGATGCACCTTAGAATCTTATATCCATTAATCACATGAAATATCTCGTTAAAATTATCTTTTTCTTATTGCAGTCTGCGTGTGTTACCTCATCATCAAAATACTGGTGGCTTTTTCATTGCTGTTATGGTTAAAAAGCAGCAACTACCTTGGTTAAAAACAGATGACCCAATAAATATGGGTAAGTTACTTTTTTTTTTTTTTTTTTTTTTTTTTTACTTCAGTAAGTTCTCAGAAATCAATGAGGCTAACACTTGATTTCTATATGAGATACATCGATATCCGAGTGTTCAATCAAGATTCTCCTCTACCTCTCAAACGTTGAGTTAGTAAAGAAGTGAAGAACATTAATTTTCTTCTCCCCAATTGACCAGTTAACTATGTTACAATATATCTTTCTTTTGGTCTCTTGGTCTTACCGGATTCCAGGAAAAGAATTGATCTTGTCTGGTGGAGTATCCAGCTAAGTGCTGTTACTTGAGGTAACATCACTGGGAGAAGATGCACGATTACTCGTATGAGTGTATAGCCGTGTCGAGGGGATCTTATTTGGACTTCGAATACTATGTTATTTTTAATATTTGGTCAGGGTTTACTTGTAAGGTGAAGTATCCTCATGTCAGGTTGTCCTGACAAACCCTTATACAGAGAGACCCAAAACACTCGAGAATAGTGTCTAGTAGGTAATTTAAACTGTGGACTATAAATTTCCCAGAAACGATTGTTAGCCAGCATAATCTATATACTATTAAAAAGTTAGGGTTTAGAAGTTTGTCCTATACATAGAAACACATATACCTAACTTTATATATAGATAGAGCTATAAAAATTATTGCTGGTGGAAGATTTCTAATGAATTTTTTGTAGAGTTCCAGGAGCCAGATTCATGTGTTTTACCTATAGAGTCCCTCACTCTACCACAGACGATGGAACAGTCCCTATCTACTTACCATATACTATAAAACACATACTATCAAACTGCGTGGACTTAAAACGGATCCGACAAAAGTATTACAAAGAAAACAAACTAAACATTTTCTCCTAACAAACCTAAATAAAATCTTTGAATACCTAAAAGAAGTCAATATCTACAACAAAATTTAACCATTTTCTCCCTACTCATGCCCCTCATCCAAAAAATTTTCTCAAACATAAACATACACAAACTCTAAAATGAAAACAAACTAAACACTTTTATACTATAAAACAACTCTCAACATATCCTTGTGGACAATTCTCCCCCAATAACAACCAAAAAAAAAAAAAAAATGAACAAACATTTTCCGGCATTAAATAACCAAGAAGTTGATATGCCGTAAAACCCAATCAATCAATCAATTAATCTATCTACTTACCTCCCGATGAGGGCAAAGTTAGATACACGGTCCTTTTTTAATGTTGGAGACAAAAATTAGTCACAAAAAAGGATTGTTATGGATTAAAACCCCCCCAAAAATGTCTTCTTTGACAGAGAACGGAACAGATACTACACTTTGATCATAGCTGTTAGGGTAAACTTTAAATATTTTTTTAAAAAATCAAGAGATTTTGATAATTGTGGTTTGACCTGAACTTGTATCATTAAGCTAAGAGAGAATTTGACATCCATTTTTTATTAGCCTAACATCAACATAATTTGCACTGTCATAATTTATGGGGTGTCAATCCTAAAACCGTTCTCATTAAAATATTAAAAAATAACCTACATCGAACTAATCAAATCATAGTTGCTCATGTGTTTTCAGCTTAAAAGTTGTAATATTTTTTTGTGCTGATCAATTTCTATTCTCAAACCAGATCTCCTGAAAAGAATTGATGACACTGCACCCAAGCCAAAAGATTTGACCCCACAGATTGAAAAGAAAGAAGAAAAACCTGCAGAGGCCTCAGAAGTAAAATCCGAACAGCCTGCTGAAGAGAAAAATTCCACTGGAAAAGAAGAAAATTCCTTGACGGGCAAAAGGAAAGGAGATAATGAAGATGACAAGTAAGACCTGCGGAGAATTTCATTCTGTACGTTTGCTAATGCATAACATAGTCCCCTAATATAAAAGGGAAAGAACTGGAAATTCAAGATAATTTAAGAATCTGAATTGAACCAAAAAAATTTATTTTTTTTCTCTCGTATTTTGGAAGTATTTTATTTACCTCCTCTCTAGGAGGTCAGACACAAGGTCAGGTGTGGGTTTTGATGAAAGTGTTTCTGTGGAACGAACTGGATTCGAACCCGACACATCCAGGTCCTCAATCCGCGTCGTTAACCACTTAGCCACTGTACCTTCGTATTTTGGAAGTATACTTCTGAAAAGAAATTTTTTAAAAGGTCAAACATGTGTAGTGTGAACAAACGTTGCATCTTTTCCAAAAATGCAATTTAATAAACAGAGTTATTTTATAGTTTCAACATAGATCATCATATTGCAAATGATCTTCATTTTTAGTTTTACTGACTTCACAAAAAACAGTTTTGATTTTTTTTTAAATTGCTTCTCCAATTGAAATTTATGTCAAGTTTGAAGCTCAGATATAACCACAACCTTCTATCTTATGTCAACTTTTTGAGAAAGGGGGTTGATTCCTAGTAAAGTTTCACATAATCGCCACTTTGATGATAATACAAAATTTTGTAGTTTTTAAAAAAATATTAATAAGAAAATTTATTTGCAAAATTGTTTTTTTTAAATAAATTTAATGCAAAAAAAAAGTAATTTTCACAAATATCCATAGGCACGTTTTTAAGATAAAAAAGTGCATATTATGTGGCACAATAGTTTTTTTTTTTGTTTTTTAAATTTTTTTAATCGTCTTAATTATTGGGAATTTTCTGGAGCAATGTAAATTCAACCGTATTATTTTTGTAAATATTGAACCACCTTACCCCCACCCACCCCACAAAAAAAGAAGAGGGAGAAAAAAACTATTTCTCTGCTCTCTCTCATTTCTCTGCTCTCTCTCATTTCTCTGCTCTCTCTCATTTCTCTGCTCTCTCTCATTTCTCTGCTCTCTCTCATTTCTCTGCTCTCTCTCATTTCTCTGCTCTCTCTCATTTCTCTTTTGTATTTATTAAATTTTTGATTGAAAAGTTATTCATTTTTTTTTTTTTTACTTCAATAATTGCATAATTTAATTCTTCAAATATTTTAATTTTACATTTAATATCTTTCCTCCCCTCTGGAAATTTTAAAGTTTTTTTGTTTTTTTTTTGTTTCTTATTAGTAATTTATAGGCAGACATGAACGAACACACAAAAAGTTAGTACTGTTAGTTCTTTTGTTTGTATGGAAGACCAAAATTGCTATGAACATAGTTTTTTAAATGTTGTCTGTTTGATGACAGGTCAATTTAAAACAAAGACATGTGTAATTAGTATATTTATCGATTATTCTACTCTACTATAGTTATTGTATTGACCGGTAATGTTGTTTTATAGTTATACCGCCATATATTGCGGTATAACCATAAAACAACATTACCGGTCCAAACGGATTTCAAGAGATTTGGAACACCTACTTTTGATAAAGAGGTCTTTCCTTAAAATATATTATGGAACACGGTCACACACATTAGATCACCGTGTATAACTTTTGACTAATCAAGTAAGATTTACTAAAATAAATCACTTATTTTTGTCTTCCTTCTTAACATAAACATATTTCTATTTCTTACATTGTGATAGTCTTATAATATATATATATATATATATATATAGCACTAGATAAAGTGAAAGAATAAAATAAGGTGCTATTCTTTCACTTTATCCAGTGCTATTAATGCTCTATCCAGTATATTGAGCTTCAGTTTTATCCGGATGTTCACTAATTAAAGATATTAGGTGCCTCTTATATCTTTTGTTGTATTAACTTTATATATATATATATATATATGAAAAATAAAAGATTTATATATATTTTAGCACTTTTTGCGCAACAGTTGGGCGAAACATTGAGTTTTAGGTCTTCTGCTGTTCTTTTTTAATTCATACGGTCAGATTTATTTGATCCTTTTATTTATCATATATATGTATGTATATATAAGATATATATATATAAGATATATATTATATAAATCTCCATGAATGATAATGACGTGTGTATAACTTTTGACTAATCAAGTAAGATTTATTAAAAAAAATCACTTATTTTTGTCTTCCTTAACATAAACATATTTCTATTTCTTACATTGTGATAGCCTTATAATGTATATATATATATATTAGCACTTTTTTTGCTCTTGATAAAGCCCACGCAACAGTTGGGCGAAACGTTGAGTTTTAGGTCTTCTACTGTTCTTTTTTAATTCATACGGTCAGATTTATTTTATCCTTTTATTTATCATATATATGTATGTGTATATATATATATATATATATATATATATATTATATAAATCTCCATGAATGATAATGACGTTGAAATTTTTTTTTCTCCCTCTTTTTCTAGCAATCAGTTGAGCAAAAAAAAATCTCGAACCTTTGGATACAAAGAAGACCCGTTCCTATTTCTTAAAAGAACAGATGACGTATGGCCACCAATTCAGTAAGTTATTACATACTTTGCCAGTCTTTATAAACAATAAAATAAGACAAATATGCAATACAGATTGAGTTTTGTGGGGCAGGGTGCGATTGACCAAGATACTTCACAACACGTTCACCAGCGCAAACCTCTTGACTAAAACATTTTTTTTTAATTACCGTTGGAAGACCATACGGATTTTTCTAGTGACAACGTACCACGACCAAAAATGTTGTTATTCCGGAAGATGTATATCATTGAAACTATCTTAAATAAAAAAATATATATATATATGTGTTGTTAAGGCTTATAAACTCACACACACACATACATACATATATATATATATATATAATATGCCCTGTCACAATTTACTGGATGGAAAAAGAAACAAAAAAACAACCTGCCTGATGAAACCATTTCAAATTTTTAAATGGAAGAAAGCAAACAGCAATTCCGACTCCACCCGGCTACCGCCATCTAAAATGAATTTGGAAAGAAATCCTTCACTCTATTCTCATAATGAGACATTTTTCTTCTTTATTTTAACTTTCCAGTTTAAGACGTTTTTTTTCTATTTCTTTTTTTTATATACTTTACTAAGATATAATTTTATATGAATATTAGTGTGAATACTAGCAACGGGGAAACATAATTTATTAGCGTAGTAATATGACACTAACAGATTACTAAAATGAGATATTTTTCTATAAAAAGGTGGGATTTTTGGAATTTTTTAAATTGAATTAATTTTGTTTTTCATTCAATTAAGTTTTCAACTTAGATTTTCTTTGAGAAAGACAACTAAAAAAAAAACTTTTTAAGCTCACCATATCGATGAGTGACCTTTTTCTGTAAGATAGGGTTATTTTTATATGCATATATATACACGCAATGTATTGCCAAGCTAATTTGAAAAACAGCAACATATTTTTCACATAAATCGATCGTCACCAAAAATAGTGACTTAATTTGAAATCGCCTAAAAAAAAATTTAAAAAATCTATTAACGACACAAGAAAAAGAATTACATATAAAGAAAAGGTTAGATTTTCTTTATGATCAAATTTTATCAAAATAACAAAAATAAATAAATGAATTGAAATTTAGGCTAATTTCACTATATTTGCCTTTTTTCGCACACAAAACTAGCCCGGTTTGTGATACCTACTTATAATGTAGAGGAATCAATAATCCTTTTTACGAAAAAAAATCTTGCGTTTTAGCTTAAGTAAAAACATAATTTCCTCCATCATATTTCTTACCCACAAGGTGTGCGAAATCATCCAAAGACATGCTTCGTCTTTTCAAGACTCATCAGTGTGGCTAGAAACCACAAAGACACCAACCCGGGATTTGAACTCTGGACCTTATATTTATATATATATATATATATATATATAATTAAGAAAAACACCTGCCCAAGGACGTGTAAAATGAATTCCCCAAACAGAACAGCTTTGTACCATTTTTATGCCTCTTACAAAGATTAAAATTAAGATATAATGCCACTAAACCGTATGTCAAGAATCCTTGTTCCGATTTTTATCAAAATCCATTACATGATTTTAATTCTAGAAAATGTCTAAAATTTTAAGTTTAAACTTAAGGGGTCTCAAGAAGGAATTGAAATTCAAGGAATCTCGTTTAATTGGTTTTTAATGACTATGGATCAAATTTAATGCAGATCTAATATATTGAATTTTTAAATGGGAAATTGTGCCCATATTATGCCCCCCCCCCCCCTAAAACCATTTAAAATATTCCAAAGAAACTGAAATTTGGTAAATATTTATTATTTGTTAAAATTTCACTAAAATTAGAGATATCTGAATTTTCACAAAAGGGCTTCTATCCCGTTTTTAATCCCTGTTACATAAAATTTAATTAAACTAAATATAGCCCATATTTAGACCGCTTACACCTAGCAGCTGTGTTCCAAAATTCATATTGATCGTTTAATTAGTTTATGGGTTAATGCTATAATAGAAATATATAAACATACACATACAATGATTTTATATAAATAGATATATATATATATATATATATACACACACACACACACACACTTGAAATAGTGTTGAGAAAAACTCAATGGAATAAGCAGCAAGTGGTAAAAGAGATGTCCGTGTTGTCTTTGATGTTCGTGTTGGCTTTTCTCTTCTGGTCTTAAATTTGTAGCCACATTTTGACTTCTCTGTTTATTGATGGTGCGTACGAGTTTAATAGTGACATGTTGATACTTATTTGTATTTCTGTTCCTAAACGGATTTTCTTGTTTGTCAACCCGGAAGACAAGGGTCACTAATGCCTAAGTCAGGACTATACTGTGCTACCCCTCTCTCTCCCCCTAGCTCTCTCCCCCCGTCTCCCCCCCCCCCTCTCTCTCTCTCTCTCCCCCTCTCTCTGTCACCCCCCTCTCCCCCCCTCTCTCTGTCACCCCCTCTCCCCCCCTCTCTCTCCCCCCCCCTCTCTCTCCCTCCCCCTCTCTCTCTTTCTTTGTAAAGATCCGGTCGTTGTAAACGTAAGCAATTTTTCTTCTCTATTAATCTTCCAATCATTTTTTTTCTTTTCATTTCAGAAACTTTTTCAAAATTTCTGATGATTTTCCAGCTGAACAACTGATGTATCGCTGCGAAACTGGCAAAAAACGTACTTTGTACTTTGTTTCCAAAGCAGTGCTTCAAGTAGTGAGGCACAACTCAGAAAGAATCAAGGTGAGAATTGAAAAACTTCACGGCTCGTTTTATTCGTTTATCCTTTTCTTCCCCTTTTTCTGTCTTGATTATTGTCTATTTACAGGAAAGTCATTATCACAATACATATCCTACACAATGGACTATTCATATGATAGCTTGTGAGTTACCTAACTTGCGGCATCATTCTGACACGAGCTGCCCCAAGAATTTTATAGCTCTGATAACGAAGGGTGACGGAAATTTAATTTTTCAGTTTCCACTCGGCTTTCATCATAATTTATTTTTAATTTGATAAAAAAAATTAATCCGTTTTCCGGAAATGGTTTGTTTTGTAAAGGGGTCAGTGGTGAGGTGGGTCTTTAAGGTCATCTTGTGCACAAATTCCTGACTCTGAATCTTACCTCCGAGTAAGTGAGTAGGCTAACAAAAATCTGATTTTTTAGTCTTTATAGATATATATATATATATATATATATATATATATTTATTTATTCTGGTACAGAAAAATTAGTACAACATTCGTACCGTCGGTTTCAAGCACGGAAGGTCTTACCCATCCGGCTCTCTTCAGCTTCTGTTGTCATCTGTTATATATATATATATATATATATATAACTGTTGTAGACCCGTGCTAGGGGTCACAAAGAAATAAACCACAAATAGTGACAGGGTTAAAATATAACAATGTATTTATCATAAAGCAATACAGAACGCCACTAATGTGGTAGGAGATGAACGGGTTCATAACATGCGGTAAAACATGGTATGAAAGTCTCTCCTGAGTCTCTGCAACCAGTAATATTTATTATACCTGGTTGATACCATCAGTTCTCCAATAGGGGTGATTTGTACCCCACAACAATAACGTTACAGAAGTTCAGATCAACATGGAACCTTTAGCCTGAAACCTAATGTACCATGTTGATCTGAACTTTTGTAACGTTATAAATAGATAATATATTCTTACTATTAAATCTTACTATGCCCATCTCAGAAGCCTGCGTTTTATCCTTAGTATCAGATGGAAACACAAAAAGCCCAATGTTGAGGTGCTTGAAATAATTGGCCTGAAATCTGTGTACACACTGCTGAGGAAACGCCGACTGAGATGGCTTGGTCACGTTCACAGGATGGCTGATGGCAGAATTCCCAAAGATCTCCTTTATGAAGAGTTAAAAGAAGAAGAGAGACTGTGGTCACCCTCTTCTAAGATACAAGGATGTCTGCAAGAGAGAAGATGAAGGCCCTTGACATCGATCCGCCATCTTGGGAAGACCTTGCCTCTGACAGGGATGAATGGAGAAAAAAACGACAGCTTGACATCAGGGAAGCAAAATGGAAGACGAAAGCCGCTGAAAAGCGTGCAAGGAGGAAGGAAAGCGCAGAAGCAAGGGAGCTTCCTCATCCGCCCTCCTTCATCTGTGACAATTGTGGCAGAGACTGCAAAGTCCGCATAGTCCTTCTCAGCCACAGCAAGAAATGCCTAGGTTAAGTCAGTATGCCCCTTGGAGCATTGGCATCACTGAATTGTGAATACCGAAACTAGCCGGCTAGATCTGCAAGTGTCATTCATAGTCGGACACAACCAACAAAGGCCAAAGGCCTATTACTACTATACTCTTACTATGAAATAATCGAGCACTCTATTGGGTTATTTTCTCCTCAACTAATCCAAGAATCAAGAGAGGCGCGAGAGCGCTCTATCACTTAATAGACTTCAAAAACGGCCTATGCTAAAAATCTCATTTCTTTGATCAATCATAACTCATAAACCAAATTAGTTAAACCTTTGCACAACATTTTTATTTGATAGGTTCTATAAGTGTTTAGAATTTCAGCATCATTAGTCAAGGCAACCCAGAGATCCAGAAAGGTCAGGCATGATTTTGTGTTATCCGGGTGTACGTACGTACGTATGTGCCACCCTGTATCTCATCAACTATTTGATGGATTCAGCTGATTTTTGGCAGAGATAGAGGTTCTAGGGTCTAGTTGATGGCATCTTAATTTCAGTTAACCATATACCTTAGTTTTCCAGAAAATTCCAAAAGCCTTTAAAATGACCATTGTATTGAGGCATATCCTTTACAAAAGTAGTGACATTCCATGATAAATGCCAGTATACTGAAATCATATGCCCTTAATAGGGTTAAGATGAAAATTCATATACACTAAATGTACAAAAGCAAGGAAATTCCTAAATTTTTACACTTGGGCTTCTCACGAACAAAGGTCCGGTAAGTTTTACTTCCTATTTCCTATTGTTCTGTTTTCTATAGAGTGGCCTATATCCTGTTTCTTTGTTGTGTCAATATAATGGGTGACCTTATTTTAACAGGTGGTTCCTTGTATTTCTACTTTTAGTTTTTAGGTTTTAGTTTAGTTTTTTTTTACTTATTTATTTATTTATGTATTGTTAGCCTAAGGTAAATTTTATTCTGTGCAGGCAGTTGTTTGCTATCTCACTTCTACAGTTTAATAGATTTTGGGGGTCTTTAAAGTTTAGGATTTCAAATTTCTCATTCAGACATAATCTACACGGGTCGTCTAAATTTCTACATGTACTGGCCTGTCATATTATTTTCCATTCAATTATTGGTGACCGTCCATTTTCTTTGAGCTCCCAGTCGAGGAGGTGTATTCTTAGGTCATAGCATCCGCTGTATTGCTTTCCCTCCTCTTCACTCACAACGAAAGTAAGAGTGGGAGAAAGTAAGGGTCTAATGTTACAAAGAGAAAGAAAACTGGAAGAATTTTAGCAGTTGACTTTTTTTATTATTTGGCGCGATGATTTATTTTTGTTTTACGGACAATCCGCTCTAGAGTTTCAATGCAAAGAGTCGAGTGTTTAGATCGCGGAAGATAGGGTCGGAGATATGGAGAAAAATCGCAATCAGATGAAATAAGACAAACAATGAGAGAAAAGAAATAATAGAATGAGCAAAAGAGGTTAACTTGTTCTTCGAATAATTGTTGTATTTTTATTTTAACAATTGTTTCAATTTTTTTTATGATAAATAACGATTAATTAAAATTCATTCCATAACAAATAATAGTTAATAAAATGTCAAAGGAAGTTTAATCGGATGTCCTGCTTGTTTCAAATTAATATATTTTATTTTATTGTTCTATCTTTTCTGATGAATCTCATATTTATAAGAGTTAAAATTTCTTTCTTTTTTTTTTTTCAGATCATAAATGTTGGTGTTAAAATGTTTGGTCGAAGCCCATCACCAATTGTGCCTGATTGTGATTTCAGGATAAACCAAGAGGTATGCATCTTGCAGAAATATCTTTCCTTTTAACTATTTTTCAACTTGTTTTTAAATCCAATTGTCTCCATTTTCATTCAAGATATGTATGAGTTGTCTCCCCCTGCGATCACTACTACTTGAATAATGTAAACAAACATCAGAATTTTTGTTTTCGTTTTGTGCAAAAACTAAAAATATTTGAGGAGAAAAATTGCATTATTTTTACCATTCGGGTCATTTTCAGTAGCGGGTGGGAGGGAGCAGAGTTTTCATTGATTTCTAAGTAAATGTTGATACAGAATAGTGATACATGTTTTCATGTAAGTAAAAAAAAAAATAAATAAATAAATAAAAAATAAATAAAAAAAAAAAATTATTGTGAGTAGAAAATGGACGTTGGGTTTACTTTCGGCAACATCGTAACTCTCGCTTAACTCCATGTTTTGTCTTTTAGTCCTCACATTCCATGAGCAGTGGGAAGGATTGCTGTTTCCTAGGTTCACTGTTGTTTTGACTGGTTGATGATGATCATCATCATCATATTTGGCTTAACGTCTATTTTACATGCTAGCATGTGTTAGACAGCTTGTAGAAATTGAATTCAAAACTCTCTGGCCAGGTCATTATTTAAACTACACAACCGGAAATGCGACAGATTTTCTTTGGAAGTCATTTCCTTAGTCGAGGCAAGATTTTTGTAGACGCCAACCAATTGAGGTGATGGGGACCAGTGCTTTTATCGAGTCACCATCTCTATAAGGCTAAAGAGTGCTTCACCTGCCCTAAATTGATATGTGGAGATTTTAAGTCCTCTAATAGTATTCATCATCATTCGACTGTCAATCTATCTATCTCATTAACCCTTATCCTCCAGTGGCTTTTGGCCTTGATGACTCATTAATAAAAAAAATAAAAATTTAAATAAAAATAAAGCTACTTGTTGTTAAGAAAATGCACTGAGATTCTAAGTGTTTATATCTATTGGACGACCCACGCCAAAAATTGAACTTTTAAAAAAAAAAATATTTTTTTATATCAACAAAAGAAGCCACATAATTTTTGCATGAAACAAAAATTTAGTCTGGATTGAATTGCATAGGATGGAGAATATTAGGTTCAAATCGACTTCAGAAATCTAGGGTGGGAGACGATCTCTTCAACTCGCAGAAAAGACGTTGCTAGACTCTTTGTTCGATCGTTATTTCCGGGGAAGTGTTCAATTGCTGCAATCTTTGGTTCCTCTTTGTAAGACATTCACGGCAAGAACTCGTCTATCTACCTTTTTTTCCCTCCATGTGCCTAGCGCCAGGAGGAATTTCCATGGACAGTGCTTCTTTGCAAAGGCTTCCCGCCTGTGGAACACATTACCGTGGGACTGCTTCCCTGCTGATTTCAACTTGGTCATATTCAAATCCAATATCAACAAAGTTTTGTCATAAACCGCACCATAACTAATCAACCGCAGTTCTTACCATTGATCAATGTTAGTACTCCCATAATGTTCCTCATTATTCGGCGGACAATCATTCTGTCTCATTAACCCTTATCTTCGAGTGGCTCTTGGCTTTTGATATGTGGTGACCCAACAGTTCTTGAGTTGAGCACGGTTCTGAAGAAGGGAAGAGTTCCCGAAATATTATATCATACAGAGTTTCCATCAGACCATCTTGATACAGGTATTACATAACATTGTAACATTGTGTAGATAAACAGATATATGTGTGTTTGTGAAAAAAAATAATAAATAAATAAATATATATATATGTGTATGTATACATTGTATTAAGAGTGAAACTATTTAATTTGTTCCACCATTATATGTCTTATTTGCTCCAACTTGTGTCTATCCGTCACACCTTTGCATTGTATTGCCTTCTAAGTATCACATTTATATATATATATATATATATATATATATATATATAGTCTAAAGAAGCTCTGAGTCATTAAAAAAATGTAAAATGCAGTTTAAATCCCCAGACAAACTAACTAAATCCAAGATATTGCAGACTTAACATTTGTTGGAAAATTAATAAATGAAAAAATATAAGTGAAAAAAAAGGGGGGGGGGGGTTAATTATCTAAGAGTGAAACAACAGGAGACCTTAAGCGTCTAATATTAACACGGGGATCATCAGCTGTTTACGATGTAACTGTTTCGGAGATTTAAAAACAGGACAGTTATATATATATATATTGGCTTATGTTTAAATCTTTATCGCTTATGGTTTTATTGAATTAACGTAACATTTTTATTTATTTATTCCGCATGATTTTCATTTTTGTATTTCAGGGTTTAGCATGTCTTCACCATTATTTCCCTACCCGGCGTGTGGACATAAGCAAGGAGGATGTGATCACATTGTTAAGCCAAGAAAATCCTTACCTCACCAGCCTTGGAGACGGAGCTTTCCAGCAGCTGTCATTATTTGGTAAGAAGCTTATCATTTATTCAACGAGATATATTTTCTCTATTTGGATTATTCAGACAACGGTTCTCATCTTGGATGCTAGTAGTGGTTGGTGTAATTTTTAATGATTCTTTTGCTGCTTTATCCGCTCTTTCATTGCCACGAATGCCGACATGACTCGGTATCCAGCACAATTTGAGTTTACATTGTTTTGTTTTTTTTGTAAATATTGGTGATCTTATTAAGATTCGACCTTCTATTAACAGAATAATCAAAGAAAGATGGCAAGAATGTTTGGATGAGTGTCAAAATAACAAGTTATATAAGGTTTGGCCAACTATAGATGAGTGGCGCCTGGAATATAGAAAAGTAAGAAGAGAAGAGGTTATAATAACCAGACTTCGTATAGGACACACACATATCACTCATAAGCACTTATTGGAAGGAGAGGAGTCTCCAATGTGCATAGCATGTCAACAATCTTACACAGTCAAACACATTAATAGACTGTCAAGATCTGCAGCAAACCCGTAACAAGTATTACGACTCACAAAATACAATAGACTTGTTTGAAAACATAAATGTGACAAAAATTTTAGACTTCATCAAGGAAGTTGGATTGTACCAAAAAATTTGATTGCAAGTTCTTCATTTTCACCTTTCATTGTCTTTCAAAATAATGTAAAATAATTTGAATTGTATTGAGAACTTTATTCGGCATTACATAACCCATAGTTGGTTGCTATGCCGTAACACAAACCATTACATAACCCATAGTTGGTTGCTATGCCGTAACACAAACCATTACATAACCCATAGTTGGTTGCTATGCCGTAAAACAAACCAAACCAAACGTACATCATCTTGGATGCTGTCCTCACAACGTTTCGGCCGATCTGACCTTCTTCAGATGCGTCTTGTCAAATTTGGGAATCTGTATGGAATTTCTAACCAAACCCATTATTTAATCCACGATTCCGAAGTTCAGAGTAAAGTTTCTCGAGTACGAAAAGATGCACCTGAGGAAAGTTGGAGGTTACATCGACTGAAACATTGTGAGAATAACATCTAAGATGAGAACAATAGTCATAAAAATACAAATTATGAATCTTCATCTCAAAACTTGTCTGAAACTTAGAAAATTAAAAAGAAAAAGAAACTTGTTTGTTTTCACTCAAATCTGCAATAATTATCAACACAAAAATGACTGCAAAATGATAACACATCCATTTGTGAAAAGGTTGGAAAATTAAATTAAAAAGTGCCGACATTTGAAAATAATTCTGATCCAGCCAAAGTATTTTCTGGAAGGAATTAGATCGAATTACATTTTAGTCTTAACAACATGCTGCAACGATCTGCAAAAAAGAAATATTGACTTTGTAGGACAAAAGCTATCGATGATAAAACTGCGAGAAACATACAAGTATTTTAACGATTGTTCATCTTGATATTTTGTGTTTTAAAGGTTCTAAAAAAATACTTCGATTTGCAGAAGTGGAAATGTCATCCTTAACAGCCACAACATGGATAATGATTCGCAATATTATATTGCTGTGAAACCTTCATGTGATTTCGGAAACATTTTTCCCAAATCTGTAGCCATATGAAAAACCCTCGCATAACTTTTATTTAACTTTTATTTGTGTGTTTTTAATTATCTTTTTAATATTTTATATATTTGTATCTTTAATTACACATATTTCAAGGACGTGAGTTCTCCAAATCTATAAAAGGTGGATTTCCGCTTAAATCGCTAGAACCATACCTCCTTATTTTTACATCGCATTTTGACTTGATTTTATTTCTCTTTTTTTATCTTTCTTTCTCTTTTTTCCTGTTTTTTTCTCTTTTCTCCCCTCTCCATCTTGCATTCCTTTTTTCCTCTTTCTGACCGTTTTCTCTGAAAACGGAAAATGTTAATTTAGCTGTGAAGGCTTCAAGTTTTCAAACGATTACCGATGGTGGTGCAGACGTTAGATGACTTTTGTTTCATCAAAGAATGACTTCCTGTCTCCTTCCCCTTACATGCGCACTCAGTGTCTTTCTCTTAATTTTCATTTTCTTAGTTTAAACTGATTGGTGTTATTTAGGAAAACCAAACCATTTGTCAAATTATTTTAAACGTCTTTTTACTCCTTATCAGTAGCACATCTCCACACACACACACACACGGGGAGAGGGGGAGTCATGGCCACCGTGTTGGGAATTTATATCAATTTCATCTGTTTTTGCCATTGGTTACTTACCTCTCTTATAAATGTTGATGAGTACATTATATAAAAAAAGCTGATAAACGCAGATTCATTTTTAGTAAATTCTCCACCCCCCCACCCCCAAGAAGATTTTGTTTCAACTCGCGTTTGTCAGACGACGAGTAACGTTAGATTCCATAACATCCAAATTTATATTTCTGAATTTTTTAGATGAGGATTGATGATTTGCATAATTTTGGTTATTCGGGCTACATTTCTCATCCTGAATGTTATCACAACGTTTCGGCCGTTGTAACCTCCGGCCTTCTTCAGGTGTATCTTTTCGTTCGAAATTCCGTCTAGATTCCCGAGTTCGACAGAAATATTCCCGAGCTCGGAGAGATTTACCTGAAGAAGGCCGGAGGTTACAGCGGCCGAAACCTTGTGATGATAACACTCAAGATGAGAAATGTAGTCTGAAAAGCCAAAATTATGCAAATCCATATTTATATTTGCAATGAGTCTTTTATGCATGTTGGAAGGATTTCATTGAATAGATTATTTAGCATTTATGTTCAATTTCACTTGTATTCTAACGTTATTCCTCTGATGAATATTAGCTGAATGTTAGGTGATAATTTACAAAAGTTTAAGTGCTTTTTATGAGCTGCCTCCCATTTAGAGCGTTCGCTAATGGGTCCGGGAAACCGAGGTTCAATCCTTGGTCGAGTCATACCAAAAACTCAAAAAATGATGTACTTGATGCCCCCTTGCTAAACACTCATCATTATAAGGTGAGGATCAAGGGAAAGTGGAGTCATCCTGAGAAAGGTGTGGCGCCCTCCCCTACACTTTGGTGTAATAACTAATGAAAAGGGAACCTTCGGGTTGCCCTCAACTACGGTCGATCACTTTCTATTGACTATTAATAACTTAATATTATATTTCGATTACTGCAATATGACGTACACTGCATAGATTTCCCTTCTCATATATTATATATTTTTCTCTTGACAGAACCAGGGAGCTGTATTTTTACTTATAAACCAACAGAAAAGTAAGTTATTTTCTCATTTTGATTCATTGTTTCTCATACAGCCTATATATATATATATATATATATATACACACACACACACACACACACACACACACACACTGATGAGATTTCAAAAGATGAAACATGTCTGTGGATGGTATATAAGTAAAGCTAAATATTATGAACTTAGGGTATCTGTTACCCTGAATTAAGAATTTCTTTTGTGGAATGAAACACAAACTTTTATGTGTATCTCACTTGCCATAAGTATATTTTTATACTACTACTAAGCTCTGCTCATGTATTGAGCACTGTTGAAGTAAATACTGAAACAAAAACATATGTCATATGTTATCTTTTAATAAGTGTGCATAATATAAAACATGAATCTCTCTTTCTCATATATATATATATATATATATATATATATATATATATATATATATATATATATAAAGCCTCTTTAATAAAATTAAAGTTGAGTCCTATGGAAGTTAAAAATAGACTGACACGTAGCTATAAGGCATATTCCAACAACGTTCGTAGAATTTCTAAGTCAGTCTGTCTTGATATGCCGCCCTCCGCATAAATAGAACTTAAATTCCCTTCTTGAATGTGGTAATGTCTCGTGGTCTAATGGTCACAGCGCTTGCTTACGGAGTCTAGGGTGACTCTGTGGCAGGAGTTCGAACCGTGCGACTATCTGAGATTATCATCCCTGCACTGATGAGAGCGAAAGCTTGAAACACTAGCTTGTGTAGGTAAAAATAATTCAATATTATTTATTTAAAATTAATATATATATATATATATATATATATATATACTGATGAGATTTCAAAAGATGAAACATGTCTGTGGATGGTATATAAGTAGAACTAAATATTATTACGAACTTGTATTAGCTGAACTGGCCGCGATCGTCCCACTCGTTGTGTCGGTCCAAAGTTGTTCGATTCAGTCAGTGCTACAAGAAAGAATTCTCATTCCAAATAAAACTACAAGTCAAGTTTATGAACAATTAACAGATGTTTATTGTTTTGGAGATTACAAATGATACTCGTTTTCTTGACTTGCAAAATTAGATCTTTTATCTCAGCCAAATAAAAAAAAACCATAATCCTTCAGCTGAGAGCCGGAGAGGCACATTGAACCAACTGACTGCCAGCCCTCAGAAAAACCAACTTCCTGTGTCGTGCCGAGAGAGCCGGCTCTGACTGCTCGTCTTCCTATTTCCTGGAATATTTTCACTTTTGACTGGAAATCTTAGATTTTGATCTTTCTCAGTGGTCACCATTCAAGTACCCAAGGACTGGCCACTGGAGATAATGGCCAGACGGTGTCCATTCAAGGGGGTTTATCTGGAGCCCATCTAGGAACATTACTTTTCTCAAGTAGGCCAATCTCGGGATGATTTCCTGTATAATGAGGCACTTATTTTATTTCAAATAAAAGGCAATTTCTGTGTGGTCCAACTCGTAATAAGAGATATTTTCAATTTCTTCTGTGCTCCCCCACCCTCACCAGTTTCCTTTGGGCGAGCATCTATCACCTGCAACATCTATCATTCGCATGCACCACCAAAACGTGCAGCCTACTGCAGGTTTACATTATAATCTGACCTGATTAATCTTCGCCAAAATAATTCTAAGGCCGAAACATTTCTGTAAATATATTTTAAGTAGATGGTGTAATTGTAGTAGATGGTGCAATTGTAGTAGATGGTGCAATTGTAGTAGATGGTGTAACAGGTGCAGGATGTCTGCTACATGACACCCACAACAATCCTGCCCTCTTTTTTGCATAATCTCACCCTGCTCGTGACATTGTGAAACTTTGGCTCGGTGCAAAGTTTTAATTTTAAAGGTCTTTTCCAATGCCTGCTGGAACAGGACAAGATATAAAATGAAATAACCCATTTGTCGTTCTCATAAAATATAGTTTCCTTATTGAATTCTTCTTCTGTAAATCTCGACCTACGTCGGCATCCCCAATTAATTTTTTTTTAAACATATTTCACCCCAAACAAGGCAGGCCGCCACTGTAGACATAAAGGGTTATTGAGAATTAGGGAGTAGGTTTTGGGTGTCATCTTAAGTTGACAGCTTTGTAGCGAGATGTCTGTTTACATTAGTTTTTAAACCTTTGCATGTCGGTACAGTCGGGGGGGGGGGGAGTTCCGGAGGCCGGCAGCACGCGGAAAGAAGCTATTGGAGTAGAAGGCTCTCCGGCATCTGGGGACCTAGCTGATTGTCGGGTTGTTCTAGTGTATTTGCATCGAGGAGGCACTTGAGCAGCTAGTTCATCGGAGCACAATCCATTGAAGTATTTGTAAAACA
Source organism: Sepiola atlantica (assembly GCA_963556195.1). Taxonomy (NCBI): domain Eukaryota; kingdom Metazoa; phylum Mollusca; class Cephalopoda; order Sepiida; family Sepiolidae; genus Sepiola; species Sepiola atlantica. The sequence continues at coordinate 24,394,669 of OY744543.1, forward strand.
AGCACAAGGATACAACACTGCGGCAATGGGACAGGGTCTGGAGCTTTGTGGATAGTGAGGGACCTATTAAGTTGGCGACTCTTTTTTGGACCTTGTCTAAGAGGAAGAGACTAATGGGTGATGCCCCAGCCCAGATGTGGCAACAATACTCCATACATGGGCGGATGATGGCTTTGTAGAGATACAGGATAATGTCAGGTGAGAGGAGTTTACTAGCACGGTAGAGGGAGCCCACCTTCTTTGTTGAGCCTTGGCAATGTCTTCAAAATATTTGTTCCAATTCATGTTACCTGTGAAGATTAGGCCGAGGAGTTTGAATGTTGAACTCTCAGGTAGGGTGTTATTTGTCTCCACTTGACACCGACTTGGTCAGGGTATAGACCAGTTTTACAGGGCTTTGTGCAGGGCGTCTGCCCATCTCACTCATCATCAACCTACATCTTGGTCGCTTTCCTGCAACATCTAATGCAAAGGCAAGTTTAACTATGGTGTCGTTGTTAGCCTTCAGCACATGTCCAAACCATCTGAACTGACATTCCCTCATCCTTCCCTCAATCAGTGCGATGCCGTAGCACCCTTGGATATCCTCATTGCAGACGTGGTCAATCAGTATAATTCAAGACATCCGATTGAGCACTTCGGTTTTCCATAACAACAGATCTGCGCTCCGTCTTCCTCTTTGTCGGTAAGCATTCGGAGCTGTACAGAGCGACGGGTCTCACTACAGTTTGGTAGATCTTCGACTTTAGACGGTCGCGAAGGATGCTGGTGCGCAACTTGAGCCACGTCGTATTGATGCGTGCAGTAACTTTGCTGCGGATGTTGCCATCATCGCTGAGTTTCAAACTGAGATATTTGAAGGCGTGCGTTCGTGGAAGATCCTGTCTGTCAACTTGGATGGTGCCATGTTCGTTTTTATCGGTGGTTAAATATTCCATCTTTCTGATGTTTAACCGCAAACCAAACTGTGCCAGCCTGTCCTTTCAGACTTGTTGTTGCAGGTTGGATTTACGCTTTGAGGCGAGCAGGACATCATCTGCATACAAGAGTGTCCAGGGCACAAACCATTGCACGTCCTTGGTGATGACGTCCATAACAAGAATGAAGAGCAGCAGGGAAAGGGTCAAGCATCACATTTCTGAATTGAATAATAACAAAAAAATTTTTCAACTGTACTCTAAAATTGTTTTTCGGGACAATGATAAAAAATGATGGTGCATGTTCAGTGCTTCGGCCATACAAAAAACTTATTTATATGAAAACAATATCATGTACTTACTCAGTGGTATTTTATTGTTCAATGTTGAAAAAAAGTAGGAAAAATTATCCACTAGAACTTTAATTACAAGTATTTTCCTATTTTACGTATTATAGCAATCGCTTCGATGAGAATGCTTCCATCTTGTTTCGTTGGACACAAATCACGTTATCTGCCCTTGCAAGTTATCTTCCCTTGATTTGTGTCCAATGAAACAAGATGGAGGCATACTCATCGAAGCGATACGTAAAATGAGAAAATACTTGTAATTAAAGTTCTAGCGGATAATTTTTCCTACTTTTTTCAACATTGAACAATAAAATACCACTGAGTAAGTACATAATATTGTTTTCATAAATAAATAAGTTTTCCGTATGGCCGAAGCACTGAACATGCACCAAAATGATAAAAAAATGATAAAAGAAAAAAACACTTAATCTGTAGGTCCTGCAGTTTAATGCTACACTCTCCGTTTATATATTTGTACGTACAGGATTCACTCCTAAACTGATCATTATGAATTTTGTAACACAGCTGCTAGGCGTAAGGGGTTGTAATGTGGGCTATATTTAGTTGAATTTCGTTTTATGCATAAGGTATAAAAACAAGTGGAAGCTCTTTATGAAAATTGAGAGACCTCCGATTTTTGTGAAATTTTAACAATAGGTATTAGACATCAATTAATAAATATTCCCCAAATTTCAGTTTCTTTGGAGGACATACTATGGACACAACCTCCCATTTCAAAATTCAAATTTCATATTTGCATTAGATTTGATCTGTTGTCATTTGACACCAATCAAACAAGATTCCCTGAATTTCAATTTCTTCTCAAGACCCTTTAAGTTTAAGCCTTAAATTTGAGACATTTTCTAGAATCAAAATCATGTAATAGATTTTTATCAAAATTGGAATAAGAATTCTAGACATACAGTTTAATAGCATTATATCTTCATTTTAATCTTCGTAAAAGGACATAAAAGTGATGGGAAACTGTTCTGTTCAAGACGGGTATTCTTTAGTTTGTTTTAAACTTTAGTTGTGACCTACTAAATTTCCCGGTGACCCATTCAAATGACGATCTGTGCATTGCAGGGATTCACTACAGTAAAATCCTCTCTGTATGACTGTCGATCAAAACTGTTATCTTATGCCAAAAAGATCGCTTAAAAGTTGGATATGTAAGCCATTATTTGACTGTCATCTTAAGTTGTTTAATTTAAAAAAAACTTTTTTTCTTTTCTTTTTTTCCAGAAATCCAGACCCTGACTGTGAAATGATATTCTGTGGTTGGAAGGGCAAAATGTCCGTGCGATCTTTTGTTGGCAAACATGCACGTTCCCATTATTTGCGACTGTGTGGAGTTGAACTTGAAAATATACGTAAGTTGCCCACTTTTTTCTTCACCTTTGACCCAAGTTGGTTATGTGACATAGACATATTTATTAGATAAGGGCTTCAGAACACTCACCATCACCACCTTTGTGCTTCTGAGGATGGCCAGCTGCAACTCGGGGTAAAGGAAAATGGATCCATAGTTAATAAAGTATATTTTAAGATGAAATGGTTGTCTCTTCCTTCATGTATAAACAGGTTCCAGCTATCCGTCCGAGAAAACGCAAGCAACGTCCATAACCCCTCCCTCCATTAAAGGGTTATATAATGTTTATACGGATTACTATTTTCAAAATTTAAGTACATCTCCGATGCTATCCTTCTTTTTATGAAGCTATAAAGGGTTTGTAATTTTATAAAAAAATGTGACCTGTTGGGTCACCCATTGAGCCCGGGTTGGATTGCTTGAAATAGGAAAAGGTGATTACCAATAAACCAATCCATCTTCCAAAGGAGAAGGTAATGCCCGAGAGGATGGCCTCCTGGGACCAAACCACACTATACTTAATTGAATCTTTGGAATTAGAATGTTTCGAGGATTCCCCAGCTGATATAAAAGGAAGAGCTGAAAAAGGGGCGTTTGTTTACGTGACTTCCACGACAGTCGGTAAATGGTCTGTAATGGAAGATCTGTATGTGTTGTTCTGAACGTCCGTTGATCGGAAGGTTCTATTCCTGATCCTACTCGGAATGTGCTGTTGGACCCTACTATCCAATCATTTACTTAAAATCCCGCCGTGCGCTAGGAATTTTAGCATGGACTCCTTCACCATTCTCAGTCATGCTCACTCGTTATACCATCTCAAAATCTTGGAGACGATCCACGTTCGTCTTAAACGTCCCTCCCTTTGCAAGCAAAGGGAATGTCTATTGGGACTAGATGTGATCAGTCTCTAAGATTCATCCTCCATTGTACATATAACATACCGCTATTTTATTTTCTGTACTCTCTCTTTTCACCCCGTTTTTTTTTTTTTTAAATCCCTCGATACAGCCTTTGTTAAGAGAGGGCGAAACAGGTCGGCTGGCATTATTTTTATTTACTTTTTTTTTTCTTTTTTTTTTTCCCCCCTCTTGATTAACTTTTAATCATGAACGATAGAATTCGTCTTCCCTTCATGCTTGCAATAATAAAGTTTTGTACTCCCCAAAAAATCATGAAATATATATATATATATATTTTATATTTTAACCTGAAGATTCCCCCAGGGATGAAACGCGGGAGCCTCTGTGTAGCTTAATTGCCATAAATATACTTTCATAGCTTACTACCTAACTCTACTTATATATCGAGCACTGTTGAAGTAAATACTGAAAATTGATACATACAAAATTATATCTCCTTATAAAATTTTATGTGGATACATGAAATACTAATATATATGTATATATATATATATATATATATATATGACTTTTAAAGCCAATTATTTTAGCCTACCATAAAAGGAAAAGAAAGAAAATAAGTTTTTTTTTGTTTTTGTTATGGTGCCGTACCTGTACGAAGAACAAATGGACTCGTCCATCCATAATAAAATGCAAGAAGTCTGTGAGTTGGAACTCACAGACTTCTTAGACTCCAGTTCTATACTGGCAGTCCAGAATACCACTTCTTGTATATATATATATTCTTTTTCTTCAATAATATATCTTTGTTCCTGTAACCCCGTGTCTTTATTTCGGCCCCTAACAGAGTCACAACATTTTTTTTTTTTTTCTGTGTGTTATAATTAAGCAATTCCATTGTTATTTTTGCCTGTAACGAATTGATCAAGAATTTGTTAAAGATGAGGTTCTTGTAATAGTCATTATATACTCTACGGTTAAATGGACAATAAATTTCTGAAACATATACACAAAGATAATATTTATGTGCTTATGCTGATGAGCGGCCATATTAAAAAATCATTTTTTATAAAAACAATATTATATACTTATTCAGTGTTATATTCTTACTCACTGTACAAAAAAGTAGAAAAAATCATCCACTAGAATTTTAATTACAAGTATTTTTCCATTCTGCATATCATAACAGCGACTCGTTCACTAAGCCTCCATCTTGTTTCTTAAGAAGATTTCAGTTATCTGCCCTTGAAATCTTCTTAAAAAACAAGATGGAGTCTTAGTGAACGAGTTGCTGTTATGATACGCAGAATGGAAAAATACTTGTAATTAAAGTCTAGTGGATATTTTTTCTACTTTTTTGTACAGTGAGTAAGAAGATAACGCTGAATAAGTAGATAATATTGTTTTTATAAAAAAAATATTTTTTCATACGGCCGCTCATCAGCATAAGCACTAATATTTGTTGGTGTTGAATTTTTTTGAGCATGGTTACAAGATATTGTCATAATTTTTGTACTCTACTGAGTTATAGAGTTGTATAATATATGAGCTCTATTGCACTTTAAGTCCTGATCATTGAGCTAATTTTCACCCGTAGTATTTACTTGTATCATGGAGATTTGTGAATATTTAATTTTTTTATATTTATATAATAAAATTGCTGTTTTTTGTTTCCTTGTGAGATAACTAAAGTTATAATCTTTGAAGTAGGCTTTTCTTTAAACATATATATATATATATATATATATGGGAAGAGAAGGATGAAGGTAATCCGACGTGATGGGAAAATGAAAAAGGAAAACCAAAAAATGGATGTTTTTTTATGTGTACATCAACGTTTCGTCTTTATTTATAAGACTTCATCAGGATGATAATATAGAGAAAAAATGTCATGCAAGTACAGATACCCTCCTCCCTCTCCTCTATTCCCTCTCTGCCATACACTTTACCCCTGCTCATCCCCCACCTCTTTCTCTTACCACCAGCCACAGTAGTCCTTGCTCACCCCATCTTTCCATTTTTTCCCCACTCATTTTCTTCAACATTCATTTTTTATTCTCCAACAAGTACGGACGTCCACCCAGTAGTGGCCATTATTTTATTTTATTTTTCCTCCCAATATGTCTACCCTACATGTATCTGTACTTGCATGACATTTTTTCTCTATATTATCATCCTGATGAAGTCTTATAAATAAAGACGAAACGTTGATGTACACATAAAAAAACATCCATTTTTTGGTTTTCGTTTTTCATTTTCCCATATATACATATATATATATATATTTATTATTTTTTTTATTGCTTCTATTTATTTTTAAAATTGTAGAAAAAACATCCGCTGCAAACAAAATGGTGAAGGACAAAGACGACAAAGATGAGGGCAAGGATGCTGACGATTGCATCAAGATGGATAGTGAAGAAGAGGGAAAAGACGTCGATGGTTGCATCAAGATAGACAGTGAAGAGGAAGAGGAAGAAGAAAGCTCAAAAGAAAAAAACAAAGAATCATCATCATCGTCGTCATCATCAGCAAAGAAATCTGAAAATTGTGGTGCAGCAGAAGAAGAAGAAACGGCAAAGGAGGAGGAAGAAGATGAACCCATGAAATGAAACATTTCTCTACGGTTTTTCTGTGATATCACAATAATAAAAGAAAAGTTTTCATTTGCAGCCGTGTGTCTGCCTTATCGATCACCCCCCCCCCCCCAGCTATGGGTACGAAATAGCAAATCATGTCCAATTAATCATAAACAATGCGTCTCTCTTCTAGTTATAATTTGATTAACAATTTATTTATTTAAGTCTTTCTTTAGAGATAAAATACATCTATTGAGCCAGAGACATGCAGATGTGCTTATTTCAATCATGTTGTGCAAAGATAGTTTTAAAGAGAGCCCGAGTTTACATTGAACATGGCTGTCACACTAATAAGGTTTATGTTACTATGATAATAGACATAACATTAAACAAGACCATAGCACTAATAACTTTTTGTTACTATGATAATAGACATTACATTAAACAAGACCATAGCACTAATAACTTTTTGTTACTATGATAATAGACATAACATTAAACAAGACCATAGCACTAATAACTTTTTGTTACTATGATAATAAACATAACATTAAACAAGACCATAGCACTAATAACTTTTTGTTACTATGATAATAAACATAACATTAAACAAGACCATAGCACTAATAACTTTTTGTTACTATGATAATAGACATTACATTAAACAAGACCATAGCACTAATAACTTTTTGTTACTATGATAATAGACATAACATTAAACAAGACCATAGCACTAATAACTTTTTGTTACTATGATAATAAACATAACATTAAACAAGACCATAGCACTAATAACTTTTTGTTACTATGATAATAAACATAACATTAAACAAGACCATAGCACTAATAACTTTTTGTTACTATGATAATAGACATTACATTAAACAAGACCATAGCACTAATAACTTTTTGTTACTATGATAATAAACATAACATTAAACAAGACCATAGCACTAATAACTTTTTGTTACTATGATAATAAACATAACATTAAACAAGACAATAGCACTAATAACTTTTTGTTACTATGATAATAGACATAACATTAAACAAGACCATAACACTAATAACTTTTTGTTACTATGATAATAAACATAACATTAAACAAGACCATAACACTAATAACTTTTTGTTACTATGATAATAAACATAACATTAAACAAGACCATAGCACTAATAACTTTTTGTTACTATGATAATAGACATAACATTAAACAAGACAATAGCACTAATAACTTTTTGTTACTATGATAATAAACATAACATTAAACAAGACCATAGCACTAATAACTTTTTGTTACTATGATAATAAACATAACATTAAACAAGACCATAGCACTAATAACTTTTTGTTACTATGATAATAAACATAACATTAAACAAGACCATAACACTAATAACTTTTTGTTACTATGATAATAGACATTACATTAAACAAGACCATAACACTAATAACTTTTTTTACTATGATAATAGACATAACATTAAACAAGACCATAGCACTAATAACTTTTTGTTACTATGATAATAAACATAACATTAAACAAGGCATTAAAACACTAATAAAGAAGCGCCTATTTAGAAAGTTGAATGACGAATCTGATTTTAAAAATGTAATGAAAATATAAAGTCCAATACGTAGTAATAATAGTATTTATCTTCATTGATAAAAAAAATAATAATTTCATTCATTAAAGCGACAAAGCAGATAGGCTGTCTGCCCTCATTTTTTGACGAAAACGCTGCCTATAAGAAACTTTTTAAAATCTCCAAAATAAATAAAATATTTTATTTTAATCACGTAATTGTTTTCTTTTTTTCTTTCGCACGGTAAAAATGGTTTAATTTTCTATAATTACTTTTTTTTTTTTTTTTTTTTTGTTTAACATAAAATTGATGAAAACAAAAATCTTCACCGAAAAACTAAAACAAAATTACTACCAATCCGATTGTAAATTCAGTTGTAACGTTAGAAAACAAAAACAAGCGGCAGTTTAATTGATCGCCTTTCGAGGTTAAAAGCAAAACTAAATGGGACAGATGAACGTTGGCAGATTTAGAGATGCGATGTCTGCATCTAAAATGGATTTCAAATATATATATGTAAATGTGGTACTATGGAATTCCCCCCCCTACACCTAGGACCACCGGGAGAGATAAGCTAGGAAAGTGAATGGCAATAAACAGACCGGTTGATCCATTGAACTCCACAGACCAGCAACGCCATGACAATTATTTGTTGACTTTCTGAGTGGCCAGATAACGATGGCGAAAGTTAGCTGATGAAAAAATGGATTCCGTATCCAATTTCTAGTGGAAAATAAATATATTCAGAGGACGCTGGCTGTTAAAGGAGAATGATCTCGGCAAGAGATGGAGAAGGGTTGAACGACAGTCTTAGCTGAGGTTTGGAGGTTGAAAGATAGAAATTTAGCTCAGATGTAGAGACACTTAACGACGGAACCCTAATGACAAATCGCTTGTATAAAATGTCTGTATCTTTGTGTTGTTTTTTGTATGCATGTAAACTCTATACTGGTTTCGCGCCATGCCGACTGACTACATAGAATCCGGACACGACCAATAAGAAGAACCACGGCAGATGTGTTCTGGGTAAGGCAGTCGATCGGATGCACCAACATAGCTCTACACATTTGTATAACAAATTAAATGGAAGAGTGGAATAGCTGCAATATATAGAAGACTGATTCAAATTAAAAACATTTGTTTGGCTAATATTTTTTTTTTTTTTTATTAATAAAAACTTATAAGGAGGAAAGAAGAAGTCATGAAATTAATTTCTCGAACAGAACAGTTTTGCACCACTTTTATGTCTCCTTATGAAGATTAAAATCAAGATATAATGATGCTAAACCCTATGTCTAGAATCCTTACTCTAATTTTCATCAAAATCCATTACATTATTTTGATTCGAGATAATGTCTAAAAGTTAAAGCTTAAGGGGTCTTAAGAAATTAAAATTAAGGGAATCTTGCTTAAGTTGTGTCTAATGACTATGAATCAAATTTAATGCAAATCTGAAATATTTGAATTTTCAAATTGGAAGTTGCGCCCATATTATGCCCCCTAAAAACTCTTATGAAATACCCCAAAGAAACTTAAATTTGGTAAATATTTATTAATTGATGTCGAATACCTATTGTTAAAATTTCACAAAAATCAGAGAGATCTGTATTTTCACAAAGATTTTCCACCCCTCTCTTTGTCCCTTTTCGCGGTAAACTAAATAAAACCTACATTAACCACCCTTGCGCCTAGCAGCTGTGTTCCAAAATTCTATAATGATCGGTTAATTATTTTGGGAGTGAATCATATAGATAGAAATATATAAACATATACACCTACCTAACTTTATATAAATAGAGATGAGATAATCAACAGGCACGTCCGGTGTTGCCCAGGAATGAATGAGAAAACTCCTCTAAACCCATATTACCATTTTTATTATTTTTTTAATTTCTATAATTTTTAAGTTATAAATAAAATATCTTTGTTTATAGACGTTCAGAATCAATGCAGAACTTGATATTATTGTAAAAGAATCCAAAACATGATAACTTGTTGGTCTGTTGTGATGCATGTTGATTAATAGCACAAAATTATTGGGGTTTAACGATGCATTCATCATCATCATCATCATCATCATCAGAGTGACGGAATTAATTACAAACCAGAATTAATTATAAATATAAATATACTTTACAAATTTCTTTAAAAAATATGATAAATATACTTTACAAATTTCTTTAAAAAATATACTTTACAAATTTCTTTAAAAAATATGATAAATATACTTTACAAATTTCTTTAAAAAATATGATAAATATACTTTACAAATTTCTTTAAAAAATGATAAATATACTTTACAAATTTCTTTAAAAAATATGATAAATATACTTTACAAATTTCTTTAAAAAATATGATAAATATACTTTACAAATTTCTTTAAAAAATATGATAAATATACTTTACAAATTTCTTTAAAAAAATATGATAAATATACTTTACAAATTTCTTTAAAAAATATACTTTACAAATTTCTTTAAAAAATATGATAAATATACTTTACAAATTTCTTTAAAAAATATGATAAATATACTTTACAAATTTCTTTAAAAAATATGATAAATATACTTTACAAATTTCTTTAAAAAATATGATAAATATACTTTACAAATTTCTTTAAAAAAATATGATAAATATACTTTACAAATTTCTTTAAAAAATATGATAAATATACTTTACAAATTTCTTTAAAAAAATATGATAAATATACTTTACAAATTTCTTTAAAAAATATGATAAATATACTTTACACATTTCTTTAAAAAATATGATAAATATACTTTACACATTTCTTTAAAAAATATGATAAATATACTTTACACATTTCTTTAAAAAATATGATAAATATACTTTACAAATTTCTTTAAAAAATATGATAAATATACTTTATCATATTTTTTAAAGAAATTTGTAAATATACTTTACAAATTTCTTAAATGATAAAATATACTACAAATATTGATTAATATACGACTTTACAAATTCTTGATGATAAAATGAAATAAAACTTTCTTTTTTTTAATTCGTACAATATAATTTTGCAAATGAAAGAAATAAAATGAGATTTATTAGTTGAATAACATAAAATTGATAAATTAAGTCCAAGTTGTAATTATTTCAGGGTTGTAATTAATTCCGAATCATCATCATCATCATCATCATAATATAAAGGACATTTTCTCTGTGTGTCTTGTCTGTCCATCAGTCACAATTTTTGTAACCGTAAGAAATACATTACGAAATTTGTCTCATTTCGATATCAAAATATCTTAACTTCTTTTAGAAATGGAAAATATTGCATTAATACTAAATAACAAATTCCCAACGAATAAAGCTGATGCCATGACCAGAAATCGAAACCGAAACCTTGATCTTCAGTCTACGAACTGAGCTATTTAGATTTTCTTATAAATAGATCTTAAAACATTGTCTTAACACAATAATTATAGATTTATGATTTACGCCATGTTTTAAAACATATATCTATAAATATATATAGTGTGTCAACGTATAATTTTTAAATAAATAATTTGTATAAATATTATAATTCTAAAAATGCCCCTTTATACCAGCCTAGCAAAAATATTCTCCCTCCGGTCGCATATATTTGCTAGTCTATGTACTAATTTTCATCAATTTTTGATTAGTCATAATAATATTCGGTTTAGCATCCATTTTACATTCTGGCATACGTTGGACGGCTTTAAGAAATTGACTTCCAAACTAACCTATGTCTAACCATGTCTTCATTTATCCCTCTTTCTCGCAAGTCCATTTTTATTACTTCCTCTCATGTTTTTTTCTTGGCCGTCCCCTGTGAACTGGACCTGCTACATCAACTGTTCTACATCTACTGACCGAAGAACACTCATCGATTTCGTGTTTTTTATTTATTTTTTTTTTTCCCAGTATACATATATAATACTCTCAACCTATCCCCCATAGGTTTATCTCTAAAACCCTTGTAGACGAGCGTTCTCTGGACGTCTGGCACGAACGCAGACCCGACAATGTTATCGTACCATCTTTGGACAGAACAGATACTACATTTTGATCCTAGAGCGGAAGGCTAAAAAGGTGTATTTTAGTTTGTTTTTCACGTTCGACACAACAGCGACAACTTTATTTTAGATTGCATCAGTTTTTTTTAAAGTGGTGAAAGGGCATAACGTACGTACGAACATAATAATAGTATATAACTTGAGTGAAAAACATTTAGAAAGGGAAGAAAATACTTCTTTTTTTTTTCTTTTTTTTGCATTATTCGGACTACTGTTCTCATCTTGGATGTTATTCTCAACGTCCATGGACATGTGGCGCAACGGATAAAGTTGTTGAGTAATAATCAGTTCTAAGTGACAATCTCCTGGAACTTAAAAGTTAAATCCTCACTACAGGTGATGCTAAGAATAAAATAAAAAATGACTTAGCTGACAGAACGAGAATAATCTACCCCGTGCATTAAATAAAGAGTTCAGTTCGAAATTCCATATAGATTCCCGAGTTCGACAAGATGCACTGGAAGAAGGTCAAAGGTTACACCGACTAGAAATGTTGTGAGAATAACATCTTAGATGAGAACAGTAGTCCGAATAATACAAATAAGATAAATTATTAATCTTCATCTCAAAAATTCTAAACCAAAAATGTTTTTTGTTTTGTTTTTTTACTAGTCACCACTTATCAAGGCCAAGTATCACTCAAGGACATGGGTTAATGAAATGGAATGATTGCCAGCCGAAAGATGAGGAACACTATGGAAGTACTGACATTGATTGATAGTATGAACTGCATTTGATTACTTAAGGGTCAGTTTATTACAAGGATTTGTTAACATTGGATTTGAAGACAACCAAGTTGTAGTTAGCAGGGAAGCAGTCCCACGGTAAGGTATTCCATAGGCGGAAAGCCATTGCAATAAAGCTCTGTCATCCTCTTAAGCTGCTGCTACTACTCTCCCTATTCCCCTACCATGTCTCATCTTATTCACTCCCCCCCCCACCACCACTACCACCACCATCTAAAGCATTCAATCTGCAAACAACCGTGCAAGATTATCAGAGATTTAGTATTCATATAGATGTCTCGGGATACCTCCAGAGCACTATTAAAACATATTTAGTATTCATTTTTTATATTTATAGTATTCATTTGACATAGTATTCATTTATCATATTTATAATATTCATTTATTAAAACATTTAGTATTCATGTAGATGCGTCGGGATGCCTCCAGAGCACTATTAAAACATCCCTTCCTTGACCCCTTTCCCTTTAAGAATCGGCCCAACTGTGGTTGGAGATTTGGGAAGGTAGTTAGAATCAGCTCTGCATGTAGGGAAGTGTTATTTCGTTCCTGTTGACCCACACCTTTCGTAGGGAAGTGTTAGGCACTTTTCATTTCTGTTGACTTCACTTTTGTGGGAAAGTATGAGGAACTTTTCATTTCTGTTGACTTCACTTTTGTGGGAAAGTATGAGGAACTTTTCATTTCTGTTGGTCCACAACTTTCCTAGGGAAGTGTTAGGCACTTTTCATTTCTGTTGGCCCACAACTTTTGAAGGGAAGTGTTAGGCACTTTTCATTTCTGTTGACCTCACTTTTGTGGGAAAGTATGAGGAACTTTTCATTTCTGTTAACTTCACTTTTGTGGGAAAGTATGAGGAACTTTTCATTTCTGTTGGTCCACAACTTTCCTAGGGAAGTGTTAGGCACTTTTCATTTCTGTTGGCCCACACCTTTTGAAGGGAAGTGTTAGGCACTTTTCATTTCTGTTGACCTCACTTTTGTGGGAAAGTATGAGGAACTTTTCATTTCTGTTGACTTCACTTTTGTGGGAAAGTATGAGGAACTTTTCATTTCTGTTGACTTCACTTTTGTGGGAAAGTATGAGGAACTTTTCATTTCTGTTGACTTCACAACTTTCCTAGGGAAGTGTTAGGCACTTTTCATTTCTGTTGGCCCCCACCTTTTGAAGGGAAGTGTTAGGCACTTTTCATTTCTGTTGACCTCACTTTTGTGGGAAAGTGTGAGGCACTTTTCATTTCTGCTGGTCCACAACTTTCCTAGGGAAGTGTGAGGCACTTTTCATTTCTGCTGGTCCACAACTTTCCTAGGGAAATGTTAGGCACTTTTCATTTCTGTTGGCCCCACCTTTTGAAGGGAAGTGTTAGGCACTTTTCATTTCTGTTGGCCCCACCTTTTGAAGGGAAGTGTTAGGCACTTTTCATTTCTGTTGGTTTCATATTTTGTAGAGAAATGTTAGGCACTTTTTGTTTCATTAAAAGAAGTATTTTGCCATTGGTGTGTCTGTTGGTATCACGTTTACGGCAGCAAAAACGTCTGATAATTCAAGGCAACTATTTGGCAGTGAGAGAAATTCTTTCATAGTTTCTGAGATGGGAAGAGACTGGAAGTTAGAAGCTTTGTAGCGGTATGTCATCCGTATTTGCAGCCGACAAATGTGGGATAGCTTTTTGGGGTTGCGGGTGGCATATCTGAGCATGCGGATAAACTGTTGATCGGGGAACGTCTTTAAGAGGTGACAAGAGCAACGATCTTCAAAGAGCATCTGTTGCCAGCAAAGATCAGTTTGCATATCGTAGCCTGCCCTCACGAGTAGCCTTATGCTATTTTTATACTCCACAAGATCGGAGCCGGATTCATACGCAATGAGGATTCCAAGCGGGGTCATGCCGGCATGGTTTGTATTGTTTGCTACGGCACCGCACAGAATTAGGTCCTTAATGATAAACGGATTGTAGTAATCACAGGCTATGTGCAGTGGGGTTTCCATGAAGCCATTTAGAATGTTGGGGTTTGCGGAATTTTCTAGCAGAGACCTTACAACTTCCAACTGACCATACTGAACGGCCCAGTGTAGACAGGTGTTTCGGACATCTTTATAGTCTATGCTCCCTCCTTCCTCCTCTTCCATTTGATCCCCTCGCAACTGACTGTTGACATCGACCCCTGAAATGGAATCAATAATTGTAAATTTCTGAGTGCCTACAAAAACTAAAATATGCATTTTAAAAGCAAAGTTTTAAAAATAGTGAAACAATTCTGTTAACTTATCTTCACATTTAAGGGGGGGGGGGGGCTTTGTCCGTTAACCAGTCAGTTGGTCTGTCAGGTTTAAGTTTGAAATAGCATTTCTATCGTGAAACATCTAGATGAAATGATTGCGTCTTATTTTAGATGCGTCCAAGCATCTTTGTAAGGCGCTCTGCCTGTTGGTTGGTTTGTCAGGCTTAAGTTTGAAATAGCATTTTCGTCAATCTGTCACTTCTTAAGTTTAAAAAAAAACATATTTTTAGGTCCATCACAATTAAATTTGAAATAGCATTTTCATTGATCTGTCACACTTAAGTTTGAAATAGCATATTTGTCTGTCACAGATCAGTTTGAAATAGCATAGGTCTTCATCTGTCACTGATTAGTTCGAAATAGCATATTTCTTGGTCTGTCACTGAGTAGTTCGAAATAGCATATTTCTTGGTCTGTCACTGAGTAGTTCGAAATAGCATATTTCTTGGTCTGTCACTGAGTAGTTCGAAATAGCATATTTCTTGGTCTGTCACAGATCAATTTGAAATAGCATATTTCTTGGTCTGTCACTGAGTAGTTCGAAATAGCATATTTCTTGGTCTGTCACTGAGTAGTTCGAAATGTCATATTTCTTGTTTAGACTAGAGAGTTTTTTTTATGGGTTGTCTGGAAGAGATGTTTTATGCTGACGATTTATTGTCTGCTTTTGAAACAATGGATGGTTTACCTGTTAAGTTAAAGACTTGGAGGAATACTATGTGAAAGTAAAAATCAAAGACTGAATGTTACCAAAACCAAACTGATGATCAATAGTTGTAGCATTGAAAAAAAAAACAGAGAAAGGAAAGTTCCCCTGCTCAGTTTGTGGAAAGGAAGTCGGGTGCAACTCAATTTTTTGTGGTACTTGTAAGCATTGAGTACACAAGAAGTGTAGTGGAATTATTAGTAGGTTGATAGATGATAACCACTTTGTTTGAAAGAAGTGTAAGACAATGGAGACGGATGAGAACTCAGATGTGAAGATAGTATATTTGGATGGTGAGGCTATTGAGGTTGTTCAGAAGTTTTGAAATTTTCGTGATCAGTGGAGCATAGGGACAACCTGGTGCTTGTTTAGTTACAAGAGTTAGAAATGGATGGAGTAAGTTCATAAAAACTTCTGCCATTATTAACAAGCAGAGCATTACAACTGTCGATCAAGGACAGAGTCTATAAGGCATGTGTACATAGTGTGATTTTGTATGGAGATGAAAGGGTTGAGGATATGTGGTGCATGGCGAGAAATATGATAATGATACGATAAATGTATAATGTGAGTCTTAAGCACAGGCTTAAATCTGATGATCTCAGAGGAAGATTTGGTCACATTGAAAGAATGAACGAGAGTGCTTCGGTTAGTAAATGTAAAACTGTTGAGGTAGTGGTGTCAGTTGGCAGAGGAAGGCCATGGAAAATGGTAGCAAGTGATAAGAATGGATTTGAGAAAAAGAGGGATAAAATAAAGAGCTGGCCAGAGATAGATTAGCTTAGAAGTAAATTTATAAAAGTCGTCAAACATGCCAGCTTGTAAAATCGTTGTTAAACCGAACATCATGATTAGGCAGTCTGAATTAATTGTCCCAAAAAAGGTTCAACATAATAAACAGCACTGGACGATATTAGATTGCTTATTTTAATTAAATGATATCCTCAACAGCACCATCACCATCACCATCACCATCTGCCAGCAATTCTAGTATAAATAAGTCTGTAGATAACTGAGTGGCTACATCAAATACCAGCATGTAATAATTACAAGTAAGTACCCATGTGCTAGTTTTACAAGTGTTGCATTATGGGAACCCTATGCCAAAGAAGAGTAAAATCAACTAGTATGAATTTTGAAAAAAGTCGAGTTTAGTGCAGGTTAAGCTGACACAAACTTTGGGGAAATGAATCATTCTCCACGACAAAAGAATAAACAGACAGGATAGATCGAAGTTCATGAAAACAAGGCATGGGGTCAATAAAGGTTAGACACAAAGAGGTATTAATCGAGATGACGAGTGGCGTCACTTTTTTGCCATTGACAATAGAAACAAAGGTTTTTCAGAGTTCAGTATGGGAGTCTAGCAAGAGGATGTGAAACAATTATTCTGTAAAACTTTGAAAGAGTTAAAATCACCAAAAGGTAAAATGTGCTACCCCCCAAAGTGTTCGTTCGTCAAGCTCGCTCAATTACCCTCTAATAAGATAAGTCAGTTAGTTAGTTAAGATAAACCTGATCTTTCTCTCTATAAGTAATGTTTTATCTCCAGAAAAAATAAATCTCCTGAAATTCCAAATGAGTCTTAAGTCTCCTGTTCTGGGTGAAGAAAGTTTGTTTCAGCTAGTTACACTGATGAAGCCACTAAGTGATCACGACTGCCACAACATGCAGAGAAAGTAAGGACGAAGCGAATCAGCACAGGTAGTGAGCGACAGAATGAAAGAGAAGAAACGATGGCGAGACAAAGGTAAATTCATGTATTAATGTTGAAATGGACAGTTTAGACATTGTCACTTGAAAAGAGAAATGGAGAGAGTAAGGGATTGAATGCACACCCACATACTCTCGCGTAAAATATTTTAACATGCTTCTATAAAAGAATTAATGATTAAACACGCACTCACATATAATGAATGAACATACACATGCATACAGAATCTAAGGACACGCACTCACGTATAATGAACACATCTACACACACATTAAAGAAAGTAAGAAATGCGAAAAACGTGTATGTGGAAATGAATAAAAACAATGAGGTTTAAAAACTTTGTAGTAACGTTTTAAGAGTTACAACGTAACACAAGTTCATCGATGAACTTACTACACTTGTACCCCCCCCTCCCCCCAGCGACAAGTCACACCCCTTCACCGTAGAAATGTAACAGTCATAAACACTGACATTTATTTTCTCTTGGAGAGCAGCAGCCTCTGTGAGGTGATTTGGTCTCACAGAGACCGATCATACACTAAGGCATATTTATTTCAACCAGAACTGTGAAGGACTACTTCCGACCCCTTGGAATTTAACAGCAGTCAACAGAGAGTTTCTTGGCACCAGCACCAGCCAAGAAAGACGTCAACCTCCTCTCTCCTGCCACCGTCACTGACACCAAGAAAAGCTATCTTCACTGAAGATATATTCCACCAAGAAGACTTTCAGCAGTCAAACGTTCTCACTGTATTATTGCTTCCTTCACTTTGACACTGTCGTAACTTCCGGCAACCTACACCCAACGGTGTAGATCACTTAAATAAATATATATCATTGTTGTTCATAAAAAGGACTTAGTTTTCCTTTCGTTTGACGTCCATGTTGTTACAAAATATTATAGGGGTTTGCTCCTATAACCGAGGTTCCGAGATGCCGGAAGGTTTTCTACTCTGATCGAGTGGAGAAAATTGTTAGTCTTACTCTCTAGGTCTCTATGAAAAAACTATGTCGCACAACGACGTCTTAACTGGTAGGATCACGTCATCTGCCATCAGTCAATGCTCCAATGTGTTTCAAATTGATGTCGACGGCCCAAAGTCACATTAAAGTGGATTAAAATATACTATGGCTCAGAGTTTTGTTTTTCGAAAGGAGTTATTTCTAGCTGTCTGACGGTTAAACCCGGCCCTAATTGGGACTTTATTACTGAGCACTGTCCTTTTAACTTGTTCTTCTGTAGTTAGATTCTTTCTAGAATTGTTTATAAAGTGTAGTATCTGTTCTATCCTCTGCTATTGAAGGAGATATCCTTCTAGACTAAGGCAATTTTAATTTTTGTCCCAATCTAGAGTTTTTGGGTTGCTGGATTTTACCCCCCCCCCCCTTAAAAATCAACCCTGTCTAACTCTGCCCCTGTGAGGAGGCAAGTAAATAAGGAAACATTCATTGACAATTATTATTCGAAGTTTAAGTGAAAACAGAAGTAAATTATAAACAAATATTTTTTATAAGCTTTTCAAATATTCATACGTTTCGGAACCCGACTACGTGGCAGTCATTTTGACGAGAGAAGTTGTATTTAGTATCTCAAATGCCATCTGTTACAGGAGGCAAAGCCGAATTTAAGGTGTCTAACATGATCCCAGCATTCTCAATTTCAATTCTGGATTTAGGTTGAGTGTTGGGATTAATGAAGGGCAAAGCTCTCACACAGTCTACCGGCCTCCATGAGAAAGTATGTCGCACAATGACATCTTAACTGGTACGGCCTAAGTGTGTCCTACATTGACGTCGACGGCCCAAAGTCACATGGTTGGCTGCTTAAGACATGGAGGGGATCAGTTGATGACAACCTAATCCTGGCGGGCGGTACAAGCGAAATGGCAGCAGGCAGGAAAAGTTGGAAGTCATTAACGAAACGTCTAACTTCAGCATGAAATAAGATGATGAAAAATGCAAATAATAATAATAATAACTTCTTTTCTTGAACTGCTTGCTGTTGGAATTCCCTCCCTGCTTCCTGTTTCCCTGACCGTACCAACATGCATAAATTAAAATGTAATGTGAACAAACATCTTGCTGCTCAATTTCCTAGCTAAGTAGCCTCGATAAAATTTGGCCCCTATCATAGTAGCCCCTTACGCTTCAGTGGCAATATGCCTTGTTTTGGCCGGGATCAAAGTGTAGTATCTGTTCCGATGGATACTGCACCCCATAGACTGGTACCGTCTTGGCCTTCGGGTCTTGATTTACGCCAGTCTGTGGGTTTGTCCTGTGCAGTTCTAGGAGATCCACCCTTCCAGGCTTTGCCTCACCTCTTTGGGGAGGAATAAGTTTATTGCTTACTGCCTGAGGCGCGCCTACTGGAGAATGCCAACGGGGCTGCCCAGGCAATTTTTAATGGCCAGAGAGTGCTCACCTTCTCGGGCACTGGCTTTTCAAATCCCACTTTCCCGACCTTGTGTCACATCTTACCTTGTGGGAGGAAGATAAATAACTTGTTTGGAGCGAACAAAATAAAATATTTCTCCCCCCCCCCCCCCCCCAAAAAAAACATCATCATCATCATCATCATCATCATCATCACTGCCATCAATCCAAATATAAATAAGCGTGTAGATGACGGAGATTCTACATCAAATACGAGAAAAGCAAGAACAAATGTTTCACTGATGATACAAACCAGATTCAATTAACATCTTTAAGACGTTGATTCTCTTCCCTTTACAGGCCAAAGAAAGAGGGCTGAAATGTTCTTTCAAACCCTTTTTTGATATCCAACCCTGACATTTTGTGTTGCAGCCTAGAAAAAAAAAAGAAAAAAAAATCTATATTGAACACATGATAAATAGATATTAGCAAGTACTAGTAGAGATTTATTTGGAGAACAGTTCGTTTGGAGGAGATTAATCGAGAGTAGTTAATTTGGAGGAGATTGATCAAGTGAAGCAGTTTGCTGGGATGAGATAAGTCGAGCAAGTAGTTCGTTTGAATGAGATTGGCCAAGAAGAGCAGTTCATTTGGAAGAGATCGATCAGGAAAGTAGTTCGTTTGGAGGAGATTGACAAAGTGGAGCAGTTTGTTTGGTGGAGATCCATTGAGGGGAGTAGTTTGTTTGGAGGATATCAACAGAGGTAGCAGTTTGTATTGATGAGATTGACCAATAGGAGCAGTTAATTTGGAGGAGATTAATTAGCAGAAGCAGTGCATTTGGTGATCAACCATGGGGAGCAGATTATTTGGAGGAGATCGACTGAGAGAAGCAGTTTGTTTTGACGACATTGACCAATGGGAGTAGTTCATTTGGAGAAAATCAACCGAGTAGAGCAGTTCATTTGGAGGAGATCGACTGAAAAGAGAATTTCATTTGGAAGAGATTGTCCAAGAGAAGCAGTTCATTTGGAGGAGATCAACCAATGGGAGCATTTCTTTTGAAGGAGATCGACAAGTGGAAGCAGTTTGTTTTGAGATCGACCATGGGGAGCACTTCGTTTTGAGGATATAAACAAGGTGAAAAATTCAGTCAACTGCGATTAGCCAAAGGCTGCAATTGTAGCAGCCAGTATGAGAACAGAATAACCCTAGCCATTACCCAAGTCAATTCTGGTCCCCCACATTTTTGGTCATGCTATATTTTTTATTTTATGAAACCTTTTGATTGGAGGCTCACCTCCATGATATAACGACGTCTTTATTTTTCCTTACCCTCAGGTTTCAGTAGTATCAACATAGTTTGTTCCTTATATGTATGAAAATAAAACAATGAAATTATTTATTAAAACCTACATTTTTGCCAATAAAAATGTAAATACATAAATACATTCTTCGCGGTTATTTACTCTCTCATGCAAATAGTAAGTAGCGTATTTGTTGACATTGGATTTGAAGATGACCAAGTTGTAATGCAGGGAAGCAGTCTCGTGGTAACGTGTTCCAGAGATGAGAAGTTCTTGAGAAGAAACTATGTTTATAAAAATTTCATTCGATGCTAGGCACTCGGAGACAGAAAAATTCTTTTGTCGAACTCGAAAACTGATACAGAATTTCGAACTGAACCCTTTATTTATTCCATGGGGTTGATTGTTCTCGTTCCATCAGTCATGACTGGATAGAAGTGTTAATTATTAATTATCGCCTGTAGTAATGATTGAACCTTAACCTTGAGAAGACTGTCACTTAAAACTGATGGTTAAGCAACGGTTAAATATGAAAACTGATGGTTAAGCAACGGTTAAATATGAAAACTGATGGTTAAGCAACGGTTAAATATGAAAACTGATGGTTAAGCAACGGTTAAATATGAAAACTGATGGTTAAGCAACGGTTAAATATGAAAACTGATGGTTAAGCAACGGTTAAATATGAAAACAGTAATGCAAAAAATCTAAATACCATAAATATGATAATACAATACAATTCAAAACAATTGCTATTATACAGTTTCTTCCAGCCAGGTGTGTGTCTTTGTCAAGTACATTTATTCCTGCCACTTAACTTTTTCAGTACACCCGGCCTGGATATTCAACAAAACTAGCTAAAGTCAGTGTACAAAATAATAAAGTAATAAAATATTTCATAATAAATTGTTTTTGTTTTTTAGTTTAAGAAAAACGTTATTCTAAGATCAAGACAATTTGAAAAAGAGAGACGCAGACAATATTTATGTTGTGACTACAATTAACAGCGTCAGACGATACATCTATGAGACACAGACGGCTGTTACTACTACTGATACATATAACATCACCAACAGCGGCACGCGCCGTCCAGCTGTTTGCAATGGCAATTTTTTTGTGACAGGCAACGCTACACATGTAATATTGTATGTAATATTATCTCAGAGTACAGTATTAATATTAAAATAGAAAAATGATTCTCAATGTTTCAAAATTTAAAAAAATCTTTGAGAAATGTAACATAGTTTTTGTCACAGACAGAAACCAATGGACAATGTATAATCCTGAACAAATGTTAGCAATTAACACGTATGAAAGGTCAGAAGGAAATAATTGTAAGTAAAGATCCCTTGTAACAATATCTATCAATATGTTCCTAAATTTTACTTGGATTATTTGGTTTATGTAGACTACTATATTCCCTTGGCCTTTTGGCTACGAGCCAAACGTAGTATCTGTTCTGATACTACACTTTGTCTTTTTTGTCCTTAGTCAGTGAAGGATGGGTCTTTCTAGATTGAGACAATTTTTATTTTTTTATCAATCCAGAGTGCCCTTTTGGGGAGTTGCATTTATAATAATAAAATAGGCACTTCAGTATCCAAGTACATAATATCCCTAAAAGATAAGAATATAGTTCCTGTAATAAAATGGAGCATTTAAAAAAGTCTTCGGCACCTACACTGCACAACCCAATTTGTTTTCTTTGTCTTAGTAAAAAGTTGGCCATTGTTATGTTCCCTGATAAAAGTTGTCTATTTAATCAACGAGATGAGATAGGTTTTAACTGTAGGCACTTCAAACGGATACATTTGTGAACAATCTAGAGAATTTAACATAAATAACTTGACACTATAGCATAAAAATTAATGCATCCTTGGATAAGTATAATTTATTGTAACGTAGTAGAATTTCAGTAAACTAATAAAATTGGGAGGTTTAGTCTTAATTAAACTAAAAAATAAAAAATAAATAATACAACAAGGATTATTTGTAAGTCCTCTAATATCTTAATACTGGGTAAATTTTAAGAGAAATATGTAATAATATTACAGGTTTAAATCAAGGTCTATTGTTGTTTTTGTTGTTGTTGTAATAATAGTAGTAATAATGATAATAATAATAATAGTAATAATAGTAGTAGTAGTAATAATAATAGTGATAGTTATTATAATAATAGTAATAATAATAGTAATAGTAATAATAAAAGTAATAATGGTCATAATAATAACAGTAATAGTAATAATAATAATAATTGCAGTAATAGTAATAATCGTAATAATAATAATAGTAATAATAATAGTAATAGTAGTTGTACCAATTATAAAAATAATAATGATAGTAATAATAATAGCAATAGTAATAATAAAAGTAATAATGGTCATAATAATAACAGTAATAGTAATAATAATAATAATTGCAGTAATAGTAATAATAGTAATAATAATAGTAATAGTAGTTGTAACAATTATAAAAATAATAATGATAGTAATAATAGGGATAATAATAATAGCAATAGTAGTTGTAGTAATAATAATAATAGTAATAGCAATAATAATAATAGTAATGGTTATAGTTATAGTACTACTAATACTAATAATAATAGTAATAATAACAATAGTAATAATAATAATAGTAGTAATAATAATAGATTTGATAGTAATAGTAGATGTAATAATAATAATAATAGTAATTCCTACAGTGGTTTATTTGTGGGACCTACATTTATTAAAATTATGCTGCTAACTCATGTAGTTATTGGTTGGTTACGTGGTAGTACCTCACTCAGATTGCTAGTAATAGATTAATCAAAATTCTCATGATTTCAAGATATTTATTTAAATCTTCTGATCTTCTGATATTATTTAAATCTTCTGATCATCTGATATTATTTAAATCTTCTGATCAAAATTATTTAAAGATGACCCTAAATATTATAGGTTTTAGTTTTATTGAAATATTTAGATAAAATGTATTTTATAGTTCTGAATCTGAATTATAGTTCTGAATTTTTGAGATGAGGATTGATGATTTGCATAATCTTGATTATTCGGACTACTGTTCTCATCTTCAGTGTTATCATCGGCCTTCTTCAGGGAATCTGGACGGAATTTCGAACGTTAATCCACGGGGATAGCATGCTCTCGTTCCATCATTTATGACTGGGTTCACTGAGTCTTCAGTAATTCGTAATTCTTTGTATCGCCCACACCGAGGATTGAACCATCAACCTTCAGATGACTATCACTTAGAACTGAATTTAACTTAGTACTATACCCACTGCACCACGGGTCCTTGAGAAATATTCTTGAGTTTGAAAAGATATATCTGAAAAAGGCCGGAGGTTACAGCGGCCAAAACGTTGTGCTGATAACACTCAAGATGAGAACAGTAACCCAAATAATAAAAATTATACAAAATATGAATTAATTTTGAGTCTTTTTAGCTTTTCTTCACACACACTATATATATATATATATATATTTTAAATTTCTTATTTTATTTATTTATTTAATTTTTTTTCTTAATTTTCTATTTCCTGTTCTGTCTAGCGTATATAAAAATGATAGTTATTCGAGAAAGGGGAGGGGGCGTTCGTTAAGATAGATGAAGGAATGAGGGGTTCATGAATGCAAGTTTGAAGGGTTAACGGACAGTGACCTATATTTGACTGACACGACCTTGGATCGGATTTGATTTTGTCTTTTCTTTTTTCTCCTTATCTTAACATCCGTTTTTTCCTTATCGGATGTTAACATCCGTGTTTTTCTGGTGATGATTTCAATGCGAGTTTTTTTTTCACTTTTTATTTTTATTCAGTCTGTGAAGAAGTGTGATAACATTGAAACACTGGTTGATTGGCATAGACTGTAATAGTGTTCATGTAATTTTATTTCATATATATATATATATATATATATATATATATATATGTATGTATGTATATAATTACCATTTTTTATAAATATTTATTATCCACAGACATATGCTTCACGTTCACTAACAATCATCAGTGTGGCTACATATTACTGTACCATCATTCGCACAATTTGAACCCTGGACCCGATTCACCACTGACTCCAATCCAATAGCTTTATACATTCAGCCGTCGTGACAATTATATTAAATAGGAGAAGAATAAACCCTATATTTATTCATGAATATAGTAAGTCTGAGAGTATTCAATCTTCTCAATCTCTCTTTTCGTCAAAAGTGTTAATTAATTATTAAGTTATTCTTAGTGCCACTTAGAACTGAATTTTAATCAATGCCTTTATCCGTTGCGCGATGTGTCCATGTGGGTAATTCTAGGATGAATTTTCGGAGCTTAAAAATAATAACCAAGATGAGAATGGTAGTCCAAATAATCAAAAATATCAATCCTCATCTAAAAAATTCCAAAATTAACTTGACTTGTCACAACTTTGATGATCATTTGTTAGATAGTGGGAGGCGCAGAGAGTAGGAGGACTCCTGAAAGTGGGCAGGAGTAGCAGCGGAAGTTGGACGTGACGTCATGTCGATGGGAGGCTTTTTCGATCTCTTTTGTTCCTGACTTACAAACAGAGCAGAGGTGAGGAAGCGCCGGTCCGCTCACTGTCAGTAGGTGGGGGGGATGCAGACGCGGTGGCCCAAAATGTCCTGACGATATCTTTCTCTATCTCTCTCCCTCTCTCTCTCTCTCTCTCTCTCTCTCTCCCTCTATCTTTTCCGTGCAAAACAACTGCACAATCTGTGTCGTCTGTTTCTGTTGAATAAACGTCTAAAACCAGACCCCGGAGTCCATGTGTTATCGATCACAGATGGAGGACAGGAGCCAGCGGCGAGAAGCCTGAGACACACCAAAGAAGAAACCCGGGTACCCACGAGAAGGTAAGCAGAACATAACACACTAACCTTGTCGTATTAAATACTGTACAATATCGCTGTGCCCGCATTGAACTGCAAAACAAAGTGGTGACCATTTTGCACGTGTATCATTTGTTTGAATGTGCACAGGCTTATCAAGGCTGCATCGGTGATCACGCCACAATATGTCTATCTAAAGAGAACGAAAAGAAAGAAAAATTGTATAATATGATAATGATCCTGTTTAGACACGATTTATTTCATGTAATTTCAAGTATATCTGGATAGCGAAGCTATTGAGATTGTCGAGAAGTTTTGTTACCTTGGTGATACCATTGTATAGGCTGGAGCAAGTTCTAGTGCGATTGCAAGAGTTAGGAGTGAATGGATAAGTTATAGCAGAAACAGGTGTCGTTTGTGATTTCATGAATTAGGAGTGAATGGAGTAAGTTCAGGGAACTTCTGCCATTACTAACCAGCAGAGCGTTACCAGTGTCGATCAAGAGAAGAGTCTATCAGGCATGTGTATGCAGTGTGATGATGTATGAAAGTGAAACTTAGCTAATGAGGGTTGAGGACATACGTTGCATGGAGAGACATATGAAAAATGAGGTAGATGTGTAATGTGAGAGTTAAGGACAGACTCAGATCTTACCATTAGGCCAACCGAATAGTATATTTCGATGGCAAAGCTATTGAGGTTTTCAAGAAGTTTTGTTACCTTGGTGATACGATTGGAGCACAGGGTGGAGCAGGTGCTGGTGTGATTGCAAGAATTAGGAGTTGATGGAGTAAGTTCAGGGAACTTCTGCCATTACTAACCAGCAGAGCGTTACCAGTGTCGATCAAGAGAAGAGTCTATCAGGCATGTGTATGCAGTGTGATGATGTATGAAAGTGAAACTTAGCTAATGAGGGTTGAGGGCATACGTTGCATGGAGAGACATATGAAAAATGAGGTGGATGTGTAATGTGAGAGTTAAGGACAGACTCAGATCTTACCATTAGGCCAACCGAATAGTATATTTCGATGGCAAAGCTATTGAGGTTTTCAAGAAGTTTTGTTACCTTGGTGATACGATTGGAGCACAGGGTGGAGCAGGTGCTGGTGTGATTGCAAGGATTAGAAGTTGATGGAGTAAGTTCAGGGAACTTCTGTCATTACTAACCAGCAGAGTGTTACCACTGTCAACGAAAGGAAAAGTCTATCAGGCATGTTTACACAGTGTGATAATGTATGGAAGTGAAATCTGGCCATTGAGAATTGAGGACATACATTGCATGAAGAGAAATAATATGAGAATGATACGTTGGATGTGTAATGTAAGTCTTGAAGACAGGCTTAGTTCTGATGACCTCAGAGGAAGATTAAATCTGGATAGTATAGGGAAATATGTGCAAAACATGAGACTTCGATTGTATGGCCATACTAAAAGAATGGATGAGAGTTCTTGGGGTAGTAGATGTAGAACAGTTGAGGTAGCAGGTCCAGTTCACAGGCGAAGGCGAAGGCCAAGGAAAACATGGGAGTAAGTGATAAAAAATGGATTTGAAAGAAAGAGGGATAAATAAAGAATTGGGCGGAGATAGGTTAGTTTGGAAGTCGATTTCTTAAAGATGTCCAACATATGCCAGCATGTAAAACGGATGTTAAACCAATGATGATGATGATGATGATGATGATGATGATGATTTAAGTGTTGAGCTTGATATGACGACGATGATGATGAAAGATGTACTTGACCTGTCTGCTGATTCTGCTCTAGGCGGGACTGATAGTGATTCTTTAAGGGTTTTATGTCTAGCAGCGGAAGTCGGAAGTGATGTAATGTCGACGGGAGGCTTTTTCGATCTCTTTTGTTCCTGACTTACAAACAGAGCAGAGGTGAGGAAGTGCAGGTCCGCTCACTGCCAGTAGGTGAGGGAGGCAGACGCGGTGGTCCAAAATGTCCTGACGATATCTTTTTCTAGCCTTTCTCTCTCTCTCTCCCTCTCTCCTTCTCTCTTTTCCGTGCAAAACAACCACACAATCTGTGTTGTCTGTTTATATTAAATAAACGTCTAAAATTAGACCCCGGAGTCCATGTGTTATCGATTATGGACGAAGGACATGAGCCAGCGGCGAGAAGCCCGAGACACACCGAACACCAAAGAAGAAACTGTCAGTTACCAAGGATTAATGCTAAGATGTTCCTATACAAAATACATGTTTTATTATTTATGTCTTAATTTACTGATTATACTCATGTTGGAATAAAGCATCCTTGCAGTCGAAATGTCACCGTTCAACTGAACCGAAGTCAAGAGAAAATAGAACATCGTTCACATTCGCCCCTTTGGCCTTTATACGCATGGAAATGAGTTCACTGCATAAAATATGCATTTTGTCTTTCACATTATCTACTACTACATTATCTCAGCAGAGATAGAGAGAGATAGAGAGAGAGAGAGAGATAGAGAGAGGGAGAGATAGAGAGAGATAGATAGAGAGAGAGAGATAGATAGATAGAGAGAGAGAGATAGAGAGAGATAGATAGAGAGATAGAGAGAGATAGATAGAGAGAGAGAGAGAGAGATAGAGATAGAGATAGAGAGAGATAGATATATATATATATACATATATATATATATATATATATAAAGTGGTGTACTAAAAGCGAACTTTTAGGAAAAGTGAAACCTTCATTATATATATATATATATATATATATATATATATATATATATATATATATAGAGAGAGAGAGAGAGAGAGAGAGAGAGAGAGAGTTTACCACTGGCAATTTTTAAGAGCCTACATTTTTAACATGTGCGTTCCATTCTGCCTCTAAGCTAATTCTCCTTCGCTCCCGGCATGCTAATTTCGAATTAGAAACATGTTTATTTATAAAAATAAATCTGCATTTTGACGGGTTTCTAAATTGTTATAATTTCAAATTTCAATGCATTCAAGCAAACACTTTCACTTCTAAAAATTAAACTTGATTTCTCTACACACGCGTTGCTAAATTTGATGAAATGAGATATGAAATATTCTAATTCTTTATTTAAGTACTATATGAGAGAAAGAATGGTTTTAAAACCATAATTGGAGCCGATAAAATAGAATCGAAGGTTGCAGAAAGAACCCAAAATAATTTCAGTCAGATTTAGCAGAACTAAGTGTTAAGAGGATGATTTTTCATCGCCTATACATATTTTTTTTTTTACTACAAACTATACACTTACCTGAAAATCTTATCTAAATAATAACACAGTCCGTAAACTGTGGAAGTACCAAAAAATCACTTGTTTTAGGTTTTTTTTGCCATCCCGCATCTAGACTTTTTTTTTTTTTAAATCTCGCTCCCACAGCGGTAAGATGTGACAAAAGGTCGGAAAATGGGATTGAAAAGCCAGAACCCTAGAGGATGAGCACTCTGGCCTACAAAAAATGCCTGGGCAGCCCCGCCAGCATTCCCTGGTAGGAGCGCCTCAGGCGATTAGCTATAAACTAAACGTTGAGAAAGCAAAGCCTGGGAGGGTGGACCTCTTAAGACTACACAGAACCATCCCTAAGATCGGCGGAATCAAGGCGCGAAGGCCAAGACGGTACCGGTCTAAGGAGTGTAGCATCCATCGGAACAGATACTACACTTTGTATTTATCTACCCCCCACAGCGGTTAGATATGACACAAGGTCAGGAAAGTGGGATTTGAATAGCTAGAGCCCTAGAGGAAGAAGGACACTCTGGCCGTCAAAAACTGCCTGGGCAGCCCCGTCGGCATTCCCCTGTAGGGGCGCCTCAGGCGATTAGCAATAAACTAACCCCTTCTCAAAAGGTTGGGAAGACAAAGCCTGGGAGGGTAGACCTCCTAGAACTGCACAGGACAGTACCCCAGACCGACGGAATCAAGACCTGGAGGCCAAGCCGGTACCGGTCTACAGAGTGAGCATCCATCGGAACAGATACTACACTTTGAGTTATTTATTTGCAGAAAATATAAGACTTACATTTAAAACAAATTAGGCACAAGGCCATCAAAAGTGTGGGGAAAATGGGTGTCGTTGGATATCCTTGGTCTAAAGTAATAAAAATGTCTATCCTACTCTTAACTAGAATCATCTCAGCCACCACAATACCACATTTGCTCTAGGGGCCGTCAGTCAAAAGACCGAGAAAAAAAATTCCATCCCGTTAAATAATACGGGACGGACTTGTTGGGGTTAATGATGGGCACTTTGTTGTTTTTTTGTTGAAAAAAAAAATTGAATAAAAAGAAAGGATATGTTTATAGAATGATTCTAGTATCCAAACCGTTTTTCCTACCTATTTCGGTCCGTTCAAAACGAATATGTTATTTAAATATATCGCAAATTATTGCGGTTAGGGTTAGAGACGGGAGTGATTCTATAAAAAAAAGTATTCCGTTTTCTTTTTATGAAGCATAAAAACAAAATTTAAAAAAATGAACGAACTGTGAGCACGCACAGAGGCGTAATTATTAATGTTTTTGTTTTTTTGGCACTTGTGCATTTTAACATTCCCGTGCAAATTTAGAAAGCGATTCTTAACATGGGGAGGTGTGTATGTGTGTGTGGGGGGGATTCGTGAACTCTTCTCTTGATGTGGATGGAACTTTCTTAAAATGAAAACAAAAATGTTGAAATGCACAAGTGTCGCTTTTATTTTTTACTTAGTTTTCTATCTATTTTACAATAAGTTTTCAATCAAATAATGGTACTTTGATAGATTAGGACCCACGCTAACTTTGATCATAACCCCTAACCCCAACGCTAACCCTACCCTCTTCCCTGGCCGTAACCCTAACGACGGGGGCAAAGTTAGCGTGGTTCCTAATGTAAATAAGTATCCAAATAACAAGCATGAATTATTAATCCTCCCGTGGACACGACGGCAGCAAGTCAATTAATTTGGTGTTAATTAATTAAAGTTTCGATTAAGTAAACCAGGGAAAAAAAGTTTTACCTGATTTAAGTCATTTGCCGAGATTAGATCGAGTAAAAAACGTTGCTTTTTATGCATTGTTGACAAACACACACAACAAAAACGACCACCAACAAACGCGTACTTTCTGAGTAAAAAGAAAGGAAAAGTAACCCAAGCTCGCGTTGAAGAAGATTAAGTTAACAGCGCGTAAACAGAATTATCTCCCTTGTTTATTCTCAGTTGAGCTGGAGTTGTTTTACGGCATATCAACTCCAGTAGGCCATTTAGATGCCGAGCAAAAGTAAAAGTAGAATAATGGCAATTGTGCAGTGTAGTAAACAATAAAAAAAAGGAGGGAAACAAAAAAAAAAAAAGAAAAAGAAAATAACTGTTACCAAACGCAAGAAAATTTACGTTTCTATTTATCTATATATTTTTCACGTGTGTTTTATGATTGTAAGATTTATTGGTGCTTCTTGAGTCTAACCCCAATATGTAAAAAAGGAACTGTCTTTTTAAGAAAAGCTAATTTAAGGGGAGATAAATCTATTAATGCCTAACAAATCCCCCTCCCCCTCTCCCCATGTTAAGAATGCCAACAATGTTTACATATTGGGGTTGAAGTCAAGAAACACCGATTTACCATCTATGCATTTGTTAGTGTCACTTTTACTTAGCCAAGCCAGCGCTCTTTTCAAGATGGTTGATAATTTTGCCAGGACTTTAAAAGGGGGTGAGTTGAACCATAAGCCTAAGTCTGACGCTGGTTGCCAATCAGATTAGGGTAAGATTTTTTATATTATTATTATCATTTGTGGAAAAACGTAGAGCTTGGGTTAAACACATCCAGCCAGCTTGAGCCTACAGCCAAGAAAGAGGGCAAGCCTCGATTTCAATCTGGATTCATTCTCTTGTTGCACAATATAATTCAGGGTAGAAAATTTTAATATGGTTCAAGGGAAGTAACTTTGAATACACTGAGCTGACAGGTAAAATTATCAGCAAAAATTACCTAATTCCTCTCGACATTTTGTTTTTAAGTATCGACTCTTGATTGGACAAAATCTTCAATTAGTAGTTTCTTTCAGCCAATCACAGGTGCGTGAATATTCACTACCAAAATTTTACGCGTAATATAAAAACCCAAACACTCAGCTTTCTTCCAATCTTTTCCGGTTTCTTCCTTTCAGATTCAACACACGTCCGTACGTCACAATCCAGCCTAGGCCTTTGGGGCTGAAGACCTCGGAAGGTGCAACAAGAACTACTAAACACAGCGACCGCATATATAAACACAGCTTATCAAATTCAAGTACACAAAAGTTCATACACTCAGAAACTCTCTTACAGACAAAACAGAGGCAAGTTAATATACGCACACATCTACAATAACTATTTCATTTATACACACTGTCACAAGTGAACTCACATGGAACCAGCCGAAATGAACATGTCGACATAAATTCTCCTTAGAGACAAAACAACTCTTTCTTCACCTAGCACGTTCTTAGGACATTTGGAACTCTCATTTATAACGAACTCTTTATTTTTCGTTGTCTTAACAAGTTGTCAAAAAAAGATTTTTTGTATGAATCGACTTTGTCATTCCTTTTTTATATTGCCTGTCCCTATACAATTATATTTTCATTTGAAATTCATACTTAGAAAGATATTAACATTATTTCTGTAACAAAATAATACACAATGACCATTGTTTTAATAAATACAGACGCAAGACATCCATCAATTAATTAACAAGCAATACATTAGAAATAAACACAAGTCAAAAACAGGATCTAAGTAAAATATTTATTTACTTTTTTGAAGGCTAAAACACACACACACACACACATACACAAAACCGTTTTTTGGTGATATGTCCTTGAAATCGCTATCTGGATTGGAAGTGGCTGAACATTACCGCTTGGTGGCCCGGAACTGGTGATCATCTTACGTTAACTTTCAATATTTCGTAATCTACAATTAGACCATGTATGGAGTACTGTTGTCATATTTGGGCTGGTGAATCTCTGTCCCATTTGAGGGTTCTTGATAAGGTGCAGAAACGTATCTGTAATTTGATTGGCTCTTCTCTGCACCCTCTCTCTCACAGATGTGATATTGCTAGTCTCAGTCTTTTCTATAAATACAATTATGACATGTGTTCTTCAGAATTATGTGATCTATTCCCCGCTTCTTTTGTTTCAGCTCGTTTGACTTGTTGGTCTAATGGTCTCCATCAATTCACTGTTTTCATACCTCATTGTAATACAGCTTCCTATTCCAGTAGCATCTTTCCAAGAACCGCATGCTTGTGGAACTCTCTTCCTGCTGACTGTTTTCCTCTTACCTATAGCCTTGGTCTTTTGAAGACTAAGGTCAATAGGCATCACCTGTCACGATAATCATATTTGTTCTTGTTAGCTCCTTACATCAAGTGGCTTCATGCCTTGTCTGGAGCGATTTCTCTAAGAAAAAAAAAAAAATTAGAAATACGTCTGTTCGATTTTATTCAAAAATGACCGCATATATATACAGCTTGTCGAACTCACGTACACACAAGTTCACACACACATACTCTGTCTGTCTGTCTGTCTGTCTGTCTGTCTGTCTGTCTGTCTGTCTGTCTGTCTGTCTCTCTCTCTCTCTCTCCCTCTCACAGACAAAACAGAAGCAAGCTAATATACGCACACATCTACAATGCCTATTTCATTTACACACACTGTTAAAAGCAAACTCACACGGCACCAGCCGAAATGAGCATGTCTACTCAAATTCTCCTTACAGACAAAACAACTCTTTCTTCACTGAGGACATTCTTGGGGCACTTTGAACTCGGTATTTACATCCTTCCCACTTAGGATGATGGGGCACAAGAAGGTAGGGAGAATAAGCCAATGCCCCCAGAATGGGGCACTCTGGCTTCTTAAAAATTGCCTGGGCAACCCCATCAGCATTCTCCGGTGGGAGTACCTCAGGCAGTCAGAAATTAATTAACTCCTTCCAAAACAGGGAAAGCAAGGCCTGGGAGGGTGGACCTCCTTGGACTACCGAGAACTAATACCACAGTCTGACAGATAAAAGGCCACCGAAATGACCCAGTTTTTTCGGGAGAGTTTTCATTTCGCAGTTTCACATGTAAAAAAAAAACTTGTTATAACTTAGTGTTTTAATTAAAAACACTAAGTTATAACAAGTTTTTTTGATTATTACTATTATTATTTTATTTATTTTTTTAACTAAAACATGGTTTAAGTAAAATGAAGTTATTTGGGATTAATGCCAATACTATGCTGAAACCCATTTCCTGCTAAATAATTTAATTGACTGAAATAGGCATTAACCAATTATGGCAAACGTTACTATTGACGACAAAAATTATTTTAAACGCTACACAGTTGGAAAATTAGTCAAAAACAATTTATTTTGGTTGACCTACTTAATTCGTGACCCATTTGCATTAAGAAAATTTAATATTTAATAGAAGATATAAGCATGTTAAATTACAGTAATTATCGGTTTTGAGCAAATTATCCAGCTTGTTTAATGACAGAAAGTAAGGTACCTGTCCTAAACAAATGGCTAAACGAGATGGCTCCTTTGCCCAGAACCGATATTTACGGTAATTTAACATGCTTATATCTTCTATTATTTTTTTTTAGCGCAAATAGATCACAAATGGGTTGTTAAACCCAAATAAATTGTTTTTGACAAATTTCCCAACTTTATTTCCATAACAATAATTTATGTCGCCAATAGTAGCGCTTACCACAATTATTTTTAAATTTACCATCCTAACAAAATAAGAAGTACTTCAGTGCTTATCTCTGGTTACACCTAGATTGAAC
Source organism: Sepiola atlantica (assembly GCA_963556195.1). Lineage (NCBI taxonomy): Eukaryota > Metazoa > Mollusca > Cephalopoda > Sepiida > Sepiolidae > Sepiola > Sepiola atlantica. Next base: position 24,429,149 of record OY744543.1, read on the forward strand.
ATGAATGTCATAAAAAAATAACAAGAAATCTTTATGCTGTACTTACTTGTTAGGGAAAATAAAAACCGTTCACCAAAATTTACGTAAATTCGTCCAGTAGTTTTGTTTTTATAAAATAAATTCAGGTTTCAGCATTACGAGGAATACCGCTGCCATTATCGGCAGAATTATGAAAGTCAAGGGAGATAATTCAAACTTTTGTGAGAGAAATCAATTTGAAATGGGGGTAAAATGCGAAAAAAAAAGGAGTTATCTTCCTTGAATATCACGATAATGGCGGCGAATTTACTTGTACGGCTAAAACTTGAATTTATTTTATAAAAACAAAACTACTGGATGACTTTACGTAAATTTTGGTGAATGGTTTTTATTTTGCCTGACAAGTAAGTACATCATAAAGGTCTTTTGCTATTTGTTTTATGACATTCATATCTAATCTACGGGTAACCATGGCGAAGCACAGGTACTTCAACAGAATTTGAACCGAACTGGATTTTTTTAAGACTAACCTAACCCTAAACTATCTCTAACTCTAACCTAACCCAAGTTTTAGGTTTGGGTTGGCAAAAGTCGGTTTGGTTTGGTTCAAATTGTGTAAAAGCACCAAATAAAAAAATAAAACCCCAAAAACTTGAGCATATTTAAAAATAAATAAATAATTTGATTTTTAAATGTGTTCCAAGTTTTAAAAAAAATTCTTTTAAATAAAAATAAAAAAATTATAAAAACTGAACAAAATGGAAATAAAACAAAGCGAACTTTGCCCTCCGCTGAAATAAAATTTAGTCGGTCACACAATGGTAGACCATATTTTTTTTTTTTTTTTAGGATGATTCACATTTGATTTGATTTTTCACACGGATTATTGTCTATTGTCCCGCGGTGATCGAATTAAAACACAAAAAACAAAACAAAAAAAAAACAAAAAAAAAACAACGCCTCTCATAAAGAGGCCAATATCTGCAAGGTGTGTTTACTGTTTTATCGAATCAGAAGAAATAAAAAGTAAATGCGTCATTTATCTCTATAGTAATGAAATTGGGTGCTTATGCAGTTTACAGACCGGGCTGAAATAATAAGGTTATTTCGAAAGCCATTCTTAACATGGAGAAAAAGGCTTTATTAACTATTCTGTACTTTCACCTAACAATTTAATAAACAAAAGTCTACCGTAAAAAAATAAATTTAACTTGAAAATCCTATCTAAACTGCACAAGCACCTAAAGTAGGCATTCATGTAGTATAGTTAACAACCGAGAAATCGAAAACAAACAAAATATACAACAAATAACTTTTACCAAACGCAAGAAAAAAATTTTTTTAGCAGCTTTCAACTCTTAACAAAAGATTATAATGGTTGATTTATTCATGAAGAAACAGAAATGCATTCTTGGAGAATTTAATTTCTTAATGGAATTATTTTTTTTAAATAGGATTTTAATTAGTTTGTTTTACTCCTATTTTTTGCTTTCAATTAATAATCGATTATTAGTAAATAAAAAGTAATAATACGTAGCGGGACCTCGTGAAAATTCTGCGCAGCTTTCTAGATCAATATTTAGCAGCTTACATGAATGAACTATTTTCTGTCGATCTATGTAAGTTGTGATTCGGCTTGACGATTATTATAATCATCGCGTCTTCAACAGGTGCGCGTTTGCATGTAACGAGATTCACGCGCGATTGCTAAATCCAGATCACGTGATCGACATGAATACTCCAGTTCAGTATTGTTTCCGAACCAGGCAAGATGTGATCCTGCGTTCTCTCTCAGGCCGATGGCGGAAGAATCAACGAACTGCGGGATAAAGCTTGTTTCGTCTCGTAAGCATTCGCGCAACCCTATGTATTATCCTTTGTATTTTACCTGTGTTTCTCCTAAACAAAACTCTTACCCGTCTGTGCAATGTGTTGTTCAATTGAATTGTGTCGTCAAGAAAAGTTGCACAAACCAACAACCTATCTGTTAGGACAGCTAACAAAAACGATTTACTTCCCTTGCATCATTTCGGAAAGTTAAGAGTTATCGCCCTTGTAAATAGAGTCTTGCCGAGTGAAAAGTAAACAGACCGACGTCTTGAAACTGTGTATATTTCATCTCGCGTACAGTGGCAAAATAATTCATTATGTCATTCTGTGTTCATTTTTAATAAATCTGTTAAACGTTTCTGTTGAAAGTTCATCCATTTTGTTTACGAGTTATTGATTATTATAACCTAAATTACCAGGTTATAAAACTATCCTTGTCCAGTTCGCGTCTCTTTCTCATCCAAAAATTTGGCTATTCCCAAGCTAAATTTTTTTTACTAACCTGCATAGTTTTAAAGTTCTGAAACTGTTTTAAAGTTGTTGTTTTTTTTTTATTTCCATATAAGATTTCGTTGATACGTGACTGTTTATCGACTGACAATCCAACATGGCCACCGTCAGTTGTAGTGTGGGGACATGGTCCCATTTATATAGCAGCACGGACCTTAGCTTATTAAGATGTTGTATCTTAGAGAAAATGCTAAGATCCACGCTTACATTTAAATTGTTAAAGAGATGTTTAAAACAGTAAAAAAAAACAAATAAAAACAAGGAAAAATATGCATGAATAAAAGATGCATGGAAGAAGAATGGAAAAAGGAAATATTTAAACAAACACTATTTATATATGTACAAAATACAATAATTGATTGTTCATTTGAAATTGTTCCGTTGAGGAAAAAACAAAATGTCTGTGCTTGTAATTTAGGAGTGTGCGCGAAAGTATAGCCATGCGCTAGTACACCGAAGTGTGTGAATGTGTGTGTCGCCTTTTGTTTGTGGTTGTACGAATGTGTGTGTGTGTGAGAGTTGATAAGTTGTGTAGGCATTTGTGTGTGTACCTTTGTCAGCAGTGTGTGGTTGTACGCATGTGTGTGTGCATGCATGCATGAGTTAAAAAATGATAGGGCGTGTATGTGCTTTTGTCAGCAGTGTGTGTAAGCATGTGCGTGTGTGTGAGTTAAAAGTAGCTGCCAGCCTCCTAAGGTGCCCCTCGCCCAGAAGGCGGGGAGGCGTCTGGATGTGTCCTTCTGTTAAGCGTCGAAGGAGAGAGAGAGATAGAGAGAGAGAGAGAGAGAGAGAGAGAGAAAGAGAGAGATGACACGTTTTTGTGCCGACGTAGTTGAAAGCAGGTCATGTGACAGTTATTTTTGTTTTTTTTTGCGCCTTTATTTGCCTGTCCGTAGAAGCTGATTTTTATGGCCCCCAATTTGAGCTTTTGTGTTGAAGTGAATTTGCTTATCCCGTTTGTTGATAAAATATTAGAGGATGTCAATCCTATAGTAGCTTTTAGCTTCTCTGTCTTATAGTTAATAACCGAAAAGTCGAAAATTAAAAAAGAATTACAATTAATAACTGTCACCAAACGCATTTAAATTTAATTTCCGACCGATCTGTATATTTTTAACTTACTGAAACTGTCTTAAAGTTTTTCTTTATTTCAAAATAAGTTGCAATATCTCGAAGCTTATGGCCGCATGTGTTCGCTGATTTTTTTTATAGGCTTTGCGGCTCCGAAACAAATTCTGAAATTTAATTTTCCACCGACCTGTATAGTTTTACAGATGGTGAGTGGTGATTAATCTGATGTCACTAAGGTAAACAATTCCGACTTTACCCGTTTTAAAATGAATTGTTCCCAAATCAAATTATGTCACCCGGTTGACTAAAAAGTACAATTATAATTATAATTAATTATAATAAATACATCTGAAAAAGTGACATTCGTTTTATTGATTTGAAGAATAATTAGCTGACAATTATATTTCATGGTAAGAAGACAGAATATTTATTGTTTTAAAAAGAATTACATTTCTATAATGTTATATAAATAAATAAATAAATAATTATATTTCTATAATGTTATATAAATAAATAAATAATTAAATTTCTATAATGTTATATAAATAAATAAATAATTATATTTCTATAATGTTATATAAATAAATAAAGAATTATATTTCTATAATGTTATATAAATAAATAAAGAATTATATTTCTATAATGTTATATAAATAAATAAAGAATTATATTTCTATAATGTTATATAAAATAATTAAAGAATTATATTTCTATAATGTTATATAAATAAATAAATAATTATATTTCTATAATATTATATAAATAAATAAATAATTATATTTCTATAATGTTATATAAATAAATAAATAAATAATTATATTTCTATAATGTTATATAAATAAATAAAGAATTATATTTCTATAATGTTAAATAAATAAATAAAGAATTATATTTCTATAATGTTATATAAATAAATAAATAATTATATTTCTATAATGTCATATAAATAAATAAAGAATTATATTTCTATAATGTTATATAAATAAATAAAGAATTATATTTCTATAATGTTAAATAAATAAATAAAGAATTATATTTCTAAAATGTTATATAAATAAATAAAGAATTATATTTCTATAATGTTATATAAATAAATAAAGAATTATATTTCTATAATGTTATATAAATAAATAATTATATTTCTATAATGTTATATAAATAAATAAATAAAGAATTATATTTCTATAATGTTATATAAATAAATAAAGAATTATATTTCTATAATGTTATATAAATAAATAACGAATTATATTTTTATAATGTTATATAAATAAATAAATAATTATATTTTTATAATGTTATATAAATAAATAAAGAATTATATTTTTATAATGTTATATAAATAAATAAATAATTATATTTCTATAATGTTATATAAATAAATAAAGAATTATATTTCTATAATGTTATATAAATAAATAAAGAATTATATTTCTATAATGTTATATAAATAAATAAAGAATTATATTTCTATAATGTTATATAAATAAATAAAGAATTATATTTCTATAATGTTATATAAATAAATAAAGAATTATATTTCTATAATGTTATATAAATAAATAAAGAATTATATTTCTATAATGTTATATAAAATAATTAAAGAATTATATTTCTATAATGTTATATAAATAAATAAATAATTATATTTCCATAATATTATATAAATAAATAAATAATTATATTTCTATAATGTTATATAAATAAATAAATAAATAATTATATTTCTATAATGTTATATTAATAAACAAAGAATTATATTTCTATAATGTTATATAAATAAATAAAGAATTATATTTCTATAATGTTAAATAAATAAATAAAGAATTATATTTCTATAATGTTATATAAATAAATAAATAATTATATTTCTATAATGTCATATAAATAAATAAAGAATTATATTTCTATAATGTTATATAAATAAATAAAGAATTATATTTCTATAATGTTAAATAAATAAATAAAGAATTATATTTCTAAAATGTTATATAAATAAATAAAGAATTATATTTCTATAATGTTATATAAATAAATAAAGATACATATTTCTATAATGTTATATAAATAAATAAAGAATTATATTTCTATAATGTTATATAAATAAATAAAGAATTATATTTCTATAATGTTATATAAATAAATAAAGAATTATATTTCTATAATGTTATATAAATAAATAATTATATTTCTATAATGTTATATAAATAAATAAATAAAGAATTATATTTCTATAATGTTATATAAATAAATAAAGAATTATATTTCTATAATGTTATATAAATAAATAACGAATTATATTTTTATAATGTTATATAAATAAATAAATAATTATATTTTTATAATGTTATATAAATAAATAAAGAATTATATTTTTATAATGTTATATAAATAAATAAATAATTATATTTCTATAATGTTATATAAATAAATAAAGAATTATATTTCTATAATGTTATATAAATAAATAAAGAATTATATTTCTATAATGTTATATAAATAAATAAAGAATTATATTTCTATAATGTTATATAAATAAATAAAGAATTATATTTCTATAATGTTATATAAATAAATAAAGAATTATATTTCTATAATGTTATATAAATAAATAAAGAATTATATTTCTATAATGTTATATAAATAAATAAAGAATTATATTTCTATAATGTTATATAAATAAATAAAGAATTATATTTTTATAATGTTATATAAATAAATAAAGAATTATATTTTTATAATGTTGTATGAATAAATAAAGAATTATATTTTTATAATGTTATATAAATAAATAAATAATTATATTTCTATAATGTCATATAAATAAATAAAGAATTATATTTTTATAATGTTAAATAAATAAATGAATAATTATATTTCTATAATGTTATATAAATAAATAAAGAATTATATTTCTATAATGTTATATAAATAAATAAAGAATTATATTTCTATAATGTTATATAAATAAATAAAGAATTATATTTCTATAATGTTATATAAATAAATAAAGAATTATATTTCTATAATGTTATATAAATAAATAAATAATTATATTTCTATAATGTCATATAAATAAATAAAGAATTATATTTTTATAATGTTATATAAATAAATAAAGAATTATATTTCTATAATGTTATATAAATAAATAAAGAATTATATTTCTATAATGTTATATAAATAAATAATTAATTATATTTCTATAATGTCATATAAATAAATAAAGAATTATATTTTTATAATGTTATATAAATAAATAAAGAATTATATTTCTATAATGTTATATAAATAAATAAAGAATTATATTTCTATAATGTTATATAAATAAATAAAGATACATATTCGTTTTATTTATTTAAAGAATATTTAACAGATAATAACAATTATTTTTACGGAAGAAGAATATTGACGCTTACAGACATTTATTATTTCAAAGGGATATTATTATTAACAGTAAATTATATTGGAGCTAATCTTCACATAAACTGTAATACTATCTTCTATAATAATCGATAATGAATGGAAAACAAGACCGATCTATAAATAAAAAATTATATATATATATATATATATATATATATATATATATATATATATATATATATATATAAAATCCAACTTATCTATCTATGTAATTCCTCTGATGATAAGATTTTAATCTTTGAAAAGCTTTGGTTTAAGGAAAGAATAATAAACATATTTTTACCGAGTATACCTTGCATTGAACAATTGAAGTTGAAATAAATTTGTCATTCGTACATGTTTATCCCTCTTCTTTCATCTATCTTTATATATATATATATATATATATATATATATATATATATATATATATATATATATATATATATATATATATATATATATAATATGGGTCGTTCATTTAAACACATTGCTGGGGTTGTATTATAAAATTGAAAATAGAAGCCATTATCAATGCAAGATTAATTTTTTTTTTTTTTTTTACTTTAATCTTATTAATTTCGGAATAAAATTCCATCATCAGAGTTGACCAGTATTGTGTCATATATATATATATATATATATATATATATATATATATATATATATATATATATATATATATATATATATATATATATATATATATATAAGTGATCTACACCGTTGGGTGTAGGTTACCAAAAGTTAAAACAGTGAAGAAAGAGATTAAAAAGTAATAAAGGTCGGCCGTCGAAAGTATGTTCTTGGAGGAGTATATCTTTAAGTGAAGATAGCCTTGCTCAGGGGCAGAAGAGAGTGTTGACGTCTTTTATTGTGGGTGCCCGGAAGCTCTCAGGCTGCTCTGCAATTCCCAAAGGACTCCAGATGGAATCTCTAAAAGGTCCGGTCGAAATTATTGTGCCCAGGATTCTGATTGGTCATCGTGTGACCAAACCACCTCAGAGGGGTTGCTCTCGGCAAGAGGACAAAAATGTTGTGTAACTTTTCTTTACGACTTAATACAATTGGACAACACATTGCACAGACGGGTAATAGTTTTATGTGGGAGAAACACGGGGAGAAAATGAAAGATAATACATTGGGTTGAGTACAGCGATTGTATATAAGACGAAATACTCATTTCCCGGAGTTCGTCGATTCTCTGCTGGGCCGACAGCAGAGAATTGCAGGATAACATCTTCTCTCTGTGGGAGTATTGATTTACTCGTCTCCAGGTGTTAGGCACAAGGCCAGTTTTTATCTTACTCCCACAAGTAAGATGTGACCCAAGGTCGGGTCGGGAAAGTGGGGTTTAAAAATTGCCTGGGCAGCCCCGTCGGCATTCCCCGGTAGGGGCGCCTCAGGCAGTAAGCAATAAACTTACTCCTCCCCAAAGAGGGGAGGCGAAGCCTGGGAGGGTGGACCTCCTAGAACTGCACAGGACAGACACATAGACCGGCGTAAATCAAGCCCCGAAGGCCAAGACAATACCAGTCTATGGGGTGCAGTATCGGAATAGATACTACACTTTGATCTTGGCCAAAAGGCCAAGAAGGATGCATTATTTATCTACCTCCCACAAGACAAGATGTGACACAAGGTCGGGAAAGTGGGATTAGATAAGCCAGGGCTCCAGGTGAGTATTCTGGCCATTTAAAAATTGCCTGGGCAGCCCCGTCGGCATTCCCGGTAGGGCGCCTCAGACAGTAAGCAATCCCCAAAGAGGGGAGGCAAAGCCTGGGAGGGTGGACCTCCTAGAACTGACCAGGACAGACCCATTGACCGGCGTAAATCAAGACCCGAAGGACAAGATAATACCAGTATGGGGTGCAGTATCCATCGGAACAGATACTACACTTTGATCTTAGCCAAAAGGCCAAAAAGGATGGAGTAAGTCACGAATTGAAATGTTCATGTCGATCACGTGATCAGGCTTTAGCGATTGCGTGTGAATCTCGTTACATGCAGACGCACACCTGTTAAAGACGCGATGATTACATTGATCGTCAAGCCGAATCACAACTTACATAGATCGACAGAAAATAGTTCATTCATGTAAGCTGCTAAATATTGATCTGGAAAACAGCGCAGAATTTTCACGGGGTCCCGCTACGTATTATTACTTTTTATTTACTAATAATCGATTATTAATTGAAAGCAAAAAATAGGAGTAAAACAAACTTTTTAAAATCCTATTTAAAAAAATAATTTCATTGACAAATTAAATCCTCCAGAATGCATATCTGTTTCTTCATAAACAAGTCAGCCATTATAATCTTTTGTTAATAGTTGAAACCCCCCCCCCCCCCGAATGATTTACTTTGTGACCCTTCGAAATTTTAAACACGTTTTGAAGTGTTCGAAGAAGCAGCCGCAGGGAATGTTATTCTTTGGGGTGAAGGGTCCTTTGGCAAGCAGCACACACATAACATGAGACTTTCACAGACTTCTAAAACCAGCACCAGCATATAGACACTGTTAACCGAACACACTTGCACACAAGTTAGCACATACACTCTCTCACTAACAAAATATGCACGCTAATACACATATCTTCATGCCAATTCCACTTATACACACGTAAACATGTGGCCCCTGTTAAATCTAATACATGCACTAGGATTTTTGTCAATGGAATGAAATGGCGAAGGAAGGGTTAGGGTTAGGGTTAGGGTATATTAGAGGAGAAATATTAGGGTCACCAGCTAGCAAGTGCTAATTTAACATGAATGGAGTTTTGTAAATGAAAAATGAAATAAACATGATTAATCAACAAAACATTTATAGAACGACAATTTTACAGGGATATAAAAATTAGTTTTAGTGAAGAAATGTTCATTGTAAAGTGTATACAACTCGTGTTCTTTGTTAGAAATTGTTCAGTGAATAAGCATGACACGAGTAGCTAAAGATGTGTATGTCTATATTTGTTAGTGCGTGTGATACTGTGTGTGGTAGTAGATTTACCTTATTCGTTTTAGTGAAGAAATGTTCATTGTAAAGTGTATACAACTCGTGTTCTTTGTTAGAAATTGTTCAGTGAATAAGCATGACACGAGTAGCTAAAGATGTGTATGTCTATATTTGTTAGTGCGTGTGATACTGTGTGTGGTAGTAGATTTACCTTATTCGTTTTAGTGAAGAAATGTTCATTGTAAAGTGTATACAACTCGTGTTCTTTGTTAGAAATTGTTCAGTGAATAAGCATGACACGAGTAGCTAAAGATGTGTATGTCTATATTTGTTAGTGCGTGTGATACTGTGTGTGGTGGTAGATTTACCTTATTCTGCTGCTGCGTGTGTGTGAATCATAGCGGTTTGCTTCTATTCGCCTGCTTATTGTCAGTGTGTGAGTATTGATTTACTCCTCTCCAGGAGTTAGGCACAAGGCCAGTTTTTATCTTACTCCCACAAGTAAGATGTGACCCAAGGTCGGGTCGGGAAAGTGGGGTTTAAAAATTGCCTGGGCAGCCCCGTCGGCATTCCCCGATAGGGGCGCCTCAGGCAGTAAGCAATAAACTTACTCCTCCCCAAAGAGGGGAGGCAAAGCCTGGGAGGGTGGACCTCCTAGAACTGCACAGGACAGACCCATAGACCAGCGTAAATCAAGCCCCGAAGGCCAAGACAATACCGGTCTATGGGGTGCAGTATCCATCGGAACAGTTACTACACTTTGATCTTGTCAGTGTGTGAGTAGCTGCGTGCACGAGGCAAGGAAAGCTTGTACAGTAAGTTTTGTAGTGTCCGTTTCTTCTTGTTGCTCCGGCGAAGAGGCTGGGGGTCGAGTTGGAACATACTTCTTGCGTGTTCTTTCAGGGTCTGATGCTTGGGTCTGTCTGCCGAACTCTGTTTATTTCCTCGTTCTTATAGGAGTTATCGCATTCCCCGTTGGCTTATCACTTTAACATAGACGTGTTAGTTTTGACTTTGAAACGATATTCATTGGTTGGAAAATATTGAGTTAACACGTTTCTGTTACGAACCCTTGCTTTTAGTGAGTGAAAAGGAAAGTGTATCCCAACGAAGCAGAGACAAAAAGAGGGTAGCAATTTGAACTATTTGTATTTTGGCGTTCGTCTGGATCGAGTCTCAGCCCACCACAAACACACGCGGCGCCAGCCGGAACAAACATTTTTACTCAATTAAATAAAAAACACCTTCTTTCACCAGAACGTTCTTGGATTCCCTGAACTCTCATTTCTTACTTTTGTGTGTTTAAAGTCTTGGAAAGCGTTTTTATTTCAATTTAATATTTCGTTCAAATCTGGTATTGTTGCGGTCTGAATTAAAAATGGCCGACTCCAGTAACTATGTGAAGGTTTGCGTGGTTGCACCATCTTGAATAAGATGTTTTACAAATTTCCGAGGCACCGATAAAAATCTGGAGAAAAAAAAAAAAAAACACTTAAAAAAAGTATCAAAACTGAAAGGCTATGCAAGTCGATAGAAAATGAAATTTTCTTGCGTTTGGTAAAAGTTATTTGTTGTAAAAAAAAATTATTCACTGTTTTTTTTCTTGTTAACTATACTGCACATCGGCGAAAAAAAAAAAGAATTAAAAAAAAAAGCGGAACAAAAATGAAAAGAAAAAGATATCCCGGGCAACATCGGATAAATACAGCAATGTCGTAAGTACAATGTCGTAAGTACAATGTCGAATGTATTTGAAAGCAAGACAAGGATTGTTTATTGTAGTACAACGCACACAAGTTTTAGTATGCTTCTTCATTCATTTTATTTTTTTATCGGTCACACTAGAATCAGCGCACGTGTCGTCCTAGTTTTAAAACAAGTTCACACACACACACACATTTCTTAGAAATTACTGATGGAATCAGTTCATCCATCGTTTAAAATAAAAATTAAATTCCTGAAAAAATTTTTGAGGGGGTTATTATTGTAGATAACACCCTCCACTACCCTCCTAATGAGATTCTACCTTTTTTCGGCGATTACGTGTGAACTCCCTGAAAAACTTGTCGGAAAGAAAATAAAATAAATAATAAAAAAAATAATTTAGAATTTACAGTGAGGCATCAGTTTCGTTTATAAATTTAATATAAAATGATCCCCCATTTCCGGACCATTCTAGCATTTTAGGATGGTTAACTTTTTTCTTTTTTTTTTTGCTATGGGAGATAAATTCTGTGCGATTTTTTTTTGGGGGGGGACGCGGCTCTACATTTTAGACGATTACGTGTTGTTTTACGACCTTGCCACTCGGACTTAGGGTTAGTGGTAAAAGAATTTGGTTAATGCTCTAAAAAGATAGAATGGCCCATAAAACAGGGATCATTTTACGTTAAACTTATATACGAAACTGATCCCCCATTCTAAATTCTAAAATAATTTCTTTTTTTTTTCTTCCGTTTCATTTTGCGTACACAGTGTGTGTCTTTCCGTCCATCTGATTTCTACCGAACATCATGTAACGCGTTACAATGAATTGCGAATAGGACAATAAGTCGTGGAAGGAGGTATATATATATATATATAAAACATAAAACATCTCATAATGTGAAGGCTGTGAGTTCAATGGCTGTGCAGATGGGTGAATTTATATTTTCTCCTCAATCGCACCAAAACGTAAATGTCAATAAACAATGTTCGAAAAGAAACTATGTACACCAGAATGCTAAGAGCTGCTCTAAGGAGAATAGAAAGTGGACCTTTGGTTTACTTTCGGCAGCCTCGTAACTCTCACTTCCCTTATTTTGTCCTTTAGTCCTCACATTCCATGAGCGATGTTTCTGACAAAGGGGGAAGAATTGCTGTTTACTAGATATATTTATAGAGAGTAGAAAGTGGACCTTTGGTTTACTTTCGGCAGCCTCGTAACTCTTGCTTCCCTTATTTTGTCCTTTAGTCCTCACATTCCATGATCGATGTTTCTGACAAAGGGGGAAGAATTGCTGTTTACTAGATATATTTATAGAGAATAGAAAGTGTACCTTTGGTTTACTTTCGGCAGCCTCGTAACTCTTGCTTCCCTTATTTTGTCCTTTAGTCCTCACATTCCATGAGCGATGTTTCTGACAAAGGGGGAAGAATTGCTGTTTACTAGATATATTTATAGAGAATAGAAAGTGTACCTTTGGTTTACTTTCGGCAGCCTCGTAACTCTTGCTTCCCTTATTTTGTCCTTTAGTCCTCACATTCCATGAGCGATGTTTCTGACAAAGGGGGAAGAATTGCTGTTTACTAGATATATTTATAGAGAATAGAAAGTGTACCTTTGGTTTACTTTCGGCAGCCTCGTAACTCTTGCTTCCCTTATTTTGTCCTTTAGTCCTCACATTCCATGAGCGATGTTTCTGACAAAGGGGGAAGAATTGTTGTTTTCTGGGTCGGAATCTATCCATCTAACACTTATCGTTGGCAATTTTTCTTTTTTAGCTCCTTACATCAAGTGGCTTTATGCCTTATCTGGAGCGATTTCATTAAAAAAAAAAACATCTCCTAGAGGCAACACCCCACAAGAGAGCAACTCTATGGACACCTGTCTTCGGATCTCCGCCATGATCAGAGAGAGAGAGAAGAACCAGATTTGCTGGTCACTGTTAGAGGACTAAGGACTGAGGATGAGATCTTAGTTTCTTTCTGGTGTGTCCTTCAAAGCAGAGGACGGTTCCAGCCCCTTCCAAAACCTTAGATTATGTCTTCTGATAGCAGTCGCATAGACTCCCTGAAACAACATAAGACATTTACTTATTCATTGTCCATGCATAGTTATCTATTTCTAACCCTGACAACACATGTTCTTTCTTATTGTATCTTGGAACATTAATGTATGCCTTCTTTAGTACTAATATCGGTTGTACTATCCTTTGTATATCGTATTGTGCACTTCGTTACATGTTCCGTAAACCCTTTTACGTTTGTTTTTTTCCAGTTATCTGTGAATAAATGTATGTACATCCAATTGTTTCTTCACTGTTATCCTTTTTTCTTCCAACACACAACATACAAAATAGCGACCACCTGTGCAGGAAAGATATACTTGAGCATGATCACTACAAAATATAAAAGCTAGGATATAAAATAAAATATTTGTAACTTTTCATCATTAATAAATAGTCTTCTGAGAGCAGTCGCATAGACTTTCAGAAACACACAACACAAAACTAGTAACATTTACTCATTTATTGCTCACCTATAATTCTCTATCTGCGACCCTGGCAATATGTGTTCTTTCTTATTGTATTTGAGGCCTTAATGTATTTCCTCTTTAGTACTAATATTGATTGTACTATCCTTTGTATATCATATTGTGTACCTCGTTACATGTTCCGTAAACTCTTTTACGTTTGTCTTCGACAAACTGTTTATTTGTGAACGAATGTGCATGTATGTAAATCCAGCTCTTTCTTAATTATTCTCCTTTTTTCTTTCTTCTGACACACATGTGTGTTATCATTGATAACACAACACCTAAAATGATAACCTCATGTGCCAGAAAGATATCTCTGAACACGTGGTCACTAAAAACGTGAAAACTAGAATATAAAATATTCATAGCTTTTCAGTATAATAATAAATTGATTAGGTAAAATTTTACTTTTTGCCCCATGCCGTCATAAATAAGATTTTATTCGTTCGTGTCATTACACACCAACACCCTGAAAATACCTGGAAAAATTTAAAATATATATATATATATATATATATATATATATATATATATATATGGGAAATGAGAAAAAAAAACCAAGAGATATTTTTTTTATATATTCATCAACGTTTCGTCTTCATTTGTAAGACTTCCTTAGGATGATAATTTTAAGAAAAATGTCATGCAAGTACATCGAAATATTGGGTTGACATGATGAGAAAAAGTAGTAGCCGTGGCTGCTGAGAGCGCTGGACCAAGGTCCAGGCTGAGAGAAGTCAGTGGCAGAGAGTGAAATGAATGTGGATGGCTGTGAGTGAAAAAGGGGAGGGGTGAGAGTGTTAGTGAATTTGTCTTAGGGTGGGAGAGAGGGGGATGCTGAGGTTTTTGTCATGGTGAGGTGTAGCATGGATTTTGAGGGGCTGGGGAAAGAGGAGGGAAGGAGTGAAACTCTGTCTTTGGTATGTAGGTAGTATCATACATTGACCGGCGCTACGCAGACCTGCTGCCGAAATGGTACTATTAGAATTCATACAGAGACTGGTAACATTGCCACAATCAACGTGCTGATTATGCAAGGGAAACCTCTTAATTTCGATATGTTACTTGGCATTGACACCATTAAGGCACTCGGTGGTGTTCGCATCACACAGTCTGGAAGTGTGGAGTTTGGGGAGACACAGCCATCTGTGCAGCGCTTCGTATTAACGAAGCTGATTTTGTTGCAAAATTTGATGAGCGGAAGACAGCAAGGAACGAATGGACCTCAGGAAGGAATACCTACAGATCCATGTTGAGAGATCCTTCTGATCGTACCAAACAGTGATATTTAAAGGAAAAAGATACTGTTTAACCAGGTTAGAGTTTGGCTTAAATGTGGCACGTCTTGTAATGCAGGCTGTGCTCGATGCTGTGTTAGCCCAGGATGAGAAGATAAGGAGAGCAACGTTGGCGTATATTGATGACATATATATTAATGAGGACGTGGCATCGGCAGAATCCACAAGGAAGCATCTAAGTAAGTGTTATGGTGCCGTACCTACCTACTAAGAACTAATGGACTCGTCCACCTTATAAATACGGGAAGCACGTGACACTTGTCCTCTTCTTCCCAGGCAAACCGGCAATGGCGGTTGAGAGCAACCTCTCCTTGTAATATCTTTCTTTCTATTATATAATATATACCTTTGTTCATTTAAACCATGTGTTCCTGTGTCATTCATTCAGCTTTACCCAGGTCCACAACAGTAAGGATCCAGAAAAACTGCAAAATAGTGCATGAGTGCTCGGATTAGAAGTTTGGGCAGAGCATGGCCACTGCGATGGTGGCGAGGAAGCAGTACTGTGGATGCGCCTATAAACTATGACACGAAGATGTATCTTCTCCATGTGTGGCAAACTGGTGGGGCACTTTCCAGTGTGTGGATGGCTTTGAGTGGCAACAGGCTTTATTAAATGTCACGCTACAACTGTCACCCTAGGATGACAAGGTTAGCGATGCTTAGCTGGAGTGTATGATAGCAGATACACTTGCCCGCATACAGCAATCAGATGCCATCTGAGGAAAGTAGTGTGTGGGCACAAAGGAACTGGATGTGTGGGTGGACGCAAGCTTGCTTGCTGTGGGCGTGGCTGTTGACGCCGATGGAGCCATCATAGAGGATACATGCTGGTTGCGACCAACAAAGGATACTCAACATACAGAGTGGGCAAAAATAAGGGTCCTATTTTTAAAAATTCATAACTTTTTTATTTATTGATTTTTTTATATTTTTTTTTTTAGAATAAGTAAAGGACCCCTTCCGAAGCAAGCATGAGCCGTATTAGCCCTAAGGAACGTACCCTCATTTAGAAAACATTATTTTTGCTTAAAAAACTCAAAACAGTGTAAAAAACAATACTTTAGTTTTTGTAAGTTTTAAGAAGTGTTTTTCGGCTAAAATTTGTTTTGTTTATTTCAAAAAGTCTCGGAAGGGTCAGTCTACACACACATAAAGTTTGGTGAGTTTAACTTTTATTTTGTGGAAGTTATTCAAATTCAAGTTATTCAAATTTAAAGATAGGACTCTTATTTTGGCCCACCCTGTATAAACATGACAGAACTGGATACCGTACTAAAAGGACTAAACCTTGCGCTCAAATGGAAGGCGAATGTGTCACACATAAAAACAGACTCTCTATAAGTGTACCACTTGGTGACCAATGCCTTCATGGGAACGTCTCGGTTGAGCATCAAGGCTGCAATTGAGATGCTTATAAGGTGGAGATTGGGCACAATAATCTCACTTGTGAAAGAGTACGACATTTTAGTTGATATAGCACTAGTAAGATCTGACCAGAACCGAGCAGACTCCCTGATGAGAGTTCCACAGCAGTGGCTCAATGATGTGAAGAGAGAGATTGAACCAAAACAGCTAGTGTGGCTCTTGCCACAGGAAACCTGAACCCAATACAGCTGGACGAAATTCATCAACATAGTGGAAATCCTGGAATCAGACGAACATTATATTTTGTATCTAGAATCGACCCGTCTGTGTCTAAAGCAGCAGTAAAGGCAGTTATTCGGAATTGTGAGGAATGTCAGACAATAGACCAAGCTCTAGTGCAATGGAAAAAGGGAGGGCTCAGTGTACAGGACGTATGGAACCGGCTAGGCATGGACATCATGCACTACAATGGTTGCCATTTTTTGACACTGATCGATTGTGGACTCACACATTTTCAATTTGGCGGCCACTACAACGGCAGGACACTGCACATGTGATCCGGCAATTAGAATCAGTGTTTTTAAACGTAGGCCCCAGCCGAGATTCTGGAGTCAACAACTCAGGCAGTTCATGAACGAATGGGGTGTGAACTTCCGACCACGCTGTGCATACAGGCCATCAGGAAATGGTATTATAGAAAGGTGTCATAGGACAGTGAAGTGGATTGCTGCACAAAAGAGCTGCTTTTTTATCGAGGCTGTGTATTGTTACAACGTTAACCCCAAGGATTATGTGTCCGCATCATCAGCACCTGCCAATTTGTTGCACTCATACCAGATTAGAGTGAAAGGGGTCAATGTTGTGCCCCATGCGAATCACCATAGAATCTCTACACTTCATAAAGAGGTGACACAGTTTGGATGAAAAATCCACAAGGACGTTGCATGTCGAAATTCAGACCAGGTCGTGTCACTAGAGTGATAATTCCACAGTCGGTGGTCGTCAATGGCACGCCTCGACATGTAGGAGACATGTGCCCATGTCTCAGTTTAGCACCAGTAGTGGACGACAATGATGACACAGCATCAGAGAGTACTAAATGGAGAGGACCAGATTCCGATACAAGTGGTTCTGCGTCTGAAAATGAGGGAGACGACGGACGTTCCTTGGTTGAGCTACCTTATTCCACTGGCAATTTAGGCCCTGATACATCTGATGTAAGAGAGGAAGAAATAACTGTTCCACTACGGTGGAGTACTAGGATAAAGCGACCAGCCACCATCTGTCACTTGTGTGATCATACGATCAGGGGGAAGTGTGACAATAAAGAGGAACATTTACCAGCAGGAAAAAGAAGGAGGTGCTTCGCATGTCGCGTCTGCAGTCTCTTCATAAGTGCAAACTTTTATAGTGAAGTCTGATTTGCATATGTGGAGATCAGCTGATATTAATGAGAAGGACAGCTGGGGAGCAGGAGGGATTTTAATTGCGTCGAGGGGAAGGCAGAGATAAAGTGGTGATACTGAAAATCGGTTGGAAGTTGGATTACTGTTAAACTTTTTTTTTATTTAATTATTTTCTGACATAGTGAGGTAATAATATATACTGACTTATTACCTAGTAATACATCTAAACTCATCTTTCTGAAAAAAATTTTCTTTTTAAGGTGCAATGAGATCTCTATTTACTTGCTTCCCAACGAGGGCAGATTGAGATACAAGGTCGGTTTTTAATGTCAAGAAAGTCTAGCTCCCCCAAAAGAGGCACCTTTGACTGGGACAAAAATTTAAATTGCCTCAGTCTAGAAGGATTTCATTAAATGTCCCAGAACAGAAAAGATGAAGTGTAGTATTCGAACAGATACTACACTTTATTCCTAGCCAAAAGGCAAAACAGGAAATGCCCAAAGAGTTATAATAAATAAATACATTTGAAAGAAAGATAATTTGCCTTTTAATGCACTTTAAATATCGACATAAAAGTTTATATTCATTTATTTACTTAATAATTTCTTGTAGTTTAATGTTCTTGGCGACATCACTTAAGAACGAAAATGGTTCTGCTCGATTTTAGGAAAGCATCCTCCCAGGCATTACCCCCTCCTGAAGGAGGGGGTGGTGGTGGCCTGTCGTTCGAGGCACCCGCACGTCAAGGAATATAGACGGGTCCAATTTCGGAAATTTTGCACCCCTCCACAGTGCCTCCACCTCCTTGTGAATTTCTCAATATAAACTGACCCCGTGTCTAACTTTTACCCAGTGGGAGGCAGGTTGATATACGTCTGAGTTCTGAAGTAAGATTTTTCTTTTTCAAAATGAAGGATTTCTTATTTTAAAACAATATATGGAAATCGACCACAAAAAAAACAGACTTTAAATAGAAAATACGCAGAAGTGTTTAAAATTGTATAAAATAAAATAATTTTTTTTTGTCTTTGATAAAGTTTAATAAAGGTTAAAAAACAAAAAGTTTGGGAATGTAATTGGGTAAATCGTGTATTGGAACGTGACAGTCCCGCAGTTAATGTCAAGCTTCAATTTGATTGGCTGAATTTGCTTTCTGCTTGTCTCTTCTTAGTAGCGAGTAAATGGCGTAGCTGGGAGGGAAGAGGGAATTTTAGAGAAGGAAGGAAGAAATAATAGCATTTTTTAGTTCTTTTTCAAACTCAAGCAAGAATTAATTAACTACACCCGGCGTAGTTAATTGAACAAAGAACACTTATAGGACAACATTGCTATAAAAACAAAAAACAAACGAAAACCCTATTCCAGTAATTTATATATATATACATACCATCTTTTTTTTTTTAAAAAAGGAGTGTGACTTCATTTTTTTATAAGGAAGAAGACATCGTATAAAAACTGTTGCTTTATAGAAATGCAAATAACTTAATAATATTTAAAGGAAGAGAAAAAATAACGACGTCCAAGATTTAAGATTTCTTTGTACATTTAGACATATATTTTTGTATTCGCATTTTTTATTTTTTTTGGCGAGTTATTTCTATAATAATAATAAGATACCACTCTCCATGCTTCTTGGAAGAATTTTCTCCAACTCTAGGAAGTTAGAGTTTATTTATTTATATTTTTCTCGATAACCCGTAATCTATTTTTGTATTCACCGTTTCCTTAATCGTTTGCTGCATAATTATAGTATTAATTTTGATTAATTTTTATGGTACTGCTTTACTTTACTGTTCTTTTCTCATCGGCTTCACGCTTTTTTTGTTTTTTTTTCTTCTTCCTCTTCGAAACACACAAGGCATGTCGTGCGATGTTGAACGGCAATTTAAGGAAAACGACCAAAACGGATCATGGATTACTCTGTATAAAGTAAGTTAACTGTTCCCCTTTTTCTTAATTTATTATTAATATTATTAAACAACAACCCTAATTAACTCCTTCCTTCGTCTCGTTGTTGAAATAAAATTATTATCCATGTCAACTTCATCTGATGACCCCTTCTTACACGGCTCTGAACACGTATGATAATAATAAATACACACCTAAAAATGGTGACGACAAGCCTATAATTTCCTCGAATTATTATATTTTCTATTTATAATGAATGCAAAATGAATGTCGCAGATATAAATCTGTTTTTATTTATTTATTTTTTTGATAACTTTTATGCCAACTTGAAAGAGTGCAGCGATGAAGAAAGGGGGAAACTATCGACTCTCATCATTAGTTTTTAGTCGACTAAGTTTATTACTTAATCTTGAGATAATCTAATTATTCTTTATAAATGATTAAATCAAACAGGATTGTCCATTATTATGGCATGCGTATACAATTTGCTGTCTGCGTGTTTTCCTGTAAACAGAAATAAAATAACGTGAAAAATTATAATCCATCGTGTATGTTAAAGTTGTCAGGTGTTTGTCTATGTATGTATATACATGACAACATTATTCTTTATATATCCATCATTTTATGCTATATATATATATATATATATATATATATTAGTTTTCAGGTTAGAAACACATCCGAGGAGACCTAGTTAAGGTCGAAATAACTTATGTGTACAATCCGAATGTATATCTAGTCTTTTTCAACCATATATATATACACAACTTTATGATGGAAAAAATGAAAACCAAAAATAGTATTTATGTATCTATCAACGTTTCGTCTTTACTTTAAGACTTCCTCGGGATGACTGATTTGAAGAAATAACACACAAGTACAATTACTTAAAAAAGTTTCGTCCGAAATAAAGACGAAACGTTGATGAATACATAAATAATATTTTTTGGTTTTCATTTTCCATTACGTTGGAATATTATTTCCATTTTTTTTATCATGTATATATATGACAACTTTATGCTTTATATATAGAAAACTTTATGCTTTATTTCATTTTACTTCAGTTGAAGTTCTCAGAAATCTAGGAGCCCCTTTCTGAGGCTAACACTTAATCTCTATATGAGATCCATAGATATTCAAATGTTCTATTAAAGTTCTCCTTTATCTCTCAAACGTTGAGTTAGTAAAGAAGTGAATAACATTAATTTTCCTCTTCCCAATTGACCCGTGACCTCTGTTATAGTATATCTTTCTTGTAGTTTCTTGGTCTTACCGGACTCCAGGATAAGAATTCATCCGGTCTAGTGGAGTATCCAGCTACGTGCTGTTACTTGAGGTAACATTACTTAGAGAAGGTACACCATTCCTTGTATGTGGGCCAGTGAATAGCCGTGTCGAGGGGATCTTATTTAGGCTTCGAATACTATGTTATTTTAAATATTTGGTCAAGGTTTACTTGTAAGGTGAATATCATGTCAGGTTGTCCTGACAAACCCGTGTACAGAGAGATCGACTGGTGTCTAGTAGATAATTCAAACTCTCTCCATATATATATATATAACTTTATGCTTTATATATATATAACTTTATGCTTTATATATATATATATATATATATATATATATATATATATATATAACTTTATGCTTTATATATATAACTTTATGCTTTATATATATATATATATAACTTTATGCTTTATATATATATATATATATAACTTTATGCTTTATATATATATATATAACTTTATGCTTTATATATATATATATATATATATATATATATAACTTTATGCTTTATATATATATATAACTTTATGCTTTATATATATAATATAACTTTATGCTTTATATATATATAATATAACTTTATGCTTTATATATATATATAATATAACTTTATGCTTTATATATATATATAATATAACTTTATGCTTTATATATATATATATAATATAACTTTATGCTTTATATATATATAACTTTATGCTTTATATATATATAATATAACTTTATGCTTTATATATATATATAATATAACTTTATGCTTTATATATATATATAATATAACTTTATGCTTTATATATATATTTATATATATATATAACTTTATGCTTAATATATATATAACTTTATGCTTTATATATATATAACCTTATGCTTTATATATATATAACCTTATGCTTAATATATATATAACTTTATGCTTAATATATATATAACTTTATGCTTAATATATATAACTTTATGCTTAATATATATATATATAACTTTATGCTTAATATATATATATATATAACTTTATGCTTAATATATATATATATAACTTTATGCTTAATATATATATATATATAACTTTATGCTTAATATATATATATATATATATAACTTTATGCTTAATATATATATATATATAACTTTATGCTTAATATATATATATATATATATAACTTTATGCTTAATATATATATATATATATAACTTTATGCTTAATATATATATATATATAACTTTATGCTTAATATATATATATATATAACTTTATGCTTAATATATATATATATATAACTTTATGCTTAATATATATATATATATAACTTTATGCTTAATATATATATATAACTTTATGCTTAATATATATATATATAACATTATGCTTAATATATATATAACTTTATTCTTAATATATATATATAACTTTATTCTTAATATATATATATAACATTATGCTTAATATATATATAACTTTATTCTTAATATATATATATATATAACTTTATGCTTAATATATATATATATAACTTTATGCTTAATATATATATATATAACTTTATGCTTAATATATATATATATAACTTTATGCTTAATATATATATATATAACTTTATGCTTAATATATATATATATAACTTTATGCTTAATATATATATATATAACTTTATGCTTAATATATATATATATAACTTTATGCTTAATATATATATATATAACTTTATGCTTAATATATATATATATAACTTTATGCTTAATATATATATATATAACTTTATGCTTAATATATATATATATAACTTTATGCTTAATATATATATATATATAACTTTATGCTTAATATATATATATATAACTTTATGCTTAATATATACATATAACTTTATGCTTAATATATACATATAACTTTATGCTTAATATATACATATAACTTTATGCTTAATATATACATATAACTTTATGCTTAATATATACATATAACTTTATGCTTAATATATACATATAACTTCATGCTTAATATATACATATAACTTTATGCTTAATATATACATAACTTTATGCTTAATATATACATAACTTTATGCTTAATATATACATATAACTTTATGCTTAATATATACATATAACTTTATGTTTAATATATACAACTTTATGCTTAATATATATATATATATAACTTTATGCTTAATATATATATATATATATATATACATAACTTTATGCTATATATATATATATATATATATATACATAACTTTATGCTATATATAGATATATATATACATAACTTTATGCTATATATATATATACATAACTTTATGCTATATATATATATACATAACTTTATGCTATATATAGATATATATATACATAACTTTATGCTATATATAGATATATATATACGTAACTTTATGCTATATATAGATATATATACATAACTTTATGCTATATATAGATATATATACATAACTTCATGCTATATATAGATATATATACATAACTTTATGCTATATATAGATATATATACATAACTTTATGCTATATATAGATATATATACATAACTTTATGCTATATATAGATATATATACATAACTTTATGCTATATATAGATATATATACATAACTTTATGCTATATATAGATATATATACATAACTTTATGCTATATATAGATAGATATACATAACTTTATGCTATATATAGATAGATATATATACATAACTTTATGCTATATATAGATATATATACATAACTTTATGCTATATATAGATATATATATACATAACTTTATGCTATATATAGATATATATATACATAACTTTATGCTATATATATATATAACTTTATGCTTTATATATATATAACTTTATGCTTTATATATATATAACTTTATGCTTTATATATATATAACTTTATGCTTTATATATATATAACTTTATGCTTCATGTATAACTTTATGCTTTATGTATATATATAACTTTATGCTTTATGTATATATAAAACTTTATGCTTTATGTATATATATATATATAACTTTATGCTTTATGTATATATATATAACTTTATGCTTTATGTATATATATATATAACTTTATGCTTTATGTATATATATATATATAACTTTATGCTTTATGTATATATATATATATAACTTTATGCTTTATGTATATATATATATAACTTTATGCTTTATGTATATATATATATATAACTTTATGCTTTATGCATATACATATATATAACTTTATGCTTTATGTATATATATATATATATAACTTTATGCTTTATGTATATATATATATATATATATATAACTTTATGCTTCATGTATATATATATATATATATATATAACTTTATGCTTTATGTATATATATATAACTTTACGCTTTATGTATATATATATAACTTTACGCTTTATGTATATATATATAACTTTACGCTTTATGTATATATATATATATAACTTTACGCTTTATGTATATATATATTTATAACTTTACGCTTTATGTATATATATATATATAACTTTACGCTTTATATATATATATATAATTTTACGCTTCATGTATATATATATATATATAACTTTACGCTTTATGTATATATATATATATAACTTTACGCTTTATGTATATATATATATATAACTTTACGCTTTATGTATATATATATAACTTTACGCTTTATGTATATATATATAACTTTATGCTTTATGTATATATATATAACTTTACGCTTTATGTATATATATATAACTTTACGCTTTATGTATATATATATAACTTTACGCTTTATGTATATATATATAACTTTACGCTTTATGTATATATATATAACTTTACGCTTTATGTATATATATATATATAACTTTACGCTTTATGTATATATATATATATAACTACGCTTTATGTATATATATATATATATAACTTTACGCTTTATGTATATATATATATATAACTTTACGCTTTATGTATATATATATATATATAACTTTACGCTTTATGTATATATATATATATAACTTTACGCTTTATGTATATATATATATATAACTACGCTTTATGTATATATATATATATATAACTTTACGCTTTATGTATATATATATATATAACTTTACGCTTTATGTATATATATATATATAACTTTACGCTTTATGTATATATATATATATAGCTTTATGCTTTATGTATATATATATATAGCTTTATGCTTTATGTATATATATATATAGCTTTATGCTTTATGTATATATATAGCTTTATGCATATATATAGCTTTATGCTTTATGTATGTATATAGCTTTATGTATATATAAAACTTTATGCTTATAGATATATATGTATATAAACTTTATGCTTATAGATATATATGTATATAGACTTTATGCTTATATATATATATATATATCAAAAATGTATGCTTTATATATATATATATATATCAAAAATGTATGCTTTATATATATATATATATATCAAAAATGTATGCTTTATATATATATATATATATCAAAAATGTATGCTTTATATATATATATATATATATATATCAAAAATGTATGTTTTATATATATATATATCAAAAATGTATGCTTTATATATATATATATCAAAAATGTATGCTTTATATATATATATATCAAAAATGTATGCTTTATATATATATATATCAAAAATGTATGCTTTATATATATATCAAAAATGTATGCTTTATATATATATCAAAAATGTATTCTTTATACATATATATCAAAAATGTATGCTTTATATGTATATATATAAAAAATGTATGCTTTATATATATATATATCAAAAATGTATGCTTTATATATATATATATCAAAAATGTATGCTTTATATATATATATATCAAAAATGTATGCTTTATATATATATATATCAAAAATGTATGCTTTATATATATATATATCAAAAATGTATGCTTTATATATATATATATCAAAAATGTATGCTTTATATATATATATCAAAAATGTATGCTTTATATATATATATATCAAAAATGTATGCTTTATATATATATATATCAAAAATGTATGCTTTATATATATATATCAAAAATGTATGCTTTATATATATATATATCAAAAATGTATGCTTTATATATATATATATCAAAAATGTATGCTTTATATATATATATATCAAAAATGTATGCTTTATATATATATATATCAAAAATGTATGCTTTATATATATATATATATCAAAAATGTATGCTTTATATATATATATATAAAAAATGTATGCTTTATATATATATATATCAAAAATGTATGCTTTATATATATATATATAAAAAATGTGTGCTTTATATATATCAAAAATGTATATAAACTTTATGCTTTATATATATGTATATACACTTTGTTTTACATATATATAAACTTTATGCTATATATATATATATATATATATAAACTTTATGCTATATATATATATATATATATATATATATAAACTTTATGCTATATATATATATATATATATATATAAACTTTATGCTATATATATATATATATATATATAAACTTTATGCTATATATATATATATATATATATATAAACTTTATGCTATATATATATATATATATATATATAAACTTTATGCTATATATATATATATATATATAAACTTTATGCTATATATATATATATAAACTTTATGCTATATATATATATATATATATATATATATAAACTTTATGCTATATATATATATATATATATATATATAAACTTTATGCTATATATATATATATATATATATATAAACTTTATGCTATATATATATATATATATATAAACTTTATGCTATATATATATATATATATATAAACTTTATGCTATATATATATATATATATATATAAACTTTATGCTATATATATATATATATATATATAAACTTTATGCTATATATATATATATATATATATATATATATATAAACTTTATGCTATATATATATATATATATATATAAACTTTATGCTATATATATATATATATATATATAAACTTTATGCTATATATATATATATATATATATATATAAACTTTATGCTATATATATATATATATATATATATATAAACTTTATGCTATATATATATATATATATATATAAACTTTATGCTATATATATATATATATATATATATAAACTTTATGCTATATATATATATATATATATATAAACTTTATGCTATATATATATATATATATATATATATAAACTTTATGCTATATATATATATATATATATAAACTTTATGCTATATATATATATATATATATATATAAACTTTATGCTATATATATATATATATATATATATAAACTTTATGCTATATATATATATATATATATAAACTTTATGCTATATATATATATATATATATATAAACTTTATGCTATATATATATATATATATATATATAAACTTTATGCTATATATATATATATATATATATATAAACTTTATGCTATATATATATATATATATATATATAAACTTTATGCTATATATATATATATATATATATATATAAACTTTATGCTATATATATATATATATATATATATATATATATATATATAAACTTTATGCTATATATATATATATATAAACTTTATGCTTTATATATATAATTTTATACGTACATAAAGGTAATCCATGGACACGTGTTTCTGGCTCACTTACGTCATCAGATCGAACCGTCAATGTTGCTGTCTATAGTCCAGCGTTCTACCACTGGGCCAAGACGCTCTGTGTAGAAATATGTACGATTTTTATCACCCAAGTATTTAATGTATTTCTATCTAATTATTTTTATAGGTGATTTTCAGCTCGTTGTTCATGAGCTTACTATTATTTCAATTTTTTCACTTCCTAAGTGATTAAGATGCAGAAAACTGCATTATTAGTCACCCTAAAGCTCAAGGACATATTTTTTGTTAACATATATATATATATATATATATATATATATATATATTATACGTAAATAAAAGTAATCCATGGACACGTGATTACATAGAAATACATCATATATATATATATATAAACTGTATGCTAGATATATATATATATATATATATATATAAACTTTATGCTTTATATATATATATATATAAACTTTATGCTTTATATATATATATATATAAACTTTATGCTTTATATATATATATATATATATATATAAACTTTATGCTTTATATATATAACCGGCACTTGTCGTTGCTGAGACCAGTCCTCTTTTTAAAGGCATTAGTCATCAAGCCTTGATCTTGAGAGGCCATTATTATTCTCTCCTGATCATAATGGAGAGATCCTCTTTTCAGCCAGTCTACAGAGCCTTCCTTATATATTCCTGGGATAATTCACCTAGGAAATACTTTGTACGTTGTTGGTTGATCCAGTTTTCTGGAATGGAAGGTCACGGTGTATTTATGGCGGCTCTTGCGGGCTATTTCCATGGCATGATCGTTGTCTGCTTCTGCCTCATTTGTAAGGCAGTCCTGTCCAAAATGTTTGGCCGGTTTTGTGATAGAGGTTGTTCTGCTTGCTCTGGTTTCTGGACGTGTGCATACCATCATAAGGTTTGGGTTCTGGGAACTCATCAGATATTGGCCGGTGCTCACAATAGTGGTTCGATGTTGGTAGTCACTGGTTTCTGTACATTGTCAACATTTTTCTCGTTTTAGTGTCTAATCTATTAATGTCCTTTTGTGGCCAATCAATAATTCTAAAGCTGTATGTTATCACTGGCATAGCTAATTGGTTAATGGCAGTTACTTTGTTTTTGTTTGTAAGCTGTGTTTTGCAAATCTTTCTGACACGGCGTATATATTCTCTGCCAATTTTTTCTCTCATCTTGGCATGTTGAATTGAATCTTTTCCTTCTATGCCAAGGTATTTGTATTGTTCTTGTTCTTCAAGGTCTTTGATATCAGTATCTTTATCAAGCTGTATGTTTTCCGTTTGGATCTTCTTCCCAGCTCTGAGGGAGCACTTGGTACATTTGTCCAGGCCGAACTTCATTCCAATATCTTTGGAGAAAGTATGGACAACATGCGAGAGTCGGCTCAAGTCAGCATCTGAACTAGCACACAGCTTGAAGTCATCCATGAAGAGCAGGTGGTTGACTCTTTTGTTTAGATCTTGTTTGCGGCCCTGGCTCAGATTGTAGGCACTCTGGCTTTTGTTTAGTAATTTGCTTAGTGGATCAATTGTCAGGTAAAAGAGTAGAGGAGATAAACTATCTCTTTGGAAGATTCCTCTTCGGATCTTGACGTCAGGGATTTTTATTGTTCCATTAGTATGTCTTAATGCCATAATTGTTTTCCACATATTTATTTGTACTGCCATGGTTTTCTTGATGACCGGATCGATATTATATAGATCAAGGCAGCGCAGGAGCCATGCGTGGGGGTACACTATCATATGCCTTTTGGTAATCGATCCACGCCATGCTTAGATTTCTTTGCCTCTTCCTACAGTCCTTAAAGATGGTCTTATTGATCAACAATTGGTCCTTGGTGCTAAAACACTTCCTCCTACACCCTGTTTGTTCTTTTTCCAGGTATGTTCCAGAAAGGAGGTGTTCATAGATGCTCTCTGCAACTAGGCCAGTGGAGAGTTTGAAGGTTGTAGTGAGGCAGCAGATCGGTCTGTATTTTGTAGGGTTTTGTGTCTCACTCATTTTGGGTATGAGGGTCGTATAACCTTTTCCTAGCTATCATATCAACAGTCTGGTGAAGCAGCTACTATAATGGCTATGAAGTGCTGTTAGTTTATTCAGCCAGAAATTGGGTATATTGTCTATGCCAGTTTTTTTGTGATTCTGAAATTGATCTAGCTTTCGTGTTATCATTCCAGACATTATATCTGGCTCTGGCAGTTTTGGCTTGCTTTTATTACTTTGAGCTATATCTAAGATATTTCTTTGAGCTATATCTAAGATATTTCTTTGAGCTATATCTAAGATATTTCTTTGAGCTATATCTAAGATATTTCTTTGAGCTATATCTAAGATATTTCTTTGAGCTATATCTAAGATATTTCTTTGAGCTATATCTAAGATATTTCTTTGAGCTATATCTAAGATATTTCTTTGAGCTATATCTAAGATATTTCTTTGAGCTATATCTAAGATATTTCTTTGAGCTATATCTAAGATATTACTTTGAGCTATATCTAAGATATTACTTTGAGCTATATCTAAGATAGAAGTTGTCTATCATTTAACAAAACATATATATATATATATATATATATATATATGTGTGTGTGTGTGTGCGTGCGTATGTGTGGGCAAGGTAATTTCCTAAACTAATGAACTGATCATTATGAATTTTGAAATATATTCTAGTGAGGCAGCAGATCGGTCTGTATTTTGTAGGGTTTGGTGTCTCACTTGTTTTGCGTATGAGGGTCGTATCATCTTTTACTAGCCATGCTGATGTGGCCTCCTGCCCCCTTCAACAATCTGAAGCAGCTACCATAATAGCTATGAAGTGCTGTTAGTTTCTTCAGCCAGAAATTGGGTATATTGTCTATGCCAGGTTTTTTGTGATTCTGAAATTGATCTAGCTTTCGTTTTATCATTCCAGACGTTATCTCTGGCTCTGGCATTTTTGGCTTGCTTTTATTACTTCGAGCTATATCTAAGATCCTCTTGGTTGCATGGTCCCTCATTCTAAAACATAGGCCTCAAGTAGTTTTCTAGCTCATTCTCTTCCACCAAATTTCAGGAGAATAGTCTTGTATTCTTTCTGAACTGTCTGTTCTCACCTTTCACCCTGTGATTGTTATCCTTTTCTTGAATAATTTTGGCAAGTGCTGGGATTCTGCCTTCAAGTTCCCTCGCAACATTTTCAATTTCTTCTACATTTTTATTGTATTTAAAACTGAGTCTGCAGATGATGTTCCTAAGCCGTCCCCGCACTGTAGGGGACACAAGGAATTGTTTGATTTAAGAGACACCCTTTGCAGAAAGGAAAAGTTGTTTCTGGAGCTTCAGTTTCCACGGTAGTGTTGTGGCTTGTGCTCTGGACTCTTATTGCTTTTTGAATTGAGGGAGACAACTTTAAGCTTCATATATATATATATATATATATATATATATATAAACTTTAAGCTTCATATATATATATATATATATATATATATATATATAAACTGTAAGCTTTATATATATATATATAAACTGTAAGCTTTATATATATATATAAACTGTAAGCTTTATATATATATATATATAAACTGTAAGCTTTATATATATATATATATATAAACTGTAAGCTTTATATATATATATATATATAAACTGTAAGCTTTATATATATAAACTGTAAGCTTTATATATATATATATATATAAACTGTAAGCTTTATATATATATATATATATAAACTGTAAGCTTTATATATATATATATATATAAACTGTAAGCTTTATATATATATATATATATATAAACTGTAAGCTTTATATATATATATATATATATATATAAACTGTAAGCTTTATATATATATATATATATAAACTGTAAGCTTTATATATATATATATATAAACTGTAAGCTTTATATATATATATATATATATAAACTGTAAGCTTTATATATATATATATATATATATAAACTGTAAGCTTTATATATATATATATATATATGAACTGTAAGCTTTATATATATATATATATATATATATATGAACTGTAAGCTTTATATATATATATATATATAAACTGTAAGCTTTATATATATATATAAACTGTAAGCTTTATATATATATATAAACTGTAAGCTTTATATATATATATAAACTGTAAGCTTTATATATATATATAAACTGTAAGCTTTATATATATATATATATAAACTGTAAGCTTTATATATATATATATATATATATATAAACTGTAAGCTTTATATATATATATATATATATATAAACTGTAAGCTTTATATATATATATATATATATATATATATAAACTGTAAGCTTTATATATATATATATATATATATATATATATAAACTGTAAGCTTTATATATATATATATATATAAACTGTAAGCTTTATATATATATATATATAAACTGTAAGCTTTATATATATATATATATAAACTGTAAGCTTTATATATATATATATATATATAAACTGTAAGCTTTATATATATATATATATATATATATAAACTGTAAGCTTTATATATATATATATATATATATAAACTGTAAGCTTTATATATATATATATATATATATAAACTGTAAGCTTTATATATATATATATATATATATATAAACTGTAAGCTTTATATATATATATATATATATATATAAACTGTAAGCTTTATATATATATATATATATATAAACTGTAAGCTTTATATATATATATATATATATATATATATAAACTGTAAGCTTTATATATATATATATATATATATATATATAAACTGTAAGCTTTATATATATATATATATAAACTGTAAGCTTTATATATATATATATATAAACTGTAAGCTTTATATATATATATATATAAACTGTAAGCTTTATATATATATATATATATAAACTGTAAGCTTTATATATATATATATATATAAACTGTAAGCTTTATATATATATATATATATATATAAACTGTAAGCTTTATATATATATATATATATATATAAACTGTAAGCTTTATATATATATATATATATATATAAACTGTAAGCTTTATATATATATATATATATATAAACTGTAAGCTTTATATATATATATATATATATATATATATATAAACTGTAAGCTTTATATATATATATATAAACTGTAAGCTTTATATATATATATATATAAACTGTAAGCTTTATATATATATATAAACTGTAAGCTTTATATAAAGTGTAAGCTTTATATATATATATACACAACTTTAAGCTTTATATATATATAAAATGTAAGCTATATATATATATATATATATAGACAACTGTAAGCTTTATATATGTATATATATAGACAACTGTAAGCTTTATATATGTATATATATAGACAACTGTAAGCTTTATATATGTATATATATAGACAACTGTAAGCTTTATATATATATAGACAACTGTAAGCTTTATATATATATATACATATATATATAGACAACTGTAAGCTTTATATATATATATATATGGACAACTGTAAGCGTTATATATAAACAATTTGAAGCTTTATACATATATATATATATAAAGCATAAACTTTATATATATATATATAAAGCATAAACTTTATATATATATATATATATATATATAAAGCATAAACTTTATATATATATATAAAGCATAAACTTTATATATATATATAAAGCATAAACTTTATATATATATATAAAGCATAAACTTGATATATATATAAAGCATAAACTTGATATATATATATAAAGCATAAACTTGATATATATATATAAAGCATAAACTTTATATATATATAAAGCATAAACTTTATATATATATAAAGCATAAACTTTATATATATATATATATATATAAAGCATAAACTTTATATATATATATATATATATAAAGCATAAACTTTATATATATATATATATATATAAAGCATAAACTTTATATATATATATATATATATAAAGCATAAACTTTATATATATATATATATATATAAAGCATAAACTTTATATATATATATATATATATATATAAAGCATAAACTTTATATATATATATATATAAAGCATAAACTTTATATATATATATATAAAGCATAAACTTTATATATATATATAAAGCATAAACTTTATATATATATATATATAAAGCATAAACTTTATATATATATATAAATAAAGCATAAACTTTATATATATATATATATAAAGCATAAACTTTATATATATATATAAAGAATAAACTTTATATATATATATATAAGCATAAACTTTATATATATATAAAGAATAAACTTTATATATATATATATATATAAGCATAAACTATATATATATATATAAGCATAAACTATATATATATATATAAGCATAAACTATATATATATATATATATATATAAGCATAAACTATATATATATATATATATATATATAAGCATAAACTATATATATATATATATATATATATAAGCATAAACTATATATATATATATATATATATAAGCATAAACTATATATATATATATATATATATAAGCATAAACTATATATATATATATATATAAGCATAAACTATATATATATATATATATAAGCATAAACTATATATATATATATATATATATAACCATAAACTATATATATATATATATATAAGCATAAACTATATATATATATATATATATATAACCATAAACTATATATATATATATATATAACCATAAACTATATATATATATATATATATAAGGATAAACTATATATATATATATATATAAGGATAAACTATATATATATATATATAAGGATAAACTATATATATATATATATAAGGATAAACTATATATATATATATATAACCATAAACTATATATATATATATATAAGCATAAACTATATATATATATATATATAAGCATAAACTATATATATATATATATATAAGCATAAACTATATATATATATATATAAGCATAAACTATATATATATATATATAAGCATAAACTATATATATATATATATATATAAGCATAAACTATATATATATATATATATAAGCATAAACTATATATATATATATATATAAGCATAAACTATATATATATAAGCATAAACTATATATATATATAAGCATAAACTATATATATATATATAAGCATAAACTATATATATATATATAAGCATAAACTATATATATATATATATATATATATATATATAAGCATAAAATTTATATATATATATAAGCATAAAATTTATATATATATATATATATATAAGCATAAACTTTATGTGTATATATATATATAAGCATAAACTTTATATACTGTGTGTATATATATATATATAAAGCATACACTTTATATACTGTATATATATATATATAAAGTTTATGCTTTAGTTTTAAACCTCAGCATGCTGGTACAGTCGGGGGAGCAGGGAGGGAGTTCAATAGGCCGGCAGCACAAGGAAAGAAGCTCTCCGGCACTTGGGAACTTCCACAGTGAATGGATGGGACCTAGCTGAGTTGTTCTAGTGTATTTGAGGGCACTTGAGCAGCAAGCTCATTGGAGCACAATCTATTGAAGTATTTGTAAAACAAGCAACAATGGGACAGGCTCTTGAGCTTGGTGGATAGTGAGGGACATATTACGTTGGCGACTCTTTTTTGGACCTTGTCTAAGAGGGAGAGACTAGTGGATGATGCACCAGCCCAGATGTGACAACAATACTCCATACGTGGGCTAGTGCTGGCTTTGTAGAGATACTGGATAATGTCAGGTGTAAGGAGTTTACTAGCACGGTAGAGGAAGCCCACTTTCTTTGCAGCAGCCTTGGCAATGTCTTCAATGTATTTATTCCAATTCATGTTATATATATATATATATATATAGACAACTTTATGCTTTATATATGTTTGTATTACTTTTTAGCTGTATTTGTGATTTTTTTTAGAGTCTTTAACTGTGCAACCCTTGAGTTCAATTTTCTTATGTAGCAAAAGTATTTTAAAAACTTAATTCTCATCGATGAAAATTTGTCTCTGTAGAAATTATATATTTTTTTTTATTAATATAATAATTTAAAATTATAACTTACATGATTTGAAACTAATTTCATCCTTCAGTTCATTTTAACATTTTTCTGTGAAACTATTTTATCAAAAAAATTGACACATTTTCTTGCTGATAAAATTCAAGAAAAAAAACAAAAACTTTTTTTTTAAATAGTCCATATTTTGATTCACTTTATTTTCTCACACTTTATCGATTAAACATTTCTTTTTTTTTTTTTTTTGGTTGAGATAAGTAAAAATGATAGAATTTCCTTAAAGATCTATTTTAAACGGTAAAACCCATGTAACATGTCATGGTTACATCTCTGTTAAATAAATTTATGAAAAGGAAAAGATTTTCTGGTAGGTAAAAATACATATATAAAAAATAAATAAAATTGGGAACAATTAGTTTAAAAATAGAATTTGTTTCTTTTATTTTCACTTTGTGTGCATGTATATATATTCACTTTTGGTTTCATTTTACTTCAGTAATTTCTCAGAAATCAAGGAACCCCTTCCTGGGGCTAACACCTGATCCTTATATGAGATACATAGATATTCAAATATTCCATTAAAGTTTTTTTTTAATTTTTTTTTTTACCCCAAACAAGGCAAGTTGCCACTGTAGAAGTATGGTGTTAATGAGAATTAGGGTGAACTTTTTAGGGGTCATCCTAAATTGGGAGCTGTGCAGCGAGATTTTTGTTCACATTTGATTTAAATTTCTGCATGTCGGTACAGTCGGGGGAGCAAGGAGGGAGTTCCAAAGGCTGGCAGCATGAAGAAAAGAAGCTATTGGAGTAGAAGGCTCTCCGGCATCTGGAGACCTCCACAGTTAATGGATGGGATTTAGCGGATTGTCGGGTTGATTGAGAGTGTATTTATGTCGAAGGGGCACAAGTTCATCAGAACACATTCTATTGAATATTGTAGAATAAGCGCAAGGATGCAACATTGCGGCGATGGGACAGAGGCTGGAGGTTGGTGGATAGTGAGAGACCTATTAAGTTGGCAACTCTTTTTTGGACTTTGTCTAAGAGGGCAGATGGTAGCTTTGTAGAGATATAGGATACTGTCAGGTGTGATACGTTTTCTAGCACGGTAGAGGGAGCCCACTTTCTTTGCAGCAGCCTTGGCAATGTCTTCAATATATTTATTCCAATTCATGTTACCTGTGAATGTTTGTCCAAGGAGTTTGAATGTTGGACTCTTCAGGTAGGGTGTTATTTTCCATGACAATTGGTGGTTGGAGAGGTTTCTTGTAGTTGTTGAAAGAAAATAGCTTTGTCTTAGCAGCATTAAATGTTACCATCCATTTATGACCCCATTCCACTACAGACTGGAGGTCACTTTCTAAGGATTCAGTCATTGCTTCGAATATGTGTGCGTCCGTTTTGCCCACATGATGAGAGTAGAGTGTGGTGTCGTCAGCAAATATACCCATCTCAGACACAATGTCATCAGGGAGGTCGTTTTAAAAATCAGGAACAATAAAGGTCCAAGGATAGATCCCTGGGGTACACCTGCATTTATGTCATGTTGTTTGGATGAACAACCTGGATCTTTCTTTTGGATAGGAAGGATCTAATTATATTAAATATTCGTCCAGTAATACCATATGAAATAATTTTTATGAGATGTTTATGCCACACCTTGTCAAAAGCTTTTGATATATCAAGCACTACCGCCCTAGCTTCGCCTGCCTTGTCCAGTGTATGGTATATGTGTTCAGAGATGACCATTAGGATATCCGCAGTAAACCATGCTTGCCTTAATCCATACTGATGGTCAGAAAGAAGTTTAGCATTAACTAGGTGCCAGACTATCGCTAGATTGATAAAGGATTCAAAGATTTTAGTGAAGAGCGGAAGTAGACTGATGGGGCGATAATTCTGAGGGACAGTTCTACCTCCAAAATTCTTGAAGACTGGTACCACAGAGGCAATTTTCCAGCTATCAAGGAAGCAAAATTCAGCAAGGCATTTGTTGGAAAAGACGGGGGTCAGTTCAGCAGAGCATTTCCTTATTACTATTACTGGTATAAGATCAGGCCCATGTGCTTTGGAGGGGTCAAGGTTTTTATGATGTTCCGGAAATGAGATGAGCTGATGACCAGGTCATCAAGTGTTACTTCAGTCTGCAATTGGAAACTCGGGAGGGAGTGGTTTGTGGAGTTTTCGGTGAAACGATGGGCAAGTAGGTCAGCCTTATCAGTTGCCGTGCAAATGACATCATTGTGGTTAGATAGTGGGGGGAATTGTTGATTGCCCATTGTTCACCGCACTATTGAATATTTTCCAGAAATCGTGAGGACCGAGTTTCAGTGACTGAATGCGTTTTCTGGACATCTCTGTATACCTTTTCTTTGCTTCACCTATTTTTTGCGTTCACCCTATAAATTTCTGCCTATTTTTAGTTGACTTATGGCGGCCAAATTGTCAGAATGCTTTCTGCCTCTGTGCAATAGCAACTGCACATTTCAAGGTGAACCATTGTGGAGAGTAAGGCTTGCTGTAGAATTTTCGCATGGGGGACATGTGCTCGAATACCCGCTTTGACCCATTCAGTTTCCTCATTTGCGCACTGATCAGCAGGAAGAGAAAAAGTTTCACTCCATGAGGCGTCTCTTATGTGATCTCTGAAGGAATCAAAATCAGCCTGCTTGTAGTATCTCGTCATTTTGAGCAACGACTCATCAGGTTTGGGACGAGATTTTAGGGTGATATCAATCATTACCACAGGCGGGCTATGGGCATTCATCACACACGCCTCTTCGAGAAGTGAGGGTTGCTTGTCCACACGCTCAGGGAGGCGAGTAGGGAAAGTGATAGTCTCTGAGAGGGAGTGCGCTATAGAGAAACTATACGTGGAGTTACCAGCTGCATCTGTATAGCTGGAGAATCCAAGCCAGTCACGGTGATGTGCATTAAAATACCCAAATACATGTATTTATGCACAGCGATAAAGTTAAGCGGGGTACAGTCCTAAGTCGAAAGAGAACGGTATATGAAATATAAGTAACTAATGCTGTGCTGTAAGGTTAATCTAAAGCACATGTAGGCTTGATCATCTGATTCTAGCTTATGTTCTCTAGTCAAGGGGAGGGTGTTCCGAATATATACTCCTAGCCTGTGCATGTTTGTCAGTCTTTACGGTAGAGTGGGAGGTATTCAGTCATATCAAAATGGTGTGAGGAGATTGAGGATTGTAGGTTTGTTTCACTTAGTGCTAGAATATCTGGGAAGTTTACTAGAAGAAAGTTTTCTAAGTCCCCGGATATTTGTGAATGCTAGCCTCAATGGTCGAGGCGAAAATGTTTTTTTGTGGGTGTCTGGTTTAGGTTTGTTTCCTTTTCTTTGTATTGTCATTTTGATTTTAGATAGAGTAGGAGGGCAAAGTGGGTGCTTGTTTTGTGCCAATAAGCTCACACATCCAGACCATTAGTTGTGGCCTCGGGAAAGTGCATCGAGGATAACTGTAGGGTCCCTTTCCATGCGCGACATTATACAATTGTTTTAGGCAGCCGTTCTTAGCGCTAGCTAAGAGTTTATGCTCCTGCACTACCAGTCTAAAACAGCAGTTAGACAAGCTGTCTAACCTGTATCCTCAACCTGTCGGAACAAGAGCGACCCAGACTAGTCATGTGAGACTTAGTGACAAAAAAACTTTACTCAAGTTGCCCAGATGGAGAGAAAGGTAGACGGCGTTCATTGTCCTAGTCAGGAAACAAGGCCAAGCACTAGGTGTCTTTGAGGTGTCCCTGCTCTCGTACCTCTGTGCCTGACTAATTCACAAAGGGGGAGTGCAAAGGCCAGGCGATAGGCAGAGCCCATCTACTCCTTAAAAAGTTCTCTTCATCTGTCAAACATCGAGTTAGTAAAGAGGTTAAGAACATTAATTTCCCTCTCCCCAATTTACCCGTCAACTCTGTTATAGTATATCTTTCTCTTGGTCTTACCGGATTCCAAGACAAGAATTCATCTAGTCTGGTGGAGTATTCAGCTACGTGCTGTTACTTGAGGTAACATTATTAGAAGGTACACCACTCCTCGTATGAGCCAGTGTATAGCCATGTCAAGGGTATCTTATTTGGGCTTCGAATACTATGTTATTTTAAATATTTGGTTTACTTGTAGGGTGAAGTATCCTCATGTCAGGTTGTCCTGACAAACCCTTGTACAGAGAGACCGAAGACATTCGAGGATAGTGTCTAGTAGGTAATTCAAACTCTTTGTGTGTGTGTGTGTGTGTTGACCGGAAAAAATTCACTGAAAAAGTCTTTTAAAACATCTTAAATTTATTACGAAGGAAAATTGTATGTTTTGAAAACTGGCAGAAACCATTTTATGAATTTTTTTTTTTAAAACAAATTCAGAAGATTTATTAAATTTGTGTGTGTGTGTGTATATATATATATATATATATATATATATTCCATGATAAATGCCAGTATACTGAAATCATATGCCCTTAATAGGGTTAAGATGAAAATTCATATACACTAAATCTACAAAAGCAAGGAAATTCCCAAATTTTTACACTTTTATTGTCATTAATTAAGGGTATGACTACATATCAACCAAACCATTTCATTATCACATCGCTACAGTATAAATCTCTATGCATAAGTGGATGAAGTGTGTGAGGTGCGCTGAAGAAAAATTCCTACCAGTAAAATACATAGCCCTCTTGTGCTTGCATACCCTTAATGACTATAAAAGTGTAAAAATTTGGGAATGTCCTTGCTTTTGTACATTTAGTGTATATGAATTTTCATCTTAACTAGAGTTGAGCGGTTTTGAAATTTCGGTATCGGTTTCGTTTTTTTTCCCTTAAAACCTCGGTTTACGGTTCGTTCTTTTTGAAAAAATATTTTTTCTATGGAAGCTATTCATACTCTTGTGTGATGATTAGTTATTATTCAACGTTTAGTTGAATTATGCCACTGTTTCGATAATTTTGTGACTGAATCATTCTCCATGATATGAATCATAACGATTCCTGCGTTATTTTGCCGGTTCATGTATATTTAACTAAATTGTTAACCATACAGTGACGGCCGGCACAATAATTATTTACTAATGTAAAGGGATCGTTATTATGCCGGTTCATTTTTTTTTTTTAAAACCTAATTGTTATGGCCTTGCGAAAGAAAAGGTAATGAAATAAATAAGGGCAAATATTTAAAAACAATTTGTTTTCATCATCAGTTGTGTCGGTTAAAGAAATAAAATAAAATCGACCTGCCCTATTGTGTCGGTTAAAGAAATATCTGCTTTTAATACAAAAAAACATTAAAAGTAAAATA
Organism: Sepiola atlantica; assembly: GCA_963556195.1. Lineage (NCBI taxonomy): Eukaryota > Metazoa > Mollusca > Cephalopoda > Sepiida > Sepiolidae > Sepiola > Sepiola atlantica. Next base: position 24,470,495 of record OY744543.1, read on the forward strand.
ATTAAATGAACGGAAATATTAGAGACAATTAGATTATTTAGTCGGATTTCATTTGCTGTAAAGCGTATCTGATGTAATTTCTTTACGAATTGCTGTTTACAGACAAAAATATTGGGACCCCATTCGTATACAAGCATCTGAAATCCGGCTAAAGAATCTAATTGTCTCTAATATTTTCGTTCATTCAATTAATTTTTATTTTCAACTGCTACACATTTTAATCCAAGGTTGAATTGTTTTACAAACAAACATTGTGAAGTGGCAGCACTTTTTATACCCGCCACGGGAGCCGGAGATACCACGGGCACCAGTAGGCGTGGCTCAAATGAACCAAACAATCGCAATCATTTTAAAATAGATATTTTACCTTTATTATTAAAGAAAATACTATTTTTCTTTTCGGTTTATTTTTATTTAGTTACTTTTCATAATATAATTAATGTTGATGAATTTTCCCAACATTACTAAGTCTGCTCTCGATTTTAGTAATTGAAATGTAGGAAAGTTATATATAAAGAAAAAAATAAGCAACAAATAAATGTTACCAAAGGCAACATAAATTATTCTTCTACCTACCTGTATAAGTTTATTTGTTTATTTAATTATTTATTTTGATAAATGATTTTTTAAAATAAAAATAAATAATAAAATAAACAAATAAACTTATACAGGTAGGTAGAAGAATAATTTATGTTGCCTTTGGTAATATTTACTTGTTGAATTAACTTGTTAAAAATGTGCTTTAATAGGTGTTGCTTCGTAATCCTTGAACCAAAGCCAAACTTTTAAAAATAATGAAGTTATTAAGTTGTTGAATTAATTTGTTAAAAATGTGCTTTACAAAGGAAAGATTTTAATGTAAAATTCTGATTTTCTTTATGAAGAAAAACTTCGATAATGTTAAAATATACAGAAAATCACTGGATTTAAACAGTTTCTATTTTAAAATGTTCTTTCAATGAAATCATAAAATAAGTCGTAATTTTGAAGAGTTCACTCCTAATCGAATCAACCGGAAGTAAAAATTAATTTTATTGTTATTTTAAAATATATTGTCGCTTAAAATCAATCAGGCAAAGTTTAATTAAAAACAAACAAAAAAAATTAATCCGGCAAAGTTTTAAATAATACAAAAAAATTAATTTAAATAATAAAAAAAAGAAGTAATTTATAGTTAAATAAACACGAGCCGGCAAAATAACATAAAACTCATTATTGTGCCGGGCGTCACTGTATGTTTAACAATTTAGTTTAATATACATGAACCGGCAAAATAACACAGGAATCGTTATTTTGCCGGGACCGGCAATATAGCCTATTCGTAAGTTTTAAGGTGTTGACTGTTGTAATCAAAGTTCTGATACCTTTTCAACAGTTAACTCGTTAAAACAGTGACCAAAGATTCATGAAAGATTTCTGAAGAATAAAACTGAGTTTGAATATACATTCTATCTAATTCTTTAACACATCAGAAGCTAAAATATAACTCAGAAATGCAAGAAATTAAAAAACGAAAATTTATTTAAACAAACAAAATAATTTTACAAATAAAATTAAGCAAAAATGATGATGAAAATGAAATATTGTGAATCAAATAGATTTTCGACATCATACGGAACGCGTTTGATTTTTTCTTTTTCATTTGAAAATGCTAAAAATACGATGTCATGTTGTCTGTCGTAGTTCTCTATTTTTCATTTGAAAATTCAAAATGTTAATGATAAACAAACTGTAAACAAAGATTTCTTCCTACAAGTCAATTAAATGTTTTTATCATATATTTGTTCAATCTGTCCTCTTACTAATATAACATTTTTTGGTAATATTCCATTTTATTCAAATCGGAAAATCTTTTCAACCGTGTTTCCTTGTATATGGTGGCTTACTGTAGTAAAAACACAATACCAAACGGTTACGGTTTAAAAAAAACAAAAAACGGTTCGGTATTCGGTATGGAGACGAAACCGAAAAACCGCGGTTTTTCGGTAAAACCGCCCATCTCTAATCTTAATCTTAAGGGCATATGATTTCAGTATACTGGCATTTTTCATGGAATGTCACTACTTTTGTAAAGGCTATGCCTCAATACAATGGTCATTTTAAAGTTTTTTTTTAATTTTCTGGAAAACTAAGGTATATGGTAAATTGAAATTAAAATGCCATCAACTAGACCCTAGAACCTCTATCTCTGCCAAAAATCAGCTGAATCCATCAAATAGTTGATGAGATACAGGGTGGTACATATGTACACACAGATAACATGATTTCATGATTGAACTTTCTGGATCTCTGGGTTGCCTTGACTAATGATGCTGAAATTCTACACACTTATAGAACCTATCAAATAAAAATTTTGTGCAAAGTTTTAACTAATTTGGTTTATTGGTTTTTGAGTTATGATTGATCAAAGAAATGAGATTTCCAGCATAGGCCGTTCGTGAAGTCTATTAAGGGATAGAGCGCTCTCGCGCCTCCCTTGATATATATATATTTCTGACAAACTATTACAAACACAAAGAAATTAACACAGGGTCATGCTTTTATTCAATTAAATCGAATCATGACAGTTAATTTCATTTTGTTAACATTAGTTTGTCTTTTCTCTTATTTGCTTGTTTGTTTCCGATACATTTTGTGGGATTATCATCCTCAGACGCATGTGTAGCTAACTTGTAAGTATATATTTTTATACTATTAAATGATATACGATGGATGTGTAATAATGTGAGTCTTAAAGACAGGAGGCTTAGATCTGCTGTCATCAGGAGCAGTATAGGGAGAAGAGTAGACTTCGATGGTATGGCCACGTTGAAAGAATGGATGAGAGTTCTTGGGTCAGTAGATGTAGAACAGTTAAGGTAGCAGGTCCAGTTCAGAGAGGAAGGCAAAGGAAAACATGGGAGAAACTGATAAAAATGGACTAAAAAAAAAAAGAGGGATGATTAAAGACCTGGCCAGAAACTTTTTTTTAACGGAAAATTTAGAATTGTATTTTTAGTATAATAAAATAAGTTGCTTTTTTTATGATAATATCACAAATCTTTAATAAAAAATATTTTTTATGAATCAAATATGTTGAAATGTCTTCTTTTTATTGATATAAATAAAGTTTTGAAATGTCTTGTATTTTGTGAAACAGCAACATATGTTTTGATTTTTTTATGAAAATATAAAATAGCTTAGTATTTTAATAGTAATTTTTAAAGCAAATGTCTTTTGTATTTTGTGAAACAGCAACATAATTTAAAGTATTTAAAAAGAATAATAAAAGCGTATACAATAAAGAATATTGCCGAAATAATTTTGTTTTATTCGGCGCCGCTAGAGAAATTCTTGAAGGTAGCTGTTTTTTTGTCAGCGCTAGACATTTCAAAACTTTATTTATATCAATTAAAAAAACAGATTTTTTTTTAATTAAAGATTTATATTTTCATAAAAATATAAACAAACATATATTTGATAATTTGTTTTGCTCACAACTTATTTTATTATACTAAAAATAGAATTCTAAATTTTCCGTTAAAATAAAAGTTTCTTTTGTCATTTATGATCATCCGTACTTGAAATTTACTGCGGAATAATCCGGAAGTCAGCGGGATCGCGAACCCTTCTGGAGAGCCAGATTTTGTTACATTTTTGGGGTCGGCCATTTATTTTGCCATACCTATAAAATAAACCTTAGAATTTGATATAAAAAAGATCTCTCTAAAACTACAAGGAACTCAAAATATTGTATACAGAAGAAAAAAAAAACTAAAAAAAAAACGAAGAAAACAATTAAAAAATTTTTTTTTGCCACTGAAGTTTTTTGGCTGCTACGGTACGAAACGCGTACCCAGATTTTTCGTCTGCAAACAGGAAGTCGCGTCATATTAAAGGCACCGCTTTTTTGTCCCCTTCCTCAAAAATACCGGGCGGAAAACTTTTTTCAAAAATACCGGCAACGAAAGAATCTTTTTCATGAAACAAGTAATTTATTAAAAAAATAAACAAAATAGAATACATCTTTCTTTTTTTAAGAAACAAGTGATATATTTTTAGCAACGTGGAATGTGATTTTTTTTTTCCTTTTGAGAATAAAAAGTAATTTAGAAACAAGTAATTTATTAAAAGAATAACAATGTTTTTGAGCAACGAAATGTGATTTCTTACTTTTTAAGAATTTTTTTTTCAAAACCTAATTTCATTGGGTTTTCTATTAATTGCTTAGAGCAAACGTCTCGAAAATATGCGTATCATAATATGGCTGTCTTCTCATTCAGATTAGTTATCTGAGCGCATTTAATTACTGGGGTCTTATACGACCAAAAATACAAAAGTTGGATGAAAGTTTGAAGTGGCAGCTTCACTCTTTCAAGATACCAATTCTGCGACATTCTCGGTTGACCGGAACTTTTTGGGGAAGGGGACAAAAAAGCGGTGCCTTGAATATGACGCGACTTCCTGTTTGCAGACGAAAAATCTGGGTACCCGTTTCGTACCGTAGCACCGTTTTTTGTTTTGTTTTAAATGATTACTGACTTTTGAGAAAAACTCGTGTTTTCTTGGAAAAAAAAGGTCAATGATTATTTCATTGATTCTTCCTTGTAAAATTAATTTCATTTTTCAAAATAATCTCTTTAAAGATAAAATTCCAGCTAGCATTTCTTGTATTTACTCTTAATCGATTATTTATTAAAATAGAAAGGTAATAGCGTAAAGTATTAAAACTTATCTTTAAATAAATAAAAATCCGGTGCTTCTATAGGAGACAATCCATATCGACCCTATAGCAGTACTTGCAAAATCAATGGCCGATTCCCAAAATGTAAAAACATTTTGACCCTCCCTTCACTAAAATTTTTTTTTCGTAAATCGCAAGTGGAAACATATAGGGTCCCTATATGTTTCCACTTGCGATTTACAAAAAAAAAAGAGGCACTTCTGCATTCTTTATGAAGTCGCAGATTTTCTGTCCTTCTACTGAAAATAAAGGGAAGTAATTCAACCGGAAGTGACTTATTTACAACCTAAAAAAAAAATGCAAGACTGATTTGTTTTTGGGTAACAAGAAACAATTAACAATTTCTTTTTTTTATTATATGAATTAAAAATTTTATAAATAAAAATGTAAAGTTTTGATTGGGGGGGGGGGAATGAATTTTTTGGTCAACATTGATTTTGCTTTTATTTTTTTTAAATATATTGTAGTTGAAAAGTTTTGTTTGAGATTTTTTTTATCTAAATGAAAAGTTTTCATTGGGGGGGGGGGACTGTATTTTTTTGTCCTTTTTCTTTTATTGAACAGGATAATATTAATATGGGTATTAGTGTTTCGGCATTTCTGTAAGGGACTGTTACTTAGTGGCCGCTTCATAGCCACAAAATACCCACAGTTGTCGTCGGATACGGCCCGTATTGTTCTTTCTTCGTGAAAATAGACTTTCGTCTATCTCCACGAATAAATTACCAATGTCGCGAAGATTCAACTCATTTAACTCCATTTTCTAAAAACTAAATTCTACTTCAACTCCCGGTAAATTCAACTTCCGGTGAATTCTGAATGAATGGTACTTGGAGAAAAAAAAACGGAACTCTTCAATTTCGATTTCTTAATCGGCTGCGGCTTCATAAAGAATGCAGAAGTGCCAAAAAAGAAAATGAAAAACCAACGGAAATACAATTTACGATTTGAAAGTCGCGAAAAAATTTAAAAAAAAAAAAAAAAAAAGTAGACGACACCAAAACATACGCATGTAAAACGAGGTTAAGGTTAAAAGAAAAGAAATAAAGAATTAGACCCCCCCCCTCCAATAAAACTTGCTCAAAAAAAGGTAAATTGGTAGATTAACACCTTCCACTGACCCCCCGTCCCCGAAAATGAGATTACGTGTGAACACGTGTCGGAAAGAAGAAAAAGAACAACAAAAACAACACTTAATTTAGAATGTAGAGTGTGGGATCAGTTTCGTATATAAATTTAACAGAAAATAATCGCTTCATTTCCGGGCCACTCTTGCTTTTTAAGGCATTAAACAGATTTTTTTTTGGCACTTCTGCATTCTTTATGAACCCGCAGCCGATTAAGAAATCGAAATTGAAGAGTTCCGTTTTTTTTCTCCAAGTCCCATTCATTCGGAATTCACCGGAAGTTGAATTTACCGGGAGTTGAAGTAGAATTTAGTTTTTAGAAAATGGAGTTAAATGAGTTGAATCTTCGCGACATTGGTAATTTAATGAACCAGACGCAAAAAACAATCGATTTTTTACAGGCACATCGCCATCCACAGGTGCCACAACAAATCATGTGGAAAACATGTGGCAAAAGGCCAAAATGCGTTAGAAAATAGAATGTGGCACCCACACGCAAATGGTGGAGTCTTACTTAATGGAATTTATGTGGCGGCAGAAGTTTTCTGCTAACCCCATGGAAGCCATTATAAATCAAATTGCAGAACTTTATCCTGTTCAATAAAAGAAAAAGGACAAAAAAATACAGCCCCCCCCCAATGAAAACTTTTCATTTAGATAAAAAAAATCTCACCAAACAAAACTTTTCAACTACAATATATTTTTAAAAAATAAAAGCAAAATCAATGTTGACCAAAAAATTCATTCCCCCCCCCCCAATCAAAACTTTACATTTTTATTTATAAAATTTTTAATTCATATAATAAAAAAAAACAATTGTTAATTGTTTCTTGTTACCCAAAAACAAATCAGTCTTGCATTTTTTTTAGGTTGTAAATAAGTCACTTCCGGTTGAATTACTTCCCTTTATTTTCAGTAGAAGGACAGAAAATCTGCGGGTTCATAAAGAATGCAGAAGTGCCTTTTTTTTGTACCACTAACCCTAAGTCCGAGTTGCAAGGTCGTAAAAGCCTACGTAATTGCCAAAATTCTAAAATATATATTTTTTCTTTCCGTCAAGTTTTTCAGGGTGTTCATATGTAATCGCTTTAAATAAAAAACTGTTTGTATTTTTTTTTTGGGGGGGGGGGGGGGGGTAGCAGAGGGCGTTAATACCAAAAACGGTAAAATAAAAGAAAATTGCCTTCGACATTCGAAAGTGATTTTGGAAATTAAAATTGTCGTATAAAACGTGATTTTTTATACAAATTTAGCTTTATAGGCTGAAGTCAAGTATGAAGGTTCATTTTCGCTCACAAATCAAATATTTCTGTCTAATAGTAACTATCAATAAACCAATATTGGTTCCAGTTTAAATTCCTTAGTTCGGAAAGACAGGTGAGGGGGGGGGTCTGTAATTCAATTTTATTTTGTTTAACTTTGAATAAACTTTTACAAGTTACATTTCAACACTTTTATCGCAAATAATAACAATAATAATGAATAATGATAAAAGTATTCAAAATTTAGAATAACATTCGAATTCCAATTGTTTTCTGTTCTTTTCACATTCCATAAAATAATGGGTGGGTGGGGGGGGGCGAGAAAAAAGATTGTGTGATTCCTTTTTATTTTTGCTTTTTTTTTCTAAATGAATTTTAAAACAATTCTTTTATTATATAAAAGAAAAGACTTATTCTGTGAATTTGCCTCGGTGGATTCTACTTGTATTATAGAATAAACTTATTGTACGTATCCGGCGTTGTCCGGGAGTCCTATGACTTTCATTTTTTCGTTTCGCTGTTTAAAAAAAACAAAAAAAAACCTTTTTTAATTAAATTTTTTTTTATTTCAATAAATATTCGATTAATAGTAAATACGGTAATCGGGCGGAACAACCGAGAATCGTGACTTCCGTAAGTTTTAAACTTAATTGTTTTGTATATATTTTCGAGTACTACTCCAGATGAAGCGCCTAATTTCCGTGACTGCTCGGCGGCAACGATCGGGCAGGTCGCGGAAGCGCCCGGGAGCTTGAATTGAAATACACAATTTTTATAAATTTATATAAATCCGACATTTTCGTATAAATTATTTAATTTCATTATAAATCTGAGGATATTTAAAAATATAAAAACAATTTAAAACTTGCGCAACTCGCGATTCGCGGTTGTTCTGCCCGATTACCGTAAATACTTAACATAAGAGAATGTATGTTACGTAAATGTGAGAAAACTCATGTGAAGTTGTCCTATAATTTTATTAATATAGAAATTAGAAATAGTTATTAGTTCTTTTGCAAAATCTTACTTTCGTTTTTTGCATTTGAAGAAATGGTTAAATCCAAGATTATTATGTCTTTGTGACTTCCTGTTTAATCGTGCGCGTCATCTGACGTACGGATGACCAGAAATTAAAAATAAAACCTTTTTGTTAGCATTTCTTTATGCGAATTTTATTTATTATTATTATTTATTATTATTATTATTATTATTATTATTATTATTATTATTATTATTATTATTATTATTATTATTTATATAATATTTACATTAAAAAACACATTTTATTATTAATGTAAGTGTTTGAAATAAATAGAAACATATGCTATAATAATAAAACATTTTATTGAATTAATTTTAAAAAAGCAAATTATCAACCGAAATGTTTTTTTCCTTAATAACGTTACTTTTTATTACACTTCATAACATTTTCTAATCTCATATAAAATGTTTCCAAAAAAATTGTTTTTTGTTCGGCGCCGCCAAAGAAACTTTTGCAGGTGACTAATAAAGTTTCCCCTGCTTATCCCTCGCATGGTCCTAAATTTCGTTTTACATAGACTCCAGCTACCTTCCACACGATTGATGTGAATGGTAGGGTCCTCTGGATCTGTAAAAGGATATTTATGGTTGACAACTGCAGAGTTCGCTAGACCATCATAGGCTCGCCAACCATCTGTCACAATTCGTGTTTCTGGTCGAACATAGCGCTCAATTATGGCCAATAAGGTTTCAGCATCTCTCAGTTGGACTGGCACCATCATTGTAAGATTTGTTTCTCGCTCGACCATACCAAGAACCCATTGGCCTTCATGAAATCTTCCTCTGTGATATTTTCTGTGCAAAAAACTTACTTTCATCAACTTCCACTGTTCAATCGGGACCACCCATCTCCACTGGGTTTTCAGTTAGGCACATCGCGCATATATCCCTAATGAAATTATACCAGTCAACTAGACTGTTCATTGATATGCCCCGTTTCTTTGGGTACGTGTGTTATTGGCACTTCCAAAGACCATTAATAAATTACTTAACCACTTCTGTATTTCAACCGTCACTTGGACTTAATAATTGAAGAGTTCCATTCATTCCACCGAGTCAACCGGAATGTTGACTGTTTGTTGGATTTTCGTTTTAAATTATAAATTTTCATTTTAAAAATCACTGACTATTTTGAGAGTTTTAATTCATACAATAAAAAAAAATCACTGACTATTCATTAAAATGATAATTTTTTGGTTTTAAAAATCACTGTTGACTATTTTGAGAAAGTTTTAATTCATACAATTAAAAAAAACATTTTTATTTTTATAAATTTTTAAATTATTAAATAAAATATTTTCATATTCAATAACGATACATTATTCGCTGTTAATATTGTCATTTTGAATTTAAAAACACATCTAATTCGGTTACTTCCGGTTGGTTGTCTGCCCTTGCCTTCAAAAGAAGAAAACAAATTAAGTCCAAATAAAAACTTCGCTAGTTACTCACCTCCCTACAAAAAGAAAAAAAAGTATTTTCATATAGCCCTCCACTTTTTCTTAAAATACACACGAAATATAGAATTGCGTTTAAAATTTGTTTTTTATTTAGTAAATAAAAGTAAAACAAAAAAAAAATGATAAATTGTTTTGTTTATTGCAAAACGACAGATTACAAGTCAGCCGATTTTTAAAAAAGCGTATACATGTTAAAAGAAAAAAACCCGAGTTGTTTTGTAAATAACGACCACGTGTATTGCGAGGTCAACCGGAAGACGCCGGTGACTTCCGGATCTAGTTCCGCGTGTTGTGTTACTGAACTGGGGTCCTTATTGTAGTCTTGGTCCCCGTACGTCAGATGACGCGCACAATTAAACAGGAAGTCACAAAGACATAAAAATCTTGGATTTAACCATTTGGTTAAATCCAAGATTTTTATGTTTTTGTGACTTCCTGTTTAATAGCGAAACAAATACCGTCACGTACGGATGGCCAGAAATGAAAAATAAAACCTTTTTGTTAGCATTTCTTTATGCGATTTTTTTTTTTTTTTTTGAATTATAGTTTAATAATAATACATCTTAATTTTTTTTTTTGTTTAATGTAGTAATAAACAAATAATATTTACCGTAAAAAAATTTTTTTTAAATTATTAATGTAAGTGTTTGATAGGTACGTGTTAAAATGGCAGTCTTTTGTATGGACTATGCTTATTAAAAAGCGCTTATCATTATTTAATTAGTTTCCGTGTAAACTTTGATTGTGTTTGAAAGATAAAAGCCTAAACTTAATCTCTAAACGAAAAAAAAAAACTGCATATTTACTGTGAAAAATAAATTATAATGAAATATGGCACAAAAATTCAATGAATTTTGAACTTTGAAAAAATTACTTATATTAATCTTTCAATGGATTTTTACAAGTTTTTGGGAACTATTTCAAAGATAATTATTAAATTTAAGTCATAAGACACTGAATTAAAAAAAAAATTCCCACGTTTTACTAAAAATGAGCAAAATTATCATTCCAAAAGTCATAAATGAGTAAAATCCGCCATGACTTAACAGGTAAAGGACTTTGTTTACCAATCAACTATCGCTATGCAAAATATATGGAAGACAAAAATGTTATACTTTATCATTTTTAACTTTATATATAAAATGGTTTTGTAATAGTTTATAGAAGTTGAAAAATTATTATCCATTAATTTCTTTATTCTTTTTTAAGGTTATAAACAAATTTAAGTACCTTATTTTGTTATAATAAAAAAGGAAATGCTTATTTAATTAAAATATTTTTAAAATAGTGTGTGCAATTAAGATCTTACTTTATTTTTAACTAAAAAGGTTCATATTTAACTTGCTATTAGTTTTTAATTTAGTAATACTCTGAAATTATTGATGACGTCTGTTTACCAATGTTTTTCCTTAGAATTTGAAATAAAAGTTTTTTTAAATGTTAAAAATTATTTTTACGTCACGAACTGCGTCAATTTTATCAATTTTTTTTTTTACATGATTTAAAACTTTAGTTACTTGATATTTATTCTTAACGTGTCGTAACGATAAATGACAGTGATTCTTTTTAAAATAAAGTTGTTTTTTAAAATTTTAAGTGTGAAGTAAATTAAAGTCAATGACTACACTGACAATTTATTCATTGAAAAAAAAAGTTAAAACAGTTATTTATTGATAAACAGAATTCAATTTTGAAAGAAAATGTCATGTTTGAATTCTTTTTTAACTTAAATATTTATTAATGAAAAAAAGACAAAACAAATACAAATCTTTCCAAATAATTTACGATGAATTATGAAATTAACGAAATTGTTGAATCTCTAAAAATAAAGTGAGTGATTGTTGGAAGGCTAATTCCCAGCTGGTTATTACAGAACGGGGCTACCATATCAAAGTGAATCGTTAGTAGAAATTATCCAACTTTTTAAATTCTTTTTTTCGTTAAGTTCCTGGATCTCAAATTTGTCAATTTTTGGTTTATTTTCAAGATTATAAAAAAAATTGCGCTAATGATGCCACGTTCATGTATGAAAGAGAAATATAATTATGTCGCATTTTTTATTTTCCCAAAAACTCTAATCATTCAAATTACATGAAATATTTTTTGCAATTATATTATTTTTTTTGGTGAAAATATTGATTAAACAATTCTTTATTCAATAATAATATCGCTAATTCAAAAAATTAATTTTTCTTCGAGTTATAGTGATTTTGTTAACACGGTATTTAGGGGCCTTTTTCGTAATATATAACAAATATTTTTACAAAATGTTTTTAATTAACATCTACAATGTTTTATTTTCATAAAAAAACAAAAAAAAATTAATGCATTTTTTTTTTATTAATATATAAAAATATAACTTTAGTAAAGGTGTATTTTGTTTTAAAAAATAATACATTTTCACTAAGATTTAAAAAATAATATAGGTTTCATTATATTCCGTGATTGTTGATTAATAAATATTGAAAATTTCATTAAAATTGGTTGATTTTCTGAATTTTAGTGAATTTTTAAGTGAAGGGGGGGGGGGGGGGGTCAAAATGTTTTTACATTTTGGGAATCGGCCATTGATTTTGCACGTACCTAGTGTTTGAAATAAAGAAAAACATATGCTATAATAATCAAACATTTCATTGAATTCATTTTAACAAACAAATTATCAACCGAAAGTGTTTTTTTTCTTCTTAATAACGTGACCTACACTTCATAACATATAAAATGCTTCCAAAAAAAATTGTTTTATAAATGTGAAAGTGTAAATAGTAATTTTTGTTATTCACAAACGCTAACAAAAAGGTTTCATTTTTCATTTCTGGTCATCCGTACGTGATGCGGTATTTGTTTCACGATTAAACAGAAAGTCACAAAAACATCCATAATTAAAAAAAAAAAAGATATTACATAAAGTTAACAATCGCATTTTTCGTGTCGTTCCCCATCCAAAATCGCGGACAATGAAGCGTCTGCAGTTTTTCGATCTCACAAATTAGCAAGTAAACCCAAATAAATTGTTTGGGACTAATTTAAATTTACCGTAAATTATTTTAAAGGAAATACAGTAGGAAAATTAGTCCGAAACAATTTATTTGGGTTTCGAAAAAAAAAAAAGAAAAAAACCCAGAAAACTACAAACGATTCATTGTTCGTCATTTTGACTAGGAAACAGCAATTCAACCATATTTTTTTTTTATTAATAAAAATTAAATAAATTAAAAAAAGTTTTGGAATTTTTTATGTTTACGTAATAAGCATATTTATTTTAAAAAAAAATTATGTTTACACTTTTTAAAAGTAATATTAAACAAAGAAATTACACGAAGTTAACATTATGGAATTCTTTTTCTCCATACATTTAAAAAAAAAAAAATTATATTAAATAAAATTAAAGTCATGGAATTTTTTCATTACATAAAAGTGACGCAAAAGTGTTGTGTGCATGAATTAATTTTACCCGTCCTGTGACGGCTATTATGTTTGTCTTTCATTCATTCGTTATAAGAATGAGTAGTTTTTCCAAGTAATTTTAAGCTAATGATGTAATTTCGCTTTTAATATCAAATTATATAGAACCGGATGCTATAACAGTTTCACTTCAAAGAACTGAATATTTCTTTTTCCAAGAAAACTAATTTATTTTCTTCGAAGTATGACGATGAGTGAATGTTTTTATTTTTAAATGCATTGGCCATTCAGACTTCGTTTATTAGCAACTTTTATTTTCTTTATAATTAATTTTTATGTTTAGATTTTGCGAATAGATTTTTATACAGATAAGCCTCCATGGCGGCCAATATTCTCTCTAAAATTCGGTAATAAATTACAAGAGTTGAAAGGCAACCACACAAAATGGCACTCTATCAAAAACTTTCTTCAAATCTACAAAAGCAAAATACAGGTTCTTCTTCTTAGTAAGGAACTTCGGCACTTCTGCATTTCAACCGTCACTTGGACTTAATTTGCTTTCCTCTTTTGAAGTCATGGGCAGACAACCAACCGGAAGTAACCGAATTAGATGTTTTTTTATTCAAAATGACAATATTAACAGCGAAGAATAATAACAGCGGACAATGTATTGTTAATATGAAAATATTTTATTTAATAATTTAAAAATTTATAAAAATAATAGTCAACAGTGATCTTTTAAAACGAAAATTTATAATTTAAAAAGAAAATCCAACAGTCAACATTGGTTTTTGACTCGGTGGAATGAATGGAACTCTTCAATTATTAAGTCCAAGTGACGGTTGAAATGCAGAAGTGCCGGAACTTCTCTTGCATTTGTTTCAGGATAAATATAGCACCAGTGGTATAAAACCAAATTGCATGAAATAAAACGAAATTGTAGAAGTCCTATTAAAAAAAAAAAAAAATTTTTAAATTTAATTACGAAATTAAGTAGACCAAATAAATTTCGTTTTTTGTTTTTGTAAACAAGTCAGCCATTTTAATCTTTATTTTCATTATATCTAAAAACTTTTAATATGGGCACATAAACAATGATGCCATATTTATTTTGATGGATCAATTAGTCACTGTATTATGACCGTTCAAAGTTTGTAGGAAATTAAAAATTTGTTCATTTTTTTTTTTTTTTCCTATTGATCCAGGAGCCAAATTTCAGTGTATAACTAAAAATGCTGGGTTCAAATGAGTGCAAAATTATTGTAAATGTTATCTTGTGGAAATAAAAATTATTATATCAAGCCAGCCTTAAAACATTGGGCAAAATCCCATTACCTCTTGAAAAAATTTACAAAAATAACATTTAAGTGCAACTTTGACAGTTCATATAAGATTCATTTCAACAGCTAACACATTGAATCTTCATAATATGATTCATAGCACAGTAGGGATCAAGCTAGATTTTGCTTTAAATGATAAATTAATTTTAAAAAACAACCCTCATATCTGGATCATATAAAGAGACAGAAAGACGATTCGATAATAGGGGCCAACATTTTATTCACTACAGTTTAACTTGAATGTTTTCTGTGAAAGACAAGTTAAAACCCTATATTAAGTCCACCATATGGATAAGTGGCCCTTTTTTCTTTAAATGGGACTGTTTTTATATGCATAGACGCACAATATTGTACGCATTAAGTTGAAAAATACCAACATTAAAAAATAAATCGACCATCACTGAAAATAGTAACCTGGAAAAAAAAAACTAATAATGACACAAAAGAAATAATTGTACATTTACAAAGATTAAATTTTTTTACATCCAAATTTTATCAAAATAACCCCTAAAATGAGCTATTATCATAAGTTGAGATTAAAGTGAATTTCACTGTATAAGTAAGCCGGCCTCCGGCAACTGCCGATCCCCAAAACGCATACGCTGTAACTTTTCTTTTTCATCTTGTTCTGGACGTCTCGATTCTAGTATCAGGCGATTGCTGAGCACGGAGCATTAGTTTACAATTTGCATTCATTATTGTACACAAGACTTGTTGAACACGGGTGTGTATGTGCCGTCTGGCTCCTGTCATTAGTCTCTATTTCTGAACTAATCCCCCCCCCCCATCTCTCAAGTCCAGGATATCATCTAAGACTAACTCTGATGTCTCTCATTGACTTTCTGTCGTGATCATTCACTGTAATCCACTCGGACTGATCTCCCGAACACAAGTCAGTGTTCCTCAAATATATCTTCTCCGTTACTCTCAGCTTATTTTAACCGTAATCCTTATCTTGATCCTTCCCCTCTGGCTAGTAATGGCTAACTGTCCATGGCGTCGCTTTGTCTGTGTAATATAACGGGGTCCATTACTCTCATATTGTCATTTACTTCCTAGCTAATATTTTCCAATAGTCTCGGCGGTGGGGGTGGTGGGGTGGAGGCAATCAATAGCATCGCATCACTATATTTACCCATTTTCACACACTGAACTTATCTTGATCCTTCCCCCCTGGCTAGTAATGGCTAACTGTCCATGGCGTCGCTTTGTCTGTGTAATATAACGGGGTCCATTACTCTCATATTGTCATTTACTTCCTAGCTAATATTTTCCAATAGTCTCGGGGGTGGGTGGGGGGGGGACGGAGGGCAATCAATAGCATCGCATCACTATATTTACCCATTTTCACACACTGAACTGGCTGGTTTTTGATACCTAATAGAAATCGAGTGATTTGATTCGCTTAATGATTATTGTTCAGGCGAGCAATTAAGTGGTCAATAGTGTCTAATGTCTTTTGAATTGAACGGCTCATTTGGCGGCAAGTTACTTTTTTGCAATCAAAGTAACTTTATTCGGTGAACATCAGATAAATTGATGCTTATATTGGTATTCAATAAGTTCCGCCCTCCCCTCCCCCTCTCGCACCTAAAAACCAATGTTGGCCTCTATTTCTTTAATTGTATAAACAGAAATTCTCATCTGCATGTCTAAGCTATAGAAATTCTCATCTGCATGTCTAAGCTATAGAAATTCCCATCTGCATGTCTAAGCTATAGAAATTCTCATCTGCATGTCTAAGCTATAGAAATTCTCATCTGCATGTCTAAGCTATAGAAATTCCATAAACCGTTATGAGCTACTTTGCACTGTTTCTCTCGCTCTTGGGCTGAATAATCTGCAAGTGAAATAATTTGTCAATTATTGGCATCAATAACCAACAGTGTTGCATATGCCCTGAAATGACATGGGGTAATAACCTTAATGTGGAAGGGGTGAGAGATCCACGTACAACACTAAACTGATCTGGTCACCCTTGGGCAACGTGCCCCCCCCCCCCCCGAATCCATCTTCTATTTTTCTTCTGCCTACCCAACTTTGTTCTTGGCCTTTTGGCTAAGATCAAAGTGTAGTATCTGTTCCGATGGATACTGCAGCCCATAAACTGGTATTGTCTTGGCCTTCGGGGCTTGATTTACGCCAGTCTATGGGTCTGTCCTGTGTAGTTCTAGGAGGTCCACTCTCCCAGGCTTTGCCTCCCCTCTTTGGGGAGGAGTAAGTTTATTACTTACTGCCTGAGGCGCCTCCTACCGGGGAATGCCGACGGAGCTTCCCAGGTAATTTTTAATGGCCAGAGTGCTCACCTCTCGGGCACTGGCTTTTCAAACCCCCACTTTCTCGACCCGACCTTGGGTTACATCTTACTTGTGGGAGTAAGATAAAACTGGTCTTGTGCCTAACTCCTGGAGAGGAGTAAATAAATACCCAACTAACTGTCTACCCCCAACCGTTGTTAGTATGGTCGTAAACTACGTCTGATGGTGAGACCCCCGGGAGGGTAGAGCTACCTCCTAGTTGCCATTATTCTTGGGTCTAATCAGACCCGGAGAAGTGGTAGTACCTGTCAGGATCCCATCTATGCGTTAAATAGAATTTATTGTTTGCTGACTTTTTGTTTACAAAATACACACTTACAAGACAAATTAATCTATAAATATTTGCAGATGCTAAGAACTGAAGCGATAAGAACTTTTTCTAAAAAGGCTGAATTCCGCATTAATGATTTAAAAAAAAAAAAAAGAGTTGATATGCCGGAAAACAAAATCAAACCAAATCAGGAGGAAATTAGATTCAGGTAGAAACTGCCATCCTGGTCCATCTAAAAATGAGGGTACAAGCAATTTTTTTTTTCATTTCTGAAACCTTACATCTTATAAAATTGATAACGAAAAAAAACAAAATTATTTTAAATCAATAAAAATTCAGTTTTTTTTTGTTTTTTTTAATTTTTTTTCACTTTTTAGGATCCTTTTTATAGTTTTGAATGTATTTTCTCAGGTTTCCGCGTTTTTTGAATGATGTGTTGTTTGTAGTGGGTGGGTGGAGGGTGGTTAAAGTTACGCATTTTTTGAAGGAAACCAGCACGCACAGAGCAAATATTTAAAGTTTTGAATACTACAAAAATTTTGCAAATAAAAAAAAAAAAGAAGAAAAAAAAAGTATTTTATTTTCTCTTTTTGCTAATCAACCATGATGCCAAAAATTGCTTTTGACTGTCACTGCGACAATGAACGTGGACACTAAGTCATTTTGGGTCATTCTAGCCAAGTTCAACAAGGGGTCTGTTTTAAAGGTTCTATTTGTTTTCAGTACTTTTTGGATCCCTTATTTTATCCTTTAGTTCTCACATTCCATGAGCGATATTTCTGACAACAGGGAAAGAATTGCTGTTTTCTGGGTCGAAATCTATCGATATAACACTTGTGGTTGGTTAGTTCTTGACCTTGAAATAGTATTTTTTTTAGTTCCTTACATCAAGTGGCTTCATGCCTTGTCTGGAGCGATTTCCATTATATAAAAATAAAAAAAAATTAAAAAAAAAAACATTCCTGAAAATTTCAGCTCAATTGGTCTCTCCAGATTGTATGTACATTTGAAGAAATGGACAATTTCAGAAACTTCAAAAGTTTCGAATTTTCTTGATTTTTGAGTCTTTGTGTTCTTATTTTATTATTTATATTTTTCATCTTGTCTCGTGCTGGGGTTAGACGTTTTGTGAATGATTTCCAACTTTCTTGAACTTCTAATTTCTAAGAGTTCACCGTCTGAATTTTCTGAAACGTTAAAATCATTTATTTTAAATTTACTAAATCTATAAAGATTCATCCAAAAATTTAAAAATTTAAAAATTAAAAAAAAAATAAATAAATAAAAAAAAAAAAAAATTACAAAAAGCACAAATTTGGGATATTTGTTACTTAACACCACTGTCTCCAAGACATTCACATGCCTATAACCTGACCAAAATACTTTGTAGAAAAAGTCATTTTTGGATCACTAAAAATGGGGGGAAAAAATGAAATATTGTAAAATTCATTCTTTTTTGTATTTAAAATTTCTTTTTTTAAACCTCCATAACTGTTTGTTACTCTCTAAAAACAACATAAAACTATACATATTATGAGAATGTGGTGCTTCTGTAGTTTCACAATGACATTAAAATATTTAAAGAAATGTATAAACTTTATGTACTTACGTGTTAGCTGAAAATAAGATTGTACAGAAAAAATTACACATTTCATACAGTATTTATTAAATTATAAGAAAAAGAAGGAAAAAAACGATCTTTATGTATCGGTAGACATTTTTTACCCAGTTCAGCTTACTTATTAGGCAAGGAAGATAACTCAAATATTTTTTCGAAAAAACTCCAAATTTAACAAAAATGGTGACATAGATGAAATCGATTTTTTTATATTTAATTTAATAAATACTGGATGAATCTGCGTAATTTTTGGTGTACAGTCTTCTTTTCGGCTACTACTTTAGAGAGGCCTAACATGTCATTGTGAAACTACAAGAGCACCGAAAATACACAGAGGGGATTTTAATAAGGCAGAAATTAAGAGGTTAAAATCTGTATATAAATATATTTGGGTACTGATATCGATCCTGAAAACTGGTTCGGGATCGATATCAGTACCTATATTTGTTATCTAAAATGTTGCTTTTTGCCGCAGTCTAAACTATTTTTGCTTTTTTTCCAACCCCAAACAAGGCATATTGCCACTGAAGAGTGAGGGGGTTACTGTAATAGGGGTCAGATTTATAGAGAGGTAACCTGATTGGGGAGTTGGGCAGCAAGATGTGTGTTCACATTACATTTAAAATTTCTGCATGTTAGTACGGTCGGGGGGGGGGGGGGGGAAACGGAGCCAGGAGGGAATTTCAAAGGCAAGTTGTCCGAGGATATAAGCTATTGGAGTAGAACATTTTCCAGCATTTTGTGGCTTCAATTTTGGATTGTAGTGTCACCCCTTAGTTGCTAGTACTCCCAGGTCCACTCTGACTCAAAGTAATAGTACCTGTCAGGATCCCCACGGGTTAAATAGAATTGATTGTTTGCAGACTATCTCTATTTACTAGACACGTTAACCTAGAAATTATTTGTGCAGTTTCGGCATAAAATGGCCCAACAAGAGTCGGCATGCTGTAAAACCCAAACAGAAATTTACAGCATGGATAAAAAGTTTTGGTGCTTCTATAGGAGGAGGAGGCCCATATCGACCCCAAATGTTTCCGATTGCGATTTACGGGAAAAAAAACAGATGGTCGAAGCCGTTTACGATTTGAAAATTGCGTTAAAAAGGCTGATGACACTAAAAGCATATGAATGCAAAACCAAGTTAGCATTAGGGCTAAAATAAAAAGTTAAGTCCCCCGCCCACCCACCAAAAAAAAAAAATAACTAAGTTGAAAAAAAAAAATTTCCTCAAAAAAAAAAGAAAGCTGGCACTGCCTGAGGTGTTGTCCATACCAATCGAGGATACATCCTCGACAATCAGTCCAACAGTAGCATAGTTTTTATCAAGCTGAGATATGGTTCTGTTCATTTCTAGGAGGTCAACCCTCCCAGGTATTACTTTCTTCTTTGAGAAGGAGTGAGTTTATTGCTAATCGCCTGAGGTGCCCCTACTGAGGAATGCCGACCGGGCGGCCCAGACATTTTTTTGTAGGCCAGAGTGCACTTATAGTGAGCTGGCTTTTCAAAACCTCACCTGACCTTGTGTCTAACCTCCTGGAGAAAAGGTAAATAAACACTCACTGATTCGAATAAAATTATTAAACCGATTAACGTGGATGGGGGATAACTGACCCTAACCTTAAGTCAGGGAAAAAATGCAAAAGTTGTTTCATTTAATGTCGGTACTAATTGACTGTTTGGCGATTACCGGTTTGTTCCGTAATTCACAATTGGAAACATTTGGGTCGATGTGAGTCTTCCATAGAAGTATCAAAATATTTAAAGATATTAAGAACTTGAGGCATAAAATCTTCTACTGAAATAACTTGATTCACCATTAAATGATTTGATAAAGGGTTGATATGCCATAAAATAACTAAATTAAACCCTGTTGTTGACTTGATTCTTTTCTCGGTTAGCTGGGACACTGATGAAGAAAATTAACAGCGGTTTTATTTCAAAACATATTTTATTCCTGTTCACGACTGAAGCTCTATTTTAAATCGAGTAACTTTTCTTTGATGTAAACACTTTTTTTTTTTTTTTTTTTTTTTTTTTGGCAAGCAACCATCCGTAAGTCCGTATTTGTTGCAATCTATTTTAATCACAATGCTTTCTAATCAGAGAATTGTGCTGAATGAATAAGTTGTTTTTTTTATATTGCATTCTTCACCCAAGAGTGACTTTCAGACATCGAAGAAAACTGTTAGTCATATTCACAGTGGTACTGCATTCAGCTGGAACTTATTGCTCATTAGCTTTGAAAATCAAAAACCCTTAACATCAAATTAGAATATTAAAAAAAAAAAAATCAAAAAAAAAAAAAAAAATCTTTTAGGCATTTTTTAATATTAAAAAAGAAAGAAAAAAAGAAACTGCTCTAATCATGTAAAAATGTCAGTCAGGCAGCTCAATGAGTACTACTGATACCATGTAATCCAATAGCACCTTCTTGGCCTTTTGGCTAAGATCAAAGTGTAGTATCTGTTCCGATGGATACTGCACGCCTGTCCTGTGCAGTTCTAGGAGGTCCACCCTCCCAGGCTTTGCCTCCCCTCTTTGGGGAGGAGTAAGTTTATTGCTTACTGCCTGAGGCGCCCCTACCGGGGAATGCCGACGGGGCTGCCCAGGCAATTTTTAAATGGCCAGAGTGCTCACCTCTCGAGCGCTGGCTTTTCAAACCCCACTTTCTCGACCCGATCTTGGGTCACATCTTACTTGTGGGAGTAAGATAAAACTGGCCTTGTGCCTAACTCCTTGGGAGGAGTAAATAAAACATTCTGGTGAGGAGGGTGAATAGTCACCCAGCTGTTAAAAAACAACTTTTTCTTTTTCCACGTCATTTTATGAAACGACGACTCGTCTTCATGTACAAAAGTTAATCTGTCACCTTAAATACACCATACGGGCAATCACAATTCGTCTTCAGTGTAAAAAAAAACAAAACTTTTTTAATTTTGGAATTTAAAAAAAAAAAAATTATATTATTTGCATTTTGTAGAAAGTTCGACACCAGCTGATGTCGAGTGCATCAGCTACAAATGCACATGGTTAGTCAACATGAAACCTGCGGCTGTAGATGACAAATATTTATTTATAAAACATAATAATTAAAGCATCCTTCAAGTCGAACACTTTCAGAGAAATATGACAAGTTTCTAATTAAACAATATTGCAAATGTTTTCTGTTATGGCAGATCAAACACTCTGAGACTTTATTTGTAAATAAATCTAGGGTTTATTTCTCACGTTTGATATGACTGTCATGGTGGCCGAACGGTTAAGGATATTGGATTGGAGTTACTCGGATCCAGACTTTGAATCGTTCAACCAGCGATACCGGTGTATATAGCCACACTGATTGCTAGTGAACTTGAAACATACGTCTTTGGATAATAAACATTTATTTATAAAAAATAATTATGTATAATAAAATATACATATGAAAATAAATTGTGCTTTTTTTATAAAATAAAAACAAAACTCTAGATGCTTGGTTTATTTGTTTAAAAAAATGTAACATTTCTATAATATTTTATGGAACAGGTATTCTACTATCCTTCGCTCTATAATAAAGGATAATGTGTATTTATTTGTGTATTTATATACATATGAATAACTATATGTACTTCCATCCCGTCACGCAAGATTTAGCAAGTAAAACGCATGCCTCCAGACGAAACCATTTCAAGTGATGAAGAGAAACAAGAAAGCAGATAAGTTAGACTTACCCTACTGCTTGAATTGAATTTGGAAAGAAATCTTCCGCTAACAGTGGGTGTTTTTTTTTCTGTTTTGTTTAGGTCATCAGAAATGATGATAATAATTTATGTATGAAAAATTAAATTATTGACCTTATTCTGTGATTTTATAAATATTTTAATAATATATATAAATAAATAGTGAGTGCAGAATACCGGCGAAGCATAATTTTGGGTGCATTTTTGACGGAGGGTATACACTGGTTAACTTACAAGAAATCATTTTTGACGGAGGGTATACACTAGTTAACTTACAAGAAATCATTTTTGACGGAGGGTATACACTAGTTAACTTACAAGAAATCATTTTTGACGGAGGGTATACACTAGTTAACTTACAAGAAATCATTTTTGACGGAGGGTATACACTAGTTAACTTACAAGAAATCATTTTTGACGGAGGGTATACACTAGTTAACTTACAAGAAATCATTTTTGACGGAGGGTATACACTAGTTAACTTACAAGAAATCATTTTTGATGGAGGGTATACACTAGTTAACTTACAAGAAATCATTTTTGACGGAGGGTATACACTAGTTAACTTACAAGAAATCATTTTTGACGGAGGGTATACACTAGTTAACTTACAAGAAATCATTTTTGACGGAGGGTATACACTAGTTAACTTACAAGAAATCATTTTTGACGGAGGGTATACACTAGTTAACTTACAAGAAATCATTTTTGACGGAGGGTATACACTAGTTAACTTACAAGAAATCATTTTTGAGTTAAATTTTTCTTTTAACAATTTCAAGATTTTTTTGATTTGCTTGAATTGTTAAATAATATGTTGAATACTTTTTCACTAATAATATTTAGGCTTCTATCTTAGGACTAGACTATACGGATGTAGACAGTTCGTCTAGTTATATATATATATATATATATATATATATACAGGGTGAGCCAAAAGTAGGTGGACAGTAAAAAACATTTTCCTTCTTGATTTACACAGCTTTGAAGTCTGCCTCTTACGCTTCGACAAAAAAATGTTTTTTACTGTCCACCTACTTTTGGCTCACCCTGTGTGTGTGTGTGTGTATATATATATACATACATATGTGTATTTAGGCAGCATATTTTCATTTAGGAAAACATTATTAAATAACACGGAGTGGTTTTGTTTGATGCGACTTTTTTTTAATTTTTCAATTTTCCGAATTGTCCATCTAATGTTTCGGTCAAATTGATGTAAATATGATCCATGGGTTTCTTGTTCCATTCTTTTTTCTTTTTTGCAAGTACTTTCGATTTGAATCGTCAAATCATCTTCAGGCGGTATTAGTTTTAGTGTCTTTACAAATTATGACTTTACTGTTGTGCTCATTTTTGAATTATAACGGCAAGTAGTTTATAACTTGAAAAAGCGTCTGTAAAGTTGAAATGTACATGAGAGTGTGATGGCGTTCTACACATATGAGTCAAACTTTTAAATCTCATATGTGTAGAACGCCATCTATTTCTAAAATGAGCCTAATATTATTTTTTTCTGTTCATTGTTAATATAATATTGGAAGAGGCTATTTTGCCGGTCCCGGCAAAATAA
Organism: Sepiola atlantica; assembly: GCA_963556195.1. Taxonomy (NCBI): domain Eukaryota; kingdom Metazoa; phylum Mollusca; class Cephalopoda; order Sepiida; family Sepiolidae; genus Sepiola; species Sepiola atlantica. Next base: position 24,494,349 of record OY744543.1, read on the forward strand.
CGAGCCCTCGTTATTTTGCCGGCTAATGTTTTTTTTAACCTAACTGTTATGGCTTTGTGAAAGAAAGAGTAATGCAATAAATAAGGAACAAATATTTAATAATTTATTTTCATCGTCATCATCAGTTGTTATTCTGTCGGTTATTTTAATCTTTTGAATATAACAGAAATATCTGCTTTTAATACAAAAAACATTAAAAGTAAAAATTAATTAAATGAACGAAAATATTACAATTAGATTCTTTAGTCGGATTTAGAAGTAATTTGCGTCGGATAAATGTTTTAGTTATTTAAGAAAAAAAAAAAAGTTTTCATTCATTGATATAAAAAATAAATAACTCCTGTGAAGAAATCTGATTATTAAAAATAATTAAAGATAAGTCGCTGAAGAAATTAAATCAGATATACTTTTTTTTTTTCAACAGTATGTGTACGTTTATATAATTTCAGTTTTATAAACAGTCTAAACAGCAATTTTAAAACTGATTTTTCACTATCTTAAAAGATAAATGTTAGGACTATTTCTCATCATTTCACTAAATTAACCATTAAATTGAATGTTTTTCTTGCGATAAAATAACAACAGTAGTAATTGTCAATGATTTCAACTGCTACATGTAACGACGAATTTTAATGCAAAGTTGAATTGTTTTTACAAACATCGTGAGGTAATCCAGTAGAGTTATATTAAAAAAAAGTAGACATAAACGGGTTTCAAAGCAAATTATTTTTACTTAAAAACATAATTTGTATTTTTTTTTTTTTACAATAAAAACAATACGTAAATGCATTTAAATGGACATAGACTAAGTAACTACGATGAATTTCTATGTCCTATTTTTTCGTAAGTCGTGGCGAAAATCTCCGTATGAATTATTTATTTAATCTAAAAAATAGTCAGAAGTTTTAATTATTTCTTTTTTTATTGGAAAAATGTTGAAATAAAAATAAATCGGCAGTTAAGTTGACTCGTGAAATCTTCACTGTAACAGTTAGGTTAAATCAACATGAACCGGCAAAATAACAGCCCATCGTTATTCTGCCAGGACCGGCAAAATAACGAGGGGGGGTCGTTATTCTGCCGGTCCCGGCAAAATAGCTTATTCGTATAATATTACACAAATCCAATGTCTATTAATTTCCCCCTTTTTTTTTTGTTATTCACCTTATTAGTTTTTTATTTATATTAATCTATCATATAAAGGAGAGATGTATGTGTGTATGCAAAAAGGCTCCCAAGATACCCAACAGACTACCATAAAGTTGACATTTTCTGAATCACCCAGTTTTAGATCGCATAATATCGAGAAAAAAAACAACATTGATTTCTTCATGTAGAACGGGCACAAAACCTATGAATGGAAGCCTTAAATTTGTTTGTCTTTTTGTAGATCGTACACTTTGCACATGCGCACGCGCACCGTGAAAAACATGGCCTGGATTCAAACAGCGTTTAAGTGACCTATTTTTCGTCAGTTTTCATACTGCTTTTGTTTGGTGCAGTGGGTAGCGACGAAGGACCAAGACTGAGAGGTTGATTGTTCGATCCCCACCGAAAGTCCAGAGAGAGGACTGGGCGGAAAGGGAGTGAGGAAGGGGGCCTGGGGAAAAGAGATAGAAGTTTTAATGGAAATATGTTACACATTTGCCTTGACAACACCGGGTAGCCCTGCTAGTACTAAATAAAAGGTATGTAATTACAGCCATGTCAGTTATTTTAAAGTTACATACACTGCATTATTAAGGATTAGGTTCTAGTTATTTTTTTAAGTATACTTCAGTTAAAAGGTTGTTCAACATTAGCACCCTTTATTATTAATTTCTCTTTATTAGTACTTTACATATATACTGCCTATAATTATTTCTATTAGTTATGTTAGTTAAGCTATCTTAGTCTATTTCAAAATTAGTTTAAGTATATTACCTATGCAGCAAGGTAATGAATTTTGTTCGACGATACTGAGATTTTATTCAAAATCATTGTTCTAGAATTATTTGATCGATGCATAACGTACGATTTCTTTATTTAATAGATTACCATTACATATGGTATGATTTAAGAATACATAGTTTAATCTCTTTGAATTTATCAGGTGACCATTTCAATTCGAGTGTCTTGTTTTTATCCTTGAGTTCCCTAATGTGTTTAACTAATGCTCTTTAGATATCTTTTGAACCCTCTGATGACCTTTATCTGAATGAAGTTATGTGATTGTTATATCTGGTTTTAAATTGGCAACAAGTTGCTCCTATATATGTCATTCTGATCCTTTCTATTATGTTAGATTATTAAACCATCTACACTTACCTCCCAGGAAGCATTCCTTCAATTGTCTGCAATTGTATTGAGGTTTTGGTTGATTATTATGGTTATTATTAGTCACTCCAATTGTTAAATTTCTATCAATCTTGATTTGGTTTGAGACTGTTATAGTTGAGACTAAGTTTTGGGAATTGAGTATGATAGTTTAATCATGTTTTTATTAATGATTTTACCTATTCTATTATTCTTAGGGAAGGTTTTTTTATGATTTGGTAGAATTCTATTAGAATGTTAGTATTTGTTCACTGTATGGTTGATAAAACCAAAGTGACTTTCTATGTCAATATTACTTTATATTACTGCTATCATTATAGATAGATATATTCGGAGACGTTACAGTATTGCACCGATTGAGGGCAAGATAGACAAGGGCAGCTCAGATGGGTTGGATATGTGCATTAGAGGTCACCGGTAAGCGACTAAGAGGAAAGCCGATAATGAGTGAGATTTGCAGACACCCTGTACAAAGATCTCTGTAAAACTGGCCTTCACCTGGACCAAGCTTGTGATCGTGTCAAGTGGTGACAAAAATCCATCATAGTGGACCCTGCCATAGCTCTAGATTAACGTATAAGAAAAAAAGAAGATATAGATAGACAGATAGATATCAGTGATGTTCATAGCTTTTTAATTTAGTGAGTCCTGGGAACTACAAATTTGTCATTATTCCCGGAATTAGACGAGAAAAGAAAATTTTAATATTTAATAAAGAAATGATGCAGGACGCGTAGCTATCAGCTTATAAAGAGTGTTCAATATCAAATAGAGCTTTTATAAATATGATTATTTTTATTTATACATTCATGTACATAATCTGCAACATTGGCATGTCAATGTTATCTATCAACAGCTGTTAAAAGCTGAGATCTCATCAGACAGAATAGAAATCTGATCCTTCCCTTTTTGGAAAGAATGAAGTTGTAAGAAAAAGAAAGGAAAAGAAAACTGAATTCAAAATTTAAGATTGGAAGGTCACATGGTCAGATTTGAAACTGTCAAAAATCAAATATAATGTAAACTCATGTTGTGAATGAAGAAAATCGTTTCATAAATCTTCTTAATCATTGAAAGTCTATTATATGTTATGAGAAGACTGTCGTCAAAAGTAATTTCTCTCTCAGATTCATTGTATTTTAGAACCGTGTCATGGCGATTTTTTAATTTTTTTTTTAATATTTTTTTTTTTAATATTTTTTTTAATATTTTTTTTTTTAAATATTTTTTTTAGATATTTTTTTTTTAATTGTTTTTTTTATATAATGGTAAACTAGCTTTCTGATTGTATTATAAGTTGATATTTTCTCTACTTTTAATCAATTAGTATAACATTATTTTTACAATATCTTCTATGTTACTAAGAATTATGTGCATTTACGATGTTATTTTTGCATTTATGAAAATAAGTTCATTAGAGTTTTGGGTGCTTCTTTAGTTTCGCTACGACATGTTAGGCCTCTCTTAAAAAGAAAATAGCTAAAGAAATGTATAAACTTTGTTATGTACTTACGTGGTAGCTGAAAAAAGACTGTACACCAAACATTACGCAAATTCATCCAGTATTTATTAAATTAAAAATAAAAAAACGATTTTATCTGTCGGTCGCCATTTTGAATTTTCCCGAAAACAAAATTCGAGTTATCTCCCTTGCCTCATAAGTAAGTATAAATGTCTACACATACATAAGATCGTTTTTTCTTTTTTCTAATTTAATAAATACTGTATGGAATGCATAATTTTTTCTGTACAATCTTATTTTCAGCTAACACGTAAGTACATAACACAGTTTATACATTTCTTCAAATATTTTCATGTCGTGAAAGTAAAGAAGCACCACAAATGCATAGTTAAAAATGTTCAGAGTAATTTTGTTTAGTAGTAATTTAAGGTCCAACATGCTTGCCCTCAATTGTGAATCCTACTTGCATTGCTGTCAGGCCTCTTATAGGTATTATCTTAGAATAGATTCCATTGTTCATAGCTGTCAATTAAGAAACTTGAATTGTAGATAAAGTCTACCCTTGTAACTATTTGGTATCACCTTGTGTATACCTTGTTTTAGCTGAAGCAACAATTTAAAACTTCCACGTGTTTGTGCCTGTTATGATGGGGTGTTTGAGTGCCGAGACACAAATATGAAGAAATAAATAGATGAAACGATTCTACGGAGATCAATAATTTAAAATGATTTATTTAATAATTTTACAACTGAAGGAAATAACTATGATGATGATGGATTTAATTGTCTGTGGCTAGCCGTGGTCGATCTATCATCCATCTTGGACTTTGCCCTGTGTATTGTGATCATGTGATCAGATAAGTGCAGATAAATTCTGCTTCAAAATATCTTTTGAAAGGAAGATAATTTTAGGGTACAAAAGAGTTATCTCCCTTTAAACATAGAAATATTATAGATGGGTTATTTATCAATCTAACAGCGGCCACATCAATCAGTTGTGCTCACGTCTTTGTCTTTTTTCTTTCTTTTTTTTTTTTTATATTTTGTTAACTTGTGAATGGCAGACAAGAAGGTGATAATAGTAAGAAAAGGATGATTTCAATGGAAATCGAATGTGAAACAAGCTGTGCATGCGTGGTCCCCCTTTGTATGTAACTCGATGTGGCGAGTGTAAAATGCAATAAATTTGGGCAATTTGGGGCATTTTTGACCGCCATTGTACCCCCTGGTGTCGCGAACCAGAATTTTTCTGAGGTCAAGGATGTTCATTTTATATCCAGAACAATTGCCTCTACATTTTGGCCAAGTTTCAGAAAAATTGAATGGATGGATCAAACGTTATGGGAGAAAAAGGTCATTTTTTGCCATTTTGGGAGCTTTTGACCCCCTGGGGGCGTGAACCAGATTTTTTCCAAGGTCAGCGATACTTATTTTCTATTAGGAACAATTGCCTCCATATTTTGGCCAAGTTTCGGAGAAATTGAATGGATGGATGAAAAGTTATGGGGCAAAAAATGTCATTTTTTTCCATTTTGGGGCCTTTTGACCCCCGGGGGGCTAACCAGATTGTTTTTCAAAAATCGGAGAATGTCACTTTCTAACCTGACAAAAGTTACAACTTCATGCAAAATTTCAGAGAAATTCAATAGATGGTTGCGGAGAAAAATCCGGACGGACGGAAATGCCTAAAAACATAGGTCCCCCGACCAATAATAGAAAAACATGTACGAGTGAGTTATCAAGGCAATATGAACAAAATAAAACGATTAAGAACTCTTTATAAAATCTCATTTTCTTTCTTTATATATATATGAAAATTATAACTAAAAGGTAAACTTTTAGAGAGTTGGACCTATTGTGAAATAAGGAAAGCTCAATATACTGGATAGAGCAAAAATATGGTAAGTCAATGAAAGTTGATTAGACCTGCAAATGGAAGCAAATCAATATCTTCAGTTGTTCAAAACAAGGAGCAGTTTAGTTAATAAAAACATTTATTTTTCTTCTTTCATTCCTTAAACCAGGCTTTTCAAAGATTAAAATCTTATCAGAGGAAAATTATGATTGATAAGTTAACAGAAGAGGACTGTCAAAGTTCTAAATTTGAAAGAGTTTTTTTTTCTCTTCCCTTTCTTTATGCTATCCCACAATTCCCAAGTAATTTTTATACATTGCAACAATTCGCTTTGACTCCATTGAGATTTTGTCGTTGTTTTTGCCTTGGAATACGCTTAACTGAAGACAGGAAGAATATTGTTTTCCTTAACATGGCCAATCTTATTTGATCCCCCCTCCGAGGACAACAGACCTGGGTGGCATCGTCGTCGTTGGATTTACCAATATTTCTGAGCCCCACGCTTTTTGGATTTCGTTATTGGTGACTTTCATACCCGTTTGAACTTTAAAATTTTTTAAAAAACTCTTTCAAATTTAGAACTTTGACAGTCCTCTTCTGTCAACTTATCAATCATAATTTTCCTCTGATAAGATTTTAATCTTTTTACTTTTACAGGAGAAAGCATTATTTTTTTAATAATAGTATTGACTCTAACAGACATTATTTCAAAAGGAATATTATTATTAACAGTAAATTATGCAGAGTGATGTAGAAAGTATCGTGAAATTTCCATAGGGTCCCACTAGTATATATATATATATATGGAATTTCTCATATTTAATTCCGATTAAGTGCGCTCCACCTACGATTTGAACTCAACATCTCACTATTGGAGTTACTTCATTTTTGAATGCTTTTCCATGCTGCCTTCACGAAAAACTTCTTTTCCATCTAAATCTCCTTTCATTGGACACCTTATCAACGGACAAATACCAACTGGACAAACCCCATATCTTTTTCACACTCCATTACTTAATATTTTTTCAAATTTTGAATTTTGGTTTTTCCACTGCCAACTTATCTATGTAATTCCTCTGATGATAAGTTTTTGATCTTTGAAAAGCCTTGGCTTAAGGAAAGAATAATAAACATAATTTTATTACCGAGTATACCTTGCATTGAACAATCGAAGTTGGAATTAATTTGTCATTCGTACATGTTTATCCCTCTTCTTTCATCTATCTTTATATATATATATATATACACACACACACTTATTTATTAATAAATACTATTTTCAAATTGACCCATATACATATGTTTTATGCTACCCTGCAATCATCAGTATGGGAGGAGACTGAAAGGAAATTCTAATCCATCAAATTGTTTGAAAAACTCGATAATTTGTTTTCTGTAAAATTGTTTTCTTTCTTTAAATAAGTTTTTCGATAACACATTTTTCTAACTAAACAAGGAAAAAATTTTTTTTATGAAGAATGCTCTGAATATGAAAAATTGACATGAAACTTATAAAATAGATAAAATGGACTAGCAAATTTTGCTTAAGAAATTAAAACAGTATGAACTACTGTTTCAGAATTTTTTTTTTTTTTTTTTTATTAATAATGGCGAAACAATAGTTTTCAAAACCCAATTATTCCAAATGTAATTTATGATACAGAACCTCAATTGAAATAAATTTAGAATTGCTGTTAGGACAATTAATTAGAATTGGGAATCGAAAAAATCAGAATTTTTTTGGTATCGGAATCTGACAAATTTGAGCCTAATTCCGATTCCAAAAAACGATTCATTGCTGGTACTAATATTGTTTTTAAACTACCAGTAAAACTGAAACCTATAAATCATAATTTCAAACTATGATGTAAATTTATTTTACTTGTATATAAAAAAAAGAAGCTTGGCGACAGCTTAGTAACAAGATTCCGAAAAAAAATTTAAAATTTAAGTAAAACCTTTTTCTCAAGAAAAATACTGACAAACATCGTATGGGGCTTTTTGTCCGGTTCCTCAGCACTGGCAAACGTCCTTACAAGAGTTGACCAAAAAGTGTAAAAAAAAAAATTTTTGAACTTTGAGTTGAATTAAGTATAAAGGAATTAGTGAATTTAAAGATTTTCACCGCTCTGTGCGAGAACACACTTTGGCATCAGTTCTTCTTTGATTTTGGATTTTCTCGTCTGTGGTTGTAAAACAAAATTTTTTTAAATATAAAAAGTGGATTGGGGTGGAGATAGAATGCAATAAAATCAAAGACTAAATAAAATGATTCTTTGTTATTAATATTATTGAAACCGTTTGGCAGTTCAGTTATTACATTTTCCTTCCATTAACTAGACATAAGTACATGCCTTTAACACTATGTGAAAGACAATGAAAATTTGTCAATATAAAAATGTAAGTTATATATATTATATATATATATACACACCATTCTGAATTCTAATATTGTTCTGTTTTTTTTCTTTCTTTCTGCCAAGTTTTTAAGGGTGTTTATACATAATCGCCTGAAAAAAGTAGAATCTCATTTTGGAGGGGGGTGATTTGGTTCTGGGTTTCATTAATAATGTGTGATTCTATTTAATTGTCCCCATGAGGGCAGGGTTAGATACGATGTCAGTTTTTATGTGGGGAATCCAGCTCCCCAAAAAAGGGGACTCGGGATTGAGACAAAAATAAACATTGCCTCAGTCTAAAAGGATTTCTCCTTAAGACAGAAAGGATAAAGTGTAGTATCAGAATAGATACTACACTTTGAATTATTTATTTGTTAAAAAGATTTTGACAAATTAGGCACAAAATTGTTTAAAAAAATTTTGTACAAAGGAAATTTTTTCCGATAACAGAAATGAAAGAAAAGTTTCTGTTATTTAATTGAGAACAATTATAATTAAACCTAAACAATTATGCAATTAAACAATTATAATTAAACCTAAACAATTATGCAATTAAACAATTATAATTAAACCTAAACAATTATGCAATTAAACAATTATAATTAAACCTAAACAATTATGCAATTAAACCTAAACAATTATGCAATTAAACCTAAACAATTATACAATTAAACAATTATAATTAAACCTAAACAATTATACAATTAAACAATTATAATTAAACCTAAACAATTATGCAATTAAACAATTATAATTAAACCTAAACAATTATACAATTAAACAATTATAATTAAACCTAAACAATTATGCAATTAAACCTAAACAATTATGCAATTAAACCTAAACAATTATACAATTAAACAATTATAATTAAACCTAAACAATTATACAATTAAACAATTATAATTAAACCTAAACAATTATAATTAAACCTATGCAATTAAACAATTATAATTAAACCTAAACAATTATACAATTAAACAATTATAATTAAACCTAAACAATTATGCAATTAAACAATTATAATTAAACCTAAACAATTATGCAATTAAACAATTATAATTAAACCTAAACAATTATGCAATTAAACAATTATAATTAAACCTAAACAATTATACAATTAAACAATTATAATTAAACCTAAACAATTATACAATTAAACAATTATAATTAAACCTAAACAATTATAATTAAACCTAAACAATTATACAATTATAATTAAACCTAAACAATTATACAATTAAACAGTTATAATTAAAACCTAAAATGCATCCGATAAGTAAAAATTTTATTTTATTGGCCTTATTTTTTTCTAGTTTTCTCAGTAATATTTTTCTCTGTAATTGAGATCATTATTGTCATTCTTTGTAAAATAATACGTACAATATAGTTAAGTTCATAAAACAAAATCGTAAACAAACACGGTTTTCTTAATGTTTAGTTAACTAAAAATTTTTTTTATTTCTTTTCAAACAAATATTTTAAAATTTAAGCACTATAATCTTGTTTCCCACCCTTTTGAAAATAGGTAAGTAAATTCATTTACAAAGAAATGTTTACTTCTTTAAAATGAAAATAAACATTAATTAATAAAGTTTTTTTGTTTTTTTTTTTAATCCAGAAACAGTTTACCAATGTTTTTTTTTTTTGTTTTTTTTTTTCTTAAATCGGTGAGATACAAAAAAAATTAACATATCCATTTTTTTTATAGATTTTAGGCCAGCACAATATTATACTAAAAAAACTGACATCAACAAATTGTTGATTTTTTTTAAAAACATAACTTTGATATATTTATTGGAATGAGGGGACGGGGTGGTTATTGGAATCGTCCCATCACTAGTTAGAATTGCGTATCAGAACGAAATTTTCTCTGAGCAATGAGGCGAAGTGTTAGCAGCTAAAAAAAGATATCTGCCGACTAACTGGAAATCTTACCTCCAGTAAAAGACCCCAAATGTTAGATCTCTCTGCCTTGTTATAGGGATGGTAATGGTTTATATCTATTGGAGTATTCATTGCAAAAAATGAATTAGTTAAAAAGATAAGAGAACACTTTCTCTAGGGGGGGGGGTTGTAAAAGGACAGGGAGGTCATTTTTATTCAATCCCCCAAGAAAAATTACTCACTAAGAAATGAATAAATTGAACAACTGGTTTCGTAGCAACTAATCTTCTTTTAATACGATAAATTTTCTTTTTGAAAGATTTGAATAGGACTTTTTTGTCCTGTATTTAACCAGATTAATTTGTGTTTTAAAATGATTTAAAACTATTGTAACAGGCAGAATTTAATCTTATATATATATATATATATATATATATATATATATATATATATATATATATCTTTTTCGTGGTCTTCATCTGATTTATTTTTGAACAGGTATTTGATTAGTCCTCTATAAGAGGGTGGGGCCTGCCTGTCAGTCTTGATCGAAGTCTTCCACTTCAGGCTTGGCGGTCGCGATGATCTAAGTTTGTAATCCCCAGGGCTGCACGGTCATATTTACACAGCTCATACTAAGAAAGCTTTGGTCTATATATGAAATTAGAAAATATGTAAACGATATATATATATATATATATATATATATAAATAAATAAAAACAAAAAAAATTATTGTTCAAAAAATTAACATAGGGTTGTTTATTTTACATGTTCATTGGAAGAGTTTTAAGCCCTTATTACCGGACATTTCAAAGTAATAAACTTCTCGTCAGAGGAAAACATCTTAAAAATTACTAAAGGCTGCATAGTATAAAGAGATTTCAAATTATTTGAAAATAAACAAAAATGCGTTTGAAAACCATGTATAAGATGAAAATACTTTTTTATTAAACATCATTCTTTTTTTTCTTTCTTGACTACAATTTTTTACAGATAACATATCTATCATCAGATATATATATATATATATATATATATATATATATATATATTATTTTTTCTAAATAAATACTTATCCACAGGCATGTTTCATTGATTGAAGTATGGCCTTGACACAACCTCTTAGAATCCTAGTATATTTCGATAACAACCAAGTAGTTTTTACTTTATTTTAGTCTGTAATTTTACTTATCTATACCATATTTGTGTGTGTGTTTGGGGATAGAATTAAAAACAAAGCCCTTTTGAGAACAGAGTTGTCTCTCTTTGAGATAATTGATTTTGGCACTCATAATTCAGGATTGTGAATTTTTAAAACTTGACTAATCCAAGTAGCAAAGATATCAAGCTATTTTTTTCTTTTAATATTAAGTCAATTGATTCAACACCTCAATCTTAAGTCTCTGACATCTGTCCTGTTGTAGTGACGTCTTTGATCGTTTGGGCATGCATTTTGTCGCCTGGAGGGAGAGCTAATTCATGATGTAATCCTCCCTACCCGTCTGGGTGGCTCAAGTGTGTCGGTGGACAGCTGAAGACCTGAACAAATACCATCAAGGAGGACTTGGCTGAACTCTCAGGTCCACAGATGGTTGGTCTTTGATGGTAGAATCACGATTGGCTAGCCATCTTATGTGACCTTGCTCAAGATTGCCATGCGTGGGCCGTCATGATTTGTGGTGTAGTGCAGACTAGGGAAGAAGTCGTCTGCACCTGACCAGAGTGAACGCCATTGCAAAAACATGTTTCATGTTCACTAACAATCATCAGTGTGAGTTATATAACTATACCGAACCCTGGACCCGAGTAACTCCAATCCAACATTCTTAACCATTCGGTCACTGTGACAGTGTTAGGACAACTAAAGAAAACGCGATTATCTCCCTTGGACCATTTTCGGAGTTATCGCCCTTTTCGATAGTCTTGCCAAGAGAGAAAAGAAAACATTGACCACGGATCAGACTGTCTTATTTCATCTCGCGTTACAGCGGCAATTAACTCATTATTTTATTCTGTGTTCAGTTGTAATAAATTTGTTAAAAGTTTCTGCTGATATTTTATCCATTGATCTTTACAAATATTATTGATTAAACCTAAATTACAAGGTTTACAAAAGACAGTAATATTAAATGTGAGAGAAATAAACCCTATATTTTATTTTATTTACGAATATAGTAAGTCTCAGAATGTGTTCGATCTGCCAAGGGAGATAACTTTCGCAATATTGCTTAATTAGAAACTTTTCATGTTTTTTCCTCAAACCACTCAGCTTGAACAGAACTTTAATAATTTTAAATTTTTTATGAATAAATATTTATTATTTACAAACAATGTGTGTATGTGTTATTTGTAGTGAATGATAAAAATATGTCCAGTGTGCAAACAATATATTGTTCGCAATATTACTGTCTCGAAAAAAATAACGTAGTAGGTATCCCAAACCAACATTTTATTTTCATTATATTTAAAAACTTTTAATGTGGCAGCAAATCTACGCAAACCATAAACAATGATACCAAACTTATTTTGGTAACGCAATTAGCCACCGAATTATGACTGTTCAAAGTTTGCTGGAAATTAGAAAATTTGCGATTGGTCTTGAAGCTTTTGTACAAGTGAAAGATCCTTAGAAATGTAATGTCATCTTGTGATAAACGAAAATTAATCATAATGGACACAACAATTATTAGAACAAAACAACCTAAACATTAGGCAAAATCGCATTACCTCTCGAAAAACATACGACGACGACACAGAAGCGCAACTTTGACTTTTCATATAAGATTCATTTAAACAGCTAACACATTGAATCTTAATATAATCTATAGGACAGAGATCAAGCTGTTTTTCTTTTTTAATAGTAAGTCAATAAAAAAAAAAAATTAAGATTTAGATAATGTAAAAACACGAAAACACTTTTATAATAAGATAAAAATTTATTCACTAAAGTTTTCAACTTGGATTTTTTTGTGGAAGATAACTTAAAACCTGATGTCAAGTCCACCACATTCACGAGTGACCGTTTGTTTTAAGACAGAATTGTGTTTTTTTATATGCCTAGACACGATATCGTGTGTATTACATTGAAAAACACTAACATTAAAACATAAATTACTTATCACTAAAAATAGTAACATAGTAACTATTAGGACACCTAACGAAAACGGAATTACCTCCCTTGAACCATTTCGGGAGTTAAGAGTTATCGCCCTTGAAAAAGGGTCGTCTGTCCGGAGAGAAAGAAAACAAAGACCACAGCGTCAGACTGTGAATATATCAATCGCGTCCAGCGGCCAATTAACTCATTAATTTATTCTGTGTTCAGTTTTAATAAATCTGTTAAATGTTCATCCATTTATTTATAATTAATCTAAATTACGAGGTTATAAAAGTAACCTAACTTGAAATAATCTGGAGAAAAACAAAAAAAAACTGTTAATGACACAAGAGAAAGGATTGTACATTTATAAAAAGAAAAGATTAACTTTTGTCTACATCCAAATTTTATCAAAATAACCCCCCAAAATAAATGAGTTATCACAAGTTGAAATTGAAGGGAATTTACCCATTTTTGCACACTGAACTGACTGGTTTATCTAAGAATATCTATTTGTAGCAACTAATCTTCTTTTAATGCTATAGATTTTGTCTGATTCTTTTTGAAAAATTTGAATAGGACTTTTTTTGTCTCTTATTTAACCAGATTAATTTGTGTTTTAAAATGATTTCTAACAATTGTAATGAGCAGGATTTAATCTTTCTTTTATATATATTTTATTTATCTCCTCTCCAAGAGGTTATACAAAAGGCCAGGTGTGGTTTTGAAAAGCCAGCACACTAAGATTAGCACGCTCTGGCCTACTATAAATGCCTGAGCAGCCCCATCAGCATTCCTTGGTAGGGTGATTAACAATAAAATAACTCCTTATTAAAGAAAAGGTAAAGCCTGGGATGGGTGGGCCTCCTGTGACTGAACAGAACAATACCTCAGTCTGATAGAGCAAGACCAGAAGAAACCACAATGGTCAATCCTCGGTCGGACTGATTGTCGAGGACATATTCTCGACTTTGTCCGAACACACCTACTCAAGCTATATATATATATATATATATATAATAATAATTTAATGATAAATATTTAATTATTATACGTGTATGTTTCATTCTTGCGGAATCTTCAGTGTGGAGATAGCTGTTCAAAACAGTCGCGCGATTCGATTCGATTCGATTCGATTCGATTCGAACCCCGGAACACAAGTCACCTTTAACTTAATTCTGAGCACTCTAACCAATGAGGCCAATCCAACCGTTACACGACGAGTAGAGAAATTAACAATAAACATTTCATTCATAACTTTGTTGTAAACATGAAACAAAATCTTTCTCATTTATTTATATAGATAAATAATAACATTTTGGTAATTACGATACAAATTATTTATCTTTTTAATGTAACCAAAGAAAGAAAAAGAAAAAAAAAAAACAACTTGCCTTTTCACTTACAATTTAAAAATAGATTGCAACTTGTTGAAAATCAAATCAGTCCTCTTAAAGAAAGTAACATTTGAACACAAATTTATATATTTTTTTTTTAGGAAATAAAACAATATTGTGAAGCAGAACTATTTGTTTATATTAAAATCAAAAGAATCCTTAAATTAAAAAAAACAAAAAAAACAATAAAAAATATTTGATAAAATGTTCCTTTTCAAAACCAATATGCAAATTAGTTAACTTTGCGACTGGTATCGCATATACATAAGCAGTATATAAAAAAGAGGGCGCGTCTATTATGTAAAGTTGAATTAACTTGAAATAGGGCGTTTTGAGAGATATTTATTTAGATGTTGTCATTTGTAGTGTATGATAAAAATATGTACAGCGTGTCGATGATATATGAGTCACAAGATTACTGTTGAGGAAAAAGTTTAATTTTTTTCAGCACTGGTGCTACCAAATCAGACTGTCTAAAGATACTGGCTTCCTGACCAAAAATGTACCAAACATTGACGTTATTGTTTTTTTTTTTCCTTTTCAACTCAATCATGTTCTGCAAAGCCAAAAACAAAAACAATTTTCCTCTACAAAAGACCATAAATAAACAGTCTTCTAGAGGTTGAGGGTTCAATCCTCAGTACGGGCGATACTAAGAATACAATTACGAATTACTTAAAACTTCTAACCTGTCATAGATGACGAAACGAGAGCAAATAAAGGACTAAATAAAGGGTTCTGTTTGAAATTTTGTACAGATTTGCGAGTTAAACACGACGCACCTTAAGAAGGTCCGAGTTTACATTGGCCAAAACTTTGTGAGAAAAACATCCAAGATGAGAACAGTAGTCCAAATAATACAAATTATCAATCGTCATCTCAAAAATTCTGAAACATACTACCTTAAAATCAATATATTTAAACAGTGCAATATATCTTCTGTCAATGTGTGGGAAAGTGAGTAAATACATCACTGATGCTACCAGATCAGGCTGTCTGAAGATACTGGCTTCCTGACCAAAAATGTACCAAACATTGACGTTATTGTTTTTTTTGCAAAACTCAATCATGTTCTGCGAAGCCAAAAACAAAAACAATTTTCCTCTACAAGACACCATAAATAAATATTGAAAGATATAAAGAACTTGAAGCATAAAAACTTTTATCAAAATGACCAGATTCGGCATTAAATAACCTGAAAAGGGTTGATATGCCGTAAAACAAAACAACCAAACCATTTTTTAAGATTTTATTCGTCAAACTTAGGTCAGTTTGTCTTCATGACTAGTTCTGTCGATTTAATTTGATGAACCTGCCTTTGGCTTTGATAACAACCTTGACGTGGCCACAATGTCTTCGTAACTGTCTCTTGATTTAAACCCAGAAAGTTCTGGTAATCGTAGTCTTTAGCTTGTTCTTCATGTTGCAGCTGGAGCTGTTAGTGCCGATTTCCACTGCAGGCCACACAAAATTGAGGAGGGGGGGGGTGTAGTGAAGCGAGATGGCGGGTGAAGTGTGGTCGACGTGAAGA
Source organism: Sepiola atlantica (assembly GCA_963556195.1). Lineage (NCBI taxonomy): Eukaryota > Metazoa > Mollusca > Cephalopoda > Sepiida > Sepiolidae > Sepiola > Sepiola atlantica. Next base: position 24,510,295 of record OY744543.1, read on the forward strand.
TGTTGGGTGAAGGGTGACAGACTCTGGCGTTCTGACGGCACTAGATCTTCGATCATTCATTTTCCTGTCTGATGCTGCCTCATCGTGGAATCCTTAATCTTTCTATTCGTCTCTGCCCTTTTATGCTATCCTTCTGCTGACACAAATTTTATTTGTCCTTCTGATGCAGATTCCAAGGAAAACTCTGTATCTCTTCCACAAATATAGAGGTTCAAAATCGTCCATAATCAAATTATTCTGCAAAAAGAAAAAATGGAAATATAGACAATGTTTTTATGAAGACAAGACTGACAACAAAAGTTTTAAAAATATATACATAAAATTAGCAGTTAAAAATTGCGAATCTATATTATCTATATCCTGTGTATTACACTATTCTAGAAAGTTCACTCGATCTCCTGCTTTGCTCAGTCGATCTCATCGAATGATAGACAATTTTTTATAATCCATCATGTCTCACAAACGGATTTTTTGTTCATGGTCTCGGCAGAAATTTAGGTAGCAGTTGAAGTTATTTATCTACCTCCCACAGCGGTAAGATGTGACACAAGGTCGGGAAAGTGGGATTTGATAAACTAGCACCTGAGAAGGTGAGCACTCTGGCTATTAAAAATTGCCTGGGCAGCCCCGTCGGCATTCCCCGGTAGGGGCGCCTCAGGCAGTAAGCAATAAACTTACTCCTCCCCAAAGAGGGGAGGTAAAGCCTGGGAGGGTGGACCTCCTAGAACTGCACAGGACATACCCATAGACCGGCGTAAATAGAGCCCCGAAGGCCAAGACAATACCTATGGGGTGTAGTATCCATCGGAACAGATACTACACTTTGATCTTGGCCAAAAGGCCAAGAAATCTTAGTAGCAGTTGAAAATTGCGAACAAATATAGTTTGTACCCTTTTGTGTCATTTTGTTGATCAACATAAAATCGTTTTCATCCATTTATTTCTTCATATTTGTGGCTTACCACTCACACAAATCACTTTACTTTACAACACTATTAAGGTTTTGAATACATAATTTTAAAGGTTTTGTTAATTCTTCTTCGGTTCTTTTTTTATTGACGTGCAGGTTGAGGAGCATCATCCACACAGGTGGGCCCTCATCTAGGTAGCTGGTTAGCTTCACGCATGGAAATATCCATGAAAGTTTATTTGAAGCCTGGTGATACCAGATCAGGCTGCCCTGTGGCTCCCTGAGACGAAATTCACCTACATTGACGTTTTTTTTATTTTTTTATTTTTTTATTTTTTTGTAAAACTTAATTATGTTCTACAAAACCAAAACCAAAAACAAAAACAACAGCCCCTCTCACTTTCTCCCTCCCCTTTTTTATTTTATTTTTAGAACTTGAAGCATAAATCTTTTACTATAATGACCAGATTCGGCATTAAATAACCCAAAAAGGGTTGATATGCCGTAAAACAAAACTACCAAACTACCTTATTTGAAGCAAAAGTTTTACGGAGAATGTCCTTCCTTGCCCAACACTTTTCGTGATTGGCACTAAGTTGTGTCACCAAGGCCAACAGCCCGCACTTGCTGAAGGCAGTCAGTCAGTTTTTATGGTGGCTGACACCCGCCGAGTCTAAACTTCACATCGGGCATCTGCATGCATTTCATCGAGATATACCTGACTAGAGCATATCCCATGTACACCCTCTGAGTAGACTGCTAGTTGGTCCAGGACTGCTTATTGGATATTTGCAGCTAACGTCCATATTTGAAGACTGTTTCTCTATCTGTCACCTGAGGACTCGGTGGATGGGAGATAGTCGTTTGACCACTACACGCAAGTGACTACGCAAATCTTGTATCTTGTCTGCGCAGATCATCTTTGACTGGTTTATTCTGTACTACAGTTTTCTTTTTACAAATACTAGTAATAGTATTAGTCTTCATCTCACTCGTTCCGGGGGGGGGGGGTGTTGAAAGAAGAGCCCCCCAAAATATATCTTTGCTACGTGTCACTCTGAACTTCCTACCTTTGATTACACTTCTTGAACACGTCGACTTAAATTCTACTCTTAAATTGCTAGTGCTACAATCCACTTTTCTACTTAATCTAACTTTACATGGAAATTTCCGTTTCCACGTCATTTTAACATGCTCACATCCAAATGTTGCTACACTGAATACCTGATGTACGAAGTCCTGATTATCACCAGTTTTAGCTCCCCCCCCCATCCAATGGTCGAGCAGAGCTTGCTATTAAAACCGCTGAAAGAATAATAATCGGCAAGAGAGGTTCTCATGACTTGTTAGAGAATGAGATGGTGGCCAGAGCTATCTTGCAATACCACAACACAAGGTATTGGTCTACCCTTCTACTTTATTGTCGACTTTGCGATTTTCTCCCATCCCAACCTATCCACATCCAAGTAATAATCCCCTACCCTATAGCAATATGTATTTATTTGTAAGTATATAATTATATATATATATATATATATATATATAAATATATGTATACATATGTAAATTAATAGATATATAATCAATAATAAAACTATAAATACGGCTCTTAGTAACGATAAGACACAGCCTTCTGAAGACGGTCGAGAGACCGAAAGCGCTAGAGGAATGGCCCACGACACAACGCTAGGTGCCATGGTCCACCGGTTAACATCTGAGAACCGAAGGTTTGCTTGCCGCGTCGAGAGATTGACACAAAAGATCGTGAAAAGAGAGAGCTCCGTGGTCTTCAATGAAGCTCGCATGAAAAATGACTTGTTGCCAAACTACATGCACGATCCGAACGCCGTTCGTAGATCACTCTGAACTGCTTGGGTAAATCTAGCTGCCGACTAGCTATTTACATTTAAATTCCTCTCTATTTACTAACTAATTGGCTATGGCCGATGGGATAAGACTCTCGACTACGAATCAGTGGCGATTTGTGATCGGGGTTCGCGCCCACCGACCGTTGAGAATTAGTTCCTACACTGAAGATTGCGTTAGCATGAAACATCGATGTCTGTAGGTATTAAAATATTTAATAAATATTTATTTATAAATATTATTATTTATATATATATGTGTGTGTGTGTGTGTGTGTGTTTCGTCACGCAAAATTTAGCAAGCCGAGAAAAAATAGCCAGCTGAATTCCTTTTAAGTGTTTAGGAGAATCGAGAAAGCAAGCAGCAGGTCAGACGACTTCCCCGCCTTCAATCTATTTCCATAATGAGAGATTTAAAAAAAATTTTTTTTTGGTTTCTATAACAATTTATACGTTTTCTTTTCCTTTTTTTCTCAAATTTTTCAGTTTGAGACATTTTCTTTTATTTCTTTCTTTTTAACTTCACTGGTTCAGATGTTTTTTTTTATATGAATGTTAGTGTGAACACTAGCAAACCATACCTCCCCCCCCCGCCTTTTTTGATGAATGGTGTACACTCGTAATAATAATGAAATCATTGTGTACAGTGCTCAGCTGCACTACAATTCGTTGTAGTGCAGTGCAATTGAGCACTACAGTTCATTAAAAGTGCATTTATAGTACATAGGGTAATGTACAACTTAAAAAAATTTTTTTTTATCATAGTTCACCTCAAACAAGGCAGTCCGCCACTGTAGACGTAAGGGGCTACTGAGAAAAAAAAAGGTGAAGGTTTGGAGGGGGGGGGGGGAACCTAAATTAGGAGCTGCGCAGTGAGATGTTTGTTTACATTAGTTTTTAATTTTTGCATGTCAGTAACATCAAGAAAGCAGGGAGCAGGGAGGGAGTTCCAAAGTCCAGCAGCACAAGGAAAGAAGCTTTTGGAGTAGAAAGCTCTTCGGCATCTGGGGACCTCCACAGTGTATGAATGGGATTTGGCAGATTGTCCGGTTGGTCTAGTGAATTTACGTCATGGGGGTACCAGAGCAGCAAGCTCATCAGAGCACAATCCATTGAAATACTTGTAAAACAGGCACAAGGAAGCAACATTGCGGCGATGGGACAGGGGAAATGAACAGTATACGAATATTTTTCCGGTACAGTGAAAATAAATAAAAAAAAAAAAAAATGAATACTCTAATGTACTGTAAAAAAAAAAATCTTTAAATACCTGCAAGAAATATCACATGTCAAACCTAGCCATGCTGTTTGATTTAAGACTACGTGAAACCATATAAACCACTTCCAGCTCCCATAGGAGGAATCAAAGATACAATTAAATAATTTTCCACAACTTTTCAAGTGACTATTTTATAAATACATTGTATTACACAAAATGACCTCATAGGGTTGATGTGCCGTAAAGCAATATTAGTCATCATGTACATATGAAAGTATTCAATATACAAAGTATATTTGACTGATTAAATGAGTCAAAAGATATATGATGCCATTCATCATTTCTCACGTAATTTGTATCCATTCTAATGCAGAATTCTTATTTCTAATGGTCATTTTTAAGCTTTTTTCTACAGCGCGTCCAAAAAGATTAACTGAAAAAATTGGACAAAAATTTTTTCCCAAGCCATATTATGCCATACATCATTTCTTATGTAGAATTTAATGGAAAATCCATTTTGATAGTTAAAAATGCATAATTTTCACTTATGAGGGTAATTTTTTTTTTTTTTTAACGTAGTTCACCCTAAACAAGGCAGGCCGCCACTGTAGACATAAGGGGCTACTGAGAAGAAAGAATAGGGGAGAAGATGGGGGGGGGGGGTCAACCTAAACTGGGATCTGCGCAGCGAGATGTCTGTTTACATTAATTTTAAATTTCTGCATGTCAGTACTGACGGGGGAAACAGGGGGCAGGGAGAGAGTTCCAGAGGCCAGCAGCACGAGGAAAGAAGCTATTTTAGTAGAAACTTCTCCGGGATTTTGGGGACCTCCACAGTGAATGGATGGGATTTAGTTGATTGTCGAGTTGGTCTAGTGAATTTACGTCGAGGGGGCACCAGAGTAGCCAATTCATATTAGGAAGTTTCTGACACCTGACGTAAAATCATAGTTACAGACTAACTGTGACACGTTTTAATCTAACCGAGAAGTAAAGATATTAATTACCACTGTGCTAGGTTATAGAAGTATTCATTATCATCTTATACTGAAATGATAAAAAATACTGAACATAAACTGATTCAACAGAACAGAATTAAATAACGAATAACAACACGTGTTCAGACTTAATGACAAATATCGATCAGTGCCGGAACATATGTATCCAATACTCAAAAGAACTTCATTCTTGATTGAAGAAATATTAAAACATTGCATAGAAAAAGGAATTGATGCTATTCTGATTAACTTCAAATCACTTCAAATGAAAATCACTTATAGATATATATATATGGTACATGTATTAGTTTCTGTAGATGTAAATCTGTTGAAACTCCAGTGTTTATAAAAAGTACTCAATAACAAGTAGAGCTGTTCTTTAGTATAAATTTTTATTTATACAAACATTATAAATATGTTTGTATAAATAAAAATTTATACTAAATAAATATATATATATATATATATATATATATTTGAGATGAGATGGATGAAAAAAGAACTCTCTGATCGATACTCTATAAATTACCACCGGTGACCCGAAAACTTGCTTGCCGAGTTGAGACAAGGATTTAAAAAGAAAAAAAAAAAAAAAATTGTCGATATTAAGCAGACTTGTATTGATGTTTTAAAAAAAGACAAACGGAAAACATTTTGTCTACCACAGCATTTAATTTTCATGACTTATCGTGTACCTTATCCCATATATATATATATATATATATATATATATATATATATATAAGCATCACACAGTTATTTTTAGCCTGATTAGATTATCTGTTAAAACAAAAGATGAGACAAAAGGGGCATAATAAATAACTGAATAGCAATACTTAATCCAAACACATTGTGACAACCTACAATTTAGTGAATGATGCCCCCCCCCCCACACACACACACACAAAAAAATATATATTTGCATTTTTGCAACTAAACCAGTTCAGTCATTGTATAATTGAATCTCTTTCATCTACAAATGTCTACTTAAAAAAAAAAATTCAACCATAACATTTCGATTTCTCTTTTTTTTTGTACCCTCGTTAATAAGCGTTATTAGTGGACTTCCTTCAAATGTTAGCATTTAGTTAACCTTAAAAAGATGACAAATAATCGTTTTATGACTTTTGTGCGGTAGAATTCCACTTAGTCTTTCCAATTGCTTCCTCTATTGTCTTCAATCGTCTCTCTCTATCTCTCTCTCATCTTTCTTTTGTCGTAGCAGACAATCATAGATATTCTCTCGTCATCTTCATATATAACTTCTGCATCAAAGGTTTCCCCAGTCTGCCCTACATCTCTCTGGCTAATGTCATATCTAACAAATAAATTGGTGGGAAATTCAACTCGAGTTGATAACCAGGTCTTCTGTCACAACTAAATCTCTCCATCTATAATTTTTGGCGTCTCTTCAGGAAAAGTCTTTGCTGGATTTGACATTAAAAACAAAACAAAGCATCGTACTTCAATTAAAATGTATATTAAACATTGAGGAAATATGTTTTCGCATTTTTGAGATGGGGAATAATAATTTGGATTGCTCGAACCACTATTCTCATCTTTTTATTTTCAAAGTTTCAGCCGGTGTAGTCTACAACCTTCTTCAGGTGCATCTTTTCGAACTCTGCAATCTTTGTGTCGAACTTGGAAATTCAGTATAGGTACCAATATCTACCTATGTCTGTATCTGTCTCTTTGCTTCTCTTTCTCTCACATTATAGTTTTATAAATAATTTGACTTGCTTTGGTTTGTCTTCACAATGGCAGCCATGATTGTTTATTTATTGTTGGTTTGAAATTGTATTTCTTGTCCTGGAATAAAATTTAAACTGCTTTCACAACGTAGAATTCGGTACCAAGGTTCGAAAAGATGCTCAAGTGGAAAATTTTCCAAGTCCAGAGCCTTACAGTTTTGCTAAAATGAAGCAGCCAAAATGAAAACTATCAAATCTATAGAATTTGGTATATTCGGACTACTGTTCTCATCTTGGGTGTTTTTTATCACAACGTTTACCAAATATACCAAATTCTACAAATTATCAACCCTCATCTTAAAAATTCCGAAACATACTATCAAATCTAATTTAATAGTTTTTTAAATATTAAATTTTGAATCTTTTTGAAGTTATTTTATAGTTTCAACATAGATCATGATATTACATCATTTTTAGTTTATTATTATTATTACTATTATTATTATTATTATTACTATTATAATTATGTACTGATTTCACAAAAATATAGTTAGTAAAAAAAAATTTCCAATTTAAATTTGTAATTTTTAAAGCTCGGATATCACCAGAACCCACCACTTTCTAATTGTGAATTTTGACGAAGATATGCCCAAAATTGGTGTTTTTTGAGAAAATGCTCAAATATGGTAATTAGAGCCCAGTCTCCCAAATTTCAGGTTTGTCACGAAAATTGGTATCACGTCCAAAGCGCATTGTTAATACGCTTCCAACGAGGTATCAGCCACGTTCTAATTGTGAATTTTGATGAAGTTATGCCGAAAATTGTCGTTTTTTGAGAAAATGCCCAAATATGGTAATTAGAGCCCAGTCCCCCAAATTTCAGGTTTGTCCAGGAAATTGGTACTGCATCTGAAGCGCCTTGTTAATACGCTTCCAACGAGGTATCAGCCATTTTCTGATTTCAATTTTTGTCGAAGTTATTAAACTTTTACCACTTTTTGGTAAAATTAAACATTAAAAGAGAAACTGAATTCCTACTAGACACCATCCTCGAGTGTCCTCGGTGTCTCTCTGTACAAGGCTTTATCAGACCACTCTGACATGAGGATATTTCCCATATGAAGTAAACCCTGACCAATTTAAAAAAAAAAAAAATGGTGCGCCATTTCTTTAGGCCATCCAACATGTCCTCCGGGTTGCGGATGGGAGCACCCCCTTCTATTAATAGAGGGCAGCTTTGAATAACAAATAAAAAGCTGTTAACAATGAGGAGCTGATAAAAAAGATGAACAACAACAAGACTAAATACTGGCCAGCCGGCCGGCACCTAAGATAAAAAGGGCCCCTTAACCCGTTTACACCCCAAGCGGAAAGAGGGAGGTAAGCAATGGTGAAAACCTTCCTGCATCTGGAATTGGCAGTCCAGCCATAACGGAGGCCAACCAGGGACAGCCATCAGGCCTTGATAAAAAAAGTCCTAGCTCCCTATCTCCATCATGTGCAGCAACCAAAAAATGAAACATAAGAGGTCTAAAAGCCCAGCCATGGTCTGTTGCACGAAAGAAGGTACTACTCAGTTTTCCAAGTGGAGTAAAATTCTAACCAACTGAGAAGATAAGAGAATCCGCATCCCTGAAGAAAAATATATAGATACTAGAATACCCATCCCAGGATAAGTAAAATTAATTCCCGCTTTTATGCTCTCTTACGAAGATTAAATTCAAGATATAATGATACTAAACCGTATGTTTAGAATCCTTATTCCAATTTGGATCAAAATCTCTTGCATCATTTTGATTCTAAAATTTTTTAATTTTTTTATTATTTAAGGTTTAAGCTTAAGGTGTCTTAAGAAGGAATTGAAATTCAGGGAATGTTGAATGTTACTTAATTGGTGTCTAATGACTATGGATTATATTCAATGCAAATCAGAAATATATAAATTTTCCATTATGTTTCAGAATTTTTGAGATGAGGGTTGACAATTTGTAGAATTTGGAATATTCGGACTACTGTTCTCATCTTCCCAGTCATGGCAGATGGAACGAGAGCATGCTACCCCCGTGGATTTAATAAAGGGTTTCGTTCAAAATTCCGTCCAGATTCCCGAGTTCGACAAAGTACACCTGAAGAAGGTCGGCGGTTACATCGGCCCAAAAACGTTGTGATAAAAACACACAAGATGAGAACAGTAGTCCGAATATTCCAAATTCTATGAATTTTCTAATTAGAGGTTATGCCCATATTATGCCCCCCCCCCCATAAAAACCCGTTAAAATACTCCAAAGAAAGTGAAATTTGGAATATTTTTAATTGATGTTAAATAGCTATTGTTAAAATTTCACAAAAATCAGAAATATCTGAATTTTCACAAAGGGCTTCTGCCTCTCTTTGCCTCCTTTGCACAAAGGTACATTAAACTAAATATAGCCCACATTACCCACCATTACACTAAGCAGCTGTGTTCCAAAAATTCATAATGACTGGTTAATTTGATTAGGAATGAATCCTATACATAGAAATGTGTATAAACACTTGGCTGAAATACCCGTCAACGTTGAGTTTCTCAGACTTTTCTCTTCTGCATGTCAGTTCAAAAATGAAAATTGTTGTTTTTCTTTTCACTTTAAATCACAATAAAATAAAAAAAATTTTTAAAGTGCATTATTCAGGTTGATGATCGATATCTGCGAGAAAATAACTGGAACGCTATAGCAAAAAAAAAAAAAAAATTTGTGCGAGATTCGAACCCTGAAAGATGGCATAAAATATTGAAACTGAAGGCGAACGCTTTATTCACACGGTCATCAATCAATTAGTTTCTAATGTTATTTTTACATACTTTTAATTTTGAATGTGTTTTAAAAAAGGTTTAAGGACTTCTGACATCAATAAGGACATCGGCTAGAAGGTGTTGATTTGAATTTTCTGCGTTTAATTTTGCTCTTAGATCAACCGTTAAACTGTGATGCCATGACCTATATATATATATATGTATACAGACTACTTTGGTTTATATATAGAGAAGAGATATACACTTATCTAAACTTTATATAAAGACATGTAAATTAATGAGAATAGAAAATCGCCAGAATATTTGCTTTTATTTTATTTGAAATAATTTTTCTTTGAACTTCGAAAAAGATTTTATTTAATTTTTAATTTTTTTTTTTATTACTTGCTGTCGTTTTTATATGGAGCACGATTTTATGGTTGAATGTCCTTCCTGTCACAAACCAGTGTTGTAAGCAGTCGATCTAGCCTTTGCCATTAGTTCCCATAGACATAGCCTACATGACGGCAAGTATTTTCATGAAATTTAACTTGCCAGCTGAGATTGTTTACCAGGGTATGACGCTTGGAGCCATATATGAAAGATTTAGGGTATGCGTGAGGACCACGCATGACCACCTATCCTGATCCCCTCGGGATACAACTGGCGAGTCTTGTAAGGTACTACCACTACTAGAGATGGGCGGTTTTACCGAAAAAACGCGGTTTTTCGGTTTCGTCTCCATACCGAATACCAAATCGTTTTTTTGTTTTTTTTAAACCGTAACTGTTCGGTATTGTGTTTTTACTACAGTAAGCCACCATATACAAGGAAACACGGTTGAAAAGATTTTCCGATTTGAATAAAATTGAATATTACCAAAAAATGTTATATTATAAGAGGACAGATTGAACAAATATATGGTAAAAACATTTAATTGACTTGTAGGAAGAAATCTTTGTTTACAGTTTGTTTATCATTAACATTTTGAATTTTCAAATGAAAAAAAGAGAAATACGACAGACATGACATCGTATTTTTAGCATAAACTATTTTCAAATGAAAAAGAAAAAATCAAACGTGTTCCGTATGATGTCGAAAATCTATTTGATTCAACTCAAAATTGTAAAATAATTATTTATGTTTGTTTCAGAGTTATCTAAAAAAATAAGTTATTAAAATGAAATTAAAAAAAAATACTTGTAAAAGTAAATAAACGAAAAGTAGCGAGCGAGTATAAACATTTAAAAAGAAAAAAAGTAGTTGCCAATGCTAGTATCACTTTATTCGGATTTTTAAAATTATTTTTATTTGTAAAATTATTTTGTTTGTTTAAATAAATTTTCGTTTTTTAATTTCTTGCATTTCTGAGTTATATTTTAGCTTCTGATGGGTTAAAGAATTAGATAGAATGTATATTCAAACTCAGTTTTATTCTTCAGAAATCTTTCATGAATCTTTGGTCACTGTTTTAACGAGTTAACTGTTGAAAAGGTATCAGAACTTTGATTACAACAGTCAACACCTTAAAACTTATATGATTCATATCATGGAGAATGATTCAGTCACAAAATTATCGAAACAGTGGCATAATTCAACTAAACGTTGAATAATAACTAATCATCACACAAGAGAATGAATAGCTTCCATACATGGCCATCCCTACTACAGGCCAGGCAATCGTGCAACTGGGGTATTTTACTGGGGGCTTTTCTTAAATATTCAATATAGAAGTTGCAAACTATATCATCAACTGGTGCGGATCCTTTTTTCTTTTTAACCACAATATACAAGTAATGATCTTTTGACATAAGTACAAATTCTCTAAAAAATATCCAACATTGAAATAAAAATTCTTCATTGAAATATGCATTTGCCTTTGTTTATTCAAAATTACCTGTCTCTTCATTTATAGGAATTTGTCAATAATTGTCAAATTTATCAATTAGCTCATTGTGGTTCTTATTATTTGGTATGTAAAACACATAAAAACATCAAACTAATCTCACAGAGGAATTTTACCTTTGTTTGCAACTTCTATATCGAATATTTAAGAAAATTCACATGGCCCCCAGTAAAAGACCCCAGTTGCACGATTGCCTGGCCTGTAGTAGGGATGGCCATGCTTCCATAGTAAAAATTTTTTTTTCAAAAAAACCGAACCGTTAACCGAGGTTTTAAGAGATAAAAACCGATACCGAAACCAAAATTTCAAAACCGCCCAACTCTGACCACTACACACATCATTGCACCCTAGGAAGGTTGGTTGGTCAAGGAAAACATGGAAGCAAGTGATTGGACAAGACCGTACAGAGTGGAATTAAGAGATGGTCCACCTGCTGAACCGTGAGGACTGGAGAGTGAGCTTGTGAAATATAAAAATAAAAAAAAAAGAAAAGTCTGACCCCCTGTCCTTGGGTAGAGAAAGTAATAATAACTAGCAGGACCCGTGTAAATTACACGAAATGTTGTTTTCAATACTAATTATCTTGTTCCTAACCTATACATGTTTGAATAAAATATGATAAGATTGGACTTGTATATTTATTTTTAAAAAATGAACAATACATGAAACAATTTACAAAACTTCTTTGTATACAATATTTCTAGTGAATGTAATATTTCGACGACTAAACCTTACTTTGTAAATGCTTTTTAGATTAAATCAAATTTGGCTCCAATTCATGAGTAGCATACAAAGATTCGGAAGGTCGTTGCTTTTGATGTAAGCGTGACACACAAAATAACACACACGCTATCGTATTAATATGTCTTCCCGGTCGTCCCCTGTCGATGTAGAAAAAAAAATCTTAGAGGTTGGTTGGGATCGAACTATAAACCAGTCGGGCGACGTCAAGATCCTACATGCTACCTGTTGCGCCAAAGGGAAATACTTGAAAATATTACGAAAATTAGGTGATTTGAATGCTTTTTAAAATCTAGATGCGGCATGTATGCGGAGAGCTTTTGATGTAAGCGTGACACACGAACACACACGTTATCATATTAATATATAGAAGATGATAAAAGGAATTATGATACTAATGTGATGAGTAATGGATATGATGATGATGATGATGATGATAGCTGTCTTCGTAATGAAAATGGGTTATAAAAATAATTATATATATGAAGACAGATTCAAAAAATTTTTTGCATATTTAATGAAAATTTGAGCGTTTTAGAATTGTTTTTCTGGTTTGAATTTAATATTTTTTCCATGATGCAGAACTTAATTTTTGTTAAATTTTTTTGAATTTATATATTTTTTCCAATTTTTCTTAATTTTTTAAAATTTTTAATTTATATATTTTTTCATGAGGCAGAACTTAATTTTTTATTTTTCTTTTAAATTTATATATTTTCTTCCGATCTCTTATAGAAACTGAAAAAAGCAGAAGATCTCTCTGTTATTGGATGTAAATTGTCGGTATTAGAAGCACGGAAGCCAGAAAATCGCAACAAAAACCGATACAGAGATGTAAGCCCATGTAAGTACCTATTATTATTATTTGTACTCACTAGGAGTTATCACACAAGTGCTTGTCAGTGAATACGGTGGTGTTCCCTGGAGTCTCCACCTCTTTTCGATAACAACCGCAAATGACCTTGCGGTATCACAACAGCCGCCTACCATTGATTTCCTCTGGGATTTGTGGCAATAAGGTCCCAGCACTCTCCGCACTCTTCCAGTCTATGCCTGATTAGTGCTCTCCCTCCCTGGTCTTCCCATCCTCCTTGACCCTTCACGGCTATTTTGTGTGGTATCAGCCGAGGCTGATGCCGTCACTTTTTTGGGGGTGGGGGGAAGTTTATGAGATTTCTTGCAGTTTCTGTTCCTTCCTGTGGTTTTGTTTTCTTCCTATTGTAACTTCCGTGTGACTTGTTACCATTCGTAGCTTATGCAGGTTGGTTTCCGCATTCAAGGATTTTCCTTAAGAAGATTGCAGCTGTTTTCATCATTGCCGTCCTTTGTATGGTCTCAGTGATCCCTTTGATTCCAATTTCTCCCAGTCTTTTTTCCAGGTATTTTGGGATTGTCCCTCGTGTTCCTACGATTATTGGTATTATATTGACTTTCTTTATGTTCCATATCCCTTTCAGTTCTCTGGCAAGTTCCGTGTATTTACTTTATTTTTCCGTCTCCTTGATCTTCACTCTGTTATATGCTGGAACGACAACATTTACGATTTGGCAGGATTTTTCTTGTTAACTATTATGACATCCAGGCTCCTTGCTTGTATGATTTTGTCTGTTAACACCCCCCATGTCCCAGAGGATTTTGTGATTTTCGTTTTCCAGTAGTGTCTCTGGTTTATGTTTGTACCATTTGTCCGCATGTTCGAAATAGCTGTTTGCATAGTTCCCGGTGTACTGCTTTCCCACACAGTCGTGTCTGTTCTTGTATTATTTTTGGGCTGGTTTGCTGCATTCACTTATTATGTGATTTACTGTTTTGTCTCTTAGTCCACACAATTTGCATTTACTGTTTTCCTGGATTTTATCTATGTTAGCTTTAATGTAGTTCTAATCGCATTGTTCTACTGCAGCTGTCAGTAGAGATTTTGTTTCTCTGTTCAGGTGTCTTTTTCTTAGTCATGCTCAAGAAATGTTGGTTGGTCTCTTTCCTGGTCATTCTTATGAAACGTCCATGTAGTTGTTTTACTTCCCACTTTTCTTGTCTTGTCTTTTTGTTTCTGGTTTCGGTGCTTCCCAGTTGCTCATTGGGATGGTGTCTCTTGCTGCTGTGATCAGACTTTCTGTGTTCTGAGTTATGTATTTCTCCAGCTCTTTTTTTTTTTTTTGGTGTCTTCCACACTGTCTTCTTCCTACTTCAATTCTTTTCACATTATTTGTATCGTCTTTTGGGGGTAGTGCGTTGTGTATGGTCATTAATTTTCTAGTCTTCTGGTCAAGGTGCCTGAGTTCTTTAGTCCAGTCTATGAATGGTCCAGAGTATCTTATTAGTGATACTGCCCAGGTGTTTATTCCTTTTACTAGGTTTCTGCTATATAACTTTGTTTCTAAGAGTTTCCTTGTTCTCCTCAGGTATTCTTTTCCAGTCTTCTTTCATTTTTGTAGATTTGATGGTGTCTGCTTTCAGAACTCCCAAATATTTATAGCTATTCTGTTTGACTAGCGCTCTCATCTCGTCTTGGTGGGGCAGTTCCATGCCCTTTATTGTCCCCAGTTTTCTCCTTTTCACCTCTAGCAATGCACACTTTCCATTCAAAATTCCATTTGAATGTCCTGGCTGAAAATTCTGGTCATATTTATCAACTGTTCCATTTCCTTTTTGCTTTTTGCAAATAGTTTGTTATCCGGCATCAATTTTCCTGAGTATATAGTTGAGTGGCATTTGACTATGATAAATAGTAGTGGTGATAGGGAGTCTCCTTGGAAAATGCCTCTCTGTATTTTTATCTCAGTCAAGTGTTGTCTTCCAGTTGTCAGTTCTAGTCTCCATATTCCCATTGCTTTCTTAATGAGATTAATAATCCTGTTGGGTATCTTGTACATCTTTAAACATTCAATTATCCATGCTTGAGGGATAGTGTAATAGGCTTTCTTGTGGTCAATCCATACCATGGATATGTTTTTTTTCTCCTTTTTTACCTCCTTCAGGATCTTTTGATCTATGTATAACAGATCATGTGTCCCTCTTTTCTCTTTCCGACATCCTTTTTGTCCCTCAGAGAGCAGTCCACGATTGTTCAGGGAACTGTAGATTTGTTCTCTCAGTTGTGCTGTTAGGATTTTCCACATTGGTGGTAAACAGGTTATTGTTCTGTAGTTGCTTGGAATTGTTCCCTTTCTGGCGTCTTTTTGTATTAGCGTTGTCCTTCCTTTGGTCATCCACTCTAGTACGTCTGTTTTGTGGATACACCCTCTCAGTTTCTGCACTAACCTTTCATGTAGGGTCATGAATTTTTTAAAACCAGTATGCATGTATTCCATTGTGGCCTAGTACTTTCCAGTTTGCTATTTTCCTTAGGTTTGTTTTAATTTTCTTCATTAATTTCTATTTCTGTTCCTTTTTCAGTTTCTTGGAGTTCATCTTCCATGTTTTTCAGCCATTTGGCATTTTTGTTGTGTTTTTTAGGCTTTTCCCATATTTTGCTCCAGAAGTGTTTTGTCTCTGTTGGGTTCGGTTGTTCTGGTGTTCTTTCTCCGTTTACGTTTTTGTAAAACTGACTTTCATTGTTTTTAAAGGTTCTGTTCTGTTTGTGTTCCGATTTGTATTTTCTATTGCTGCTATCTTTTGTTTTAGTTCTTCATGTTTCTTATTTAGTCTTTCTTTACGAGTCAGATTTCCGCTCTTCCATCGTTTCATGTTCTTTCATCCTGTTTACTGTTTTAGCTTCTTTTTGAAGTTTGGAAATCTGGGTTTTCAGTCTGATTACCCATCCAGGCTTTGTCGGTCCATTCTTTTGGGCAGTCTTTTTTTTTTTTTATCTTTTAAGTTTCATGCTTATTGATTTTGCCCTACATATATAAAGTTGTTTAGGTTTGTGATAGTATCTCTTGAGATGTACGCGAGGAGTCTGTTTACTTTCTCTGTTTCTAATTTTAATTTCTTCCAATCTTCATTCCTTAGGGATGGGAGTTTTGTTTTGTTCTCTGTCATGAACTGTTTGATGTTTTCCACTTCTCTTGCTTCTTCCTCGGTGAGTTAAGTGTTTGTTTTGCTAGTCTTCTACTAAGTGGTGTTTCTTCATCTGTTACGCTATTTAGCTTTTGTTTTATTTCCATTAATTCCAGCTCCAGGAACCACCCTCTCTTGAGGATCTGTCTTGCTTGATTTGCTGTCCTTTCTTCCGTCATGTAGTGGTCACTAGAAATGGCCCATAGATTTTTCATTCGTTTCTGATAGCCTCTTTCTGTGAGGTGGCGACTTTTATAGTAGCATTCTATTACTAGTCTATTCTCTTTTGCGGCCCATTTCTTTCTATGGCTTTTTGGTTCTTTTCATTCCTCCTTTCTTGTGTCCTCGTCGTGCCTGGAATAAGAGAGGTTACTTACCTGTTTTTGGTCCATGATCTTGTTCCTGAAATTATAGGAGCCAACATGTGCGGGATGCAGAGCAGGTCCCCTATGTTGGCCATTGAGGGAGCACCTGCCCATCATTACACTCAGATCTTTCTTCTGAGTCCCACGGCTTGTAACGTAATAATGTAGCATTATTCATATTTTAATGTATCTGACAACACCTGACCTAGGCTTAGTTTATCTGTGATCCTGTCACAGGGATAATGTTTATCCCTCATTTTCATGAAGGACAAGGTGCACTATCACACATACATGAAGGGGCATTTACGACAGACAGGGTAGTTACAAAAAAAAAATTATGAGACAGTCTCGCCTGACAAAGTTGTTCTACAACGAAAGCTTGCAAAACAAAAAAAAAAAAAAATTTCATCATATTTACCTCAACACTCTTTCGCCAATAGTTAGCGGTGACTAGTTGATTTGGTTGTATCCAATACAAATAAAATATAATCTTTTTTAATCGCATGGATGATTCTAGGGCCTTCCAGAAAGAATGTAAAACTCCATCGACTTTTCCGTTTAGTATCAACTTACTAAGTTTGTCTTTTTAACCTGATGGGTACTGTTTAAATAGGTATTTTGTTCGACAGGGGAAGAACACGTGACTTCCCCCTTTTTTTTTTAAATTTTAGCTTTTTTTTTTTTTTGTAATCTAAATTTCATCTGAACTTTTTTCATTTAAATGTAAATTACAATATAAACAATTAAAATATAGTCACAGACCGTGACACCGTCCATCTTTGGGAAGGAATTCTAATCGGATGAATTATTCTAGGGCCATCCAGAAAGAATTCATCAGTTCAGCATTAAAAAAAAACTTAAAAATTTTTTTTTTTTATTAATTAAAAAAAAAAAAAAAAAAAAAAATCGAATCACAATTTATCTCCCCTTGCAATCACTACTACTTGAATAATTTAAGCAACCATTAGAAACAGCTTTTGTTGGATTTGGAGTAATAAAAGCTAATACGTGTATTTTTAGATATTTGAAACTGCAAATTTTTTTTGCAATTTAGTGCTAACACTGGCGAAGCATAATGTTTTTTCTCATTTTTGACAGGGGGTGTATACTTGTGTGTGTAACACCTTACTCAATAAATCCCGGGCCTAATTAATAAAACAACAACTTTTAGGTAAAATTCAACTTTTTTTTCATTAACATAGTCGTCTTCTCGGATGATACACTGATTCCAACGCTTCTCTAATGATTCAATGCCGCCTTCGTAGAACAATTTGTCTAGCCTCAAAATGCATCCCATTTGCGAATATCACTTCTTCATTGGAGCCAAATTTTTCCCTGTAGCATTCTTTGAGGTCTGTAAACAGCCAGTAGTCACTGGGAGCCAGATCTGGAGAATAGGGTGGGCACAGATGCAATTTGAAGTACAATTCATGCTTTGATATCGTTGCAATCAACTTGTGACATGGTGCACGTTTTTATTTATTAATATTTATCTACCTCCCACAAGGTAAGATGTGACACAAGGTCGAGAAAGTGGGATTTGATAAACCAGCGCCCGAGAAGGTGAGTACTCTGGCATTAAAAATTGCCTGGGTAGCCCCGTCAGCATTCCCCGGTAGGGGCGCCTCAGGCAGTAAGCAATTAACTTACTTCTCCCCAAAGAGGGGAGGCAAAGCCTGGGAGGGTGGACCTCCTAGAACTGCACAGGACAGACCCATAGACCGGCGTAAATCAAGCCCCGAACGCCAAGACAATACCAGTTTATGAGGTGCAATATCCATCGGAACAGATACTACACTTTGATCTTGGCCAAAAGGCCGAGAAAAAGGCTGTTTTTATTTATTTATTGCAGTTTTGGGGCGATTTCTACCTTCAAATGCACCACTAATGCTATGTAATATTCGGTAGTGACGGTTCTACCTTTCTCAAGGTAATCGATGATTGTGTATTCCAAAATACGGAGCTCAAAACCTTGCCTTGCGTCTTTGCATCTTTGATCGCCTTGGACATTTTTCACCTGCTGCTGTCCACTCAGCTAACTGCTGATTTGACTCAGGGGTGAAGTAGTGGGTCCAGGTTTCATCCATTGTCACATATTGAAGCAAAAACTCCTTTTTGTTGTATCGAAATAGTTGTTGAACACAATGCTCTCAATCGTCGCCGCATTGTTTTTGATTGACTGTAAGCAAACATGTCATCCACTTTGAACACAGCTTTCTCACTGATGCAAAAATGGCGAATTCACTGCCTTCTGATTTTAACTCCTCTGCTATCTCACGCAACTTCAATTTACGATCAATCGAAACCAGTTTGGACTTTTTTTTATGTTTTCCAGGACAACTTCTTAATTTGGCCGACCTGAGCGTTTCGCATCATTTGTGTCTGTACAATCGTGTTTGTAGTCAGCATACCACTTAACTGTTGTTTCCGATGGTACAGTTCGGATAACACTTTGCTTGAATAGTATTTTTTCCCATCAGAAAGCAATGCTTTATCAACATGCAAAATTCAGATTTTTTTCATTGTTTTGAAAAATTTGCAACAGTAGCTTCACCTAAATAACTACAATTTGTAAACTAGTAATCCGATTGAACTCGAACTTTGACACGTGCCATTTGATGGCTAGTACTTTATAAAAATCATAGATTTTATTTTTATTAGTGGCGCCATCTATATGTCATGTCCAGGACTTATTGAATGATGTGTTATTAATATGCTTGTACCTTCCTTTGTTTTGTGTCACGTTATCAGTAATACATAGGTATTAAAATAAGCTACAACAGCCACCATTACAGTTATTAAAACTTTGCTAGATATTTATCAAAGATTTTGTGACAATAAAGAGGAACACGCACCATCAGGAAAAAGAAGGAAGTGCTTTGCATGTCGTATGCAAATTTAAAAAGGGCTTCTCTTCATAGGTGCAGGTGTTTATGCGATTTGCATATGTGGATATTAGGTGAGATAAATCAAGAGGACAGCTGTGAAGGCGAGAAGCGATTTTGGATTGGAGAGAGAAAGGCAGAAAGTGGGTTGCACGAAATTCGGTTCGGTTGAATTACAGTCAAAACTTTTCTTATTTTATTTTTCTGGCACAGTAAGTTAACAGATTTCCATGTAAAAAAATACTGGTCAAGAGTGAGTAATATATTGATGATTTAAAAATCAGTTTAAATGTCGACTTTGATTTTTATAATATTCAATAAATAAAGATATTTGAATATTTTATAATATTCAATATTATTATTATTATTATTATTATTATTATTATTATTATTATTATTATTATTATTATTATTATTATTATTATTATATTCAATAAATAAAGATATTTGAATATTTTATAATATTCAATATTATTATTATTATTATTATTATTATTATTATTTATAATATTCAATAAATAAAGATATTTGAACAGAATATTTTAATCATGCTGTTTAGTTAATGGCAAAAAATAAAATTTAAAAAAATAAAATACCATTTATTTTCGTTTTTAAAAAGTTTTACATCATCAAAATTCAACTGGATTGAAGAAAGGTTGTCTAATAACTTCCCACTACTATTTTTGTCCATAGATAGTTTAGTCTTCCCAAATAGTCTATTCACTAATAATAGAAATACACATGAAAAAATTTAAAATATCTCAATAATGGCATATATAGAAAGAGCTTGATGATCTAAGAAAGAATCTTTTTACATTTTTTAAATCCGACTAAAAATAAGAAAGTTATGACTTTTTTTTCTTTGTTCTGCACAGTTGGATACTTTTTCCCTCTTTATAAGACAATATGCGTTTTGTCACATTTTTTTTTATGTAAACAAGGCTGCAAAGTCTACAAGCGTAGGAACGAGCCTATGATCATTCCGGATTTTATTCTGTTGTGGTCGGAGTAGAAATTTATAAGATCATTTTTATGTGTTGGTTTTCTATAGAATGAGAAGTTTCGGCATTTGAGGTATTGTGCCGAGTGATATCAAGGAAGTTCAGGATGTGATTATTTTCTTATTTGTAGGTGAAAAGACGTTGCTAGTCTTTCTCTATTAATCCTCTCAGAATATTTGTCATCATTCAACTGACAATCGATTCATCTATCTTATTAACCTCTATATTCGAGTGGCTTTTGACCTTGATAAGTTGTGACTCCTTAGTAAAAAAAATAAAATAAAAATAAATAAATAATCCGTCAATCTTTGTTTATTTGTAAACTAATACATTTTGAAAAAAATTTGAATCACTCCAAACAAGGCATATTGCCACTGAAACGTAAGGTGCTACTGTGATGAGGTGCCAGATTTATAAGTGAGATGTTTGTTCACATTACATTTAAATTTCTACATATTGGTACAGGCGGGGAAATAGGGAGGGAATTCCAAAGATAAGCGGTCCAAGGAAAGAAGCTATTAGAACAGAAAGTTTTCTGGCATCTGGGGAACCTCTACAGTGAAGGGGTGGGATTTTGCTGCTAATCGGGTTTGTCGGAGGTATTTACATGGGGGGGGGGCAAGTGCAGTAAGTTTATCGGAGCCTGTTCTGTGTAAGTATTTGTACAACAAGCCCAGGGATGCAACATTGCGGCGATGGGACAAGGGCTGGAGCTTGATAGACAGTGTCAGACCTATTAAGTTAGACTTTCTTTTTTTTACTTTTTTTTTTTTTTTTTTTTTTTTGTAACCTCTCCAAGTGAGAGAGGCGAGTGGCTGGTGCACCAGCCCACATGTGGCAACAATACTCTATGCATGATAGAATGGTGGCTTTATAGAGATATAGGATACTGGCAGGTGTGAGACGTTTATTAGCCCGGTAGAGGGACCCCCACTTTCTTTGTAGACACAACATTTACCATCGAAATCAACCACGTAACTTCATCTGCACACTAGGGTATTCAATGATACTGCTATATTCCCCCACCCCCTCCATAAGAAGGATGCCATAGTTTTACCTCATCCCATTTGGTTTGTGTAAAAGATTATACAAAAAGTGATAAAGAGTTTTGTACGGGTTGTCTGGAAGAGATGCTGTACCCTGATGATTTAGTACTTGCCTGTGAAATAATGGCAGACCTACTTGTTAAAGACTTGCAGAAATGCTATGGAAATTAAAGGTCTGGGAGTGAACGTTACGAAGACCAAAAGTGATGAGTTGTTGTAGTGTTGGAAAGCGCCTAGAAAGAGGAAAGTTCCGCTGCTCAGTGATGGATTATTTTGGAAGTAAATTTCTAAAAGACGTCAACCACATACCAGCATGTAGTACTAACATTAAACCGATGATGATGAAGAAGGGGAGGAGATAACTTGGTCTTGGAATAGATTAAATGTAAATGTGTGGATTCATTATTTTTTTGTGTTTTTTTTTTCACTTTCTTTAATATTGTGAGATACGTTTTTTGGACACTTGGCTCATTTCTGATGGAATTCTCTTCCTCCTCCCTAAACAAACTATCTAGGTATATTTAGGGAGGTGGTGTCTATGTGTATGTACAGTTTTGAAGAGATCCAAGTCAAATGTTGTTTTTATAAAGGGGTATTTTTAATTTTTTTTTTAAAGAATCATTTAACCTGCATCGTTTTGTTGGCTGTTACAGAAAGGGCTGTGGAGTCTGACTCAAAGCAATAAATTTACACTAGGAGCCGTAGTCGGAGTAGCCCATTTGCACTATTGATTCCACTCTCCTGTTTTTATCATGCATCATTATTTTTAAACAATGAATTCTTTAGATTTTCTTCATTAAAAATAAACAAAAATCTTTAACAAAGCAAGGACCACCTCATTTCTCATTCGACGCACTTTCTACAAACTCACCTCTGAAATATTTCTCCCAGGTTATATCTCCCTCGTCAGACAACTGTTAAGAGTATGGTTGCCAGGCCTTTGCTCCATATCTAATACGTGATATCCAGCATCTGGAGAGAGTTAAACGACTGGCTACTCGAATGGTGCAGGGATTACGGAAGCCGACTCAAGAAGCTTATCCTTTTCTCTCTTGAGTTCTGACCTTTACATGGTGTACATGGTGATCTCATTTTGACTTACAATTTCCAAAATGGCCATTATGATTAGGGGTGGGACGTAATGGGTGAAAATTTCAGATTCATACGAGTAGTATTTTTTTGTGTTCATTTATACATAAATAACACTAAACAATCAAACATTTTGAAAATTTTGCAAAATTCAGAAGGTGCAGGCCACTAGTTTTTGGCTATTTTACATTCATGATAACCCTTTCACAGCCTGAAAATGGTCCTATACCAGATTTAACCATCTATATCCATTCATAGCTTTTGAGGATGTTTTAGGATCTGCAATGTCACATGAAACCACTTTTTCACCGAAAAATGATGGATTTTGAGTTCCGTGGAGCCCTAATGGCTATTTTTGGCCTGCACCTTCTGAATTTTGCAAAATTTTCAAAATGTTTGATTGTTTAGTGTTATTTATGTATAAATGAACACACAAAAATACTACTCGCATGAATCTGAAATTTTCACCAATTACGTCCCACCCCTAATATGATCTCTATCAGGACCTACTTAGTCACTCCTGCACCAGAAAGAGGTCTATGCAGTCATTACCAGAAACGGTTTCATCGCTGATTTCGATTGAACCGAAGAAGGAGAGACGCTTTCTCAATAAGGATCCTTAGATCTTGGAATGAACCTCCAGAAAATTTGCTAAATGCGCCAATAACGCAGAATTCAAGGCTAATTTGGACAGGTGCTAGACTACTGTATATTCTTCTGTGTAAATTTCTACCACCCTTTCCCTACATGGCAACTGAAGCATGCTTGTTTTATTTTTGCCAAATTTATTGAATTAAATTTAGTCTTGAAAAACATGCCTTTCCTCTTTAGAATTAAAATGCTATAAATAAAATATATATATATATATATATATATATATATTCTAATGATAATAGAATTAACGATAAGTGAAATATCGTAGAGTGATCTATCTCGATAAAATAAAGCTCAATTCATTGAGTAGAGCAATCAATTTTAAAGAAAGAAAGATGAAGATAAAAAATTGTACAAAATTACATAAAGTTACATAAATTAATACAAATTTTATTATATCGAAAGTTCAGATGCAAGGAGTTACATTAATCCTTAAACCATGGTTTTTCAAAGATAAAACTCTTCTCGTCAGAGGATAAAATCTGGTAATATGGTATTTATAACAATTAAATATTACCTAGTTCCATTTCAATTTGAAAAATTGAAGAATAAAAAAACAAAAGGTTGGGGATAAAGAAATAAAAGGCCGGGAAGTAAAAAATTAGCAGTATTGCGAAGTGATTTTTGAAGACGAAAGGGACGTTATGGTGTAGATAGTTAATAGTAAAAGTAACAGTTTGTAGAATTGAAGAAAGTTTTTTAACAAATAAAAGGTGGAGGGTTCAAAATATCTCACTTGGTCCGTATGGATTCGTACTCCGTTATAGTATATTTCCGTGAACTTTCGATGTAATAAAATTTGTATTAATTTATGTAACTTTATGTAATTTTGTACAATTTTTTATCTTCATCTTTCTTTCTTTAATATATATATATATATATATGCATCCTTATTATTAACAATGAAGACTGTTGTCAGAGGATCCTGGTGGACCTAGGCAAGATAATATTGATTATTTCTCTCGCTGATGAATTTGACAATCGACAAGCAATTTGATGCCTATTATGTCTGCCTTCATATGAAGATATTATATGGCTCTTCTGAAACTAGAATTCTGATGCTTCTTTGGTCAGTGTCATACTTAAATGGTGATATATATATATATATATAATCTGAAACACAAAAGAATGTCAATTATAAAATATCAATATTTCAAACTTTTACTGCTGCTTTGTACGGCTTCGAGTTCTAGCCATCGGCAAAAGAAGCAGAAACTTTAAACATGTACAAATTTTTTTTGTGGGGGTGTCTATTTACTTCTTTCATGTCTGTGTATAATCTGTAGTGAGTATTGATTTACTCCTCTCCAGGAGTTAGGCACAAGGCCAGTTTTTATCTTACTCCCACAAGTAAGATATGACCCAAGGTCGGGTCGGGAAAGTGGGGTTTAAAAATTGCCTGGGCAGCCCCGTCGGCATTCCCCGGTAGGGGCGCTTCAGGCAGTAAGCAATAAACTTACTCCTCCCTCAAAGAGGGGATGCAAAGCCTGGGAAGATGGCCCTCCCAGAACTGCACAGGACAGACCCATTGACCGGCGTAAATCAAGACCCGAAGGCCAAGACAACACCAGTATGGGGTGCAGTATCCATCGGAACAGATACTACACTTTGATCTTAGCCAAAAGGCCAAGAAAGTAGGTTATCTGTAGTGAGTAGCTGTTTCATAAAAAATGAGCGAGTGAAATGTTAGATTTGTCGAACAAATCAAGCATTGAAAAAAATATGCAAACATTTTATATTACAATAAAAACTATTTCCCTTCAAACTACGTACTATTTACATTGGCTTCATGTCAATGGTCATTTATTACTACTTTACATAAAGCGACCACAAATAATTTTCACTTTTTAATAGAATACTTTAAATCATTTCCTCCTGGTGTTAGTAGCATTGACAAATTTGTATAATTTTGGTTATTCGGACTACATTTCTCATCCTGAGTGTTATCATCATAACGTTTCGGCTGCTGTAACCTCCAGCCTTCTTCAGGTGTATCTCTTCGAACTCTGGAATATTTCTGTCGAACTCGGGAATCTGGACGGTATTCTGAACGGAACCCTTTATTTAATCCACGGAGGTAGCATGCTCTTGTTCCGTCAGCCACGACTGGGAGAAGTCTTCAGTAATTCGCAATTCTTCGCCCACACCGAGGATTGAACCTTCAACCTTCAGATAACTATCACTTAGAACTGAATTTAACTTAGTACTATATCCACTGCGCCACGGGTCCTTGCGGATTCCCGAGGTTGACAGAAATATTCCCGAGTTCGAAAAGATACACCTGAAGAAGGCCGGAGGTTACAGTGGCCAAAACGTTGTGCTGATAACCTTTAAGATGATCCTCATTTAAAAAATTCAGAAATATAATTGACAAATTTGTACCTTAATTTGTTTAACTCACAATTTCTTGCTTATTTCTGGGCCAATTTTTTAATATATATATATATATAATAATAATAAATATTTGTTATTGTTTATTATCTATGTACGTATACGTTTCGTCCTTTTTAAATCGGGACTCATCAGCATAGAGATATGACTATTCACTACCGGTCATGCGATTCGAAACCCCGGACTACAAGTATTTTTCAACTCAAATCCGACGTCTTTAACCGCTCGGCCAATTTTAAACAGCGAATAAACGATAATTTTAACACTTTATCGGCCGCTTAACGTCTAAGCATTCTACTTCTTTTAAGGGAAAGCAAGTGACGTCATACTGTGTTAATACTACCATTACAGTGCTCTACTTTATATATATATATATGGTTGGAAAAAAATAAGTCTTTCCGAATATGTAATTTTTATGTGTTTTTATCCATTGAATTATTTTTTACAGCCACTTAAAACGGTATTTATTTGGTGGAAACATTACCCCCATTCACCGAAACAAAAGCGAGAGGTTATACGCTCTTAATAAGTTTTGATAATTCCATATCTATTTCTCCTATTAAATTATTTAGTTCTTAAAATTAATTGTTTATGATAATACAAAGTAAAATATTAGTCATTCTAACTTCTACTAACACGTATGCTTAGATTTTTAAGGATATATAGGATCACTGAGACCACCTTGGACTCTTCCAAATACAAAACAACCATTTTAAGCCTTAAATTGTCTACATTTTAAAAATGTCTTTGTTTTATGTATTTTTTTTTCCTTCTGAATATACATTTATCCGGTTGCAAATTTTTTTTTAAAAAACGTTATATTTATAAATATTAAAGGGAAGTAATCGTGCAATCAGTTCTTTCTCTTGACTTCTATGAAAATAAATATCTAAAAACATTTCATAATAAATGCCAGTATACTGAAATCATATGCCCTTAATAGGGTTAAGATGAAAATTCATATACACTAAATGTACAAAAGCAAGGAAATTCCCAAATTTTTACACTTTTATTGTCATTAAGGGTATGACTACATATCAACCAAACCATTTCATTATCACATCACTACAGTATAAATCTCTATACATGAGTGGATGAAGTGTGTGAGGTGCGCTGAAGAAAAATTCCTACCAGTAAAATACATAGCCCTGTTGTGCTCGCATACCCTTAATGACAATAAAAGTGTAAAAATTTGGGAATTTCCTTGCTTTTGTACATTTAGTGTATATGAATTTTCATCTATACCCTATTAAGGGCATATGATTTCAGTATACTGGCATTTTTCATGGAATGTCACTACTTTTGTAAAGGCTATGCCTCAATACAATGGTCATTTTTAAAGTTTTTTGAATTTTCTGGAAAACTAAGGTATATGGTAAACTGAAATTAAAATGCCATCAACTAGACCCTAGAACCTCTATCTCTGCCAAAAATCAGCTGAATCCATCAAATAGTTGATGAGATACAGGATGGCACATACGTACATACACACAGATATCATGATTTCATGATTGAACTTTCTGGATCTCTGGGTTGCCTTGACTAATGATGCTGAAATTCTACACACTTATAGAACTTATCAAATAAAAATTTTGTGCAAAGTTTTAACTAATTTAGTTTATTGGTTTTTGAGTTAGGATTGATCAAAGAAATGAGATTTCCAGCATAGGTCGTTTTTGAAGTCTATTAAGGGATAGAGCGCTCTCGTGCCTCCTTTGATTTAAAAAAAAAATATCAAAGGGAAGTTATTGTGTGCAATTATACCGAGTTATCTCCCTTGATTTCTTCAAAAATTTATATATTAAATTATGTGACTGTAAGTTTGTGTTTGCTTCTCTCCTACAAAAATCAAGTACTACAACAAACTTTAAAAAAATAAAAATTGACGAAATAATTTTATTACGAAATTAAAGTCACCAAAATTATTCCATTTCTCCGTAAATAAGTCAACGTCGAGTAGTATTGGAAATAAATTGACTTTTCCGAGTGAAACTGTTATACTTAACTGCTTTATCGTTTTCTTCCAGATGATCACAGCCGTATCACTTTGGAGTATGGATCCCAAAATGGATTGGGAGATTACATCAATGCAAACCTCATTAAAATTGAAAAGGCTGATCGGAGATACATCCTCACACAGGTTAGAATGCTGACACCTCAATACTACTTGCATCCCGTTTCGGAAGTTTTGAGATGAGGATTCATAATTTGGATTATTCCGACTACTGTTCTCATCTAATAGACTTAGTATAGAATTTAATATAATATGAGAACTATTAATTATAAATAATAGAGTATTGATTTACTCCTCTCCAGGAGTTAGGCGCAAGGCCAGTTTTTATCTTACTCCCACAAGTAAGATGTGACCCAATTATAAGTAATAGAGTAGACCATCACTAAAAATATATATACTTATATATATATATAGATATATATGTATATCTAGGCAGCAGCTTCTCTTGCAGGCAAGTATTGTTGAATATAACAGACAACTTATGTCTTGATATCCTTTGGTAGATCCTTTCAATACTCCGAATCAGAATCTTAGTTTCGGGGGGGAATTGGCCGATGAATCTGCCATAGTTTTGATTTGTGTCCCAAGTACTTTAAGACCCATCCGGGTCCATCTTCAGAGGAATGAGGATAATCAGGTACAGACCATGTGTTAGTATTATAGATGGTTTTGGCGGGAATTATGTAATAAGTACGAAACTATAGACTTATGACGGAAAAATAAGGACGTAAAGCTCTAGCGATTCAGCACAAATCAGTTTTTGCTTATGAAAAAAAAAAAGATTTAAGCGAAATCAAATTTTTTTGGAGGGGAAGGGGTGGGTGTTAGGGGGTCAGGTTTGGAATTTTTTTTGCCATTGGCCACTCATGTCCATGTCAGGAGAAATTCTATTTAACCCATAAATGGGAGCCTCACAAATACTACCATTCGGAGGGGGGGGGGGGGGGCGAATAACACATAAGGTGTCACTCCTCAAGTCGGGAGTCTGAATCGGACATCATCAATTTTTGCAAGAGTTAGGAATTAATCTTTCTTTTCTTTTTTTTTAACCAGACTTTGAGATTTTTTAAATTTTTTTTTTGCACTCCAAATCTCTACTTTTAATAATATTGAGAGCAACCTTTGTTTTCTTTTCTTATTTTAGGGCCCACTGGAACATACTGGAGGCCACTTCTGGCAAATGGTATGGGAACAAAATACCAAAGGCATTGTAATGTTAAACAGAATAATAGAAAAAGGAACGGTAAGTAATTTTATTCACTCGTTTATGGATTTCTTTCAGTTTGATCTTAACCAACAATAGACTTTCTAAAGAATTTTAGATTTTCACGTTCTCAGTAATACTTTTTTTTTTTTTGTGAACAATTTTAGTTAATATTAAAATGGTTAATAATAGTCAACAGAAATTGATATTACAGTATTGCTGTGGCACCAGATGTGACCTGCTGAGTCATCAAAGTTACTCAGTATCGTATTCTAGGTGACTGCACTAAGTAAAGGCCAACTCAGAAAAGAACTAACCCACTGCAAACTCGTTACCGACTCTGCAAACCCTTTTACCTGATAAAAAAAATAAATTCTATATTTATTTTTCACTAGCGGGACCCGTGGAAATTCCACAGTTGTAGCCTTCATCTGTTTATATTACTGCCGTGCTTCTATTTATCTTCCTCCCACAAGGTAAGATGTGACACAAGGTCGGGAAAGTGGGATTTGGAAAACCAGCGCCCGAGAATTTGGGCGCTCTGGTCATTTAAAAATTGCCTGGGCAGTCTCGTCGTCATTTCTCGGTAGGGGCGCCTCAGGCGATTAGCAATAAACTAACCCCTTCTCAAAGGGTGAGAAGGCAAAGTCTGGGAGGATGCACCTCCTAGAACTGCACAGGACGGACAACCGATAGACCGGCGTAAATCAAGACCTGAAGGCCCAGACAATACCGTGCTTAAAATTTTTTCTATTTTATGGACGTCCGGGATGAACGCAGACCTGGACGATGTTATTCTACCACCTTTGTTTAAACTGAAACATACTTATCTAAGTACTCTGGTTAATGTAGTTTCAGAATAGATCTGTTTATGGGGGTCTATCTCTAAAAACCTTGAGGAGTTTGTAACATATTTCCATTGTATGGATGTTGGGCGCGAACACGGACCTCACAATATTGTTGTACCATCGTTGAACAGAACAAACATTACAATTCGATCGTAGCCAGATGAAATTTCTTTAAATTACTTTTTTGCATTGCATCTACAGCGATCGGGTGATCCCATGTACGTACATACGTTATCACCGTCCAGCCCGTAAAAAAAGTGGATGGAGAGTGATAATGCGTGTACGAACATGGAATTGACTTAATGTATTCTCTGGTGATACCAGATCAGGCTGCCCTGTGGCTCCCTGAGACGAAATTCACCTACATTGACGTTTTTTTGTTTTTCTACTTTTTTTTTTTTTTTTTTGTACAACTTAATTATGTTCTACAAAACCAAAAACAAAAACAACAGCCCCTCTCCCTTTCTCCCTCCCCTCTTTTATTTTATTTTTAGAACTTGAAGCATAAATCTTTTACTATAATGACCAGATTCGGCATTAAATAACCCAAAAAGGGTTGATATGCCGTAAAACAAAACTACCAAACCAAAAATGATGATTAAACATTTGAAGATATAAAGAACTTGAAGCATAAAAACTTTTACTATAATGACCAGATTCGGCATTAAATAACCCAAAAAGGGTTGATATGCCGTAAAACAAAACTACCAAACCAAAAACGATGATTAAACATTTGAAGATATAAAGAACTTGAAGCATAAAAACTTTTACTATAATGACCAGATTCGGCATTAAATAACCCAAAAAGGGTTGATATGCCGTAAAACAAAACTACCAAACCAAAAACGATGATTAAACATTTGAAGATATAAAGAACTTGAAGCATAAAAACTTTTACTATAATGACCAGATTCGGCATTAAATAACCCAAAAAGGGTTGATATGCCGTAAAACAAAACTACCAAACCAAAAACGATGATTAAACATTTGAAGATATAAAGAACTTGAAGCATAAAAACTTTTACTATAATGACCAGATTCGGCATTAAATAACCCAAAAAGGGTTGATATGCCGTAAAACAAAACTACCAAACCAAAAACGATGATTAAACATTTGAAGATATAAAGAACTTGAAGCATAAAAACTTTTACTATAATGACCAGATTCGGCATTAAATAACCCAAAAAGGGTTGATATGCCGTAAAACAAAACTACCAAACCAAAAACGATGATTAAACATTTGAAGATATAAAGAACTTGAAGCATAAAAACTTTTACTATAATGACCAGATTCGGCATTAAATAACCCAAAAAGGGTTGATATGCCGTAAAACAAAACTACCAAACCAAAAACGATGATTAAACATTTGAAGATATAAAGAACTTGAAGCATAAAAACTTTTACTATAATGACCAGATTCGGCATTAAATAACCCAAAAAGGGTTGATATGCCGTAAAACAAAACTACCAAACCAAAAACGATGATTAAACATTTGAAGATATAAAGAACTTGAAGCATAAAAACTTTTACTATAATGACCAGATTCGGCATTAAATAACCCAAAAAGGGTTGATATGCCGTAAAACAAAACTACCAAACCATACCTAATGTATTCTATAGATTTAATTTTTTAGATTTATTTTCTGGTAAAATGTAATCAATATTTGCCTTTAATTTTGAATTGAGATATATTTTTGATTTCCGGAAGTAGAGTGCATTCTCTTTTTGGCTAGTATGGTTCAGAGGAGATAATTAGAGTAACTACTTGTTTGTTCCTCCTGATTTAACTTTAGTTCAAGATGTCATATACTTTAAAAAAACAAATTTAACAAAATTTTTTACACTTTTATTTCCAGGTAAAATGCTATCAATATTGGCCGTTATCTCTGAACTTTGGCTACGAAGATGATGACATGATATTTGAAGATGTTCAATTGATGGTTAGGCTTTTAGATGAGAAAGAAACTGACAATTATATTATACGGACACTGGAATTAAAGAACATGGTGGTAAGTTTTCTCACCCTTTCGTTGCGGAATTAAATGGTCATTTTTGTAATTATGAAAATTATGAACCAAAACTGAAATTGCTGTTCTCTGCTTTTGTAATACTTTTCATATCTCCTGTAGGTAAAGTCTGTATGTCTATCACTAAAATTGTTTGATTCTTGCTTTGTAAATAGTGGCGGTGTCAATATCATCAATATAATAATCATCAATAACAACAAAATCATCACCATCATCAATAACAGCAAAATCATCACCATCATCAATAACAACAAAATCATCACCATCATCAATAACAACAAAATCATCACCATCATCAATAACAACAAAATCATCACCATCATCAATAACAACAAAATCATCACCATCATCAATAACAACAAAATCATCACCATCACCATCAATAAAATCATCACCATCATCAATAACAACAAAATCATCACCATCATCAATAACAACAAAATCATCACCATCACCATCAATAAAATCATCACCATCATCAATAACAACAAAATCATCACCATCATCATCATCAATAACAATAACATCATCAATAACAATAACAACAAAATCATCATCAATAACAAAATCATCATCATCATCATCAATAACAAAATCATCAATAACAATAACAACAAAATCATCATCAATAACAACAAAATCATCATCAATAACAACAAAATCATCATCATCATCAATAACAATAACATCATCAATAACAATAACATCATCAATAACAAAATCATCATCATCATCAATAACAAAATCATCATCATCATCAATAACAATAACAACAAAATCATCATCATCAATAACAACAAAATCATCATCATCAATAACAACAAAATCATCATCATCATCAATAACAAAATCATCATCATCAATAACTACATAATCATCATCAATAACAAAAAAAAAGATAAAATGCACTTTCCAATGTAATTCGTGTATGATGTTATCCGTTGAATTATTTTTACAAAACTAACTTTTTATAAAATTATGGTTTTTAAAAAAAACAAAAAAAAAAAAACTTCCATGTGCAATTTTCCCCAAACATTTTACCGGCAAAAAAACGTTAACTTAACACGCGTAATTATTACATTTTTAGGTGAAAATATTTACGAAGGTACCTTAGTGGATCGCCCGAGCAAATAAAATAGCAGTAAACAACCAAATCTTGAATAAATTTATTCTGTAGTAAAAGTTTTGCTATTCCCATTAGTCTTAGATCTGATGACCTCCAGAAGAAGATTAAATCTGGACACTTTAGGGAGATGTGTGCAAAACAGGAGACTTCATCGGTTTGGTCACATTAAAAGAATGGATGGGAGCGCTTGGGTTAGTTAGTAGATGTAAGACAGTTGAGGTAGCAGGGTCAACCCACAGTGGAAAACCGAAGAAAACATTGGAGGAAAGTGATACGCTCCACATAGGTGTCGGTTCATTCTTATCAAATTTCACATTCCTAGGTTTGATAGTCTAAAAGTAGTTAGTGGACATACTGGCCCATTTTTCTCTCGTACACATACATGAAGATATACAGTTAGGAGTGGATGCAGTAAGTTCAGCCAACTTTTGTCATTACTAACCAGCAGAGCATTACCACTGTCGACCTAGAGTTTATCAGGCATTGTACGCAGTGTGATGTATGGAAGTGAAACCTGGTGTTGCATGGGGAGAACTGATATGAGAATATATGATATGATGGATGTGTAATGTGAGTTTTAAAGACAGGCTTAGATCTGATGACCTCAGAGAAAGATAAATTCTGGACAGTAAAGCGATATGTGTGTAGAATAGGAGACTTCTGATGGTATGACCATGTTGAAAGAATGGATAATAGTTCTTGGGTTAGATGTAGAACAGTTAAGGTAGCAGGTTCAGTTCACAGGGGAAGGTCAAAGAAAGCATGGCAGGACGTGATAAAAATGAACTTGAGAGATAAATAATGACCTGTAGCTTTGGTCTTTTCAAGACTAAAGTCAATAGGCATCTCCTATCTTTGTATTAGCCATCTTTTGTTCTTTTTAGTTCCTTACATCAAGTGGCTTCATGCCTTGTCTGGAGCGACTTCCATAAAGAACAGAAATAAAACAAAAACTTTTAATCATTTCAGGTGAGATTAAAACGTCTGCAGGAACCTGCTGGTTTCAAATCAGCCATTTGTTTGGCTCAAAGACTAAACATTAATTACATGTGTATGCATCGGCATCGTACAACATTTTTGACTGGCTTGATTCTGTTGTTGTCATTAGTTTTACTGATTCTTTCAAGTACTCACAAGAAGGACCATGTGAAGGTTGTTAACATCCATAAGTGAAAGTAGTGTTATGGAACTGAATGGATTCGAACTTGACACATCCAGGTCATCAGTCGGTGGTGTTATTCACTTAACCATAACCACCTCCCGGGCGATCATTGACAACTAATACTTGGACACACTCACACACAGACATTTTTGCTTGACGTATATATATATATATATATATATATATATATATATATATATATATATTTGAAAACTATGTTACATATTTCAGAATCGTACCTCAGTTTCATCCAGATTGATTGAAAATTGTGTTTTGACATCATTCAGTACGCTGACAAGTCCCTTGGGTATAGATTTTTTTAAATGTAAAAAGTCAACCCATCTGGATGAAACTGCGGTATGATTCTGCTGACCCAAAAGTCCATTACCATCGGACGATGAAGAAAAAAAACAAAAAAAAAAACACTTCTTTGACAAGGAGAATTTTATTTCTCGAAAGTTCAGATTAAAATAAATTTTATTTATTTAACACTACACATTGTTATGGTTTTTTTCAAAAAAAATATAATACTATTACGAAAAAATGGTTTAATAATGTCTACATACCCTTTCTAATTCAAATTGGCGTAACCTCGCTTACAGACATAACGTGATTTTCTGACCCAAAAGTCCATTACCATCAGACGATGAAGAAAAAAAAAAAAAAAAAGAAAGGAAAGAACGCTGCTTTGACAAGGAGAATTTTATTTCTCGAAAGCTCAGATTAAAATAAATTTTATTTATTTTAACACTACACATTGTTATGGTTTTTTCAAAAAAAATATAATACTATGTAACGTAGTTTTCAAATAAATATATTTGTATTAGCTCTCACTCTTCTGCGATCGAGCACTTTATTGATTTCTTTTCGGTATAAATTGACACTATATATATATATAGTCTCGGAAGTTTCTCAACCATTAAAACTATATAAAAAAAAAAAACAAAAAAAAAAAAAATAAATAAATAAAAAAAAAAAAAAAAAAAAAATTAAAAAAAACAAACTTATAGTCTCAAGTCTTCCAGTGGAAAATCACTCATGTAAGTCAATTTATTTTTTACAGTTATTATATTAGTTAGTTTCTAACACTATTTTAAGGGATCATCAGTTGTTTACCATGAAAAACTGTTTCGGGAATTTAAAAACAAGACAGTATTTAATTTCATGGCTTCCCAGCAGAGTTGATCAGACCCCACTTCCCTTAAAAGACAAAAACATAAACGTTCCTTATACTAAATCTACGTTTTGTTCCATATAAATGTTTTGCTTACTTATATTAGTTATTTAAGAATTCAAGAAAAAAAAAAAATATATATATAAATAAATAAAATAAAAAATAAATTTTTTTTAACTGCGCTGTTCGTCTGTCTAATAAAATTTATCCGTTACTCCCAAAAATGTTGTTGCATTTTAAAGTGTTTGGACGAATCCATGACACTATTATTTAAGTGATTAATGTATTATTTTTAGTTTTATATTATAAATATAAAAAACATCAACACATCAAAAAATAAAAGATAAATAAATAAATATGTATATACATATATATATATATATATATATATATATATATATATATTACATACACACATACACATATATACCTTTAGTTCCTATTTTTCTTCCTCGTCCTACTTTGTTGTCCATCTCCCCGTTGTTGTCAGCCGCAAATAAATATTAATTTTCCTTGTTCACTATAGTTTTTCTAATCTGCGTTCACAACTGTCGGCTTTATATATATATATATATATATATATATATATATATATCCTTATATTATACATACATACACATGAATAAAACATAACTCTTAAAAACCAGGTTAAATGTAAAACTGAGGCGAATTATAAAAAAATTAATTTCTGTATTATTCAGATAAATACTTTTCTCATCTTGGATGTTATTCTTACGTTTCAGCTGATGTAACCTCAGACTTTCTTCAGGTACATTTTGTAGAACTTGAGTATTCTATGTAGAATTTCAAACTCCATATGGATGTTTGGCGCAACAGATAAAGTGCTATGTTATAATCGGTTCTAAGTGACAGTCTTCTGGAGGTTAAAGGTTCAATCTTTAGTAAAGGTGATACTACGAATATAATTAGGAATTACTTATGACTTCTACTCGGCCGTGGCTAACAATCTACCCCTGTGGATTAAATAAATTGTTTAGTTCGAAATTCCGTACAGATTCCAGAGTTCGACAAGACGCACCTGAAGAAGGTCGGAGGTTACATCGGCCGAAACGTGAGAAAAACATCCAAGATGAAAACAATAGTCCAAATAATACAAATTATCAATTGTTATCTCAAAAATTCCGAAAGATAATATCTAATTTCTTACAAATTGTACTTTCATTCTTTTTATTTATTTCATGACAATCTCAAGTGAACTTATCCTTTTCTTTTTGTACATGTGTGATACTATCGAGTGCTCCCACCCTCACAACCAGGACCACTGGGAGAGATTAGCTAGGAAATAAATCAATTAAAAAGAAAGAAAAAAACGACTGATCCATTGAACTCCACAAACCAGTGACACCATGCACAGTTAGCCATTAACAGCTGGAGTGGTCAAGATAGAGTATTCAGAAAGATGAGAAAAAAGACTGACATATTTAGTTGGAAGTAAGCTGAGAAAAACTGGACATCTATGATTTTACAGTGGAGAGTAAGTATGTTCAGGAGAAGGGTGGCCCAACACTGAACGATCACAATGGCGAGAATGATCACAGCGGCAGATGAAGAGTGGTCGTGAACGATAGAGAAGAGATTTAGAAGGCGAGAGATGGAGAGTTGACTCTGGCATAGAGACACTAGCTACAAGATCCTAATGACACACACACCCATGTCCAACAAGTCGCTTGTAAACAATGCCTGTATCTGTGTTTTTATTATGTAAATTGTGAATGTTGCTTTGCTCCTGGCGACCACCAACACTATAATCTCGACAAAGCTCCAATAATAATAAGAACAACCACGGCACATGCATTTTGGGTCAGATATATTCGGGTGGGATGCTGGTTGTTAGAGGCAGAAGGGTGACAGAGCCTAACAGTAAACGAGCCTAACAGTGAACGATCACGACTAGTTTGTTAGTCGGAGGTGCAAGCATAGTTCAACATGTGTATGAATCGTACTTGCTAAATTCTTTCCTGTTTCTTTGATATTTTCTTTTTCCTTTCCAGACTGATGAGTTTCGAGAAGTTCTTCATTTTCAATATACAACTTGGCCAGATTTTGGTGTGCCGTCTTCCCCTCTTGCGTTTTTGAACTTTTTAATGGCTGTGAGGGAATCGGGTTCACTTGACAATAAACATGGGCCTTGCATTGTCCACTGTAGTGCAGGAATTGGTCGATCTGGAACATTCTCTTTGGTTGATTCAGCTTTAGTAATAGTAAGTTCCTTTTTTACAAATTATTAAAAAGAAAAAAAGTCATTTATTTTTATTTTTTATTTTTTTTATTATTTTAAATTTAAAAAAAAAAATTTTTTTTTTTATTTAAAAAAAAAAAATTTATATATAAAAAAAAAAGTATAAATCTAACATAAACAAAAAGTTGAATTCCTATATCCAATATAAATGCTCGGATTCGATGCCAGTCTTCATAAAAAAATTAAAAAAATGGATGAATAAAATGTTTTTTCTTTTCATTTT
>OY744543.1:24548071-24683071 GCA_963556195.1 Sepiola atlantica
ACACATCCGACCAATTCTTTCTAACTTTTACAGGTTCTCAATCCGGAAAAAAATTCTATGCGTTAACCTGTGCATTTCTGCCCATAGATTGGCGGACTCAAACCTTTGGAATATTCATCTTTCAACAATTCTATGTCATCTTCTGGACATAAAGCAACTGAATGAGACAAATTAAATCAAAAAAGAAAAATACTTTAATTTAATTTTTTTTTGTTGAAAATATGCAAAACCCTTTGAAGTGTCAATTTAATGCTATTTATTGATATAAAATATTTTATTTGTAAAAAAGAAAAATTCAAAACCCACTAAAAAGATTGTGTGTGTGTGTGTGTGTGTGTGTGTGTGATCCACAGTCAGCTGTTTCGCCTTTTCAAGTGCAAGATTCAAAACCAGGACGATCAGTCGAGTCACCAAAACCGCTTCTAATTGTGGAAGAAATTATATTCTAATAAATTAAAGAATTCATTTGTTTACATTTTTATTTTTTTGAACGATACTGATAAAAAAAGTATTCAATTTCTTTTTACAGAAGAATTTTGTTTCATGCTAAGTGAAAACCATATATATATATATATATATATATATATATATATATATGCATTTTTAATGATTTAAATTATTTTCAAATCATATTCTAAATAAAGAGTTTACACAAAGGTTTTGAAGTTGTCTACAGCTGTTTCAAGACTGTTTATTTTCAGTCCTACAATGCACCAAAAGATTTGTCCAAACAGCGTCTCTCATCAAAACGATATTTCTCTAGCATCTTTTGTATGTATCCAGAAAAAAAAAATACATATATATATATAAAGTTTTTAAAAAGCTAAAAACGATAATTTTTTTTTTCTTTAAAATAAACTTTTATTCACTTTAAAGATATGAGAGAGCTTTCGATCTCAACAGATCTTTTTCAAGCGATATATATATATTTATAAAAAGAAAAATCGCTTGAAAAAGATCTGTTGAGATCGAAAGCTCTCTCATATCTTTAAAGTGAATAAAAGTTTATTTTAAAGAAAAAAAATTATCGTTTTTAGCTTTTTAAAAAATGTTGATATTCTGATACGAAACAATATTCTAAAGTGGCAACATACTATATATATATATATATATATATATATATATAGAGAGGGTGCGGTCAATACATTATATGCATAGTATGTATGTGCACCATTTTTATTTATTTTTATTTTTTTTATATACGTTGGAACATCTTGTAAATGAAGTGAGTTACAACATTCTGAAATATGAAAAATGGAGTGCAGATGGCAAAACAGTGTTTTTTTTTTTTTGTTTTTGTTTTCGTGGTTGAAGGGTGGTAAATCAGTTCCTGTTTATTATTAAAAAAAACAACATTTCTTCAGATATTAAAGAAATGACCCCCCCGAAATCAATTGTAATTTAACAACTTCAAAATTAAAAAAAAAAATACTAGAATATTCCAGATCCATTTTCGAGTGCACTTATTTCAAACTGCGGTAGGTTAACCCTTGTTACATGAGCATTACCCCCTGCTGCTGCTGCTGCTGCTGCTGCTGCTGCTGCTGCTGCTCCATTCACCCTCTTCCACTTTTATGGTCATAAATCAAAGCTCGTCTTTTCAGACGATGAATCTCCATTATTGTGATTATGTTGCATATTTTTACAGCCCGTTAGAAAACTTGCCTTCAAACGACGGGTGAGTCAGATTTTCTGTCACATCTTAGTTTTTAACAGACCAGCAATTTGCACCGTTTTGGTACGGGTTCACATTATGAAGCTCATTTTTAATCCTCAAAAATCAAAAGGACGGAGACACTTTTGCCTTATGATGGCATGGAAGAAAAACCCTCTTCAATGTTCTTTTTAAACCCTTTGAACCAGATTTTTACAATATTTTTTAATCAGATTTTTAATCTTGATAAAAAAAAAAAATTTTTAATTAATTTTATTTTTAATTTCGAAAATAATGTGAACTTGTGTCAATCTCCATATCTTCCACCTTTTTCTTTTCTTTTTATTTTAATTTAAAAATATTAAAAAACATTTTTTAATGACATACTTCTCCTGCTGACAGTAGAGGTCACTGTGAATTACTTCCCTTTGCTACTTAATCTTTTTACCAATTTAAAAACTCCTATTCAAAATAAATCTCTGCTAACAAAATAATTTTGCCATTGAATATCATTTCTTCATTTAAAACATTCTCTCCTTAACATTATCTTTCATAATATTGTAAAGTTTTTTTTTTTCTGGAAACAAATTTAAGTTATTTCTGTTATTCATAGATTATTTGGTACCCATTGAACTGGCAAATACTGTTAAAAAAAATTGGTGCTTATGCTGTTCAGCGGCCGTATGAAAAAATTATTTTTTTATAAAAACAATATTATATACTTGTTCAGCGTTATATTCTTACTCACTGTACAAAAAAGTAAAAAAAATTATCCACTAGAACTTTAATTACAAGTATTTTTCCATTCTGCGTATCATAACAGCGATTCGTTCACTTAGGAAGATTTCGAATTATCTGCCCTTGAAATCTTCTTAAGAAAGAAGATGGAGGCTTAGTGAACGAATCGCTGTTATGATACACAGAATGGAAAAATACTTGTAATTAAAGTTCTAGTGGATAATTTTTTCTACTTTTTTGTACAGTGAGTAAGAATATAACGCTGAACAAGTATATAATATTGTTTTTATAAAAAAATAATTTTTTCATACGGCCGCTGAACAGCATAAGCACCAAAAATTTAAATAAAATTCTAATTTTATGCTATGCAGACACAAATTTACAAATTTAGTATGGTAGACTCTTAGCCTTTTGACTAAGAACAAAGTGTAGTATCTGTTCTGAAGAAATTAAAATTTTTGTCTTAATCACATTTTCCTCTTTTTGGTGAGCTGGATTTATGATACAAAGCCAATTAGTTTGAGAGTGGCTTTATTGCTATTGAGCTGAGGTATAATGACAACGGGGCTGCTCAGGCATTTTTTGTAGGCCAGAGTGCACTTATCCTATTGAGCTGACTTTTTAAAACCAAACCTGACCTTGTGTCTAACCTCCTGGCAAGGAGGTAAATTTAAAAACAAAAACAAAACGACCGTGTGTGTTTCGGAGGGGGTAATGGGCAAATAAATAGGGATATTTCAAACTTTGGTATATACCAGTGTCCTGTCTTATATAGATGTAGACCCTTTAGATTTATCTCCCTTTCCCGGCCCCCGATTCGTTAGGGACTTTTTTTTATCCCAGACACCGACCGGCAAGCAGCTTGCTGGTGCTCTGTTTTTCTGGGTTCTCACTGCTGCTATGTCACGAACAAAACCGCATATTGGAATTTCAATCTCCTTACAGATTCCAACATTTTAGCCATCCTCGTTTTTTTACCTTTTCGATGGACAATAAATAAAACCTGCTATTAAAATATACTATGGCTCAGAGTCTTGTTTTTCGAAAGGAGTTACTGCTAGCTGTCTTGACGGTTAAACCCGGCCCTAATTGGGACTTTATTACTGAGCACTGTCCTTTTAACTTGTTCTTCTGTAGTTAGATTCTTTCTAGAATTGTTTATAAAGTGTAGTATCTGTTCTATCCTCTGCTATTGGAGGAGATATCCTTTTAGACTAAGGCAATTTTAATTTTTGTCCCGATCTAAAGTTTTTGGGTTGCTGGATTTTACCCCCCCCCCCCCCCCCCCCATTAAAAATCAACCCTGTCTAACTCTGCCCCTGTGAGGAGGCAAGTAAATAAGGAAACATTCATTGACAATTATTATTCGAAGTTTAAGTGAAAACAGAAGTAAATTATAAACAAATATTTTTTATAAGCTTTTCAAATATTCATATGTTTCGGAACCCGACTACGTGGCAGTCATTTTGACGAGAGAAGTTGTATTTAGTATCTCAAATGCCATCTGTTACAGGAGGCAAAGCCGAATTTAAGGTGTCTAACATGATCCCAGCATTCTCAATTTCAATTCTGGATTTAGGGTGAGTGTTGGGATTAATGAAGGGCAAAGCTCTCACACAGTCTACCGGCCTCCATGAGAAAGTATGTCGCACAACGACATCTTAACTGGTATGGCCACGTCGCCTGCCGTCAGTCATCCGAAATGCTCCAAAGTGTGTCCTACATTGACGTCGACGGCCCAAAGTCACATGGTTGGCTGCTTAAGACATGGAGGGGATCAGTTGATGACGACCTAATCCTGGCGGGCGGTACAAGCGAAATGGCAGCAGGCAGGAAAAGTTGGAAGTCATTAACGAAACGTCTACCTTCAGCATGAAATAAGATGATGAAAAATACAAATAATAATAATAACTTCTTTCCTTGAACTGCTTGCTGTTGGAATTCCCTCCCTGCTTCCTGTTTCCCTGGCCATACCAACATGCATAAATTAAAATGTAATGTGAACAAACATCTTGCTTCTCAATTTCCTAGCGAAGTAGCCTCGATAAAATTTGGCACCTATCACAGTAGCCCCTTACGCTTCAGTGACAATGTGTTGGGATTAATGCTCCAAAGTGTGTCCTACATTGACGTCGATGGCCCAAAGCCGCGGAGGATATCAGTTGATGACGACCTGATCCTGGTGAACGGCTCAAGCAAAACAGCAACAGTCAGGAAA
Source organism: Sepiola atlantica (assembly GCA_963556195.1). NCBI lineage: Eukaryota > Metazoa > Mollusca > Cephalopoda > Sepiida > Sepiolidae > Sepiola > Sepiola atlantica. The sequence continues at coordinate 24,552,682 of OY744543.1, forward strand.
AGTTAGAAGTCATTCACGAAATATCTAACCTCAAGCTTGAGACAAGATGATGAAAAAAATATTTTTAAATGTTTGTCGTGTTTATCACGATAAAGTAAAATCCCGAGTAATCTTCAATATTTTTAATTTGGGGAATTTGGAAGATAACGTCCTATACAAGGACTAATCATAATTTGTATTATTCGGACTACTGTTCTCATTTTGGATGTTGTTCTAATAACGTTTCGGCTGATGTGACCTCTGACCTTCTTCAGTTGGGTCTTGTTGAACTCGGTACAAGATCGACTTGAAGAAGTTCAGGGGTTACATCAGCTGAAACGTTGTGAGAATAACATCCAAAATGAGAACAGTAGTCCGAATGATACAAATTATCAATCCTCATCTCAAAAATTTTGAAACATAATCATGATTAATCGTGTGAAAATGCAGTCGGCTGCATTTTCTTTAGTAATGTGTATAAATGACGGACATTGCAAAGGTTAGATGGTCGACCCAAATGGAAAGAGTGGGGCACACAAGATAAAGTGAAAATATATTTGGTTTCATTTGGGCCACCTCAGAAGTACAGGGTGGGCCAAAATAAGGGTCCTATCTTTAAATTTGAATAACTTGAATTTGAATAACTTCCACAAAATAAAAGTTAAACTCACCAAACTTTATGTGTGTGTAGACTGACCCTTCCGAGATTTTTTGAAATAAACAAAACAAATTTTAGCCGAAAAACACTTCTTAAAACTTACAAAAACTAAAGTATTGTTTTTTACACTGTTTTGAGTTTTTTAAGCAAAAATAATGTTTTCTAAATGAGGGTACGTTCCTTAGGGCTAATACGGCTCATGCTTGCTTCGGAAGGGGTCCTTTACTTATTCTAAAAAAAAAAATTTTTTAAATCAATAAATAAAAAAGTTATGAATTTTTAAAAATAGGACCCTTATTTTTGCCCACCCTGTATATTTCCCTTTGAGGTGAATTAATTATCTCATAAAAGGCTAGATTGTCTCCATGATAATTATCTGTCTGACATTTATATGGAGATATCTCCAAGTGGTCAATGTCTGGGTGGTCTATGACCAGGAAGGAAGACCCAGCCAGGAAGGAAGAGATGGAAAGGGAGATCTGGCCCACTAGGCATGACAGGAAGTTGGAGGTTTGCTTGGAGGGACAGTTGAAGCTTGTGGCCCGTGGAGGTAGGATGACCCATCTGGGTTTCTTAACCAAAGGACTTGTTTGCACCTCGCTGGGATATAGAGATCTCATTTTGCGACTCTGCCATCCCACTTAAAGATACGGGTATCTTTTGTAACATTCAACAAATAAATTTGTTACTTGTTCATCGATTGGACTCATGGCTTTTACTTGGCATGAGAGTATTTGTTACAGCACTGAGTGAGATCAAGCAAGACCTTTGGACCGGCACAACGTGTGGGATGATTACGATCAAGTGTAGTGAACACTCGAACCAGCAAATGCGCATACGACATGTTCAGTCGTATCACGAGTTATCTTTTGTTGAATAATCGTCAAAATGGTCGCCTTTGCCCAGTTCCTTAACTACTCATTTTATGTTTCTGAATTTTTGAGATGAGGATTGATCGTTTGTATTGTTTAGAACTTTTATATCGAGCTTATAGAGAATTTCCGAGTGAACCTGAAAATAGTTTGAAATTATGTATAGATTCCAGATTACATCGGCTGAAACGTTGTGAAAATAACAACCAAGATAGGAAAAGTAGTCCAAATAATCAGGGATGTGAGTTCTCCGCTTTTTTAGTGGAATTCTGTTTTTTTTTTTAATCCAGAAAAAGCAGATTTCCACTTAACTTGCTAGAGCCTCTCATGGATGTTAGTTGTCTGCTTTTTAAAAAAAAAAATAAGAAATAGCTGATATTCCATCTTATGACATCTCTCTTTGGGGTAGAGGAATTAGATGAATTTTGTTTCATCAAAGAATGACTTCCTGTCTCCTTCCCTTCATATGCTCACTTAGTGTCTTTCTCTTAATTTTGACTTTCTCAGTCGAAACTTATTGGAGTTGTTTAGGAAAAAAGTTTTTTTTTTTTTCCTTCCTTCCTTTCAAAATCTGTAGGGGGCCCGTGACCCCCTCACCCCTTCCCAGGTTAAGAAATTCATCTTGATTTCAGCCTTTTTTTTACCAATGTCTACTCACATCCCCGAATAAAACAAATTACTTGTTTGTTTTCACTCAAAATTGGAATATTAATGAACACAAATCTGCATAACATAAAATTAAAATTTTATTTAATTTTGTTTACCAGTGATTGGCCAAGAAAGAATTATCAAATCTTTAATACTTGTTAATATCAATAAATAAATATTTGTAAATAATATAATTTTTTTAAAAAATCATTAAATTTGTCCAAATTTACTTGCAAATGCACCAATAAAAAATACTATCAAGCTTTTGGGTAGGCTTTTTTTTTATTATTAAAATATATTTTTTTTAAATTTTTAATCCATAAACCTTGCTTTTTTAAAATTCTTTCCACAAAGCTTATCTCTAAATTCAATTCATCCAGAAAATAAAATGGTGTTAGTTTGCGAAATAAAAAAATTCAAAGCTTTTAGTTTTTTTTTTTCTCGCTCAAAAGAAAACGCATTCCATATTAAACATAACTCACATTTTGGGTGTTTATTTGCAACCTTCTTTTCATGAAAAAAAAGCATCTTATTTTTAAAATTGTTCATATTTTGGTGTTGGCACTCCGATAGTCATCAACTCTTTAAATCTATATGCATTTCACTAAAAAAAAATACAAGGTGGTCCCGAAAGTCTTGCTACCCCTCCCTTAAAATGGTGGTCCCAAAAATATTGCTACTCCTTCCCAAAAATGGTGGTCCCAAAAGTCCTGCTACCCCTTCCTACAAATAGTGGTCCCGAAAATCTTGCTACCCCTCCCTAAAAATGGTGGTCCCAAAAATCTTGCTACCCCTCCCTAAAAATAGTGGTCCCAAAAATCTTGCTACCCCTCTCTAAAAATGGTGGTCCTGAAAATCTTGCTACCCCTCCCAAAAATGGTTGTCCCAAAGGTCTTGCAACCCCTCCCCAAAAATGGTGGTCCTGAAAGTATTGTTACCCCTTCTCAGATATGGTGGTCCTGAAAGTATTGTAGCCCCTTTTCAGATCAGATATGGTGGTCTCGAAAGTTTTGCTACCCCTCCCTAAAAATAGTGGTCCCAAAAATCTTGCTACCCCTCCCTAAAAATGGTGGTTCCGAAAGTCTTATCCCTTCCCAAAAAATGGTTGTCCCAAAGGTCTTGCAACCCCTCCCCAAAAATGGTTGTCCTGAAAGTATTGTTACCCCTTCTCAGATATGGTGGTCCTAAAAGTATTGTAGCCCCTTTTCAGATATGGTGGTCCCGAAAGTTTTGCTACCCCTCCCAAAAGATGGTGGTCCCAAAAGTTTTGCTACCCCTCCCCAAAGATGGTGGTCTCGAAAGTCTTGCTGCAACCAACAGAACGACCAAGGGAGAGTCTATCAGGCATGTGTACGCAGTGTGATGATGTATGAAAGCGAAACCTGACCAGTGAGGGTTGAGTCATGCATTACATGGAAAGAAGTGATATGAGAATGATACGATGGATTTGTAATGTGAGTCTTAAAGACAGGCTTAATTCTAATGACCTCAGAGGAAGATTAAATCTGGACAGTATAGAGGGATGTGTGCAGAACAAGAGACCTTGATGGTATGGCCACATTGAAAGAATGAATGAATGAGAGTTCTTGTGTTAGTAGATGTAGAACAGTTGAGGTAGCAGAGCCAGTTCACAGGGGAAGGCCAAGGAAAACATGGGAGGAAGTGATAAAAATGGACTTGAGAAAAAGAGGGATAAATAAAGACCTGTGCAGAGATAGGTTAGTTTGGAAGTCAATTTCTTTAAGTCATCCAACACATGCCAGCATGTAAAACTGACGTTAATCCAAATATGATGATGATGAAACAAATTTGGAGCATTTACTAAATTATTATATACTAGCAGGGCTACCTGGCATTGCCCGGAACCATAAAAAACAAAATGGAAGAAATTAAAGTGTGTAACATCTTTATATTAAAACTTCTATTTCTCGACCTTTTTCAATCATCTCCCCCTTCCCCGTTTTTCCATATTCTTCCCCCATCCTCCACATCTCTGTCACCTCTGCTCAGTCATTCACCTCTCTTTTATATAATAGATAGCATTAGAAATGGCTTAAAAACGATCCCATGACCCAGTTGATCCCCAAAGAATGAATAATAAAAAAAATTTAAAGATATTATTCACGCAGGGCAACACCGATCAAAAATATATCAACTTTGTGGGTGTTTGTTTTGTAGTTTTTAAAAAAAAACTTTTTTTGCTGAACATACACACACAACTTTCCTTTATACAGGGTGGGCCAAAATAAGGGTCCTATCTTTAAATTTGAATAACTTGAATTTGAATAACTTCCACAAAATAAAAGTTAAACTCACCAAACTTTATGTGTGTGTAGACTGACCCTTTCGAGATCTTTTGAAATAAACAAAACAAATTTTAGCCGAAAAACACTTCTTAAAACTTACAAAAACTAAAGTATTGTTTTTTACACTGTTTTGAGTTTTTTAAGCAAAAATAATGTTTTCTAAATGAGGGTACGTTCCTTAGGGCTAATACGGCTCATGCTTGCTTCGGAAGGGGTCCTTTACTTATTCTAAAAAAAAAATTTTTTTAAATCAATAAATAAAAAAGTTATGAATTTTTAAAAATAGGACCCTTATTTTTGCCCACCCTGTATAATAGAAGATATACAAATACACATTGTTTATTATAGAGTGGAGGATTAAAATAAAAACTATTTGTTATTGAAATGCATAAAGATTGTATAGCTTGACTATTGGCGTACGCACACCAAGACTTTGCGTCTTAAGACAATGCTTTTTATTATGAAGCAATTCCAAAGAAAAGCCAACATTTTTTTTTCAAACAATAATAATTCTTTGGAATGAGAAGTTGCAATTATTTAAATTTTTCTCTTTGCTCTATTGTCCTTTCCGTTGATATTTATATTTCGACTACGTTTCGGTTGATGTTCCTCAGATTTAAGTATGTAGGAAACATCAGCCTACGCAATAAACAAATAATCAACCGCAATCACATTTAAATACGGAAAGTGGGTGGTAAGCGGTAAATACACTTTAAGAAAACTGGTAGATTACATTGGTCAAAATTTTAATGAAATATAAATATCAATGAAGAAAAACTATAAATAAAAATAATTATACTATTAAATCTTATTTATTAAAACATTTTCTAGTATTTTTTTTTAACAAAAAAAATTCTTGAATATTTAACATTCTCGGCCTTTGGCTGGGATCAAAGTGTAGTATCTGTTCCGATGGATACTGCACCCCATAGACTGGTATTGTCTTGGCCTTTGGGGCTTGATTTACGCCGGCCCATGGGTTTGTCCTGTGCAGTTCTAGGAGGTCCATCCTCCCAGGCTTTGCCTCCCCTCTTTGGGGGAGGAGTAAGTTTATTGCTTACTGCCTGAGGCGCCCCTACCGAGGAATGCCGACGGGACTGCCAAGGCATTTTTTTGTAGGCCAGAGTGCTCACCTTCTCGGGCACTGGTTTTTCAAATCCCACTTTCCCGACCTTGTGTCACATCTTACCTTGTGGGAGGAAGATAAATAAATTTAACATCCGTCGTAAATCGAAAATCTTTTCTAAATCTATGAAAATAACAGATGGTACTTGTGGCCACTTTTTAATTTTCCCAACTTTTTCACAAAAAAATTATGTTATGATTTAAAAAAAGAAAAAAATTAAAATATTATTTGTACATATCTTTCATTAATCACAGCACCAACTCTGATTTTGGGTGGCGATCGAGAATTCACGGATAAAGACCCTTAATTCAGTTTCATCTCCTGATTCAGAGGTGGTGGTGGTTGAGACTATTTCGGCTTCTCTTCAAAATGACTAATACAAAAAAAAAAAATCTTTAATAATATATATATAAATACTTGCTTGTTTTTGTCTCAAAAACAAAAATGGCGATATATTATTTACATCCTTGCTAGGAGGTTAGACACAAGGTCAGGTGGTTTTGAGGAACCAGCACACAAGGATAAGCGCACTCTGGGGCTGAGCAGTCTCGGTTGCATTCCCCGGTAGGGGCACCCCAGGAAATTAGCAATAAACTAACCCCTTCTCAAAAAGTGGACCTCCTAGGACTGAACAAAGCCAATGTCGGACTTATTTGTATCATAACAAAAATGGCGATGTAGCACTTCAGTTTTTATTAAAAAGTTGGAAAATTAAAGGTGACAATTTCAAATTATTAAATTTATTCAGATTTAATTTAATGAAAAATGCGTTAGTAAAATATATATATATATATATATAAATATATTTATATATATATAAATATATTTATATATATATATGAAGCAATCCAACAAAAGATATAAGCGTCAACTAATATCTTATAATTAGTGAAACATCCGGATAAAAACTGAAGCTCAATATACTGGATAGAGCATTAATATTATAATATAAAATGAAGTAATAAAATAAGGTGTCAATCAAATTTTATTAGAATTCAAAGTTCAAGTAAAGTATTCTTAAGTCCTTAGCTCATGAGTTTTCAAAGATAATTCTTCTCTTCAGAGGACCATTACCGCAGTTATACTACTATAGGTAATAAAATTACGCTTTGAAAATATATAAAAATTATATACAGAAATGTATATGTATGTAATGGTCCTCTGAAGAGAAGAATTATCTTTGAAAACTCATGAGCTAAGGACTTAAGGATACTTTGCTTGAACTTTGAATTCTAATAAAATTTGATTGACACCTTATTTTATTACTTCATTTTATATTATAATATATATATATATATATTTGTATAATTGGGCAGCATTCCTTCTTTTATGCATGTTTGATTAAACAGGAGTGCCAACTTCTGCTTATTCAGCTTTTGATCCGTTTTTTTTTCTAGTCTTCGTACGACGGATTTGATGTTATAATCCAAGGAGTGTAAAAAATCTCTGTATTTTGTGCGAACACATCCATTCTGGCGGTTTCGAGTTGCAGTGTTCGCCTCCACATAATGGAAGCATTGTTTATACGCATTAATAAACCAAACATCAACCATTCCCGTTATGAGGGGGGTGAAGGTGTATTGAAGAGCTGTTGAAATAATTTAAAAGAGCACCCTCTTGATAGATTCCCCCATTTATTTCATTTTGCAACCGCCTGACGACGACCGATGTCGGTCGAAAACGTTCGCACAAAATACGGAGATTTCTTACACTCCTTGGATTATAATATCAAATCCGTCGTACGAAGACTAGAAAAAACGGATCAAAAGCTGAATAAGCAGAAGTTGGCACTCCTGTTTAATCAAACATGCATATATATATATATATATATATATATATGAAAAATAAAATAGAACAAGGGATATACAAAAATCACAATAGATCGGTCATGTTAGAATTTTTCCCCTCGTTTATTGGAAGACTGGAAGATTGCCCAGAAATGGGATGAATTTATACATAAAATACATGTAGAGGGAGAGTAGAAAAATGAGGGCTGTGAAGTTCTTGGGGAAGGAACAAGTGTGGGAGAAGTAGGCAAGCATAGCTTGGAATGATTGCGAGTAGATCAAAAGGAATATGGTCAGTGCCATTGAGGAGAGAAAGAAGATTAGAGAAAAGGAGATGAAAAGAAAATTCATTATGACAGTTCTCTCTGAAAACTGGAAATGTTATTTTGCAGTGAAGGCGAAGACTTCAAGCAATTCATAGTTGGAGTAGAGGAATTAGATGAATTTTGTTTCATCAAAGAATGACTTCCTGTCTCCTTCCCTCCACATGCTCACTCAGTGTCTTTCTCTTAATTTTGACTTTCTTAGTTTAAACTCATTCGAGTTGTTTAGGAAAGCAGTAATTGTTTTTTCGTCCTGCCCTCTCTCAAAATGTAAATATTATTATAAATAGCTAACTGTGACTAGAGGGGAATGGGCTGGGAAGGTTTGAAGGGGTGGGGGGTGAAAGAAAATCCTCTAAGCTACTTTGGCTCCCTCACACACATGTCTTCTAAAAGAATTTCACTGCCCTCATTTTTGTATTTTCTCTCCACATGTATTTTATGTATAAATTCATTTCGTTTCTTGGCCATCTTCCAGTTATGAATGGATTTCCATTTTCACACGTTATCACACACACACACATATACATATATGAGGTGTTGGTGGGCTTTTTAATCCATAAAAATGTTGCTTTTCTACTCTCATTGCTTATTAAATTAATTCGGGAAATACAATGCATAAATTAATTTCCTTTAAAAAATAGTTTGTTTTTTTCTTTATGAAATTTTTCTTGTGAGAAAAAAGTTTTATTTAAAAAGAAAAAAAGTTCACTATTAAAAAAACGATACATATCTAAAAAAAAATTAAAAAAAAAAAATCTTCACTAACAAAATTCTTGTATTGAATCTTTTTATTTATTTTTTTTCCCCTTTAATGTAATTTCCTATTTATCACTTGATTCTTTTTTTTTATATTTATTTTTTTTATATATTTGAAATATGGGGGGAATCTAAGTGAATAAATATTTGCTTGAATGAAAAAGAAATGATTTATTAGGCATTAATTTATTTAAAAACAACTTGTATTCATTTAACGTCACTTTTCCATTGTTCAGGGAGCAGACGTTTTCTGATATTACGCAGGCTCACTCTCCAGTTCTCATGGTTCAGCGGATCAGCTGACTCTAAATTCAACTCTGTGCAGTCTTGTCTAATCAGTTGCTTCCAAGTTTTCCTTGGCCGGCCAACCTTCCTGCGATTTAAGACATCCATGCTTCTGTAATGGTATATCCAGAAGGATGAACGCACCACATGACTGTACTAGTGTAATCGATTCATCCTTTATGCTTAGCAAGTGTAGTGCTTTCAGCAAATCCTGACCTAATTTTTTAGGTTTAGTCAGATTTCACTATGACGGATCCATCTAATCATGGATCTGTCATTACGCTGTAGTCTGCAAAAAAAAGAGCGACAAGCTTTCAGATTTGGTCAAAGTACCAATCAGTTGGCTTTGTATGAAAAAAAAATTCTAGATAGGCTTTTTTGATCTCGAAAGACTTAAATCAATATTGCATTTATCGGCTGGATGCGGCAGAATTTTCACACTGTCCATTTCTTCGATCTTGTTGCTGCACTTTCTGGCGGTTTGTAACTTTGCATGGTCTTCTTGAAACAAAGCGTGTTTTCGACGAACAAGACTTGTCTACTTTTTCACCAGCGTATCAAGAAAGATTTGGAATGACTTTGCCAAAGATGACTTAAAACAGTTGGTATTGGAACTAACGTGAATGATAGTTTCATGAAGAAAATCGACTTGTGCCGTCATGGCCAACGTGCGACCCGCATCTGAGACGTTAATTGAAGAAGATCGTAGACTCGATCAAGTTGCTTGCATTAAAGTTCAGTGTTGATGTGCCAATTCAACAATCAACATCAACAATTTTACACAAAATAAAAATGCAAGTTTTTTTGTTTTTTTTTCGGAGTTCCACCAAGTAGAAGCCATCATCTTTGCAACTATTGTAACATGGCGCACAAACTTTTTCCTCAATCTCGTGAAATTGTAAATAGTACAAATATTTTTCCTACAACACCGTTTTTCTTTCTTTTTAAATTTAAAAAAAAAAAAAAAAATTAGAATTTAAAAGAAATTTTATTTTAAATTTTTATTTAAAAAAATTTTATTTTTAATTTTTATTTAAAAAAAATTTATTTTTAATTTTTATTTAAAAAAAATTTATTTTTAATTTTTATTAAATTTTTATTTTTAATTAAAAAAATTTTACTTTTGATTTTTAATTAAAAAAATTTTACTTTTGATTTTTATTTAAAAAAATTTTACTTTTGATTTTTATTTAAAAAAATTTTACTTTTAATTTTTATTTAAAAAAACTTTTGATTTTTATTTAAAAAAATTTTACTTTTAAATTTTTATTTAATAAATTTATTTAATAAATTTTTTTAAAATAAAAATTTAAAATAAATTTTTTATTTATTTTAAATTTTTATTTAAAAAAATTTATTTTTATTTAAAAAAATTTATTTTTATTTTAAAAAAATTTATTTTTATTTTAAAAAAAGTTATTTTTAATTTTTATTTTAAAAAAAGTTATTTTTAATTTTTATTTTAAAAAAAGTTATTTTTAATTTTTATTTTAAAAAAAGTTATTTTTAATTTTTATTTAAAAAAAATTTATTTTTTAATTTTTATTTTTTAATTAAAAAATGTTAGGAAATCTTTTATTCACGCCAAATAAGGGGCTACTGTGAATTAGGGACCAGATTTATAAGGGCATATATAGTGGGGAGTTGTGCAGCGGGATATTTGTTCACATTATATATTTAAATTTCTGCATGTTGGTACAGTCGGGGAAACCGGAACAGGGAGAGAATTCTAAAGGCAAACGGTTCAAGGAAGGAAGATATAAAAGTAGAAAGCCTTTCGGCATCTGGGGACCTCTACAGCGAAGGGGGGGAATTTTGCTGTTTGTCTGTTGGTCAAACACCTATTTATTTTCTATTAGATGATGCGCTTAAAACTGTTTGCTTTTTATTAGATGGTGACTTTTAAAAAAAAATCTAATTCGTCTTTTGCTTTTATAAAAACTTATAAAAATAGACATTCTTCTAAATTTTATTTATTTATGGTACTTGTAAGGAATAGGCACCTAGAGGATTTCAGTACTTATGTAGTCCGTCCCGAGTCTTGACGATTCTGTAAACAGACAATACAAATAAAAAGGCGTGGTTACATGTTTGTCTGAGTTAGACAGATGATACAAAATATGAAAGCCATGAAAAGAATGTAAAACAATTTTTAGTCTGCAGGGAAGCAATCCTGTGGTAATGTGTTCCACAGAAAAGATTTTTTTTTTTTTTTTTTAACTTAGCCTCTTTACCGTTCTTCAGTTCCGTCATTTTCCCTCCCCCTCTCTCCCTTCGCTTTTAAAAAATAATTTCCAAAGCATTTCAACTATACCACACTGCAAAATACTAAATATATTTCTCTTATTAAAACAATTTTATTTATTCAATGTTTATTTTGTTAAATTTCTCTTACTAATAAAAATATACACAAGCAGGAAGACCCCCAGTGTTACCCAGGATTGGATGAGGAACCCTGTGTCTTTTTGCACCATATTATTTAAATTGTTTTTTCATTTTATAATGTTTAATTTTTGGGTGGGTGTTGCAAGGTTTTGACTTGGCATTGATTGGATAGGAAGCGTGTAAAGAAAGTGGCATTAATTGAAATAAATTTCGGTAAATTTATAGTCTTTACCTCTCCGAGACACCCCAGCGTTACCTGGGAGCACATAAGGACCTCTGTGTACTCTTGCTCAAAGTCCTAAACCCCTTATTGATATTCGTATTGTTTTTTAATTTCTATAACTTTCAAGTTATAAATCTAGATAATAAAGTCAGTTTGTCGGTTTATTATACGTATGTTCATTTCTATAAGATCAATACTTCATTTTGAATAGCCAGTCTTTCTTGCGGATTGTGGCACCAAAATGTAATTCGATTTAATTCTTTTCCAAAAATACTTTATCCAACTAGGAATATTTTTATGATGGGCATCATCTTTGTTATGAGCAGAAAATTTAACTAATACTAGTACAATAAAGTAAAACGTGAGATTTTCTCTTTATGGATGTGAACGCAGACCTTCACGAAAATGTGGTACCCACTTTGATCAAAATAAAGTATCCTTAACCAGGTACTTTCAGAATATGGTTATGGGGGAGGGGTGTCTATCTCCAAAATCCTAGGAGTTTGAACAAACGGAAATTATATATATATATATATAATATATACACAATAATATTTTTATAAATAAATATTAATTATTTAAATACCTAGAGACATCGATGTTTCATGCTAACGCAATCTTCAGTCTAGGAACTAATTCTCAACGGTCGGTAGGCGCGAACCCCGATCACAAATCGCCACTGATTCGTAGTCGGGGATTTTATCCATCGGCCATAGCCAATTAGTTAGTAAATATAGAGGAACTTTAAATGTAAATTGCGAAATCGGTGGCTATTTACCAGGCAGTTAGAGTGATTTACGAAACGGTGTTCGGATCGTGCATATAGCTATTTGTACTGCTTGTTATTAAAGCTACTCGAGAGTGCCCAGCCTTTGTGGGAGGGGGCTGATAAACAATAATATTTTTATAAATAAATATTAATTATTTAAATACCTAGAGACATCGATGTTTCATGCTAACGCAATCTTCAGTATAGGAACTAATTCTCAACGGTCGGTAGGCGCGAACCCCGATCACAAATCGCCACTGATTCGTAGTCGGGGATTTTATCCATCGGCCATAGCCAATTAGTTAGTAAATATAGAGGAACTTTAAATGTAAATAGCGAAATCGGCGGCTATTTACCAGGCAGTTAGAGTGATCTACGAAATATATATATGAGAGAGAGAGAGAGAGAGTTATTTTGAATTTTTAGAACTGATATAAATAATGTTGTAAATTTATTTGTCTTAACTTACTCTACAATAGCTCTGTTTTATTATAAGTTGAATCATTGAGCTGATTTCATTACCTGCAGTAGTTTTAGTATAGAATGCCTAAAATCTGACTTAACCTCTACTATATTTAGAGGAGGATTATTGTCCATCTATATACTCTATTTTGACTTTTATTATATATATATATATATATATATGTATAGTACTTGTATGGTTGTTTCTTAGATGTTAATCCAATGAAACTTCAGTGTTTATAAGATAGTGCTCAATAACAGATATAGCTGTATCATAGTATGCTTTTTTTATATACAAACATTATTGGCTACATCTTCAGGCCGACGAAAATCGGCCTGAGGATGCTGGACTTGGAATAAAGTCAAAGCTGAAATATTTACGCACATATATATAGCCAATGTTTGTATAATTAAAAAAAATATATACTTGTGTGTGTAATATATATATATATATATATATATATATATATATATAATTATTAATGACAATGTATGTATTAGCATATACTATCAGTTCCTTTTACTTTGTAGTCTCCTTAAAAGATTCAGCTCAATGATTATCAATTATTGATAACAAAGCAAATATAAGTCAGTTCATATTATATTCCAATAACCATGGTTTTATTTTATTATTTTTATTTTTTCACATTTCCAAAAAACATAATATTTCTGTGAGATATATTTTTTACGGTCCGTTTCAGTTGTTTGGCACAAGACAAATAAAACGGACCGTAAAAAATATATCTCACAGAAATATTATGTTTTTTTGGAAATGTGAAAAAATAATAAAATAAAACCATGGTTATTGGAATATAATATGAACTGACTTGTATATATATATATATATATATATATATATATATAGATAGATAGAAGAAAAAAGAGTGATAAATATGCGACGATTGTCCAAATTTATTTCAATTGTTCAATGCAAGGTGTATTCAGTAATAAACTAGTGTTGATTATTCTTTCCTTAAGCCAAGGCTTTTCAAAGATCGAGATCTTATCATCAGAGGAGAAATACAGATAGATAAGTTGGCTTTCGAAAAAACCAAAGTTCAAATATTTGAAAAATATGAAAATTATTATTAAAAAAAACGCAGTGAATGAAAAGAAAAGTTCTGTAAAAAAGATATGCGGTTTGTCCGGGTGGTAAATATATATATCTATATATATATATATATATATCGTAAATTGTTTTTTAACCCTTGCGCTGATAGTTGGCATCACGTAAAGATTCTCACACAAATTATTTTCTTAAATTCTGGGTGGTGATACCAGATCAGGCTGCCCTGTGGCTCCCTGAGACGAAATTCACCTACATTGACGTTTTTTTTTTTTTTTTAATTTTTTTTTTTTTGTAAAACTTAATTATGTTCTACAAAACCAAAAACAAAAACAACAGCCCCTCTCCCTTTCTCCCTCCCTTTTTATTTTATTTTTAGAACTTGAAGCATAAATCTTTTACTATAATGACCAGATTCGGCATTAAATAACCCAAAAAGGGTTGATATGCCGTAAAACAAAACTACCAAACCAAAAACGATGATTAAACATTTGAAGATATAAAGAACTTGAAGCATAAAAACTTTTACTATAATGACCAGATTCGGCATTAAATAACCCAAAAAGGGTTGATATGCCGTAAAACAAAACTACCAAACCTTAAATTCTGGGCACTTTTTGATAGTTTTGCTTTATGAAATTCATTGCACTTTTTTCAAATCTTGTAGTTCCATCATTTTGCACATAATTTTGAAGGTCGTCTGTAGAAAATTAAAGATCGTAATACAACATTGATTTCACTTTTTGAAATGATAGATTATTTCTTAGAAAATTATTTCTTTTTTTTATTATTAGAATTTTTTTTAAAAATTATTTTTTATTCTATTTTTATTTATTTTTTTTATTTTTAGAAAATTATTTACTTTGAAAATATTAGATTAGTGAACTGTAACTGAATTTAATAACTTAAAAATCAATATTTTTAAGCTGATATAATTCGCTACAGTTGTGTTTCTAAAAATGTTTTTTCTTAATTCTTTTTTTCTTAAACTGCAGTAATTTATTTTAGTGATTCACAAGAATGGTGAATTATTAAAATCTGTTATTGTATTTGCTGGTATTTAAAGATGAAAGTATTTTTTAAAGATTTCAAAGCGGCAAAGTTGAGCTTTAAACATCCATAAAAGTTGAACAGTTTTGAACAAAATGGCCGACCAACAACACAAAAAAAAACAACGCGGACAATCAGACAGGAAATGTAAGATTTTCGCGTTTTTTTTTTTTTCGCCACCTAGACTTAACGTTAGTGGTATAGTTAAGGAAGAGCATGAGTTCTCTCTCTCTCTCTCTATCTCTATAGTGTAACAAGGTTGTTCAAATCCCTCTGTGTTCAATAAAAATTGTGGCATTATTAACGTTACTGATGTGCTGAAAAAGGTTCAGAAATCAACATTGCTGGTTAAAATCTGATTTTGAAATCGATTTAAACCAAAATAAATTTTAAATTTATTTATTTTATTTAAGTCATAAAAAACGCATGTCCTTCCTTAACCCTACCACTAACCTTAAGTTCGGTTAGCAATATGAAAAATAAAATTAAAACAAACTGAAAATGTGGGCACGATGTAACGGGACTTTTAAAAGTTAATTCATAGTCTTCTACGTGGCCTTTAAAGCTCAATTTCGCCATTCAAAGCCGTTTTAATTTATGAATTCTTTGATCTTCTGCCGAACTGTGACAAACTTTTTAAAACATCCAGAATCAAACTTCATTGAAAATTGTGTGTAATTTTGAATAAAGAAGTTTAAAATACTTTTCTAAAAGCATTTCTACATGAAAATCAGACCTATTTTTTTTTTTTTTTAGTTACGAAAGTCTAATATCCTATAATCTTGTTTCTCCAGTTCTCCTTAACACTAACCCAGTCTAAAAATTCTAAACCGACAGTGACAAAAAACCTATACATATACACAATGTCCTTTCTTACTCTTGTTTTCTTGTTACTTTTTGCATGGTTCTACTCTATTGTTTATTCTTGGCCTTTTGGCCAAGATCAAAGTGTAGTATCTGTTCCGATGGATACTACACCCCATAGACTGGTATTGTCTTGGCCTTCGGGGCTTGATTTATGCCGGTCTATGGGTCTGTCCTGTGTAGTTCTAGGAGGTCCACCCTCCCAGGCTTTGCCTCCCCTCTTTGGGGAGGAGTAAGTTTATTGCTTACTGCCTGGGGCGCCCCTACTGGGGAATGCCGACGGGCCTGCCCAGGCAATTTTTAATGGTCAGAGTGCTCACCTTCTCGGGCGCTGACTTTTCAACCCGCTTTCCCGACCCGACCTTGGGTCACATCTTACCTTTGTGGGAGTAAGATAAAACTGGCCTTGTGCCTAACCTCCTGGAGGGGAGGTAAATAAATACTCTTTGTTCCTCTTTCTTGTTAGCGTTTTCTCGGCACTTCCTTTTTTTCCCCTGCTCTTCTATTTTGACGCATTTGTTGCTATTGCAACAATTTATTCTCTGGCCTGCACTTCATCCCAAACCATGGCGGCCTATGCACGTTGGTCCTTCATCGTCGAAGGTCGACCACCTGTGGACCTAAGAGATCAGCTAATTTCTCCTTGATGGTCATTGTCCAGGTCCTCAACTGGACACTGGTATGCCTGCACCACGTAGGCAGAGAGGCATGCCCAAAACATCAAACACGTCGCTACAGCAGTGTGAACTTGAGTTTGTGCGCGTTTACTACACAGAATGTGATCGTCCGCTTGTTGTCTTTGTCCGACATTGGTTAGTGTCAATCACGTGGTTTCGGCCACTGCCATAACAAAGGGTTTTCTCTTCCAAATAAGATTACGACTCTTGAATTCTTTTGGCAAGTGCTTGGATTTTGTCTTCAAGTTCCCTTGCAACGTTTTCAATTTCTTCTACATTTTTATTGTATTTAAAACTGAGTCTGCAGATGGTGTTCCTAAGCCGTCCCCGCACTGTAGGGGACACAAGGAATTGTTTGATTTAAGAGAGTTCCTTTCTGCAAAGGTTAAGTTGTTTCTGGAGCTTCAGTTTCCACGGTGGTGTTGTGACTCGTGCTCTGGACTCGTATTGCTTTTTGAATTGAGGGAGTGTTTTCCTAACGATGTAAAGTCCTGCAGCGTATGTTACTTGATTTAGCTCCGTGAGGGATATGTTGGATGGAACGAGTCTTTGGAGAGCGATGTTTATGTTTTGTATTACTGCCTTGGTAGCTCTTGAGGCTTGGGTTTTGGGCAGTTGAGGTCTTTCCTCCAGCCTCATCATCTGGACTTCCTAAATTGTATCCCAAAGTTCTTCTTCCAAGGCCAATTGCTCATCATCTGGTTCCAGTTATTTCTGAGGTAATGATGGGGATTCAGGTGTTACTCTCTCAATGGGCTCACGTGTTTTAAAACAAGTAACAATGTTTTATTTTTGGGCTTGCAATTGGGACAAACCTATTTTGAAACCAAACACGAACAGTTTCTCCGCTTAAGGCCTGAAAAACTCCTCTCTGCCTCTCAAACCACCGGAGACCCGACTGACTCTGTCTGCATGTTTTTTGCTGGAATATATATATGTATAGATATCAATTGGACCCTACTGCAAGCCGACTCAAGATTTATTAGCTGTTAATCTATGAACATAAAAACTGACAATGGGGCCCACTATCTTGAGTGAATATAACCGTTGTAAAATCTCAAGTGACTCACAATCACAGCATAAAACCACACTTTAAAGTGGACCTTGGGTTTACTTTCGACAGCCTCGTAACTCTTACTTCTATTATTTTGTCCTTTAGTTCTCACATTTCATGAGCAATGTTTCTGAGAAAGGGGGAAGAATTGCCATTTTCTAGGTCATGATCTATCCGTCTAACACTTATTATTGGCTCTGGTGATACCAGATCAGGCTGCCCTGTGGCTCCCTGAGACGAAATTCACCTACATTGACGTTTTTTTTTTTTTTTTGTTTTTTTTTTGTTTGTAAAACTTAATTATGTTCTACAAAACCAAAACCAAAAACAACAGCCCCTCTCCCTTTCTCCCTCCCCTTTTTTATTTTTATTTTTCCTACCCTACTCCCGGTCCTGGATATGACCTTAAACTACATCCGATGGTGAGATCCGGCTTACGGACTTTGGGGAATGTGGAGCCTCCTCTTAATTACCATTGCTCCCAGGTCCACCCTGACCCGGAGTGGTAGTACCTGTTAGGGTCCCAACTATGGGTTAAATAGAAACAGATATTAAAAGGGGAAAGAAACAAAAAAGAGAAGAAAACAAGACCAGATTCGGCATTAAATAACCCAAAAAGGGTTGATATGCCGTAAAACAAAACTACCAAACCAAAAACCATGATTAAACATTTGAAGATATAAAGAACTTGAAGCATAAAAACTTTCACTATAATGACCAGATTCGGCATTAAATAACCCAAAAAGGGTTGATATGCCGTAAAACAAAACTACCAAACCAAACCTTATTATTGGCTAGTTTTTGACCTTGAAGTAGTATTTTTTTTTATTTTAGCTCCTTACATCAAGTGGCTTCATGCCTTGTCTAGAGCGATTTCATTAAAAAAATCACTTTTCCAAGTGGAAAAATCCACTTTTGGGTGGTCATACCCGAAGCTGGATATTTTTTCGTATCTTCAGCCAATCATCTGGAACATGCATCTCTGCATCCAACTAAACATCTATATTTCATATTCTATGCCTATACCTCCATTGTCACTGCTGGTTTAGTATTATTAGACGGGGCTAGCCATCAGGAGAGATAGTAAAATATTTTTTTCTCATCCGTAACTATGAAAGTCTGATTTTTATTAATAAATGCTTGTCACGTTATTTCTTAGAAAGAAAAGCAAATCCATGTAGCGATGTTTCACGGAAGAATTTTAAAAAGAATAAAATTGTTTTAATAAAATGTCTGAAAATGATCTACAAGTACACAACATTTGACGTACACAACATTTGACGTACACAACATTTGACGTACACAACATTTAGATACAATTAATGTCTTCTTCAGACATGTAGGGGCCAAGACAGAAAAATGTTATTTATTTAAAGAAAACATTACAAATAAACACGCTATAAATCGTTCTCATAAGTAATCAAGTTTTGTAATGAGTTATCCCCCTTGCTGATTTTTACTTTTAGGTGATTATTTCAAGGCGTTTCATATTAGCAGTCGTTTAGGCCGGACTAAGTAATTTAAAAAAATAAATTCTGAGCTAAGTATGTTATATTACCAATAACACTGTACAACAATAACAGATTAAAATTGGCTTGTCAGAAACAAGGTTTGATTTGTTGGCTTATGTTAATAATTATAGATAATTTTATGTTAGAATATACGTACATAAAAATTGATAAAATTCCATTCATCATTCTCAATCCTCTCATAGTTTCTAGTTTAATGATGAATACTATCTCATTAACCTTTATACTCGAGTGGCCTTTAGCCTTGATAAGTGGTGACTCATTAGTAAAAAAAGAAGTTTTTTAATTAAAAATTAAGCCAGTTCTTATTAATTATTACCTATTCATTTGTAATGTTGGTGCTTCTGCATCGTTGTGTACATATGAACTATTTCTGTCTTTAATTTCAAAAATTTAAAAGAGTGACATGAAAGGAGGAGATAATTCAAACTTGGGGGTGAAAGGGGAAATAATTAATAAACCAGTTTTAATAATTAAAAAAATTACGTAATTGAAATAAAGTAAAGTTAAACGAAACATCTGAAAAAAGATTTTGAAAGACCTAGGGCAGATAATTCAATAATTATAAGTAATGCCAGTCGAAGAAAGACAACTGTGGATTATCATCTCATCAAATAAAACTTAAAACAAGAAGAATTTACAAGGTTTGTACAAATAATAAACATTTTAGACTATGTGTTATGTTATGTACTGATTTAAAAGAATATTTAATTTATGAATTTATATAACAGCTCACATGTATATTAAAGTTGTTTTACACATAGATACGAAACCATGTATGTATGTGTGTGTAATATATATATATATATATATATATATATATATATATATATAATATTAGCATGTCTCATGTGTGATTTGAATATATATAAAAAACCTTAGGGAAACAAACTTTGATTATTTCAGGTTTCTGGGAAGCCATGAAATTAAATACTGTCTTGTTTTTAAATTCCCGAAGCAGTTTTTCATGGTAAACAACTGATGATCCCTTAAAATAGTGTTAGAAACTAACTAATATAATAACTGTAAAAAATAAATTGACTTACATGAGTGATTTTCCACTGGAAGACTTGAGACTATAAGTTTTTTTTTTTTTTTTTTTCTTTATATATATATATATAGTTTTAATGGTTGAGAAACTTCCGATACTATATATATATATTTATTTATTATTTATACAACCATTATTGTTACATATATGCATACATGTTTCGGTTGTACTCTTCATAGAGAGTTAACCTCTTCAGACCAAAAATGCGGAATTAAAATGATATTGGAAATCTTTTTTAAGTATATTTTTTCTAGGATGGGATTTGTTTATAGTTCAGCAGTCAAGCTTAGTATCAAATTACGTTTTTTTTGTTGTTTTTTTATACTTCTTGACATTTTCAATTCTTTCTATTTTCTTAATCTTTCATTCTTTTATTTATTTATTTTTTTATTATTGTTTTGCCTGACTCGTTTTTATGACCCGATTTATTTGGTATCTCCTGTTTTTCACTTTTATCTTTTATTGCCTCTCTGAAATAAGTTTTTATCAATTCTAGGAATCTTGGCTAGTTTGATACAGTCCACTTAAAATTAACACACAAAGCGATAACCTGTCTACATACATGTTAATGTATCAATATTTCACCCTATATACACATACAAAAATAATAACACATATACATATCTAAACACATAAACGCGCATACCCACACACACATAAGTATGTACCTTTATACACACACACCCACAGAAATATATGTATATGTACATACATACACACATTTATATACATATAGATCACAACCTCCACACCAACTCTCATATACATACACACATATCTTTCAGACCAAAAACGAGGAATTAAAATGATATTGGAAATCTTTCTTAAGTATATTTTTTGTAGGATGGGATTTGTTTATAATTCAACGGTCAAGCTTAGTATAAAATTACGTTTTTTTACTTGTTGGTCTGAAGAGGTTGACCCTCTATGAAGAGTACAACCGAAATATGTATGCACATATGTAAGCAATAATGTTTGTATAAATAAAAATTTATACTAAAGAAAAGCTCTACTTGTTATTAAGCACTTTTTATAAACACTAAAATTTCAACGGATTACAGAAACTAATATAATGTACTCTCTCTCTCTCTCTTATTTATATATATATATATACATGGTTTCGTATCTATGCGTAAAACTACTTTAATAATGCTTCACCAGTGTTTGTACTAATTTTATATTCATATAAAATAAACATCTCTGTTTCCGAAAAAGAAATATGAAAAAACGTCTCAAACTGGAAAGTTTAAAGAAAAAAAGAAAAGAAAGAAAACAATCGGTATAGTAAGAAGAAAGACAGAAAAAACTTCTCATTATGGAAATACTGAAGGATTTCTTTCTGAATTCATTTTAGACGGCGTCAGACTTGCTATTTGCCTTCTCCCTCGCAGATATATATATATATATATATATATATATATATATAAATAAATAAATAAATGCTCATTGGTCTTTATTGTAAAGTGGAGAATATATGTATCTGGTTAAACTTTGCATCTGCAGAAGGCTACTTGTGTCTTTGGCTATATATATATATATATATATATATATATATAAATAAGGGATTATTTACTTTTTTATGATATCGGTAACCTTAGAGGATTCAATTCGTTTTAGGAAAGAATCTTGTGTATTAGCGCAAGTGGAAACTGTCACGGGATTGTCGAAACCCATGTGATCTTAAAAATTGTTTGATTTATTATTTAAACTTCTGATGAATCTTGATTAATTGTAGAATTCAGAGTCACGTCTGCTTGTAGAGTTTTACTAAAGAATAAACGGTTGTACGGTCTAAATAAATCAACGTCAAATTTATAAAATAAATTTTACATATACTATTATCTACACAGATTTCGTCTTTTGAAGACTTGTCAGTGTGGCTACGCGCAGATAATAATTAATAATAAAGTGCCCTTATTAATCTTTTCTCCTCTCTGTTTTGTTCTTTCAGAGAGAAGGTTTGTCTTGTATAACGTTCAGTTATTTGTCGGTTTAACTTTTAAGTAAAATGTATGCGTTAAGAGAATTGCTGGTTATATACCATTCTTCGTTGTTAACCATTTGATCTTTTTCATTTTAACTATTTCATACCAATGTACATCGTCTGCCATAAATAACTATACATTCATTTGCCAGATTTGATCCCTCCCAACTTTTTACTGTGAGGCAATCTCAAAGACAGTCTACTTCATAGCATCGATGAACATAAGGAACAAATTTAAGCTACCATTGCTCAGGTGCCGTTGGAGCTGTGTGCCAAAGTATGCTGCTCATTCTGTGAAAAGGATAGTAAAGTGCATTAAGCTTCATGAAGTTTTAAAAACATGTTTTATGTTGAAAAAAACTTAAGTGTTTTACTCGTTAATTTCTATATTGCAATTGCATGTTACTTCAATGTTTCGTTTATTATGTTGAAATAAAATTATATAGTTACTTTTGGCAGACCCTGTATTTATGTGCTCATAAAACAATTATCTTATTAAAGAAGTATGTCGTTCAAGTAGGATCATTGATGAGTTTGAAATATTAAAATAATTGAAAATTAGAAGCCTTTTCAATAAAAAAAATGTTTTAAATGGTGCTTCTACAGAATTTGAACCGGACGAAACCGACTTTTGCCGAACCAAACCTAGGTTATGGTTGAAAAGTCTCAGTTCGATTCAAATTCTGTAGAAGTACCAAAAATTAAAAAAAAAATATATCTTGCATTGAAAAGGCTTTTACTTTTCAATTATTTTAATTATTTTATTAATTACACAAAAAATCTATAATCTTCGTTTACTGATGCGAACAGGACACTCACTACAACAGGTAATGTTTAAAAGTCAATGAAACAAAGATTTTATTTTATTTTTCAATTATTAATCTTTCAGTTTTAGATTGTAAAACTTATTTTTTTACCGAGTAAAAAGGTAATTTGTTTTGTTTTACCTTTTTCAATTGTTGTCATTGTATTTGTTTGATCGTTTGTTCAGAGGCGAGTAAACAGAACATCTTTTTACACAATTACATGCAAAAATCAATGCATTAGGTGAGGTAGGAAAAACAACACCCTCTATGAATCGTTATCTCATTACGACTACATACGATAGTATGTTTATTAACCAATATATATATATATATATATATATATATATATATCGGAAGTTTCTCAACCATTAAAACTATATTTTAAAAAAAAAAACAAAAAAAACCTTTTTAGTCCCAAGTCGTTCAGTGGAAAATCACTCATGTAAGTCAATTTATTTTTTACAGTTATTATATTAGTTTGCTTCTAACATTATTTAAGGGATCATCAGTTGTTTACCATGAAAAACTGTTTCGGGAATATATATATATATATATATATATATATATATATATATATAAGGTTAATACAACAAAAGATATAAGAGGCAACTAATATCTTTAATTAGTGAACATCCGGCTAAAAATGAAGCTCAATATACTGGATAGAGCATTAATAGCAATAGATAAAGTGAAAGAATAAAATAAGGTGCAAATCAAATTTTATTACAGTTGATGTTTTATATACCTTTATGTATTTTTATATATATTTTTTTTATATATTTTCAAAGTTTAATTTTTATTACCTGCAGTAATGTCATTGCGGTAATGGTCCTCTGAGGAGAAAATTTTCTTTGAAAACTCATGAGTTAAGGACTTTAAAGTACTTTGCTTGAACATTGAATTCTAATAAAATTTGATTCGCACCTTATTTTATTCTTTCACTTTATCTATTGCTATATATATATATATATATATAGTTATGTAGTTTTTTTATTGTTTTTACTGGCGATAGAAACAGCGTTGGTTTTAGTATTTTTCAACTTCCTAAGCGGTAAAGAATATGCAGAATATTGCATTAAGTCGCTCTTAATCAGACGTGTCATTATTTTTTATATATATATATTTATTCAATTTTTACATATATAAATGTAATCTATGTACACATGTTTCTGGCTATCAGCATGGCTAATCTGGACAAGGATCGAACCCTCAATGTTATTGCCTGTAGTCTTACGTTTTACCATCGGGCTATGACACCTTGTTCGAATATGTACGATTTTTTATTGCCTAGATTTTTAAGTTACATAGTTTTGTTATTGTTTTTACTGGCGATAGAAAAATTACTTAATATATATAATGATTTAAATTCCAATGACCAAAATTTAGTCTTTACTCAAATTTATTTTTTGTAATGGCAAAATTGACAATGGTTTTACAATTGTTGAGCAATATGCTGCAATTAAACGCAATTACATGCTGCTCTTCAGAAACAAAAATAAAAGGCATTTATAAAGATGTTCTATCGTGCAGAAAGTTCATGGAAAACAAACAGAATGCAGACAACATTCATGCATAATTCCCCCTCCCCTGATAATAGGATGACAGAATTCCAATATATATATATATATATATATATATATATATATATATATTTGTGTTATAATGAAATAATTCCAGGAGGAAATCCGAGTATGAGAGCTCAATGTGATAAACAGAGCAAGAATGTGTATTGGATGGGTTGTTACCACCCCTCTCCAACTATATTTGAATTGTCGAGTGTGAATTTAATTCTTTTTTTCAGTTTCAAAAATGTAATCGTCTGGATCGGATGCTTGAAAAAACCACAAGGTTGAAATAAATGATTGCATCGATGATTATGTAATTTCGTGTTATTATACTTCATTTTATATATATATATATATATATATATATATATATATATTTGATTGAATTTTTTTCTTTTTTTTTACCCCTTTTCCCTCGCTATAATTCTCATAGCATCTTTTTTTTTTTTTTTATATTTTTTATACATTACCTCGATATTTGGCTCTGTTAAGCGAGGTACGAATCCGGTCAGCTGCCCTTTCATCTTTTTAATTTCTTAATTCATTATGAGTAATAAATATTGTCTCTTCAATGCCATTTTAAAGTTTTGTACGACAAAGAAAATATTTATATATATATATATATATATATATATATATATATATATATATATAATGATGAGAAAGTCAAAAGAAATAACTCAAGTAGAGTATAAATTGGCAAGTATTAAGATAATGGTGGTCAAGTCAAATTTATAACATTCTATACTCAAAATATCGCAGGTATCAAATAAGCTCAGTGTAAGAACTTTCAGGTCAAATAAAGCTATTGTAGAGTAAATTGAAATAAATAAATTTATAACATTTATATCAGTTTAATTAATTCAACATCAACAAAGTCTTTTCCTCAACACAGATTCCATAACATCGCAAATAGAAGTCAAACAAAACATTATTCATCTTTAAAAAACACAGTTATCATAGAAAAAACACATACAAATATTAATAATATAAAACAAAATATAAGAGAATGAATGATGTGATAGAAATTGGATGAAATACAATATTTATTAAATCATCAGTTAGTCTAAACAAAGGATATAAAAAAACTTTCTTTTTTTTTTTTTTTCCTTAATCCATGGATTTTCAAAAAGTATACTCTTATCATTAGAGGATAGTCAGGGAGAAATCAGTAAATTTTATACAACAAAAATTTGTTCGTATTGGACTTGGAAAAAAACAACATGCTGTAGTCATCTGAGAAGCAGCCCCGTGGTATTTCGTTCTACAGACGCACAGTTCTTGGAAAGAAACTTTGCTCAGGGAAGTTCTGTTTAGTTTTAGGTACACAGAGGAAGAAAGGAAAATTATTTTCAGTGGTTGTAGCTAGACGTTAATATTTTACTGGGGGGGGGGGGGGACCAGAGATTGAAGCTCAGTCGAGCACTTACCATAAAAATAACGATAGGTATTTTTAAAATATTGGATTGTATTTTTTTTAACATGCTTTTTTAAATATTGTATTTTTGCTATAAAATTTTTTTAATGTATCAAAAGCGATAAAACCAGAAATCAAAGGTAAAAAATTGGTGTTAAGATAAAATGTGTTTTTTTTTTTATTGTTGCTCATTTTGGGGTGCCTCAAATCTATTTGATTAACAATACAAACATCTGATTGAATTAGTACTTATTTTAGGTTTGAAAAAGAAGGTAAATACCAAAGATTTATCTACATGTTTCCAGCACTGACAAACCGGAAAACAGTGGGATGTCTAAAATTAGCGAGGGTTGGGAGGGCATTACTAACCTAACCTTTTATCTTATTTTATTTGGTTTCTTTATTTTCCTGTTTCTTGGATGTTTTTATTCGCCCCACTCTCCATCGTTCATACACCCGTATATATTACTGGCCTTTTGGCTAGGAAGAAAGTGTAATATCTGTTCCGATGGATACTGCACCCTATAGACCGGTGTCGTCTTGTCCTTCGGGACTTGATTCCGCCGGTCTGTGGGTCTGTCCTGTGCAGTTCTAGGAGCCCCCTCCCCCAGGCTTTGCCTCCCCTCTTTTGGGAGGAGTAAGTTTATTGCTTACTGCCTGAGGCGCCCCTGCCGGGGAATGCCGACGGGGCTGCCCAGGCAATTTTTAATGGCCAGAGTGCTCACCTTCTCGGGCGCTGGCTTTTCAAGTCCCACTTTCCCGACCTGACCTTGGGTCACATCTTACCTTGTGGGAGTAAGATAAAACTGACCTTGTGTCTAACCTCGTGGAGAGGAGGTAAATAAACATACACCCGTATATATTCTTCTAAATAAAATTCATCAAACGCTGTGGATTTCCGAAGTAGTAAAGTTCATAGAGTAAATGCGGTACTATGGTGAAAGCGTCTAGTTTAAGAGAAGATTATAGACCAGCACGACCAGAAATTTATTGGCCTTGTGCCTAATTTGTTATAAAAATTGTGATGTAAATTTTATAGCGAATAAATATGTCGGTGTTAGACCTACCTGCATGATTTGTTTTTCCTCTACGGATACGACATATTGTATGATTTTTCCTTTTTTGTTATGTATGATTTCCTCTGTAATTTATTGCCAGTTATATAAAGCTGAATTTTTAAATGTTGTTCAACTTCAGAATCCCGAAATTCCTCCTGTGCCTCCGAAAAGAACAACGAGTCTGATGCCGGATGTTTCTAGTCCAGAAAAATCTCCCACCAAAAATGGCTGCTCGCAGGAAGATTCTGATACGTCAGTGACAGACTCCTCGTCAAAACCGTCAGCGCCTCATTTATTACAGGCAAACACAGATTCAACATCAGAAGAGGAAGAAGCCAGTAAAGAAGAGGTGTCTCCACCACCTCTCCCTCCTAAAAGACCGCCAGAGCATCTTGATAACGGTTTTGATAGCCACGATGCTGGACAATCGGAATCGGGTTCTAATGAAGAAGGGTCAGTAACTCTCTCCTTTAAGTCTTGCTTTATTCTCAAATCGAGACTGTGATTTTATTTATTTTTTTTTGCTTTTAGACATGGGAATCAGATTATTATAATAATGGTTCTGTCTACATCAATCTTTATAATGTGCTTTTAATTGATATTTCTATTGAAATAATAATTGTCTTTCAGGGTCAATATAATAATAAGGCCGTTACAAAAATAATGGCCGATTTCAGAAACATACAATTGTTCGTGAAAATATTTTCACCTTTCCAATACTCTGTAAATGATGTGAAACTGCTGAAGTGCTGACATCAAGTGTCAGACATTTCTTTGACACTTTGACGTCGAGTTTGCTCAACAAGTGATTGCAATTGTTCGTTGTAAAGATTACACGGGGGTATTCTACCTTCTTCATCTTCAAGGCTTTCATTTCCACTACGGAATTTCTGGAACCACCTTCGTACTGTCCGATTGCTTGTGGATCCATCTCTGAATGCTCTATTGATATTGGTAGAAGTTTTGGGGCCATTGTGCCCAAGTTTGAACTTGTGCAACATAAGAAGGCGAACGTCATGTTTTGGCATGTTCATCATTGAGGGTCTTCTATGCTTCAAAAATACTTCCTATCTGAAAATATGTTACAAATTATTATTGAAAACACATTAATTATTACATATGTTAAAATTTACCAGAAATAAATTACAAATTCTGTGTTAAAATGACTGTTTAAAACCCAGTGCTTCAGCCGGACATTATTTTTTGTAAAGACCTAATATTAAGAAAAAAATTGACTTTTTCTTCTTCCGTTGTCATTGACAGCTAAATATACTTCAAATAAAAAAAATAAAAAAACGAGTATGTGTTATTTATTTATTTAATTATTTATTTATAAATATTTTTTTTTATGCAGGTATCTATTGCGCCGTCGGAAACGTGAAGAGCGCAAGCAAGAGACGTTGAAGAAGATAGAAATGATGAAGCAGAAACAAAGGGAATGCGAAATGATGCAGAATCGTAACACCTACATAACTCCGATGTACATTGGGCTCGCTTTAGCACTTGGTGGAGGACTCCTTCTTTATCGCTACTACAACAACGGAGCATAATGGTGGCATTTTTGGGGGAGAGAACAAAAAAAGTAGTCAATGCTCTTATATCTGTATATACATTTAAAAAAAATATTAAAAAAATTTTGTGCACTCACATTAATGAAACTGCTGAGTTGCGTTCAAAAAAAGAAGAGAAAAAAACAAAAAAAAAGTCGAATCTTTTCTTTTTCACAGCAGCAGCAACAACAACAACAACACAAGCAGTACGCATGTGTGTGTGTGTCACCCCCCCCCCCCTTCTTCCTCTACCAGCAGACAAAATAAGTGACTCGTTTGCCGTAGCAGAAACGAAACCCTTTTGTATAAAAAAAAAAGTTTTGTTATTGACTGAAATCTGGTTGAGCCCTTTTTTCACCGAACACCCCCCCCCCCCTCCCATCGAAAAAAAAAAATTGGTCTTTTTGAG
The DNA here is from genome assembly GCA_963556195.1 of Sepiola atlantica. Lineage (NCBI taxonomy): Eukaryota > Metazoa > Mollusca > Cephalopoda > Sepiida > Sepiolidae > Sepiola > Sepiola atlantica. Next base: position 24,581,344 of record OY744543.1, read on the forward strand.
ACTAAAATCTATGAAATATTTGTCCTTTTTTTCTTTTCTTTTTTTTCTTTCTTTGTTTTAATACTAACCAAAATAGTAAGAGAGATTATACGCAGGTACTTCTCAGCCGCAAAAAAAAACAACAAAAAAATGGTGTGTTCACTGTTGCCATCCCTCTTCATTTTTAGCAAGAAGAAAAAAAAGAAATACAAATTTGGAAAGAAGACCTCTTGACATGGTTTCATTTAAATTTGGGCACTTTCTACCCCATCACCATCCCTTTTCTACCCCATCGCCATCCCTTTTCTACTCCCTCCTCATCCTCATCTACCCCATCGCACACCCTTTTACCCCACCCTCACATTTTTCTTTCATATCCTGTTCTTTTTTCTTAATCTTAATTTTTATATTTTGTTCTTTCTCTCTTAAGATTCCCGCTCTCCCTCTCTCTTCTCTTGAGATCCTCCTCTCTCTCTCTTCCCATCTTTCCTTGAGATCCTCCTCTCTCTCTCCCCCCCTTGTCGTGAGATCCCCCCCCTCTCTCTTCCCCCCTTGTCGTGAGATCCCCCCCCCCTCTCTCTCTTCCCCCCTTGTCGTGAGATCCCCCCCCTCTCTCTTCCCATCTTTCCTTGAGATCCTCCTCTCTCTCCCCCCCCCCTTGTCGTGAGATCCCCCTCTCTTCCCCCCTTGTCGTGAGATCCCCCTCTCTCTCTTCCCCCCTTGTCGTGAGATCCCCCTCTCTCTCTTCCCCCCTTGTCGTGAGATCCCCCTCCCCCTCTCTTCCCCCCTTGTCGTGAGATCCCTCTCTCTCTCTTCCCCCTCGTCGTGAGATCCCCCCCTCTCTCTTCCCCCTCGTCGTGAGATCCCCCCTCTCTCTTCCCCCTTTGTCGTGAGATCCCCCCCTCTCTCTTCCCCCCCTTGTCTTCAGATCCCCCCTCTCTCTCCCCTTCTCTTGAGATACCCTTCTCTCTCTCCCCTTCTCTTGAGATACCCCTCTCTCTCTCCCCTTCTCTTGAGATACCCCTCTCTCTCTCCCCTTCTCTTGAGATACCCCTCTCTCTCTCTCCCCCCCTTCTCTTGAGATACCCCTCTCACTTTCCCCCTTCTCTTGAGATACCCCTCTCACTTTCCCCCTTCTCTTGAGATACCCCTCTCACTTTCCCCCTTCTCTTGAGATACCCCTCTCACTTTCCCCCTTCTCTTGAGATACCCCTCTCACTTTCCCCTCTTCTCTTGAGATACCCCTCTCACTTTCCCCCTTCTCTTGAGATACCCCCCTCTCACTTTCCCCCTTCTCTTGAGATACCCTCTCACTTTCCCCCTTCTCTTGAGATACCCCTCTCACTTTCCCCCTTCTCTTGAGATACCCCTCTCACTTTCCCCCTTCTCTTGAGATACCCTCTCACTTTCCCCCTTCTCTTGAGATACCCTCTCACTTTCCCCCTTCTCTTGAGATACCCCTCTCACTTTCCCCCTTCTCTTGAGATACCCCTCTCACTTTCCCCCTTCTCTTGAGATACCCCTCTCACTTTCCCCCTTCTCTTGAGATACCCCTCTCACTTTCCCCCTTCTCTTGAGATACCCCTCTCACTTTCCCCCTTCTCTTGAGATACCCCTCTCACTTTCCCCCTTGTCTTGAGATACCCCCCCTTCTCTCACTTTCCCCCTTGTCTTGAGATACCCCCCCTTCTCTCTCTCTCCCCCCTTCTCTCTCTCTCCCCCCTTCTCTCTCTCTCCCCCCTTCTCTCTCTCCCCCCTTCTCTCTCTCTCCCCCCCTTCTCTCTCTCTCCCCCTTCTCTCTCTCCCCCCTTCTCTCCCCCCCCCCTTCTCCCTCTCCCCCCTTCTCTCCCCCTTCTCTTTCCCCCCCTCCTCACTCTCTCTCCCCCCCTTCTCACTCTCTCTCTCTCCCCTCCCCCCTCTTGAGTCCCCAACCTTCTTTTGAGATCTGCTTCCACTATGCTCCTGTTTGACCATCGTTTATTATACTTTTCTTATCTTATGGGAATATAAGAGAGAGAACTCTTTTATTTTTCACAAAACCTGCGAAAAGGCAATTTCAACGTTTAGTTTTCATTAAAATTGAATTAATAAGACATTTAAAAATGTAAAAAAAGAAAAAAATGTTTATTAAAATTTTTCAAACGGGTTTTTATTTTACTTTTTTATTTTTTTCAACAAAATAAAAAAGAAATATTAATTAACGAACAAAAACTTTAACAATGAAACAATGTTAATAAAAAAAAATTTGGTAAACACTAACTTAAGTTTTAAATGTAATTCGGCAAAAATCAGTTCAGTTCAAATTCTGTAGAAGCACCAAAAAAATGATTAACGGATTTTTTTTAAATCAAAGATGTTAAACAAGTAACTATTACAAATTGGTTAAAATTGTTAACATTGTTTCTACACATTTCTTCTTTTTTCTTTGTAATTCGAATTCTATTAACAAAATCTTAAATTAACAACTAGATATGTTTTTGTTTATTAATTGTGAATTAAGTTTTTTGTTGTTTAAGTTTACCAAAAAAAATTTTTTTATCATTGTTTCTTTTAAAAAATGTCTTAATTCTTCAGTTTTAATGAAAAATAAATAAACCTAAGTTATCTCCCTTACATTGCCATAACTGCATTTTCATTTCATAAGTTCCAGGAACTATAGTCGCGTAGAAAATTTTATCAGATTTATTCATTTTTTTAATATATTTTTTTAACTGGACTAAATTTTGTTTTCCCCAAGAGCATCTGTTTTAATTTATTTTTAAAATTTTATTTCTTTTCCTCAATTTTAAATTCTGGTTTTCTTTGATACGAGGTAATTCTTTTTTTAAAACTTTAAACGGGCTATTTACCGATTCCCTCCTTTTATGGTCTGTGATAATTTCTCTTTGAAAGTGTCCTAACATCTCTGAACTTAATTCGATTTTTTTTTCTTCTTGATTTACTTATGATATTTAACCATTCTAAGTTTTGTTTTAATCTTATATCTCTTAAATTTATTAGCTTTAATAATTTTCTATGTCCATTTTTTTTTTTTTTTTTTTTTTTTTTTTTGCAATTTTTAAATTTATTTATTTTTTTTTTTTTTTTCCTAGCATCCAATAGCAAATACATGTCTATTTATTCTCATATCTTCACTGATAACGAAGTCAACAGCCGCACACATATTTAATAACAAAAGCGATTATAATATTACTTTACAAATACGTATCTGTGAAGCAAAATTATTTAATAATTCCGGAGCAAAACATAGTAATAATAATAATAATAAAACGGGTCGTTCAGTATTATAAATTGAAAATATAAGCCATTATCAATGCAAGATTAATTTTTTCTTTTTTTTTTCTTTTACTTTAATCTTATTAATTTCGGAATAAAATTCCATCATCAGAGTTAACCAGTATTGTCATTTTTTTTATTTATTTATTTTTATCAAAAACACAAAAACAAAAATAAACAAACTCTTTTTCTTTTGAGTTTATTTTTGTTTTTGTGTTTTTGATAAAAAAAAAAATGAAAAAAAAATGACACAATACTGGTCAACTCTGATGATGGAATTTTATTCCGAAATTAATAAGATTAAAGTAAAAAAAAAAAAAATATGACACAATACTGGTCAACTCTGATGATGGAATTTTATTCCGAAATTAATAAGATCAAAGTAAAAAAAAAATTAAAAAATGACACAATACTGGTCAACTCTGATGATGGAATTTTATTCCGAAATTAATAAGATCAAAGTAAAAAAAAAATTTAAAAAAAATGACACAATACTGGTCAACTCTGATGATGGAATTTTATTCCGAAATTAATAAGATTAAAGTAAAAAAATAAAAATAAAAAAAATGACACAATACTGGTCAACTCTGATGATGGAATTTTATTCCGAAATTAATAAGATCAAAGTAAAAAAAAAAAAAATATGACACAATACTGGTCAACTCTGATGATGGAATTTTATTCCGAAATTAATAAGATCAAAGTAAAAAAAAATTTTTTTTAAATAATAAATTAATCTTGCATTGATAATGGCTTATATTTTCAATTTATAATAATAATAATGTATTTTATAATGTTTTAATGCTATTTTTGTTCCCTATGAAATCACATGTTGTATTATGACAAGAATATTTTAAAATTGAGTTACATTAAAAATTTCTTTTTTTCTATTAAAGAGTCACAACTTATCAAGGCCGAAAAGCCACTCGAGGATAAGGGTCAATGAGTTTGTCAGGTGGACGGTGAGACAAACACCTCGAGGATTGGAGACGATAGTTCAAACTGGGCAGACTTTGATTATTTAAGAGGACGGCTCAACAAGAATTTGTTAACATTGGACTTGAAAACGATCATGTTGTAGTCAGCTGGGAAGCAGCCCTGTGGTGACTTGTACCACAGACGCAGAGTTCTTGGAAAGAAACTTTGCTCATGGAAGTTCCGTTAAGCTCGAGGTACACAGGAAAAAAAAAAAAAAGGAAAGTTATATACAGTGATTGTAGCTTGACGAGTTTTTGCTGTAAAATTTTATTAGGTTCAATTATACGGTGGGGCTCTTACATTGGTGCGGTATTTACCCCGGGTGAAGTGAGCCGGCTTCCTCCTTCGCAGGAAGTTTTTATAGCAAGCGGTTTCCTGGTGCATGTATATTCCGGAGAGATTTTTTTTGACAAGCATACAGCGCCTGATATTCATAGATGTTCATCCATCTGGTACTGTATTTTGATTAAGATCAAAGTGTAGTACCTGTTCTAATACTGCACAGTATCTGCTGTCCTCATTCAGTGAGAGAGAAATCCTTCTAGACGGAGACCATTTTAATTTTTGTGCTAATCCAGAGTATTTCTTTCTGAGCAGTTGGATTCTCTCCACCACCCAAAAAAAACAAAAACATCTTGGGTCTGCCTCTGCCGTCATGGGGAGGCAAGTAAATAGGCTAATTAAACGATGTTGAAAGGATATTAAAAAAAAAAAAAAAAAAAAAAACACACACGTATCTTAGAAAAAAAATGATTATATTTCTAAAAAAAAAAAAGGGTGCATAAAAATGGTTTAGTTTAAAGAATGATATTCGATAAGTGTTTGTTTTGTCTTTTTCTTTTTATATTGCTAAAGCGGGGTCCACGCTGGATTTTTCCATTCAAATTTGCTTGATCACAACAATTCACTAAGACTAATGAGTCACGCCTTCACCCAGTAAGTACTGACCAAGCTCAATGTTGTTCAACTTTGATCCTTTTACAGGGAACTAATGTGTCAATTTGATTATGACTGTTTGTTGGTGAAGGATTAGAATATTAGATAATTAGCAACACGTGGGTAGGTAAGTGTTGCTAAGAATTTCTGCGTATTGCATTGGCTAAGCTTCTGGTGGACAAGGACATTTCATTTATTAATAGTTCGTTTAGAACAAACTATAAAGAACGTAACCAAGACATGTATACGTAGATTAAATCTGTAATTAAATACATTGTTCCTATATAAGTAAAAATGCACTATTTGTCCATAACAAGGTCAAGAATGTATGTGCTGTGCACATGGCAAAAACTTATATTTTCCTCATAGCGTGTTTTCTGTTAGCACATACCTTTGAGCACGTTGCCTGTTTGTAGGATGTTTATGCAGCAGCTGAGGAAAAATTCTGGTCTTAATTCTCGACCACGTGTATTTATGGGAGTTGCTACGAGATCTCTTAATGTGGTTTAGGGGTACTTTTTCTTTTTCTTTTTTGTCCCCCCCAAAAGATACTAGACTCAATGGAAATAACTCTGGTGAAAGATGTGGTTAGTTAATTAATTCCTATTTCAGTCACGTAAATTATTTAGAGTTGAAAGAACACACAGAATTCCAGCTCTCAATATTCAAGCGGGGTGTTAGATTATTTTTCTTCCTTTCATCAACAACTGTGACGACGTTCATATGAGCAGTAGCAGTTCTCCTTTCTTCTCTTCACCGAAAGCAGTCCAAAAACGAGAGATAAACGAGCAAAAAATCTCACTTATTTTATTTAGCCATTTTAGGCTGCCAATAGCGCCTATTTTGCATAATCATGATCCTTGCCTCGTAATTAAACGGTTCTAGGTTCAAGCCCACGTGCGGCCACTGTTTCCTTGCAGCGTGCGCATGCTAGTCGTGGTTGCTTATCTCTCTGTCTCTTCACACCATCACCACACATGGAAAATATTTTCTCCCAAAGGGATATAACTCTAGCTCCTACTTTGACAATAGATTAATGGAGGCGTTTCTGGAAGTTCTCCAGTTCTGCGTCATCTCTGGTAGAATTACTTCGATTACCTCGCAGATCTTTTTCTTTCAAATCCTAGCACTTGAGATTTTCCTTTAGGTATTCTCAAAGGAAAATGTCACAATGGTATAAATATGCTGACTTTGCCCATGTATTCCCTTTAAAGGGATCAAACATACTCAACGCTTGATGATCATAGGGAGAAATTATCATGGAGATGATGAACCGTGACCTTACGTTTGAGACTTCCCAACCTCTATACCACTGCTGCAACTCTCACAGTACTCACTTCAAATATGGGGAATTTTTATGTCCCTGTATTCGTTTGGTTAAAAAGAAATAAAATAAAACCACAAAAATGATTAGCTTTTCTTGTTTGATGGTTTTATTAATACAGAAGTTGTTTTTTAACGAAAAAAATGCAGAATTTTTTTTTTTCGTTAAAAAAAAAAAATGCAGAATTTTTTTTTTAAAACGAAAAAAACAACAAAAAAACTTTTGCATTTATTCATTTAGATAATTAATAAAATGCCCCTTTTCAAAAACCAATATGCTAATATAAGGAAGTTTCATCGGGTGTCCTGCTGGCTCGGCAGACAGAGAGCAGGCTCAAAACTTTTTCTACGAAATAGTGGCGATGGAGAGAAGCTCGTAAAGGCAAGTCAATTTACGATGGCCTTTAATATGGCACATCATTAATAGACCAAAGGTGTCGAGGAAGTCGCGTGCGACGAGGCAAAAGTTGAATTTCATTATTAGGCCAGTGCGGCAAGAGGATATGTAGAGCGAATGGTTGTAAATTTATTTCAACGTCGCTTTTACTGTAACAACTCGGAATTGAGAAAACCGCAGAGAAAGTGTCTTATTGGCTGAAGGGAGATAATACAACCCCTACCCACAATAGAAGTATGTGACACAAGGTCGGAAAGTGGGATTTGAAAAGCCAACGCCCGAGAAGGTGAGCACTCTGGCGGTTAAAAATTGCCTGGGCACCCCTGTCGGCATTCCCCGGTAGGGGCGCCTCAGGCAGTAAGCAATAAACTTACTCCTCCCCAAAGAGGGGAGGCAAAACCTGGGAGGGTGGACCTCCTAGAACTGCACAGGACGGCACCATAGACCGGCGTAAATCAAGCCCCGAAGGCCAAGACAATACCAGTCTATGGGGTGCAGTATCCATCGGAACAGATACTACACTTTGATCTTAACGGGAGATGAAGGAGATAGTGGCTGACGTCATATGCAGTGTATGATGGTGGTATTTATAGGCATATGACATCAGTGCTACATAACCACCTCTTGACGGAGGGGCTCCGCCCCATTCAAAAAAGCAGTCGAGGAATAGGGGCCGAAACTGTGAAGTGGTTCCTCCTGATGACGGTGTAATGCTGGATCCAGTATCGGAGCTATCAGCTGCAAAGCACAAAAAGATTGTCTCATTCAAATCCGTGTGCACAAATAAACTCGGCCATGCCAAATTAAAGAAGATGGGGGGGTAAGGCGAGACCAAATATACTGTGGGAAGGGATGAAGAACACATTGCCACAGGTCTGCTTCCCTGCTGATTACAACTTAATCGTCTTCAAATCCGATGTCAACCGATTCTTGTCATGGACCGCCCCAAAAGTAATCAAACGCAGTCCATACCATTGATCAATGTTAGTACTTTCATAGTGTTCCTCACCTTTCAGCTGGTAATTATTCCCGTCTCATTAACCCTTATCCTCGAGTTGCTCTTGGTCTTGGTAAGTGGTGACCCCCAATAGTAAAAAAAAAAAAAAATAAATAAATAAATATTTCACCTTTTAATTTATTTGAGAATTAGGGGCTCTGTCTCATCATGAATAAGCCTCAAATAAACTAAGAGGGGAAATATTAATTCCTCCAACATACTTTATCTTATATTTTATTCCATTCAGTTTATTAAAATGTTTTACACTAATTCTATTTTAAAATTGATTAGGTTATTTCTTCCAAAAATATCTTATAAAACAAAATGTAATAGTGTGATAGATTCAGTTTTTTTTTTTTTAACTAATAAATTTGAGAGGTATTAACAAAAAGTATATATATATATATATATATATATATATATATATAATATATTTCCCCCATGTCGACAGTATGGGGAATAAAATGCACAATATATCCTAAAAATGAAATGCAGTGAAGGACAAGATGTGTGAAAAAAAAAAAAGGCAAACGGTAAAAACAAATTTAAAAACAGGGAAAAGAAACAAGAGATTTTACCGGTTTCGTCCGGATCTTTTTCTGAAGACGTTCATTGATCTGAACGAAACTGGTAAAATCTCGTTTCTTAATTATTTTTTTTCCTGTATTTAAATTCGTTTTTTCTGTTTGTCTTTTTTTTCACACACACATACATATATTTGAAGGTCTCAATTAATGACCTGTCATGTTTATGATGTTTTTAAAATAATATTCATAGTTTTGTTTAGTCACCAAAGCACCATTATAATATGATAAATCACTGGACAATTCATGCAAATTTCTCCCTTTCCATGATTAAATCTTTAATTCATAACGAACTTGACCCTAACCCTGACACCCCTCTCTCCAAATATCTCTAAGTTTTGCATTTTGTGACAAATCCATACATATCAATATACATTATTTTCTGAATTTTACCAATTAATTTTTTTTAATTAGAATTTTTTAAAAAATTTCAATATTTAAAAAAAAAAAAAAAAAAAAAAAAAAAAAATCCAGTGTTTAAATTCCCATTAAAATCAGGAAATAAAAATTTAAATATTTTAATTATGGGCTAATTATTTTGAAATAAGTAATACAAAAAGAAAATCTACGATACATCAAAATAAGTTTATTTAAAAAAAAAAAAAAGAGTTGTTTTTCATTAATATATATATAATTAGATTTGGTTACTTTTCAAAATCAATGGCTCCTTTTAAAGATAAATGTTTGTGGTCACATTGGTTTTGCAATGGTTGTGATAACTCCCCACCCCAGACTCACAATTTTAGTCTTGAGTTCAAAATATTCATTATTTCCAACATTTAGTATTAATTGAAAGGTTTAAGAATGGATAAGTTATAAATTTGATTAAAAAAAATATGAATTTTTTGCTAATTTTTTTTTTTAATATAAAATTATGTGCTTGTACAGAGAAGCGTACATATGAAAAACGCTGAAAATCACAGTTTCAATTGAATTAACCGGAAAACTCTTTGATATACTTATGTATCAAGCAAAAATAGGTTTGTACACTAAAAATTAGCAAAAACTATCGAGTAGAATTCTAATAAAAATTAAAATCCGTTATTTCATTTAATCGGGTCGGCCATTGATTCGAACGAAAAACACGAAATTCAGGGAGAGTTAACCCAGTCTGTCATATTAACATGTGATAAATGAATGGCGGTAATCAAAATACGATGAAACTGATTTTTATTTTTAATTAAAATTCTACTCGATCATTTTCCTTACTTTTTGGTGAGGATACTTATTTAAATTTGCTGTGTAAGTATATAATACTTTTTTTTTTTTTTTTTTTAAGGTATTGATAATTTAATACGGACGCTTCTCTGTACAAGCACCTAAAATTGTTTAAAAGTTTTCTTTTTTTTTTTTTTTTTTCATTTATGCTAATTTTACTTCAGCCCAACTTGAACTTGTCTTATTTGGAGCTGAGTATATATATATATATATATATATATAAGTTTTTCTGAAATCAGCTGCTTCCTCCTGAGGCATATCGAACATCTCCATCCTAATTAGACAATTAGAACTCCTCTATCCATTTTCTCTTCGAAAAAGTGATCAAACTCATCGGACAAGTCGACGGTCCGTCACACACACACATGTATATGTAACAGTAGTAGTATAAAAATATACTTATGAGAACAGAAATTTTTACGAAGGAAATCATAGAGTTTGATGATTTTTTCCGAAAGAAATCATAGTTTGATGATTTTTTTCCGAAAGAAATCATAGTTTGATGATTTTTTCCGAAAGAAATCATAGTTTGATGAATTTCTTTGGGAATGAAACACTGACGTTTTTGTGCAGCTCACTTGCAATAAGTATATTTTTATATTACTACAAAGCTCTACTCATTAGAGTATTGAGCTCATTTGAAGTAAATACTGAAACAAAGAAATATATACCTATCATGTTATTTTATGAGTGTGTGTGTGTGTGTGTATTCTGGTGAGGTTTTGTTCATGGGAGTTAATCCAGTGAAACCTTACTGTGTTTACATAATAGTGTTCAATAACAAGTAGAGCTGTATATTTAGTATAAATTTTAATTCATACAAATATGGGCTACACATTTGTAGACATTTTCTCGGTTACAAACTGTAAATCAGCCGAGCTGCTTCAGCGTCGTACGTTAGTACGAAGAAAAAGATGACGCATCTTTTTCTTACCAACATGTTGCATGGAAGAGGCTCGGCTGATTTTTAACTGTAGCCGAAAGATGTGCATATGTGTAGCCAATATCTACACGTTTTTTTTTTGTTTTTTTTTTTAATTTTATAAAAATTGGATGACAAAAGATATTTGTCGAAGCAGGATGATAAAATAAAATGAATGATCTTTTTTCATTTTTTTTTTTTTTTTTTTTTTTTTGAAATCTTTCACAAGTAATCACCGAATAAGGTTACAGAGTCGAAACATTTTGATTTTTTTTTTTCTTTTTTAATTTCCCAAATAATGTATTGTACCCCTTGTCAATTTTTTTGGCTAGAAGCAAAATGTAATATCTATTCTGATACTACACTTCATCTTTTCTGTCCTCGGTCAGTGAAGGAGAAATCCTTTTAGACGGAGGCAACTTGAATTTTTGTCCCAATCAAGAGTGCCCCTTTTTGAGGAGCTGGGTTTTTCCTCTACATTAAAAAAACTGACTTTGTGTCTAACTCTGCCCTCGTGGGGAGGCAAGTAAATAGGAACCTCTTGTGAAGCTATTTTTAGTCATCCATAGCAACTTTAGTTCTGACATTATTGTGAACACTAACAGCAAACATTTAGCTGTAAAGATCAAAGGCAGATATAGTGTTGTGATAAATATAGAGTTTTTATTTACCCCCTCTTCAGGAGGTTAGACACAAGGCCAGTTTTATCTTACTCCCACAAGGTAAGATGTGACCCAAGGTCGGGTCGGAAAAGTGGGACTTGAAAAGCCAGCGCCCGATAAGGTGAGCACTCTGGCCATTAAAAATTGCCTGGGCAGCTCCGTCGGCTTTCCCCGGTAGGGGCGCCTCAGACAGTAAGCAATAAACTTACTCCTCCCCAAAGAGGGGAGGCAAAGCCTGGGAAGGTGGACCTCCTAGAACTGCACAGGACAAACCCACAGACCGGCGGAATCAAGCCCCGAAGGATAAGGCGACACCGGTCTATAGTTTGCAGTATCTATCGGAACAGATACTACACTTTCTTCTTAGCCAAAAGGCCAGAGTAGAGTTAAAACCATTCCGGATTGGTGTATTCTTTTCCACTTTGCATGTAGAAACCTCATTCAAGCCATAGATGTGTGTGTATATGTAAATAACGGTTTTCACTTAGCATAAAGCATTATTCTTCATAATTAGAATGGAGTCCTCTCAGTAACCCCTAGTATGAATGTAAACAAAAAACATAAGGGCTATAATTTCCCTTACTTTCAGTCCAAATGTAATAGAGTAGAAATAAAATGCCCAACTTCTGATCAGTTTCAAGTGATCTTGTAATCGGGTTTCGAATCTCGCCGTAAAAACACTTGTCATGTCTAGCTACACTGAAGAGCCATGATACAGCTGTGTGTGTGTATAAAATAAAAGAAAGGACATAAGCAAAAAGACTAAATAAAACAAACATTAACACAGATAAATGCTGGATTCAATGTATATGTCGTCCCACTGAAGAAACTTTCTCAAGAACGCATTGTTGTTTTCACAGAGCCAATAGATTCCTTACTTCCACCGCAACACTAACTACATGGATATCTATTGACTCTGTGAAAACAACATGCGTTCTTGACAAAGTTCTCTTCAATGGGACGACATATCTATTGAATCCAGCATTTTTCTGTGTTAATCTGTCTTTATCCTATTTAGTAAGTCTTCTTTGCTTATATTCTTTTCCCTTTTTACGCCTATATGTTATATTGAATATTTATCCTCTAGAAATATCTTTCACACAGACACACGCACATATATATATACAGGGTGATCGCTAGAAAAGCGGGAAATTTGTCAAACGGTAACTTATTTTTTTACAAAGAATAACTTTATAAAGTTTTTCAAAGACTAATATTGTAATACACTCGCAGATACTCAAAATGTCGTCCGTGCAAATCGAAGAAGTGAATAAGCCAGACGCAATAAAATTTAAATAATAAAATTTACAACCTCAAATTTCCTGCGTTTCCAGCGACCACTCTATATATGTATATATATATATATATAGTGTTTCAGGTTGTATATGAAAAGAAATCAAATAAAGTGCTTGATCATATAAGAGAGCTAATATAATTTATTTAGATACTGTATATTACATATTTCAGCAAGGTACTGCGGTTTCATCCAAAAGGGCAGATTTAGACATCTTTAGTAAATCTTCGTGCCCGGTGGAATCATCGGCAAGCTGAAATTATTGTCCCGTCCCGTTAATTGACGCCATTCCCTATCGGGACGGGACAATCATTTCAGCTTGCCGATGATTCCACCGGGCACGAAGATTTACTAAAGATGTCTAAATCTGCCCTTTTGGATGAAACCGCGGTACATTGCTGAAATATGTAATATACAGTATCTAAATAAATTATATATATATATATATATATATATATTATATATATACACACACACAAACACAATTTTTTTTAACCTTAAACTTTGCATTATGCCAAAAACAAGAACATTTGTTCTTAAACCAAGAAAAAAATAAATTGTAAATGAATTCCTTTTCACATCTTCAAATATTTTTTGCAATGACTATTTTATATCGATATTGTCCATATTTACATAAGTTTTATTGAAAAAAAAAAGGTGATGTTTATTGGTCCACACTGAGAAAAATGTTTACTTATTTCTTGTAGTTCAAGGCCAAACTAAGCGCCAACAAGCGTTACAGTTATTTTGTATGCCGAACGGACAGATTATCACTCTTGAAACCTTTTTTTTTTTTTTTTTTTTGAAAACTACAACAAATTTGGAACAAATTATATAGAAAATATATTGAACCAAATAAGGGCTTTAAGAGATGAATATATTTTTTTCTATTTTTCCTAGTGAATTTGTCATTTGGTAATTGACAGATAAAGAGTGATGGGGAGGGGCAAGGGGGCACACAAACTAATTTTAATTTCATGTCAATCTTTTTGACTTTTTCATTCAGAAATGTTTTCTAGTCCAATTTCCTTGCACTTTTTTTATAAATTAACTTTTAATGAAAAAATTTTTTCCTTTTTTTTTTTTTTTCCATTAAATTTTGAGATGTAAATAAGACATTTGTACAGGAGACTCGGCTTATTATTTAAAATGAAAAATAGTTTTTCAATTAAAATTCATCAGAGGAGCGACGTTAGAATCATAGTGAAGTTGGTCATAGCATGATTGTATATTTAAAGAAATCCTTGCGAAGTTCATGATATACCCAAAGAATAAAAAGATTCATTTACACAATGAAGGTTGTTGACAAGATTTTAAAAATTAAAAACATAGAATCTACTTCTGGAAATAAATATTCAACAATGTCCATTTTTTTTATGTACACGCGTTTCTGTAATGTAATCTTCAAATGTAATTTTGCTAATAAAACTGATCTTTAGTAACGCGTGTACATAAAACGGAAGTTGTTGAATATTTATTTCCGGAAATCAATATAAATTATAATTGTTCTGAATTTTTAGAATCTATCCTATTACTATATATAAGAGATTATATCAATATAAATTAAATTTATATAAATCAAAATGATCCCCGACATTCACTTACCAAAAAAAACAAGCTCAATAGTTAGCATTAAATAGAGCTTATACATATATATTTATTTAATGATTTATTATTACGTCATTTAACATCGGTTTTAAATTTTTTTTACAAAAGATCTGTATAGTAAACAAAAATCCAGGTAGTTTTTTTATAAAAAAAAATTATTTTCTTCAGAAACTCTGAGTAAGACGTAAATATAGAGAATCAAAAGTTCTCCAGATGGAGAAATAATCAGAATCAGAAGCTTATTCATTCCTCACTAATATATATATATATATATAAGGAAATTGTAGTTTGCTTGAAGCATTGCTGGTAAATATAAATGTAAGTTCGTAATCCGAGGCTGGAGCAATGTGATATAGGTACCGGAAGGTGGAACAGATGAACAAAAATAAATGAGAAGAGAAAATATCAATGGAATCTCAAATCAATTTATTAATATTTCACGGTTTAAATACCAAAACAGTAAATTAAAAAAAAAAAGGTTTACTGTCAAGCAATTTAAAAGGTCCGGAATGAACTTTAATTTTCGAGAGTGGAACCTCTCATTATCAAAAGAAAAAGGTCAAAAATATGACCGAGTGGTTGAAAAGGCGAGATGGACATAACCTTTTAAATTGCTTGACAGTAAACCTTTTTTTCTATTTACTGTTTTGGTATTTTATGTTTTTTTTTTTGTATTAAAATCAAAAAAATTATTAATAAATTGATTTGAGATTCCTTTCATATTTTCTCTTCTCATTCATTTTTGTTCATTTGTTCCACCTTCCGGTACCTATATCGCATTGCTCCTGCCTCGGATTACGAACTTACATTTTTATATACATATATATATATATATATATAAACATTGTTAAAAATAACAGAATTTGTCTGTTTAATTATACCATTTTTCAATTTTTTTTATGTTTTTTTTTTTGTATTAAAATCAAAAAAATTAATAAATATCCCACAGGTTTCACGAACGTTTTCGATTCTTGTCGAATCATCCTCAGGTGTCAATAGAAAATGAACAAAAAAGCTGGAGAAAGAGAATAAAAAAAAAAAAAAACGGTGGAGAAACGCGCATAGAATGTTTTCCGCATTGTTCCAGGAAGTCGTTGGAAAATTTATTAATTTTTTTGATGTTAATACACAAAAGACCATCAGAAAAAATGAAAAAAGGTATAATTAAACAGACGAATTATGTTATTGTTAACAATGTTTGCATAAATGAGAAAATGCTGCCTTAATACACATCTATCTCTCTATCTCTCTCACTATATATATATATATATCATATATATATATCATATATTATGTGTGTGTTTGTATGGCTGTTGGTTCATAGATGTTAATCAAATGAAACTATCGTGTTTATAAGATATTGCTCAATATAAAGTAAAGCTGTATTTTAGTATAAATTTTTATTTATACCAACATTTTAGCTACATATGTGCATACATGTTTCAGTTGCAACTTTATTCCAAGTCCAGCTTCCTCATGCTGCTATATATATATATATATATATATATAAATAATCACTATAAATATTTTTTTAAGTATAAAAGTGTTTTTCACCTACAGACGACGTCGTTTCGGGCTCTCTCACCCTCATCAGTGTAGGAGTGGCGGTTGCAGGCGGTCGCATGGGCTAGAATTAATAGACAAACGCTCAGGACCCCACAGCATCGAGAAATCGACACAGACAGTAATTGAAATTAAGATACACTTACCCAGGAGGCTTTCGAAGTGTCTTGTCATCTACCGTGTTCAACGCTTGAGCGGAACTTGCTCATCGCATGTGTGTGTGTGTGTGTGTATATAGATATATATACGGTATAATCACGTTGACACACCAGTTCTCGTTAGATCACCTAAGTTAAGCAACGTTGAGCCTGGTCAGTACCAGATGGGTGACCATTTGGAAATACTAGGCGCTGCATGTAGAAAGATGTCGACACCTTCCTGCAAAAACCTAACGTCGTCATCTCCCCATATCGGCATATACATGCGACTGGGGGCCCGCTTGTTAATTTGATATTCCCATGAAACTTCCTCCTTCAAAGAAAGCCGGTTCAATCCGCCCAGGGTGAATGTCGAACCATGTATATAGGTGTATTTCAAGGGGCTCTTTTGGGCTGTTTCCGTGACATGCTTGTTTGGTGTTTTCCTCTCATTTGTGAGACAGTCTTGTCCAAAACGTTTGACCAGTTTAACGATGGTGGTTGTTTTACTGGTTCTTGTTGCTTCGTATTGGCGTACCGCCATAAGTTATCGGTTCTTGGAGCTCATCAGATATTGGTCAGTGCGCACAATAATGGCTCGATGTTGATGGTTAACTTGGAAGTCGCAGCTGAAACATGTATGCAGACAAAATGTTTATATAAATGAAAATTTATAAGTTTTGTTTTATTTTACTTCACTCGAAGTTCTCTTAGGCCTAAAACTTAATCTCTACATGAGATACATAGATATTCGAATATTCCATTAAAGTTCTTCTTTACCTGTCACACGTTGAATTAGTAAAGAAGTTAACATTAATTTCCCTCTCCCCAATTGACCAGTTAACTATGTCATAGTATATCTTTATTGTGGTCTCTTGATCTTAATGGATTTCAGGACCAGAATTCATCTAGTCTGGTGGATTATCCAGCTAAGTGTTGTTACTTGAGGTAACATCACTAGGAGAAGGTGCACCATTCCTGATATGAGTCAGTGTATAGACGTGTCGAGGGGATCTTAGTTGGGCTGAGGATACTATGTTATTTTGAATATTTGGTCAGGGTTTACTTAAAGAGTGAAGTATCCTCATGTCAGGTTGTCCTAGCAAATCCTTGTACAAAGAGACGGAAGACACTCGAGAATGGTGTCTAGTAGGTAATTCAAACTCTCCAGTAGGTAATTCAAACTCTCTTGTAGGTAATGTAAATTTTATAAGAACACTAAGTTCAGGAAATTTATAAGACTTTATATGAGCTTATTTCTAATATTTCGACCTGTTAGCTAAATTAGTTGTAATATTCCAATTATAAAATTGTTATAATTTACCTTTTTAGATTTTTTTGCCTTGGCAAACGTTCATATGAAATGACTTGATGTCAGAATGTATGCATAACGTTGTGACTTGATGTCAGAATGCATGCATAACGTTGTGACTTGATGTCAGAATGCATGCATAACGTTGTGACTTGATGTCAGAATGCATGCATAACATTGTGACTTGATGTCAGTATGCATGCATAACGTTGTGACTTGATGTCAGTATGCATGCATAACGTTGTGACTTGATGTCAGAATGCATGCATAACAGTGTGACTTGATGTCAGAATGCATGCATAACATTGTGACTTGATGTCAGAATGCATGCATAACATTGTGACTTGATGTCAGAATGCATGCATAACAGTGTGACTTGATGTCAGAATGCATGCATAACAGTGTGACTTGATGTCAGAATGCATGCATAACGTTGTGACTTGATGTCAGTATGCATGCATAACGTTGTGACATGATGTCAGAATGCATGCATAACAGTGTGACTTGATGTCAGAATGCATGCATAACATTGTGACTTGATGTTGCTATGACAACAACAGTCGACTTATATTCTGTTAAAATCTGAAGTTTTGAATCATCCTTTGCTCCTAAACTCCGAAGAAGCTCCAGAACGGAGGGAAGCATTAGAAATGAGACAATATAAAGTCGAAATGTTAATACATTAAATTTATTAAAATTTAAAATTTCAGATCTAGAATTTGACCAAAAGCTTATTCAGCTGTGAAAGTTTATTTTAATTGAAAGCAACAACATTATGTAGATATCACATTATGTTTAAGATTCATATAAGAATAAAAATCCGACAGAACCTATAGAAAAATCTATGGAAAAGTGGAACCATTAATAGATGGAAGATATAATTACTAGTCACTTTGATAAAGTTTCTTTTAATAAAGAAATGAAATATTGGGCGACTGATATTTTGATTTGAATCTCTTTTCTATATTTTGTGGTGGTTACACTTTTCCATTTTTCCATCCATATCACATTATGAAGGAGTTTAAAACATGAAATTAAATTTTAGACAAAATGGAATCTTTGGTATATGGAATAGTGGATAAGCGTGTAAACAGACTAGTAAATGGAATAGTGGATAAGCGTGTAAACAGACTAGTAAATGGAATAGTGGATAAGCGTGTAAACAGACTAGTAAATGGAATAGTGGATAAGCATGTAAACAGACTAGTAAATGGAATAGTGGATAGGCATGTAAACAGACTAGTAAATGGAATAGTGGATAAGAATGTAAACAGACTAGTAAATGGAATAGTGGATAAGCGTGTAAACAGACTAGTAAATGGAATAGTGGATAAGCATGTAAACAGACTAGTAAATGGAATAGTGGATAGGCATGTAAACAGACTAGTAAATGGAATAGTGGATAAGAATGTAAACAGACTAGTAAAAATAATAACACAGACACATCTTTAAAAGCCCTTCTACACCAAAGATTAAGTTTGTTTGACCGTAATCTTTGGTGTAGAAGGGCTTTATTGAAAAGAAATGAATGCTTTTATACAGCAAACAGTCGAAAATTCTATGGGAATATGTTAGGTGAAAAAGTGTGAGTGAAAGGAAAGGCTGTGAGACGGTAATTGTGTCAGCCACGAATGGGGGAAGGAATAGTGGGTTGATTATAAAAGGAGAGAATGAGAGGAATTGAAGGGGGGGGGTATAAAAGCATGTGGGGAAACAAAGAAAATCATCCTGTGTGGAAATGAGTCAGTTTCTGTACTATGAAAATCCATATACTAAACATTCCATATCACATTATGTAAAAATAAAATGATCTTAGGGTTGGCAATTTTGAAAATGTTGTTTATCATTCAGACTTTATATATATATATATATATATATAGTCTCGGAAGTTTCTCAACCATTAAAACTATATTAAAAAAACCCAAAAAACCGTAAGTCCCAAGTCGTTCAGTGGAAAATCACTCATGTAAGTCAATTTAATTTTTACAGTTATTATATTAGTTTGCTTCTAACATTATCTAAGGGATCATCAGTTGTTTACCATGAAAAACTGTTTCGGGAATTTAAATATATATATATATATGTATAATTAAACAAGTTCGAATGTATTTATAAAATAAACTCAAAACCATTATTTTTTTTAAAGTGCTTAATACTAGGTAGAGCTTTATAAATATTTATTATATAAAAATTTAATTTGGCTTAGGCAATTAAAATCGCATTTCAGCGATTACACTTCATCGGAGCTCAAAAATAATTGTTTGTAATTTATTTTTTATAATCATTTTTGAGCTTCGATAAAGCATAATCACTAAAACGTGATCGCAGTTGCATAAGCCAAATTAAATGTTTAAATAATATACTATATATATATCCTCATCATCATCATCATCATCATCATCAACCGGTTTATTTGTTGAATCAGGCCACAATTAATCCTCTGATGAGGGTGGGGCCTGATTGTCTAGTCTCGAAATCTAAGTCTTCCTCTCCACTCCTGTCTTTGACAAGGCTTGATGGAATTCATAGGCCCTGAAGATCCACGCATCCTGGGATCTACAAAGCCCAAGACATTACCAGCAGCATTAGTGCTACTGGCACTGCCTTTCTTTTTTCCTGCTGTATTTCGACTAGACATTGTATTTAAGGCAATTTTACGGCTGGATGCCTATCCTTTACCAACTTGAACACTTTTGGCAGTCCAAATATATATATATATATATAGTAAGCTATGAAAATATATTTATGGCAATTACGCTACACAAAGGCTCCCGCGTTTCATCCCCGAGGGGAATCTTCAGGCTAAAATGCCATAAATATATTTTCATAGCTTACTACCTAGCTCTACTTACGTATCGAGCACTGTTGAAGTAAATACTGAAAATTGATACATAAAAAATTATATCTCCTGATAAAATTTTATGTGGATACATGAAATACTAATATATATACATATATATATATATATACATACATACTGATAAATGAATAAATTGCTTATCTTTAATCAGTCATGACCAGTACTTTCACACTTTAAGTTACCCATACACGTTCTTGTAGTTGCTCTGTGTACTTCTGAAAATACACAAAGCACTTACAACAATGTGTTTGAGTCGTCTGATGATAACTCAAGGTCTGAGACAACTGGTTATGACTAAAAAAAAAAAAAAAATTTTTTTAAATGCATAATTTATTCAATTATATATATATATATATATACTTTAATTAATTATAAATATTTGTTTTTTTTTTTTTTATCTACATACGTATACGTTTCATCCTTAAGGGAATCGCCAGTGTAGAGAAGAATTATTCACACCGGTCGCCAGGCTCGGACCCCGGAACTCAAATTCCAACGTCTTTGCCCACACGGTCGTCGCTAATAAGTCGGTAAATCAGCGAGAGATTAATCCTACTTAAAGGCAGCTGACATAAAGAGTTCAACTTTTGAAACGAACATTGCACTGAAGCCACGATGACAGCTGTGTTAATATTACTCGCTAGAGAGCCCAGCCTATATTTGGGGTCGACAAATAATTAGCTATAAATATTTGTATATATATATATATATATATATATATATATATATATATTAGTTGCAGTTAAATTATACTTGATAATTCAATTCTTATTCCTCTGATAAATCACCCTGGTACCTATAAATAGTTTTGTATCAACCTCTGTATATATATATATATATATATATATATATATATAGCAGTTATCGCAAGTTAGTTACAAAAACAAACAATAAAGTCCCTGATCGTAGGTTCTAAAAGAGCCAATATAAAGTATTTTATTTAAAAACTATACATTACTGTCTTTTGGGTGTACCCAGGTTTCAGCGATCTGGTAGCACCTTTCAACAGGCGAAGGCTCAGGGGAGGGGGGGGGGAAAGGGGGGAACAAGTACAAATCACCGGCTTAAGTCAGGCGATGTTCCTTTTTTTGCATTCCCTTATAGCCAATATTCTGTGTTTATAAAAATAACCAAATCGATGAAACGCGGATACCGCCAACAGATATTGTAATGTATAGTTTTTGTAATAAAATACTTATATATAATGAACAAAGGCAGTCTCCGTGTACAAGTCTGAAAAGAAAAAAAAATTACAACCAACAAGTGCCTTCATATCTATTTGATTTTTTTTTTTTTTTTTGTTTTAAATCTGATCTCTGGTCCCAATTTTGAATGAAATTCTGCAGACATTGTGTAAAATCTCTCAGACTAAATCAACCTGGAAATGGCTCTTTCTTTTTCATCAGGTTATGGTCTTTAGAAAGAAAACAACAAAAAAAAAACAACCTTTTAGACGGTTTTTGTATTTTTTTTTTTCTTTCTTAAATCTGTTTAAAGATTAATAAAACTTTTCTAGTTTCAGCATCCACCTTGTATCAGCGATCCTCCTTTTATACAAAGAAAAACAAAACATCATTTGTATCATTAGATTAATTACATTTCATTCAATACTTATCTTCTGTCTTGTCCTTTTCCTTCACCTGAAAAAATCGGTTGTCTATTTTGTCTGTGCCTCTCTCTCTCTCTATCTATCTATCTATCTCTATATGTATTGTTAACAATAACAGAATTCGTCTGTTTAATAATACCTTTTTTTTTATTTTGTTTCGGAATTTTCGAGATGAGGGTTGATAATTTGTAGACTTTGGTATATTCGGACTACTGTTCTCATTTTGGGTGTTTTTATCACAACGTTTCGGCTGATGTAACCTCCGACCTTCTTTAGGTGTACCTTGTCAAACTCGAGAATCTTTCTGTCGAACTCGGAATTCGAAATTCTGTCCAGATTCCCGAGTTCAACAGAAAGATTCCCGAGTTCGACAAGGTACACCTGAAGAAGGTTTTTTTGTTCATTTGCTTTTGACACCTGAGGATGATTCGATGAAGAATCGAAAACGTTCGTCATACCTATGGGACATTTATTATTTTTTTTTGATTTTAATACAAAAAAGACCATCAGAAAAATTGAAAAAATAAAAAAAGGTATAATTAAACAGACGAATTCTGTTATTTTTTAACAATGTTTGCATAAATGAGAAAATGCTGCCTAAATACACTATATATATATATATATATATATATATAGTAATCCAGGTAAAGTAAATATCAACGTGATAGGAATTCAAAGAATTGCTCAATATCAAATAGAGCTTTATGTATATCATTGTTCTTATTCAAACAGACATGCACAAAATCTGCGACACTATATGTTGATGTCATCGATCTACAGCAGTTAAGAGCTGAGATCTTATCAGGCAGAATTAGAATTTGATCCTTCCCTCAGATGGTATTTGGGAATAATGAAATGGGGGAGAAAAAGAGAGAAAGGAAAGAAAAAAAGAAATTTAAAATTTGGAAAGTCATGTGGTCAGACTTGAGTCCGTTTAAATAAAATATACTTGTTGAGGATAGGAGAAAGGAGAGTGGGGGGGGGGAAGAAAAGGGAAATGCTGCCTAAATACACTATATATATATATATATATATGTAGGAAAGATAATATAGAGGCAATTTATGTTCAAATTAATCCTATCTTGATAAGTAAATGTTCAATACACAAGATAAAGTATCTTGATTTCATCATTCATTTTCCTATATATGTATGTATATTTTCCTATATATATATGTATATTTTCCTATATATATATGTATATTTTCCTATATATATATGTATATTTTCCTATATATATATGTATATTTTCCTATATATATATGTATATTTTCCTATATATATATGTATATTTTCCTATATATATATGTATATTTTCCTATATATGTATATGTATATTAGTGTGATAATAAAATATACTGAGTTTTAACACTGCAGTTTCACAGTATTACCGTGCATCAAAAATGCCTGCAGCTATCATTAATCAAAATTTTTTTTGCAAATTCGCATGTATAGCAAAGTGGCCAACCAAAGTCGAGGGCAACCGGAAGAAGGCTCCCTTTTCCTTAGTTACTATACCGAGATTTAGGGGAGGGAACCACTCCTTTCTCAGGATTACTCCACTTACCCTTGATTCTCACCTTATAATGCTGAGTGTTTAGCAAAAGGGGGCATCAAGTACCGTTTTTTAAGTCTTTGGTAATTTAACCCCCGGTCTCTCAGATGATAAGCACACGCTCTTACCATTATGCCAAATCGTCATGCGTATATGTTTATTCTTCTGGTCTTGTTTTTCGATTGATGGATGATATTGTGAATTTGCAGTAATTATTATTGATATAGCTCTATCCTAAAGGATAGTGAGCCCTCTGTCCAAGATCTGCTGTCTTAATTCGGTTCTGTTCTGATTTTGAGAGGTTGTTTTTCTGGTTTATATATATATATATATATATATATATATATATATATATATATTTATATATATAAGGTTAATACAACAAAGGATATAAGAGGCAACTAATATCTTTAATTAGTGAACATCCGGATAAAACTGAAGCTCAATATACTGGATGGAGCATTAATAGCACTAGATAAAGTGAAAGAATAAAATAAGGTGCGAATCAAATTTTATTAGAATTCAATGTTCAAGCAAAGTACTTTAAAGTCCGTAACTCATGAGTTTTCAAAGAAAATCTTCTCCTCAGAGGACCATTACCGCAATGACATTACTGCAGTTTAATAAAATTAAACTTTGAAAATATATTTTAAAAAAAATTTTTTTTAAGTTTAATTTTATTACCTGCAGTAATGTTATTGCGGTAATGGTCCTCTGAGGAGAAGATTTTCTTTGAAAACTCATGAGTTAAGGACTTTAAAGTACTTTGCTTGAACATTGAATTCTAATAAAATTTGATTCACACCTTATTTTATTCTTTCACTTTACCTAGTGCTATATATATATATATATATATATATAAATATATATATATAAATTAAAATGTATATAAAGAGATAATTACAGAGTGCTCAACAATGTTAGTAAGAGCATAATATATTTATGTTAATAATATCATACAATTCTCTCCTGATTAGTCATCCGTATCGGTGGTTTCTTGAGCACCAACGATTACGCAGTGATCTCATTTTGATCTACAATCTACTCGATGGTCATTATGATCGGCCTCGGGACTTATTATTCACTCCAGTACCAGAAAGAGGTCTACGCGGGGGGGGCATCACCAGAAACTGTTTCACCGCCAATTTCGATTGGACCGGCGGAGGGTCGCTTTCTCCATTCCACGGTCCAGGGATCCTGATTAACTGCCAGAAGATGATGTAGAAATGCACCAATGAGGCATCAATTCAATGCTGGACAGATGCTGGGCTACTGTATCCTCTTTGTAAATTTCTACCACCCTTTTCATGACAACTGAAGCATGCTTGTTTTATTTTTTACCAAATTTATTGAGTTGAATTTTAAAAAAATAGGTGTTTAGATACTACCACTTTATCGACTGGATTCTGCCGATGAAAAGGTAGTATCCAGACACCTATTGCCCCTGGAAACCACATGTACAGATCGCTAATTAGCACATAATTGTATGATATTAATATATATATATATATATATATATATATATATATATATATATAAAATATGACTATAATTATAATATATATATTAGCACATAACTGTATGATATTAATATATATATATATAAAATATGACGATATTAATATATATATATAAAATATGACGATATTAATATATATATATATAAAATATGACTATAATTATAATATATATATTAGCACATAACTGTATGATATTAATATATATATATAAAATATGACGATATTAATATATATATATAAAATATGACTATAATTATAATATATATATTAGCACATAATTGTATGATATTATATATATATAAAATATGACTATAATAATATAATATATATATTAGCACATAATTGTATGATATTAATATATATATATATATATATATATATATATAAAATATGACTAATAATAATATAATATATATATTAGCACATAATTGTATGATATTTATATATATATATATATATATATATATATATATATATATATATATATATAATATGACTATAATAATATAATATATATATTAGCACATAATTGTATGATATATATATATATATATATAAATAAATAAAATATGACTTATCTGAACTCATGATAAGCCAAATTTATTATTATAAAGCTATCCTTATTCAGCTCAGTTTCGGAATTCCTATCTGAACAACCTATTTTAAGAATTGGGTTTTTGTTATCTATCTATATATATATATATATATATATATATATATTCTTTTTCTATACCTATAGAATGCTGGGCTCTCACCCAGCCCTCTGTCGTCAGACTGCAGCGCAATGACAGATCCATGATTAGATGTGTCTGCAATGTTAAATCTAACCAAACCCAACACATTAGGTCGAAAGATTTTCTGAAAGCGCTACATTTGCACAGTATATAGTTTATCCTCAGAACGAATCGGTTATGTTGGTATGGTCATGTGGAACGTTCATCTTTTTGGATAAATTGTTGCCGATGCATGGATGACTTAAATCGCAAGAAGATTGACCAGCCAGGGAACACTTGAAAGCAAGTAATTAGATGGGACTTCACAGAGTGGAATTTGGAGACAGTTGACCTGCGAGAACTGGAGAGTGAGCCTGTCTAATATCGGAAAACGCCTGACCCCTGAACGAGAGAAAAGTGATGTTAAATGAACAGAAGAAGAATATAAATGGATTAACTTCTCCATAATTTTTTTTAATGTGACTATTCATTATGTTTCGGAAATTTTTAGATGAGGTTCGATAATTTGGTATATTCGGACTACTGTTCTCATCTTGGGTGTTTTTATCACAACGTTTCGGCCGATGTAACTTCTGACCTTCTTCAGGTGTACTTTGTCGAACTCAGGAATCCGGATGGAATTTCGAACGGAACCCTGACTTCAGTAATTCGCAATTCTTCGTATCGCCCGCACTGAGGATTGAACCTTCAATCTTCAGATGACTGTCACGTAGAACTGAATTTTACTTAGTACTATATATCCACTGCGTCACGGGTCCATGCGGACAATTCTAGTATGAATTTTGGGAGCCTTGAACCTATTCTTGTTTTTTTGATCTAACTACTTATCACTATAGATCACTACTTATCTATTATTTATAATTATAGGTTGCCATATTGTATTGAATTCTATACTAGGTCTGCTTAGTAAGTCATTGTCGCCTAACATGTGCGCTGCTTCGTTGAGTCGTCTTACTCTCTACCGTTCTTCTCTATCTATAATTTTTACTTCACTCCATAAGGGTAGATGGTTTCCCTTTTCCTTCCATACGTGGTCAATCATACCCGACTTTTCGATTTCTCCACATATTACGGCTTTCATATCTTATTTTTCTAGTACCAGATAAATTAATTTTTACTACAGAAACGCACGGAGTCGTTACTACCACCATAGTAGCAGCCACCGCCGCTCGTCCTAGGACATCATAGCCCCCTTTTTTTTTTCTTTTTTTTTTTTTTTTTTTTTTATACTAGATTTGGTAGAACCTATTTCACTGATGAGAATTTTACATATCTTCTACGCTGTCCTGGTTTAGTTCAGTGACGCATGCATGTTGGTGAGGTTAACATCACCTCTTGTTTCTGCACTTTACTGCAAAACACACATGCGCCCCTTGAGGAGGAGGAGGGGGAGGAGGGGCTCCATTAAATTAAAGTAAAAGATCCAAGTGGAAACTGACGTCTTTGCTACCAGAGCATGGCATTTAGAACGCCATATACCAGAGTTATAACATTCCCAAAACAACTTATATCCGAATGATGCAGAAAGCTAGGAAAACTCAAGATATCACATTACCATTTTGTAATGTAAGTATTTTCTCAAAAATAAAAAAAAAATGATTCAAAATACAAAATATTTTGGAAAATCTGGAAACGGGGTTTCGATATATACGACCAACCACCTTATATATATATTTAAAAAAAAAAAAAAAAAAAAAAATTTTTAATTAAAAAAAAAAAGAAAAAAATGTATTGCCTAGAAAGCATCATATTTTTCGGATTGTAAAAATATTTTTTTTTTTTTTTTTTTTTTTTTAAATAAACTATATGTTGATTAGACTATGCTCGGTCTAACAGTGGCTTTATTGCTGTAAGGCTCAGGTATGGTTCTGTTCAGTCACAGGAGGTCCACCCTCCCAGGTTTTACTTTCTCTTTGAGAAGGGGCTAGTTTATTGCTAATCACCTGAAGCACCCCTACTGACGGGACTGCTCAGGTATTTTTTGTAGGCCAAAAGTACGCTTATTGTGCGTTGGCTTTTCGAAATCCGACCTGACCCGTTGTCTAACCTCCTGGAGAGGAAGTAAATAAACACTGTTTTTTAATATCTGTGAGCATTTAGAGAAATAATGACTCCCTTTTCCTTGGCCTTTTGGCTAGGAGCAAAATGTAGTATCTGTTCTGATACTACACTTCATATTTTCTGTTCTCTGTCAGTGAAGGAGACATCCTTCCAGACTGAAGAAATTTTTAATCTTATCCCAATTCAGAGTGCCCCTCCCCCTTTTTTTTTTGAAGATGGATTTTCCTTAGATAAAAAACAGACCTTGTCATAACTCTGCCCTTGTGGGGAGGCAAGTAAATAGAGAAATAGCTGTGGTTCGGTGGATTTGTGTTTTTTGCCTTGACTACATAGTTAGTTCTGACTCCCTCCTATTGAGGCTGAACGTGTCTAGACTGGAGTCAGGTCTGCGTTGCAACCGTCCACGGTGGTACGGACATGTTAAACGAAGCTCTGGTTGGATAAACATATATGTACACACATCTCAATTGAGGGTAAGCGAGGAAAAAGCAGGCCGAGAAAGACTTGGAATGACTCGTTCAAAGAGGACCTCAAGCAATGACACATCGAAACCAAGGAAAATGATTGTTTCATGGTGAAAGTCGCTTTGTGCTGCCATGACCAACGTGAAATCTACACCTGATGTGGAAGAGACACGGTAACTGAAGATCAAGTAAGTTTATTTTTATATAAAAACAATAATATATACTTATTAAGCATTATATTCTTACTCACTGTACGAAAAAGTAGAAAAAATTATCCGCTAGAACTTTAATTACAAGTATTTTTCCATTCTGCATATCATAACAGCGACTCATTCAGTAAGCCTCCATCTTGTTTTTTAAGAAGATTTCAGTTATCTGCCCTTCAAATCTTCTTAAAAAACAAGATGGACGCTTACTGAACGAGTCGCTGTTATGATACGCAGAATGGAAAAATACTTGTAATTAAAGTTCTAGTGGATAATTTTTTCTACTTTTTTGTACAGTGAGTAAGAATGTAATGCTAAATAAGTATATATTATTGTTTTTATATAAAAATAATTTTTCATATGGCCGCTAATCAGCATAAGCACCAAATGTTTTGCGTATCTGTTGTGATACTACACTTCTTTTTCTTTTCTTTTTTTTTTTTTGCTTATAACATTTTATACAAAACTTACATAGAACTCCTTTGCTAAAAATTGAACAAGTACCCCATAAAAAGAAAAGAAAGATTTTTTTTTGTATATAATCTTAAAATTTGGTGCTAAATAGTATTCTGAAGAATCTTGCCGGTGCTTCTCCATGGTTACACCCATATGAAATATTCCACTGATAAATAAATTTAACAGGATAATTTTATGAAATACGTAAGTATTTCATAAAATATGGAAAAATATTAGCGTACACAAAAAATTACGGAAAATTATTTAGTAGATGTTTAATAAAAAAAGGAATTACTTAATAATATTAGCATGTTTTTTTTTTCTGGTTTGATGCCATTTTAAATCTCTATTTATGAATAGGTATACTAAGGGGAGTTAAGCAGTGACGAAATTAATAATGGCGGCGAAATTCTTGCTACAGATAAAAGTAGAATTTCGTAAATAAAAACAAACTACCGGATAAATTTGTGTAAAGAATATTTTTTTCATCACAATTTAAAAAAAAGTTTTATTTCAAATTCTAAGGAAACACATTAGTAAACAGACATCATCAATAATTTCAGAGTATTACTGAATTAAAAACTAATACCAAGTTAAATATGAATCTTTTTAGTTAAAAATAAATAAAATCTTAATTGCGTAAATTCACAAATATTTTGATTAAATAAGCATTTCTTTTTTTATTACAACAAAATAAGGGTACTTAAATTAATTAAATTTCTTTATAACCTTTTAAAGAAATTAATGGATAATACTTTTTCAACTTCTATAAACTATTACAAAGCCATTTTTATATATAAAGTTAAAATTTATAAACAGAAATATTATGACATTTTTGTCTTCTATATATTCTCATAGCGATAGTCAATCGGTAAACAACGTCGTTGACCGATTGACTGAATGCCGGATTTGACTAAACTATGACTTTTGGGAGGATAATTTTGCTAATTTTTAGTAAAACATAGGAAACTTTTTAAAATTCAGTATCTTATGACTTTAATTTAATAATTATCTTTGAAATAGTTCCAGAAAACTTATATTTATCTTTCAAGAGATTTTTACAAGTAATTTCTTCAAAGTTCAAAATTCACTGAATTTTTGGATTTTTTATCTGTCGTGATTACATTTTTCATTATAATTTATTTTTCACACGTAAATATGCAGTTTTTTTCGTTTAAAGATTAAGTTTAGGCTTTTATCTTTCAAACACAATCAAAGTTTACACGGAAACTAATAAATAATTAATGATAAGCGCTTTTTTAATAAGCTTAATCCGTACAATTTGTGAAACAGTTTCAAGGTATTCACATCGATTACGTCCATTTTCGGAGAAGCTAGAAATTTTTCACAAATTTTAATTTCTGCGATAATTTAATATTTTCAACTATAAAAAAAGATTTTAAAAATCTGTTAATCCAAACAAGAGGACTGTTCGTTTTGTTGGTTTTGAAATGAAAAAATATACTGTTCATTTTCCCAAATTCTATTTTCTTCAATAAATGTTCTATCAATATACTAAAAAGAGAGTTGTCTGCCCCTTACACCAGTGGAACTCTTCTAAAATAAATTTCGGCTCGTGTACTGCATCTGCACAAGTGTCAAAAGCGGTATTGGATTGGAATTAATCTATTGTTCATCGAAACAAAATTTATCTGTCAAAGTAAAAAAAGAAAAATCTCGTGTAAGGGCATATTGACATAGATTTGCTACTTCCGCCTAAGATTGTGTCCAGCAGTCGGCGGTGAAGATAGAAATTCACTCTTCTGTGTATTTTATATTTTAAACGCATGAAAATGTAGGTCAACACATAAGAAAGTCTGAAAAGTGATTCCTTTCATTGAAATATGTTTATTTACAGAAATAGTTAATAGTGAAAAAAAAAAAAAAATTATAAATGAAAAATAAACGTCATGGAATGTTTTCTTTTGTACAAATACTCAAATGAATGTTTTTTTTAACATACATATTTATTAAAGAAAAAAATGGATCAATTAGGTTTTAAGAACCCCAAAAAAATGCCAAGATGAGAGGAACGCATTTGGGTCTTCACCAGTTTCTTCTGGTTGATCTTTGCACACGCACGTGGCATCTGTAAACAAACCTTGTTTGGTTTTTCTAAGGAAAGGTGGGGGTGAGATATATTAAATATATATTTTTTAATGTAGGTGCATATTTTCTTTTATTTACAAAACTTTTTAATAAACAAATGAATGTCAGAGTGTCCGAAATTCTTGTTTTAAAATTACTTCAGTGTTTACAATTGTTCGATTTATATTTAAATTATTATAATTCTAATAAATATATACATTTTTTTTTATTCTAAAACATATTGTCGATATAATAGTTCTAAAAAAAAAATTAAATTAAAATTTGGGTATCTTTTATAATAGCACTCAAACGAAAACGCAAAAAAACAAAACAAATATACAACAAATAAAAGTTACCGTAGCCGATAAAACAGAATTTCCAAGTTACCTGTGACATTTATTAATGATTATAATCTGGTAAAAGTGCTATTTTTTATAAATCGATAGTTTTAGCGTACATTAAAATGGCCGTTGCTCGTTAGAAAAGTTGCAGCCTCGTTTTCGTTTAATTCTATCGTGGTTGTTTTTTTACTGGGACTCATATTCAAAGCGCAATTTTTCATGTTTCAGCCAAACAAAAGTACAAAACAAAACTACATTTTAAGCAAAAGAAATAAAATCATTTTCTTTTGATTTACATGTCATTGTGCTTTTATTTACATATTATGTTCATTCGTCACACCGTAATGTTTTTTTTTCCTGTTGTTTCTGTAAAAAAATTCCTTACCGTAACCCTAACTCCAGCCCTAACCCTAACTCCAACTTCAGCCCTAACCCTAACTCCAACTCCAGCCCTAACCCTAACTCCAACTCCAGCCCTAACCCTAACTCCAACTCCAGCCCTAACCCTAACTCCAACTCCAGCCCTAACTCCAACTCCAGCCCTAACCCTAACTCCAGCCCTAACCCTAACTCCTAACTCCAGCCCTAACCCTAACTCCTAACTCCAGTCTTAACCCTAAACCTAACTCCAGCCCTAATCCTAAACCTTACCCCAAATTTTCATATTTTAGTCAAGCAAAAGAACAAAACAAAATTTTAAACAAAAGAAATAGAAGTTTCTTTTTATTTACATGACATTATGCGTCACACCGTGTACATGG
The DNA here is from genome assembly GCA_963556195.1 of Sepiola atlantica. Classification (NCBI taxonomy): domain Eukaryota; kingdom Metazoa; phylum Mollusca; class Cephalopoda; order Sepiida; family Sepiolidae; genus Sepiola; species Sepiola atlantica. Next base: position 24,613,183 of record OY744543.1, read on the forward strand.
TGCACACCTGCTGCCAAAAATGATATAGTCTGTCGTCCATACCACGGAACCGTTGCGACCACATAAACTCAGCCATGTAGTCGGCACGCATTCCGTTAACGGTCCCGTGCATGGACTTCAGCTTCCCTTTGGTCTTTGCAGCAACAAGAAATACACGAAAATGTCCCCCACCCACCCCCAATGACGTAACGACAAGTGCGCTCATTCGGTGGCCAAAATGATCGTTAAAATGTTTGTTTCATAAAATTAAATTTCAAAAATGCAAACCAAAAAAAACAAAAAACGCTGCTTTGATTATGAATCTCGGTAAAAAAAAAAACACTCACGTGACAACGAGAAGCCGAAGCGAGTAAAACTGTTGACGCCAGGTTTATTAAGTAAAAAAAAAAAAAAAAAAAAAATTTGTTTCATGTCTATTAAAAACCCATTTACATACAAACAAATGGAATAGCTAACTAGGAAAATCTCCAGTCTCGACGTACGTCGCATTTATTTGTTGCATATTCATTTTTTTGACTACGTCCTATAACTTTTTTGAACCCGACTCGCGAGTTTGAGTGCTATTGTAAAAGATTCCCTAAAAAGTTTAAAAAATTTTTTTAAAACTTAATTATTTCTAAAATTTAAATTTTTTTTAACTGTCTCTATCCTTTATCACGCTAATATATTAAGTCTTCATGTGACGTCATAGCATTGCATGCTACGTCACACCGCCAGAATTTAAAAAGATGTCGGCTAACTTTAAAAACAAAATTAAAACAATCAAAATTACTTATGAAATCAGTTTAAGCTAAAAAAAAATATGCTATTTTCACATGGATTCCCTCAGATTAGCATTTAAATTTTAAAAGAGTATAAAACCTGTGAACAACCAAAAACGATAAATTATGTAAACATAAAAACATTATTAAAATGTGTTTTTTTAATTTAATTTAGAAGAGTAGAAAGTGGACCTTGGGTTTATATCCGGCACCCTCATAACTCTTGCTTCCCTTATTTTGTCCTTTAGTCCTCACATTCCATGAGCGATGTTTCTGACAAAGGGGGAAGAATTGCTGTTTTCTGGGTCGGAATCTATCCATCTAACACTTAGTGTTAACTAGTTTTTGATCTTGAAATAGTAATTTTTTTTTTTTTTTTAGCTCCTTGCATCAAGTGGCTTCATGTCTTGTCTGGAGCAACTTCCATTAAAAATAATTTTTCAAAATATCTGCTTGTTTTCACCTTGATTACAGAGTAAATGTAATAATATGTTCCCATTGATTAGTTTTTTGTGATGTTATTTTCATAAAAAAACATCTCCAATGCATTTTAGAAAGGACTAAATTTGGTGCTTCTGTATTAAAAAGCCGAAAAAAAGTTTTGTTTGTCTTTTAGTGTAGGAGAGGTAAATAAGGGGCAGGTAACTCTTCACAACAGCTCTACCTTTCAAACAATATATTTTCATAAAATGGAATTTAAATAAATTTAATTAATAATAACCCTAAACCCTAACACTAACTGTCTGCGGTAAAATACAGCATATCTTCGAACTTAAAAGTGTTAACATCCATGTTCCTAATTTCAGAGAAAATCTTGATTAAAAATCGTAGTAAGAGTCACCTGCCCCTTACTTACCTCTCCAACACTATAAGACAATAAAAACTTTTTTTCGGTTTTTTATTACAGAAGCACCCTGCATTTTTCTAAATCAAACGTTATATAGACAGCAGATATCAGCATGATCAAATGAAGATGGTAGACAACAATCAATCATTGACAAACAACTCCTAACAGCAGATAATCAATCGACCAGAAGCCTGACCTCTGCATTGTTTCGATGGTGACAAAATCAACTGTAAGTCAACCTGTCAGATGAATTTTTTTTTTTTTTAATTCTTAAACAGAACATTATTTTCAGGTTACAGATATTTAAAAGCATGTTTATTTACAATACTGTTTTCAGATTACTAATATATATTTTATTTTAAGGCAAACATATGTAGCATTCGGATTATAAATAAACATATACAGCCAAATTTAATATACAGGCAGAAATGATATCAGTTTATAAAGTGAACTGGAGAAAGGCATAGAGCAGATGCAGAGAAAAACACTCAAAATCAGTTATTACTGCGTCTAACCAATTAATGAACATCAACAATAAATGCGAAAATATAATCTGCCTGTTGTCGTTAAGAAGTCTATTTAATACAATATGAGTGTGTAGTGTCTTTTCTCAATGAATATTTGTAATGAATGATTGAGGTTATTCAGAAGTTTTGTTACCTTGGAGTACAGGGAGGAGCAGGTGTCAGTGTGATTGTAAGAATTAGGAGTGGATGGAGTAAGTTCAGGAAACATCTGCAATTACTAAGCAGCATAGCGTGACCACTGTCGACCAAGGGAAGTGTCTATCAGGCATTTGAAACCTGGCCAGTTAGGTTTGAGGACATGCATTGCACGGAGAGAAATAATATGAGAAGGATACGATAGTTATGTAGTGTGAGTCTTAAAGACAGGCTTAGTTCTGATGACCTCAGAGGAATATTAAATGTCGACATTATAGGGAGATGTGTGCAGAACAGTAGACTTTAATGGTATGGCCACGTTGAAAGAATGGACGAGTTATTGGGTTAGTAGATGTAAAACAGTTGAGGTAGCAGGGTGGGTTCACAGAAGAAGGCCAAGGAAAATATGAGAGGAAGTAATAAGGATGGATTTGAGAGAAAGATCGATAAATAAAGACTTGGTCAGAGATAGTTTAGTTTGAAAGTCAATTTCTTAAAGCCGTCCAACACATACCAGCATGTAAAACGGACGTTAAACCGAAAATGATGATGGATTTCAGAGAAAGAAAGAATATTTTAATGAATGAAATCACAGAAGGAAAATGTAAATGTAAATATTTTATGATAGTAAATATTTTCCGTGATGGTTAGGGTTATGAAAATATTTCATGATAGTAAATATTTTCCATGATGGTTAGGGTTATGAAAATATTTCATGATAGTAAATATGTTCCGTGATGGTTAGGGTTAGTAAATATTTCACGATAGTAAATATTTTCCGTGATGGTTAGGGTTATGTAAATATTTCATGATAGTAAATATTTTCCATGATGGTTAGGGTTATGAAAATATTTCATGATAGTAAATATTTTCCGTTAGAGTTATGAAAATATTTCATGATAGTAAATATTTTCCGTGATGGTTAGGGTTATGAAAATATTTCATGATAGTAAATATTTTCTGTGATAGTTAGGGTTATGTAAATATTTCATGATAGTAAATATTTTCCGTGATGGTTAGGGTTATGAAAATATTTCATGATAGTAAATATTTTCCGTTAGGGTTATGAAAATATTTCATGATAGTAAATATTTTCCGTTAGGGTTATGAAAATATTTCATGATAGTAAATATTTTCTGTGATAGTTAGGGTTATGTAAATATTTCATGATAGTAAATATTTTCCGTGATGGTTAGGGTTATGAAAATATTTCATGATAGTAAATATTTTCTGTGATGGTTAGGGTTATGTAAATATTTCATGATAGTAAATATTTTCCGTTAGGGTTATGTAAATATTTCATGATAGTAAATATTTTCTGTGATGGTTAGGGTTATGAAAATATTTCATGATAGTAAATAGTTTCCGTTAGGGTTATGTAAATATTTCATGATAGTAAATATTTTCCATGATAGTTAGGGTTATGAAAATATTTCATGATAGTAAATATTTTCCGTTAGGGTTATGAAAATATTTCATGATAGTAAATATTTTCTGTGATGGTTAGGGTTATGTAAATATTTCATGATAGTAAATATTTTCCGTTAGGGTTATGTAAATATTTCATGATAGTAAATATTTTCCGTTAGGGTTATGTAAATATTTCATGATAGTAAATATTTTCCATGATGGTTAGGGTTATGAAAATATTTCATGATAGTAAATATTTTCCGTTAGGGTTATGAAAATATTTCATGATAGTAAATATTTTCTGTGATGGTTAGGGTTATGTAAATATTTCATGATAGTAAATATTTTCCGTTAGGGTTATGTAAATATTTCATGATAGTAAATATTTTCTGTGATGGTTAGGGTTATGTAAATATTTCATGATAGTAAATATTTTCCGTTAGGGTTATGTAAATATTTCATGATAGTAAATATTTTCCATGATGGTTCGGGTTATGAAAATATTTCATGATAGTAAATATTTTCTGTGATGGTTAGGGTTAGGAAATATTTCATGATAGTAAATATTTTCCGTTAGGGTTATGTAAATATTTCATGATAGTAAATATTTTCCATGATGGTTAGGGTTATGTAAATATTTCATGATAGTAAATATTTTCTGTGATGGTTAGGGTTATGTAAATATTTAATGATAGTAAATATTTTCCGTGATGGTTAGGGTTATGTAAATATTTCATGATAGTAAATATTTTCCGTGATGGTTAGGTTTATGTAAATATTTAATGATAGTAAATGTTTTCCGTGATGGTTAGGGTTAGTAAATATTTCATGATAATAAATATTTTCTGTGATGGTTAGGGTTAGTAAATATTTCATGATAGTAAATATTTTCCGTGATGGTTAGGGTTATGTAAATATTTCATGATAGTAAATATTTTCCGTGATGGTTAGGGTTATGTAAGTATTTCATGATAGTAAATATTTTTCGTGATGGTTAGGGTTAGTAAATATTTCATGATAGTAAATATTTTTCGGTTAGGGTTATGTAAATATTTCATGATAGTAAATATTTTCCGTGATGGTTAGGGTTAGTAAATATTTCATGATAGTAAATATTTTCCGTGATGGTTAGGGTTAGTAAATATTTTATGATAGTAAATATTTTCCGTGATGGTTAGGGTCAGTAAATATTTCATGATAGTAAATATTTTCCGTGATGGTTAGGGTTATGTAAATATTTCACGATAGTAAATATTTTCCGTGATAGTAAATATTTCACAATAGTAAATATTTTCCGTGATGGTTAGGGTTATGTAAATATTTCACAATAGTAAATATTTTCCGTGACGATTTAAGCAAATGAGAAAATCAACCTAATGCTTCCCTAATATTGATTACTTACCTTCTTTAGAGGGGGGGGGGGTCTTTTTCTTATCTGAAATATTAACAGTACAGATGAAACAGTCCCCCCCCCCCCCGGGACTAACTTCCCCAATAGTAATTACTTATCTCCCCACAATGTTTTTTTTTTCATAATAATTACTTACCATCTCACTTGGGCGATCTGTATTTTATCTGAAGTGTTTCTCATCCAAATGAAGAAAAATGCTCCCCCACATACTATTTACATACCTCCCTCACGAGGGGATCTTTTTTCCTTTTTTCTTGGAAATATCATTCTTTCATTTTCTCGTACTATCATCCCTATCTCTGTTTTTCTTTTTGTTCACACTAAACAAGGCATACTGGCATTGAAACATAAGGGGCTACTGCATGCTGGTACAATTGGGAGAGCAGGGAGGGAATTCCAAAGGCAAGCGGTTCGAGGAAAGAAACTATCAGAGTAGAACATTTTCCGGCATCTAGGGACCTTTACAGTGAAGGGGTGGGATTTTAGTGCTAGTCGGGTTGCTCGGAGGTATTTTTATTGAGGAGGGGGGGGGGAGGTCCAAGTACAGTAAGTTCATTGGAGCACATTCGGTGGAAGTACTTATAAAACAAGCACAGGGATGCAACATTGCAGTGATGTGACAGGGAATGGAGCTTGGCAGACAGTGCGGAACCTATTAGGTTAGAGACTCTTTTTTTGCACCCCGTTCACGAGGGAAAGACTAGTGGTTGATGCACCAGCCCAGATGTGGAAACAACATTCCATGCATGGGCAAATGGTGGCTTCATAGAGATATAGTATACTGGCAGGTGTGAGAAGATTTCTCGCTGGGTAGAGGGAGCCTGCCTTCTTTGCAGCAGACTTGACAGTATCTTCTATGTATTTGTTCAAATTCATGTTACCCGAGAGTGTTAGGCTGATGAGTTTGAACACTGAACTCTCGGGAAGTGTGTTATCGGCCATGCCAATCGGTGGTTCGAAATGTTTCTTGTAATTGTTAAAGGAAAGTGTGAACATGCGCTCATCATGCTCTAGAGAGCTTGCATCAACCCAAACGTCGAGCCCAGGACGATTAACAAACCACTTTCCTCGCATGGGGTCTTCTTGGTGCATTCTTGCGGCGACTTCTTTTATCATTGTTGTTATAAGAATATTGGTCACCTTGTCGTTCCAACCCTTTTTTTTTTATGTCTGCCGCTCTTCTCTTAATGAATACTGCAGCCGCAAAATGAGAACCCACTGCAACGGGTAAAAACACGTGGCACGCTTGGGACCTCATTCCCATATCAGCATGTTGCCCTCTTCCTGAACTTGATGCCCAAAGCAGTAAACTATATGATCAATACCACCAGCTCTATGAATCTGACCCGTTTGCTGAAACTACCATCAAAGTAGGCGGGAGACTCATGAACTCCCTCTCAGAAGACCGATAACGGAAATGGCAAGATCTGTTGGATAAAACTGATGAAGAACGGTAAAAAGGCATGGAGTCTAATTCGGAAAATCAGCAACGATCCATCAACTTCAATGCAACAGCAGTACACCATCACTGCCAGCTCTCGGCCTTTTGGCTAAGATCAAAGTGTAGTATCTGTTCCGATGGATACTGCACGCCTGTCCTGTGCAGTTCTAGGAGGTCCATCCTCCCAGGCTTCGCTTCCCCTCTTTGGGGAGGAGTAAGTTTATTGCTTACTGTCTGAGGCGCCCCTACCGGGGAATGCCGACGGGGCTGCCCAGGCAATTTTTAAATGGCCAGAGTGCTCACCTCTCGAGCGCTGGCTTTTAACCCCACTTGCTCGACCCGATCTTGGGTCACATCTTACTTGTGGGAGTAAGATAAAACTGGCCTTGTGCCTAACTCCGCGAGGAGTAAATAAACATCACTGCCAGCTCTGGTTCTTTGCTCGCTAGTCCAAAATTAGCTAAATGTTGTCTCACTCGAGTTGTGGAAGCTATATCTTCGTTGATGAAAGCATCGTCAATGTATGTTGCAGTTGCTTGCCGGATAGCATCATCTTTCAAGAGTGCAGCCTCAACAATAGCTCGCATAATGGATGGCGCCACATTGAGTTCAAAAACCCATGCGCGATAAGTAGTACCTCTTTCCTTTGAAGATAACAGTTTGGTACCGCCACAAGGATTTGTGAACACCCACTTGTAAATCGGCCCTTCGGAGATTGAGCAATGACAAGTTGGAGCCTTTCTTTCTCAACTGGGTGGCAGACTGCCTGACCACTTCCATGACGCTGTCCAAGCCCTGGTCTGCTTATCGAACTCGGCGGTGAAATCTGGTTCCTCGATTCTGATCGTGGCGCAGGCACATGGCTGCGTCCTTAAGAAGATAGCATCACCAGACTGATTTATACGGTTTCCACCCAGCATCTTAATGACATTCATTCCAACTAGCATATCGAAGCCTAACAGCAGACCCTCCACGACTAGAACATCAACTTTTACGGGGCTTACATTATCTACTGCCAGCATGATAGTCCCAATGCCACTACTGTGGAGAATTTCACCATCGACTATTAGGTCATCCAATGCCTGCCGACTCCAGAATCGCACACTGATCCAGTTACAAGAGGCCGAGAACATCCAGAACCCACCAGTGCTATGCACTTTTTGCCATTAACAACAGTTTTAATCATTTCTTTTAACTTGAATGGGGAGAGAGTGGCGCTGATATCTTGCCTCTGTTTCCGTTTCCCGGACAGTTTTTTACAAGGTACCCTGTTTTGTTAAAGAGATAACAACGCATATCCGACCTTTCTCTCTTTTCTAAAACTGCCGTACTGCATGCAATCTCGAGCTAGATGGTTCGGTCCCTCGCATCTGAAACAGTTGAAATCACTCTGACCCGTTTCAATAAAATTGAACCTCAAACTTATTTAACGCCTCACAGGGGGTCTATTGTCTGCTGCATTTCTGCTCTGGACCGAGTCAATTCTCCTTAGTCAACCTGTTCTCTCAGAGTACCCTCCAACAAACCATATTTATACCAGGCTTAGTGCGGACACCCGATAGCCATAATGGAACACACACCAGTGTCCCCGAACTCGCATTGTTCACACGAACAATTCCAAGTCTTCCAACCATTCTACTATTGGTACATCTGTCGCTGTGTCGCAGAACTCGGGAGTAAGCTGAATATCAAATTGTCTAGACGCCATAGTTCTAATAGGGCCAAAATAGCTTGAATACACCTATTGTATCAAAGAACCGCCGAGTGTGAGCCACTCTAAATACACGCCTTATTTCTGTCCAAAAGGAAAAGGAAGAAAAAAAGACAACCCCTTGATTCTGGCCTTGTGCCTAATTTGCATACATTACAAATCTCGTTTCGCTTGAAACGAGACTCGTGACTCAGAAATTCACTTATTTTAATTGACTTAAATCTATATACTATATTTAAGCGTCCAGTCTTGCTTGCAAACACAGCACGCCACCAGCTGCCTCTTCAAATGATGAACCGCAGCTGGCTCAACGTCAACAGTCTGGGGGTTCTCCCCTTCAACCTCGTTACTCTATTGGCCTTTTGGCTAAGATCAAAGTGTAGTATCCGTTCCGATGGATACTGCACCCATAGACTGGCATTGTCTTGGCCTTCGGGGCTTGATTTACGCCGGTCCTATGGGTCTGTCCTGTGCAGTTTTAGGAGGTCCACCCTCCCAGGCTTCGGCTCCCCTCTTGGGGAGGAGTAAGTTTATTGCTTACTGGCCGGAGTGCTCACCTCTCAGGCGTTGGCTTTTAAAACCCCACTTTCCCGACCCGACCTTGGGTCACATCTTACTTGTGGAAGTAAGATAAAACTGGCCTTGTGCCTAACTCCTGGAGAGGAGTAAATAAATACTCTATGGACTACCTTACTTAAAATATCCCCAATTGTTTAAAATCAATTTTATTTACAAACTAGCTGACTTTGCAATGTTTGCTAGTTTATTTCTTTTAAATAAGACCATATATATATATATATATATATATATATATATAGTGTGTAGATTTCAATTTTGTGTTGAGAATCTGAATAACAGAGCTCAATGTAATTTAAACAGAGCAAAACAGAATTATAAAAAGAAAAAACTATACACATTAAGGTTGTACACATTATAACTTATTTCGACCCCTTAATTAGGTTTCCTCAGATGTATAAACAACCACGTCAAAAACCCCAAAAATCTAAAATCTAGATTTTTTGGTTTTTTGACGTGGTTGTTTATACATCTGAGGAGACCTAATTAAGGGGTCGAAATAAGTTATAATGTGTACAACCTTAATGTGTGTATAGTTTTTTCTTTTTATAATTCTCTCTATATATATATATATAGAGAGAGAGAGAGAGAGAGAGAGAGAAAAAAAGAAGAAAAAAAAACGAGAACAGTCAGTCTCCTTATTCTCTATGTAGTGTTTCTAATGGGAGGGGAAAGAGATAGGGTCACTCTCTCCCCTTTCTTGAACTCTTGCCTGGTAGGTCTATCTTTCTTTTTACTTTAACCCTTAAATGCTTTATTTTTTATATTGGTTTCAAAAAAACTTCATCATTGAAGATAATGATTACCTATTTAGCGGGTGTACTGATGCAACATCATACTAATACCTACTCACACTTGCCAACAGGCTCGTTGCAGATGTGAAACCAGCTGCAGTTTGACACACTTACTCCTCCCCAAAGAGAGGAGGCAAAGCCTGGGAGGGTGGACCTCCTAGAACTGCACAGGACAGACCCATAGACCGGCGTAAATCAAGCCCCGAAGGCCAAGACAATACCAGTATGGGGTGCAATATCCATCGGAACAGATACTACACTTTGATCTCGACCAAAAGGACACAGTGAGTAACATGGGTGCATTATTTTTTTTGTAAACTTTACTATTTAAGTGGTGCACTAACCGAAACTCACACCCTTTCCCCAAAAAACTTTTAAAATAAGTTAGATATAAAAAATCGAATAGAGAAAAAGAATTGCTCTACATCAAATTTTGAGTTATATTAAGTAATACATTTTTATTAGAATCAGTACGCATGGATGAGCATCAATAGTTAACTTATCATTATGGAATATGTATTCTAGGCAACAGGGTGTGTAACATAGGCATATTGTCTTTTTGTTTTGTTTTAACTATACCATTTAGGGGAATGCCACCAAAACCATACAATAACCCCCAAAGAAAGAAAAAACATTAAAATTTAAAACTAATACTATATTTATTGCTTATACGTGTCCCAGGATGGGTTTATTTAACTACTTCCCACAGCAGTAAGATGTGACACAAGGTCGGGAAAGTGGGATTTGATAAGTCAGCACCCTAGAGGAAGAGCACTATAACCTTTAAAAATTACCCGGGCAGCCCTGTCGGCATTCCCCGGTAGAGGCGCCTCAGGCGATTAACAATAAACTAACCCCTCCTCAAAGGGTGAGAAGGTAAAGCCTGAGAGGGTGGACCTCCTAGAACTGCACAGGACAACTCATAGACCGGCAGAAATCAAGCCCCGAAGGCCGAGACGATACCGGTCAATGGGGTGCAGTATCCAATTGGAACAGATACTACACTGTGATCTTAGCCATATGGGTATTCTACTAGTATTTTCATAAGTAAGTTTACTTTGTGTTAAAACGAATAAGATTTTAGTTGCAGAATTATCTGAGTTATATCCCTTGGGTTTATTCTGGCCAACGTTAGAGAATGCACTCCCCTAACGCAACACAAGAGTTTGAAATCTCATTCCGCCCACATGCAGAATTTAGAACAAGATTTTCTTTTCTTTCTGGCTTGACCTTCAAAGTGGCTTCCAGTTCCAAGAAGCCTTCTCAAAACAGTAAGCCCTGTCTCTTGGATGCGTTTTCTGATATCAGTTGCAGAGTTTCTTTGAAGCACACAACACAAAGTAAGCAACATTAACTTTCATTGCTTATGCATAGTACTCTATTTTCAACCCCGGCAACATGTGTTCTTTTCTCATTGTATTTGGGACAGTAATGTATTCTTTATTTAATATTAATGTCTGTTCTTCCTAGATAACAACACCCAAAATGTCGAAGATATAGCCGAAGACGTGGTTGCCTAAAAAACGTAAAAGCTAGAATATAAAATACTTGCCGAAGTACCTGTCAATGCCAGGTTTTTTGAACTTTTCTCTTTTGCACGTCAGTTTAAATAAAAGTTATTTTTGTTTTTTAAACTTTAAATTGCAGTAAATTAAAAAAACAAAAAAAACAGGTTTATGATGACGATAGATATCAGTTAAGAAGATAACTGGAACGCTACAGCAAAAACAAACAAAAAAAAACAATTGTTTAATGTAAGATTCGAACCTTGCATATTGGAACTGAAGGCGAACAGTTTATCTAAACGACCACCGTCTTTGTAACCTACTTTAACAGTTTGAGATACAAACTCCACATAGATCTAATATAGTTTGATTGTCTAAAATAAATAATCAAAGAAGTTCCATTTGATTTTTTTGATTTAAAAAAAAAATGTCAAAATGAAGATTTGACTAAAAAACAATCTTGACTTATTTTTGCATGTATCTTTCTTACTTCTGAACTTTTTCCCTACAAGTATGTTGTTCGGTTGGCTTTGAATGGGAATGCTAAAATTGGCGGAACATTTGTTCCTAATATTTTTATGTACTTTTAATTTTGAATAATGAGTTTTAAAAAAGATTTAAGAAATTCTGACATTGATAAAGACATCGGATCGAAGGTGTCGATTCCAAATCTGCGGACAGTTTGGCTCTTAGATCTATTTAATTGTGATGCTGCTACACACATAAATACATATACACATACAGACAACTTTACTTTATATATATAAAGATTTGCTTTTCAAAACCGAGAAATCTTATATGAATACAATTTCTATTGCAGTTCTTTCATTTTATTCCTGGCAGTTTCTATCAGTTTAAATAGTTTAACATTTTCCCATTGCAAATTTGCCTGTGGCCAGTGAAGTCAGTCACCCAAATGCTCAGACACTTTGAATTTTAAATGATTCGACTCTGCCATAGAAATCTACTTTTTCTACTAATAATTTATACGATTTATGTAACTATATTACACCTATGTCTAAAGCTGTAACAAGATCTATATCAGGGAAACTAGACGTAATTTGGATAAAAGAATTTATAAGCATAAAAGAGCTATTAAACCCAACACATTAAAAGCCTTCTGCTCCCATATATTTAACTTTGATCAGGCTTTTAACTTTAATAATGCTATTCTAATTAAACCTATTCAAAAGAATCCACACACAATTTTCGAATGGGCTATGATAGACGATTCAATTAATCTATGTCTCCCTCCCCCCCCCCTTTTTTTAGCTCAGATTATAATCAAAGAGAACACTATACACATAGACAATGAGTGATTCCTTGGTTAGGAGTAATAAAAAGAGAAATCAAAAAACATTTACTTTATTTTTCCTCTCCTCGTTCCTTTTACATTACTAATTTATCGTATATATTGTCTATGTTTTATATATATATATATATGATTTCTTTTGTTTATATATACATGTTTATTTACTCTTTAACCCCTCTCCCCACATGTGGTATTTTATTATTCCGGTCTTTGCAGGTAAGGATGTTTTGCTTTTGATGATAGATATTAGCCGATTAAACGAGTGGTGGGCTTGCCGGTAGACTTCTGTTTTTTTCGTTCATCGTTTGTTACTACTCGGTGTTCCCTATGTAATAATCGTCCGGGCCGGGTTATCGCCCTTTGATTGTGCATTACACTACAGAATATTTAAATTTTCTTAAGCACAAATTTTCATATATCCCCCCCCCCCCCCCCCCCCCCAAAAAAAATTACAAGTCTTCTTCTCTTTTGCTAATTTTTCGACTTTTCTTGTCACTCTTGAAAAAGCCCTCGCAACATAAGGGCGAAACGTTGAGGTGCCACTGAGTTTTTTTTCTCATTCTATCGGATTTATTTAACCATTATAATTTGTCATACTATTTATAGCATTTTGACTTTAAAAGTGAACTGTGTTTCAATGTAATACTATGGACTGTCTTATGAGGAAGTAGATAAGTGGATGACAATAAAAAGACCAGCCAATTCATTCAACTCCCAAAACGGAATGACGCCCTTGACAATTAGGTGTTAGCTTTTGGGTGACCGGATAGCGATGGAGAGATTGAGCTGAGAAAAAGACCAGATATTTAGGATTTGCGGTCGAAAGTAGATATATTTAGGAGACAGAGTAGACAAGAGTGAGTTAGAGTTATTTGGAGAGTGAGATAAGTTAGATCTTAGATCTTGACAGCCAAATGATTTCAATTAGGTCTTAGCTGATATCCTGAACTTGAGAGATGGAAGGCCTAGCTAAGAAGAGTGGGCACCAACGACGTGGCTCCATGTTTTGGCTTGTACACCACTTTCGCTTTCATGGTGGCTATTGCTTTTTGTTTTGTAACATCAATTTCAATGTTTAAACCAAATGTGAACTAGTGTATCTTTGTTGAAATCAACAAAGATACACTGGTTCACATAATTATTAAACTTTTCCTGAAAAAAAAAAAAATTTTTTTATATGAAAAATAAACTAAAACAAAACTTAATATTTGGTATGCCAAGTATGTCAATTAGGGCATGTCAATCTTTAGATTATATATTATGTGAATTACCTATTATATATATTAAATGAAGAAAGTTTTTGGTAGTTTTATACAATCACTCCCATCTTCAAACCGATTTTTCTCTTTCGACTGGGATGTGAGTGGCAAAAAAAAAAATTAGAAGGTGAAATCGAGATGAATTTCCCAACCACTAGAAATATAGAAATAGAAACATTCTTTCTCTTGACCTTTTGGCTAAGATCAAAGTGTAGTATCTGTTCCGATGGATACTGCACCCCATACTGGTATTGTCTTGGCCTTCGGGGCTTGATTTACGCCGGTCAATGGGTCTGTCCTGTGCAGTTCTAGGAGGTCCACCCTCCCAGGCTTTGCCTCCCTTCTTTGGGGAGGAGTAAGTTTATTGCTTACTGTCTGAGGCGCCTCTACCAGGGAATGCCGACGGAGCTGCCCAGACAATTTTTAAATGGCCAGAGTGCTCACCTCTCGAGCGCTGGCTTATCTAATCCCACTTTCCCGATCTTGTGTCACATCTTACCTTGTGGGAGGTAGATAAATAACTCGGGCGCTGGTTTTTCTAATCCCACTTTCTCGACCTTGTGTCACATCTTACCGCTGTGGGAGGTAGATAAATCTATCTATTTAACCTTTTCTCAGCCTTTTGGCCAAGATCAAAGTGTAGTATCTGTTCCGATGGATACTACACCCCATAAACTGGTATTGTCTTGACCTTCGGGGCTTGATTTATGCCGGTCTATGGGTTTGTCCTGTGCAGTTCTAGGAGGTCCACCCTCCCAGGCTTTGCCTTCTCACCCTTTGAGAAGGGGTTAGTTTATTGATAATCGCCTGAGGCGCCTCTAATGGGGAATTCCGATGGGGCTGCCCAGGCAGTTTTTAATCAAATCCCACTTTCCCGACCTTGTGTCACATCTTACCGCTGTGGGAGGTAGATAAATAACTTGTTAGTTACTGAATCTATTTGCTGCAATTTAGCTTCATTTATTGTCCCTATTTACTTGCCTCCCCACGAGGGCAGAGTTAGACACAAAGTTGGTTTTTAATGTGGGAAAATTTCAGCTCCCCAAAAAGAGACACAGATACTACACTTTGCTCTGAGCCAAAAAAACAACTCCAACAAGTTTCAACTGTGAAAGTCAAAATTAAGAAAAAGATACCAGTGCATATGTGGGGGGAAGGAGACAGGAAGTCATTCTTTGATGAAACAAAAATCATCATTCACAAAAACTTGCGTCGATGTTGATTTTCTGGAACTGATATACTCTTAATGAGTGTGTTATAAGTTTTGTTTACTTCTAAATTATATATATATAAATAAACAATAACAAATATTTATTATTTGTCGCTCCTCAAAAAAGTAGAGCACTGTAAGTGTAGTATTAACACAGCATGACTTTCATTAAAAAAGTAGAACGCTCTCAGACGTTAAGCCGCCGCTAAAGTGTTAAAATTATCACAGTTTATTCGCTATTCAAAATTGACCGAGTGGTTAAGGTGTCGGATTTGAGTTGCAAAATACTCGTAATCCGGGGTTTCGAATCGCATGACCGGTAGTGAATAGTCATATCTCTATGCTGATGAGTCCCGATTATTAAGGACAAAACATATATGCACATAGATAATAAACAATAACAAATATTTATTATTATATATATATATATATATATATATATATATATATATATTTTTAAAAAGTTATAAATATAAAAATGTCATCAGCTTGTTTATTATATGCAGTAGATTTTGTGGTTAAAAAAAAAAGTAAGCTAAAGCCCATATATAGATATATAAAATTTCTGCAACTTCTTAAATGTTTAAAAAAATATTCTGTTAACAAAAATAGAAAATACTTTAAAAAAAAAAAGAAAAACATGAAACAGGCACATTTTTATGTTGTACAATTTTTTCTCTTTATCTGTAACAAAAAAAAAAAGTTTTTTTTTTCTAGTCTTTAAATTTGATTGTCCAAACTTTTTTTTTGCTTTGTAAATAGTCTTTAAATTTTTCCTCTCTTTCGTAATAAGTGGTTGGTTATACCCAAAGAGCCTCCAATAGCAAAGCGTACAAAGTTATCTCCCATTAATGGTCCCATTACATATATACCCGGCTCTTGGATGGACTCGTACGATAATGGATCGACTTCTATTGGATTGTGTTTGCTGTCTATAGACTTGTTCGGAACTACGCCCATGTGTTTGCCCTCCTGCGGTAAAAATGTCAAGTTGGGCTTAGCTCCGATTAACACAATTGTCAGCGACGTGTCCAACGTGCTAATGTTACACCCCGTTTTAAGACACTTAATCAGCACTTTATTATCTTTTTTTAATTCTTCAACTTTATGTTTTGGGTAGGCCTTATACAAGTCGTTCATCTCTTTTCCTTTCATTAAGGAGTATACCCTGTGGTACTCGGGGTACATGCTTAAGGGGAGTTTTTTAAACACTAAAGAAGAATCCAATGCACTGACACGAAACACGTGGGTCACAGGAATATCGTTCTCCAGGGCCATTAATATAGCATCGGCTGCAGACAGTCCGGCCCCGACAACGACGACGGGTTCCGATTCGCTTGTGATTTCCTTCCTGGTCAGCATTTGTTCAAACGTTTTTAAAGAGTGTACGACATGAGGTAGATTTTCACCAGAAATCCCCAACCGATTCGGAACGTCCGTCGTGCCAGTGGCCAAAACAACGGAGTTGCTTTGAAAGCAGAATTCTTCTCGTTGGATGACATGCTCTTGGACTGCATGGAATTTTGGTGGAATTCGGTAACCACGGACTTCCCACAAGAAATCGTGGTTCTCTTTCCTGTTTGGGGAACAAGGTACGACTTCTCCACTCTCGCAGTCGATTCCATTCTCAAACAGGCTGACCTTTTGGACAGAGGTCACCAAATAGCCACTAAGAAAGTTCTTCTCCAACTTCTTTTGATACAAAAAATCACAATAGTAGTTGCGGACATCAGCCACGGTTGCTCTGTTGGCTTTCCGGCCAGTTGCACCAATTATTCTGAGAAGAAAAAAAGAAAGAAAATAAAATAGTTGCCTATGCAATAAATAAATAAAATAAAAAATTATTGTCCATCCATAACATTGAAAATAATATTCCATTATGACGCATGAAATAGAAAGAGGGTTGATGTAACATTTTTGGATGCGGTCAGGTCATCTCTATAACTGGCTTTCTGTAGGCCCTATTTTAGATTAAAAAGCAATTTATAAATATTTATAATATGCTAAGGCAAATTCATGTTCGTACATGTTTTAAAAGATGGGATTGTTTGATCACTGAAGATGCAAAGAAAGTAATTTCAAAAATGTCATCCGATGTTGTTGTTGTGAGACTAACTAAAATACACTTTCTTGGCCTTCAAACTAGGATCAAACTGTTGTATCTGTTCTGTATAAAGACGGTACAATAATATTGTGAGGTCTGCATTCACACCAGACGTTCATAGAATGGAAATATGTCACAATCCCTTACAAGGGTTTTGGAGATAGACCTCCATAACCAAATATATTCTGAAACTACATTAACCAGAGTACTTAGATAAGTAGGTTAGATTTTTCATGCCATTCGACTTGAGCCGTGTAGGGTCACGAGAAATGATCTTGGAGCTTGCATGATGCTTTGTTTCACTATAAACCTCTTATCATGCAGTCACCATTTCAGGGGTTGTCCATTGGCGCTTAAGACTGAGAGGAAGCCTATTATAAATGTTTGTTTTTTTTGCCGTCTTCTTGGATAATCAATTCTTTAAGTAATCTTCTGTCCATCTCATCCATTGTTTCCGGTACTCCCGTGGTGGTTTTATTTACTCCTCCCCAGGAGTTAGGCACAAGGCCAGTTTTATCTTACTCCCACAAGTAAGATGTGACCCAAGATCGAGTCGAGAAAGTGGGGTTTGAAAAGCCAGCGCTCGAGAGGTGAGCACTCTGGCCATTTAAAAATTGCCTGGGCAGCCCCGTCGGCATTCCCCGGTAGGGGCACCTCAGACAGTAAGCAATAAACTTACTCCTCCCCAAAGAGGGGAGGCAAAGCCTGGGAGGGTGGACCTCCTAGAACTGCACAGGACAGGCGTGCAGTATCCATCGGAACAGATACTACACTTTGATCTTAGCCAAAAGGCCAATCTCCCCTCCCGTGGTGGTGATCATCGTCCAACTGGCGATCTCTTTAACTCTTATCAAGCTCTGGAGGCCACTCGAAGTTAAGTGGTGACCCATTAGTAAAAAACATTAAAATAAAACAAACACTTCTCACACCTGAGGCTATTCTCTATCTCTACAAATCTACTATCGGACCATGTATGGAGTACTGTTGTCATATTTGATCTGGTAAATCTCTGTCCCATTTGAGTGTTCTCGATTAGGTTCAGTAGTGTTTCTATAATTTGGTTGTCCCTACCCTTTCTTCTATTCTGCACCCTCTCTCTCTCTCTCTCTTTTAGACATGATGTTGCTAGTCTCAGTCTTTTCTATAAGTACTATTATGGCTTATGTTCTTATAAATTGTCTGATATATTCCCTGCTTCCTTTATTCCAGCTCGGTTGACTCGTTGGTCTAGTGGTCTTCATCAATTCGCTGTTTAGGTATCTTGTTATAATATATCCTCCTTTTCGAGTAACTTCTTTACAAGAACTGCACACTTGTGGAACTCTCTTCCTGCTGACTGTTTTCCTCCTACCTATAGTCTTGGTCTTTTCAAGATTAAGGTCAATAGGCATCTCCTGCCTTTGCGTTAATCATCTTTTGTTTTTGTTAGCTCCTTACATCAAGTTGCCATGCCTTGTCTGGAGCGACTTATATATATATATAAAAAACAAAAACAAAAAAATAACAACACTTAGAGCCTCCAGAAGCATAGGTCAGAATTTCACTAAATTTATCATGAAGAGCCATTGGGATGCCAGTGTGTGTCATCTGGCGGGGTCAACATTAACATACTATAACTAATTATTATAAACACTTATAGGCTTACAAGGTGGTTTCAGAAATTCCATAGTGGTAATGAGAGCCTTGAAGATGAAGGTAAAGGACGGCTATTCACTTTTGATAATGAATATTTGAAAGCAATTGTTGAACAAAACCCATGACAAAGTATCTAAAAAAAAAATGTCTATGGCACTTGATGTCAGTATTTCAACAATGTCCAACCATCTAAAGCAAGTTGGAAAGGTGAAAGAGCTTGATAAATGGGTTCTGCATGAACTCAATGAATATTTCTGAAATCAGTCATTATTTTCTGAACATTTTTAAATGCTCAAAAATATTATGTAAGCTTTGATTGAATAATTACCATGAATTGTAACACTTATAAAAGATGGATAAACAAAGCTCGGATTACTCACTTTTCATTTTTTGACTTGAGCCACTCATTCAAAGGCAACGAAGGTAATTCCATCCAATTACTGATACTTATTGTCTGCAAATTTCCATCCATTTGCTGTGAGATGATTTTAAAAGAAAGAAAAATTAAATTAGATAAAGTCACTGAAAAATGTCCAAGGTGTGTGTATGTATATATATATGTGGGTGTTTTTTCAAGACACTCTAATCTAAGAACTCTTATTATTTGTGAACTTTTTCTGATGATTTTGTAGTGTTGCAGAGACGATATTGACATACAAATGTTGTTTGGCACAATACAAATGAAACGGACCGTTAAATATATCTCACAGAAATTTGGAATTTTTGGAAATGTGAAAAAAATAAAAACAAAAATAAAAATAATAAAACTAACCATGGTTATTGGAATATAATAAATATCTGTTCTATATTTTGCTCTGTTATCAATAATTGACAAACATTGAGCTGAATCTTCTAAGGAGACTACAAACTAAAAGGATCTGATGATATATGAGTATACATATATTGTCTTCAATAATTAATTATATATATATATATATATATATATATCTATATATTAATACGATAGCGTGTGTGTTCGTGTGTCACGCTTACATCAAAAGCTCCGCGCATGCATGCCGCACCAAAATTTGGAAAAGCATTCAAGTCACCTAAGTTTCGTAATATTTTCAAGTATTTCCCTTTGGCGCAACGGTTAGCGACGTAGGTTTTTGACGTCGGTCCGAACCAACCTCTTAGATTTTTTTCTACATCGAAAAGGGGGGGGGGGTAGGAAGGGGACGACCAGGAAGACACATATTAATACGATAGCGTGTGTATTATTTTGTGTGTCACGCTTACATCAAAAGCAACGACCTTCCGAATCTTTGTATACTACTCATGAATTGGAGCCAAATTTAATTTAATCTAAAGCATTTACAAAATGAGGTTTAGTCGTCGAAATATTACCTTCACTAGAAATATTGTATATAAAAAAGTTTTGTAAATTGTTTCATGTATTGTTCATTTTTAAAAATAAATATACAAGTCCAAATCTTATCATATTTTATTCAAACATGTATAGGTTAGGAACAAGATAATTAGTATTGAAAAATCATTTTGTGTAATTTACACGGGTCCCGCTAGTATATATAATTATTGGAAGCATTTTTTCTTGATACATGTTTGATTAAACAGAAGTGACAGTTCTTGTTCATTCCTTTTCTGATCCAATTTTTCGAGAATGTTGTGCTCCCGTGTGAATAAGAACTCGCCATATTTGCAAACGTTTTCGACTCGCATGAGTTGTTCTCATCAGACACATGATGAGGTTACAAAATTAAAACTGGTGAATTGATTACGAAAGTCGATTAAGAATGTTTTAAAACGATCAGAAAAGGAACAAACGGGAACTGTCACTTTTATTTAATCAAACACACACACACATATATATATATATATATATATATACATATTGATTCCTATATAATTTTATTGCTAGCTACCATATTGCAGAATGGTTCTTGGATATAGTGTTTAGATAGTATTATTATTATTTTTATTTTTTTATTATTGTTATAATTAATGTTATTTGATATGCAAATTACTATATCATACGGTAGTCTTAAGGGTAATATATTATTATTATTATTTTATTATTATTTTTTATGTATATATTAGTGATATTTTAAGCTGAATTATTTCGACACTTGATTATTGGGGAAATGGTCGTATAATCAGTACCATTGGAGAGCCATGAATATTAAAACTGTCCTGTTTTTAAATCTCCGAAACAGTTACATGGTAGACAGCTGATGATCCCCGTGTTAATATTAGACGCTTAAGGTTTCCTGTTTTTGTTTCACTCTGAGATAATTACCCCCCCCCCCTTTTTTAATTTTTAATTTTTTTTATTTTTATTTTACTTATATATTTTCATTTATTAATTTTCCAACGAATGTTAAGTCTGCAATATCTTGGATTTAGTTAGTTTCTCTGGGAATTTAAACTTCATTTTACATTTTTTTTTTTTTTTTTAATGACTCAAAGCTTCTTTAGACTATATATATATATATATATATATATATATATACACATAAGGTTAATACAACAAAAGATATAAGATGCAACTAATATCTTTAATTAGTGAACATCCGGATAAAACTGAAGCTCAATATACTGGATGGAGCATTAATAGCACTAGATAAAGTGAAAGAATAAAATAAGGTGCGAATCAAATTTTATTAGAATTCAATGTTCAAGCAAAGTACTTTGAAAACCATGGGTTAAGGACTTTAAAGTACTTTGCTTGAACATTGAATTCTAATAAAATTTGATTCGCACCTTATTTTATTCTTTCACTTTATCTAGTGCTATATATATATATATATATATATATATAAGTATTGTGAATTGTTTGATTTATTACACAACTTAACTCCGGATCACATACCTAGCACAACTTGAGTAGGTTTGTACAAGTCGAAAATAAGTCTCTGACAATCAGTCTAACAGTTGCTTTGTTGCTATCAGACTGAGGTATGAACCTGTTCAGTCCTATGAGGTTCACCCTCCCAGGTTTTACCTTCTCTCTGAGAAGGAGTTAGTTTATTGCTAATCGCCTGAGGCGTCCCTACTGGGGAATGCCGACAGGGATGCTCAGGCATTTTGTGTAAGCCAGAGTGCAATTCACCTAATGTGCTGGCTTTTCAAAACCTCATCTGACCTTGTGTCTAACCTCCCACAGAAGAGGTAAATAAACATATGAAAGAGTTTATTGTATTTTTCTTTTTCCTGCGAACTGTCCGATTCTACACATAATATAAGCTCAATAGCTCGTTTGTCAGACGAGTTAGAGCTTTCATATAATTATGAGTGAATATATTTAACACATTTTTCAAAAGATATTTAAATATGGCTTCAGAAAGAACGATCGGTTCATGTCTTTTGCTATACACATGTTTCTGATAAAAGAAACTTTATTCACGTTTTAAGATAAACTTATTAAAACTCCTTTTCCTTTTCATCAGTAACGGATCAACTTTTTCAGTTTCTACATTTAATTTCTTTATCAAACAGCAAATACATAAACGTAACATTTAGCTGATCCTTGTAATTTGCTTCAGCAAAAACAATGGAGACACATGGATACATGAATTTGTAATCATTTAAAAACTTTCAAGAACAAATCAAGTGTTTTTAGGATATTTATACAGTTGTTTCTCGGATTATTTTAAATATTAATGTTTGGAGTGGAATTTTGACCGATTCCTGGAATTCACTTTATCTTCTGATTGTCCAAGAGAGATTATTTGTGTGTGAGGGCCATTGGAGTTAAATTCTGTTTGCATTAAAGGATTATAATTTAGTAAAAGTGTTCATTAAGTGGAAATTCACTTCTTCAAATCCTTCCTCCATTTTCTTATTCAAATGATTTGCTTGGGTGTAGACCAGTGAGGGTTGAGGACATGTGTTGCATGGAGAGAAATGAAATGATATGAGAATAATACGATGAATGCGTAATGCGAGTCTTAAAGACTGGCTTAGATCTGATGACCTCAGAGGAAGATTGGATCTAGACAGTATAGGGAGATGTGCGCAGAACAGGAGACTTTGATGGTATGGTCACGTTGAAAGAATGGCTGAGAGTTCTTGGGTTAGTAGGTGTAGAACAGTTGAGGTAGCTGGGTCAGCCCACAGGGGAAGGCCAAGGAAAACATGGGAGGAAGTGATAAGGATGGACTTCAGAGAAAGGAAGATAATTAAAGACCTGGCCAGAGATAGGTTAGTTTCGAAGTTAATTTCTGAAAACTATCCAACAAAGGCCAGTATGTAAAATGGACGTTAAACCGATGATGATGATAATGATAAGGATTCTCGATCAACATGAAAGAGAATGCCAATTTCGTTAGCCATTTTCACATGGATCAATAAATTCTGGTTCCTCCTCGTAAGACATTCACAGCATGAACTCTCTTTTCAACTATGATGATGAGAGCAGTTTCTAAGATTCATTTATTTTCAAAGTAAACTATAAGATGGTCCGAAGATCTTATAAAAGTAACAACAATAGCGGAACAATAAGCAAAGTACAACTTTGTAAAATATCTCATCAGTTTGTTTACACTGCACCTGTTGGTGGTAGTCTCCCTTTATTTTGAGATTATTTTTCTTAAATTTAACCCAAGTTATGACGTCACAGGTAAATTTTAAGTTCCATCAATTCATTTATTGGTACTCTTATTTGCTAAGAATTTCTGATGCTTTACTTGGTCTTTTGGCTAAGATCAAAGTGTAGTATCTGTTCTGACTGTCCTGTGCAGTTATGGGAGGTTAACCCCCTCCCATGCTTTGCCTCCCCTCTTTGTGGAGGGGTAAGTTTATTGCTTACTGTCTGAGGCGCCCTGCCCAGGCAATTTTTTGAGATTCACCTCACTCTTCCTCTAGAGTGAAATTCCCACCTTCCGACCTTGTGTCACATTCTACTTTGTGGGAAGTAGATAAATAGGTTATTTGCTAAGATCAAAGTGTAGTATCTGTTCCGATGGATACTACACCCCATAGACTGGTATTGTCTTGGCCTTCAGGGCTTGATTTACGCCGGTCTATGGGTCGGTCCTGTGCAGTTTTAGGAGGTCCACCCTCCCAGGCTTTGCCTCCTCTCTTTGGGGAGGAGTAAGTTTATTGCTTACTGCCTGAGGTGCCCCTACCGGGGAATGCCGATGGGGCTGCCCAGGCAATTTTTAATGGCCAGAGTGCTCACTTTCTCGGGCGCTGGCTTTTCAAACCCCACTTTCCCGACCTGACCTTGGGTCACATCTTACTTGTGGGAGTAAGATAAAACTGGCCTTGTGCCTAACTCCTGGAGAGGAGGTAAATAAATACTCTTATAGATGACGCACCATATTTCTGTGACTTCGCGTCGTCAACGTTCGGGAAGGTCCCGGAAGCTCCCCGGGAGTTGACGAGACTATTAACCAATCAGGTTGCAGCAGGCATTAGACAATCAGGCTAGAGCAAGCAGCCGATAACTTTTAAAGAGATTAATCGCGTTCAATAACAAAAAATGAATTTCTATAATTTGAAAAAAATGTAAAAAAAAAAGTAAAAACAAAAACCTTTGCTTAACAAATCAAACAAAATTATCTTTTGAAACTTTTCGGTGCACAAACAAAAAATTTTTTTAATTTAAAAACATTTGATTAACAATGGTTCCTTTGACAAAAAAAAAAATTAACATCTAATTAATAACGGTTGTTTAGCTTTGGTTTGTTCGTTCTTTATTATTATATATGTATTTTAGTTTGATTTTCTTCGTCGTAATTTATCGGCTGCCAGTCTTCAAGTTATCGTTTGGCAGTTTTCGTCTCGTCAACTTTCGAGCACTTCCGTAACCTGCCCGAATGTTGACGACGCAAAGTCACGGAAACATGGTGCGTCATCGAAAGAGCACCCTTTTATTTGCTTGTTTAAGTTTCTAATAATTTATGGTAGTTTAGAGACATGGTAGGGTTAGAGTTTATGGTTTAGGGTTGATGAATTATTAAGGTGAAATCGGATGATGTGTCAAAGTTCTGGAATCAAGGATGCCGGAAAATCGGTGTTGCCCTTGTATTACAACAATGTTTTAATTCCTACTTTACTGATTACTTCGCAGTGTTAGATGAAGGGAAGGAATTCTCCAAATTAAACATCTTTTATTCCTTACCTGCCACGAGCCACCAGGTGCCCATTTCCCAAGCACAATGTGTGGAATTGCATGTTGCTCTTCTTGTACCCAATAAAGTAAAGAAGAATTCAGAGCACCCCTGTCAGCGTCGGGGTGGAGTAAGTGGTCGAATAATACTGCAACTGGATTGGTTGAACGGCCGACTAAGCCTTCGGCGAGATAACATAAATCCTGGATTGAAATAAATAGAAGAAAGAAATGTAGGTTTCTTTATGGAGAGAGAGAGAGAAAAAAAATGATGAAAATTGAAATAATGTAGTCTGTGTGAGTGGTAAGAAACAAATATGAAGAATAAAATTGGATGAAAACGCTTCTGTATAGTTCAACAAACATACTTATAGTTCATACTGTATAGTTCATACTGTATAGTTCAACAAACATACTTATTATTATACTAAAAAAAATGATGAAAATTGAAATAATGTAGTCTGTGTGAGTGGTAAGACACAACTATGAAGAATAAAATTGGATGAAAACGCTTCTGTATAGTTCAACAAACATACTTATAGTTCATACTGTATAGTTCATACTGTATAGTTCAACAAACATACTTATTATTATACTAAAAAAAATGATGAAAATTGAAATAATGTAGTCTGTGTGAGTGGTAAGAAACAAATATGAAGAATAAAATTGGATGAAAACGCTTCTGTATAGTTCAACAAACATACTTATAGTTCATACTGTATAGTTCATACTGTATAGTTCAACAAACATACTTATTATTATACTAAAAAAAATGATGAAAATTGAAATAATGTAGTCTGTGTGAATGGTAAGACACAACTATGAAGAATAAAATTGGATGAAAACGCTTCTGTATAGTTCAACAAACATACTTATAGTTCATACTGTATAGTTCATACTGTATAGTTCAACAAACATACTTATTATTATACTAAAAAAAATGATGAAAATTGAAATAATGTAGTCTGTGTGAGTGGTAAGACACAACTATGAAGAATAAAATTGGATGAAAACGCTTCTGTATAGTTCAACAAACATACTTATTTATTATATAATTACAGCTAAAGAAGAATTACTTTATGATTATGAAAGTGGGAATTCAGAAGTCTATGACTAAACTCCAAACGTTAAACAAAAAAAAAAAAACCCAGTTCGGTTCAATTCCTGTAGAAGCACAAAAACCCTCTGTGTAACTTTGAGCTCCAATGAACGAAAAATAATGGGTGAGTAGATAGGTCAAAAGGAAATATTAAAGAAAGAATCATTCATATATATTCTTTACTTATTTCAATATGGTGTAAATTACAGTCGAAATTTTATGTTTAGTAATAATTGTTCTGAAGGGGAATTGCTCCATGGACCACCAAAATATCACTGTGGACCCCCAATTTGTTATTTTTGCCTGTGGATCCTCAGGAATATTATGTGGACCCCCAGGGTCCATGTGGACCCCAGTTGAGAAACCCTGCTTTAAAGCCTTCATTCTTCCCGAAATTTGTATACCCCCTCCGTACACTCATGGCTCGTACACTGTCCACTTCCATGACTATTGTACATCATCCTATGTACTGTACATACAGTTTTGATGAGCACTGTACACAATGATTTCATTATTATGTACTGTACATACAGTTTTGATGAGCACTGTACACAATGATTTCATTATTATGTACTGTACATACAGTTTTGATGAGCACTGTACACAATGATTTCATTATTATGTACTGTACATACAGTTTTGATGAGCACTGTACACAATGATTTCATTATTATGTACTGTACATACAGTTTTGATGAGCACTGTACACAATGATTTCATTATTATGTACTGTACATACAGTTTTGATGAGCACTGTACACAATGATTTCATTATTATGTACTGTACATACAGTTTTGATGAGCACTGTACACAATGATTTCATTATTATGTACTGTACATACAGTTTTGATGAGCACTGTACACAATGATTTCATTATTATGTACTGTACATACAGTTTTGATGAGCACTGTACACAATGATTTCATTATTATGTACTGTACATACAGTTTTGATGAGCACTGTACACAATGATTTCATTATTATAGATTATATAATACGGACAACCAAACGGCCAACAGGCATGGATTAGCTTTGTGACATCGTCTATGACACAATTGCATCTATTATTAGTATTCATCTACATAATAAAAGTGAACGTACGTGTGTCCGACTCGCTTCAATAATCACAAATACAAATTCATTTTTATGAGCAAAGAAGTAGAGGCTTAATCTTAGTAACTGATAATGAAAAATAAAGGAAATGAATTTCTTTCCTGATCGAAGCTTGCGAGTAACTTTGGACGGTGCTTCTTCTTTCTCGTTTCCTATCAATACTGGTGCCCCTCAGGGTTCTATTTTAGGCCCAACACTGTTTTTTTATATAAATGATCTTCCAGAGAATATTGTTCAGAAAATTAACATCTATGCTGATGATACCACTCTCTATTCTGGTGTTGTTTCTCGCCCATCTCCCTCGGATCAGTCAAAATATGCAGCTGATCTAGAAGTTGACGTGGGTTCAGTTGTGGATTGGGGTACGAAATGGCTTGTTTCATTTAATCCAGTTAAGACTCCGCTCATGTCTTTGAATTGTAGACGTGTCCCTTTTCTTCCTGAGATTCTCATGGATGGCTCTGCTCTTGAGGAGAAATCGACTCTTGGTCTTTCTCTCTCATCAAATCTTTCTTAGAGTTCATACTAATATTCATTGCTCTTTCTGCTTCTCGTAACGTCGGTTCTCTCTATCGCTCCAAACACTTTCTCACACCTGAGGCTATTCTCTATCTCTACAATCAGACCATGTATGGAAACTGTTGTCATATTTGGGCTGGTAAATCTATCCCATTTGAGGGTTCCGTTTCTGTAATTTGATTGGACCTACTCTTTCTTCTCTCACAGACGCGATGTTGCTAGTCTCAATCTTTTCTATAAATACTATTAAGGCATGTGTTCTTCAGAATTATGTGATCTATTCCCCGCTTCTTTTGTTCCACCTCGTTTGACTTGTTGGTCTAGTGGTCTCCATCAATTCGCTGTTTTGATACCTTATTGTAATACAGCTTCCTATTCCAGTAGCTTCTTTCCAAGAACCGCAGGCTTGTGGAACTCTCTTCTGGCTGACTGTTTTCCTCCTACCGATAACCTTGGTCTTTTCAAGACTAAGGCCAATAGGAATCTCCTGTCTTTGCGATAATCATATTTGTTCTTGTTAGCTCCTTACATCAAGTGGCTTCATGCCTTGTCTGGAGCGATTTCTAAAAAAAAAAATTTTTTTTTAAAAATAGACGCGCAAAATAAATTCCCTTGTCCATAATATTTTTTTTGTTACTAAAAATAAGAATTAGGCTATGGGCACAAGGATGCTGTATTTTGAGAGAGAATTAATTTTTTTGTAAAATCTTACTCGCGTATTTGGTCTTTAAGTAAGATTTAAATTGTGTATTTGTTTTTTGTTTTTTCTAATGAGTCACTTCTCATCCGTGAGTGGATTTTTGGCCTTGATAAGTGGTGACTCATTAGAAAAAATAAAATGAAGGAATATTTTAGCATGTATTTTGCGTGATTAAAATATACAGGAAAAAAGCCTGAGAGAAACAAACGTTGATTATCAAGGCCAAAAATCCACTCGAGGATAAGGGTTAATGAGTTTGTCAGGTGCACGGTGAGACAACACCGTGATCATTACTAATGATGGTTGAAACTGAGCAAAGTTTTATTAAAGAGGACGGCTTAACAATAATTTGTATACATTGTACTTGAATACGGCCATGCTGTAGTCAGCTGGGAAGCAGTCCCATGGTATTGTGTTCCACAGACTGGTAGTTCTCGGAAAGCTCTGTTTTATTTACTTTTTTTTTACAGTAAGATTTACCTCGCGTGTGACAACCAATTTTTATTGATAAAAATAAATTACTTACTTTCCTGGGCAATGCCAGATAGCTCTGCTAGTTTCTAATATCTCAAGTCATCTTGTCGGATTTTCCAGGTTAGATCTAAATAGCAATGCATCTGACAAATCGATATTTGATTCTGACTAGCGATTTCTTTGTTTTAATATTTGCAGAATGTTCTTTACACTAAAATAAAGTGCAACTTGCTTCAGTTTCTTTCCAAAAATAATCATTTTAGCCAGGAAGATTATTACAATGGAGAAAATTTTAAATAATGACCTAAATAGCTCAACAGGTAAGAGAGATAATTCCTATTTTAACTTAAAGGTGAAAAAAAAAATGAATCATTTTCCTTGCACTTTTTCCATCTCTTAATAAGACTTGAGTTTTGCTGTGGGAAAAAGGCACCCACCCATACACATCTTGCATATTTATATCTTATCTGACACACCCCATTAATTAAAATGTGAAGAAAATGCGTAAATTATTAGCTCTTCTATAGCAATGAATTGAACCCTGACCGCCACGGTGAGATGCCACAAGAATCCAAAAGATTAGATAAATTGGGTCAGTTGAGAAAATTTAAGCAAATTAAATTTAAAAAAAAATGTCTATGAGACATACAGATTGGAATGTAATATTGAGATTGGAAGGCATACAAAGAAGAGTGGTAAGACTAATAAAAAGAGGTAAAAAGTACAGTTAAGATTTACTTACTTACAACCAAAGCAAGATCTGGCCCAAGGCCGGAAGGTGGAGATAGCTAGCTACTCCGAATGGGGCACTCTGCCTGGGTACAAAAATAACACAAAACAGACCTGTCTACATTCCCCAGTAGGGGCGCTTCAGGCAATCGGCAATAAGCAAACCGCTTCTCAAATAGAGGAGATACTGCCTGGGAGAGTGTACGATCGAGGAGATAGCTAGACCATAACTCATTCTAAGTCTCGATATCGGTAAGTTGAAGCAGTGAAACAAATTCTCCTTACACTGACCGAGTTTTCCCTCCTTTCTAGAGAAGGACAGAGAGAGTGAAGGAGAGAGAGGGCGAAAGTAAGAGAGAGAGAGAGAGGGGGCGAAAGTAAGAGAGGGAGAGAGGGGGAGGGCGAAAGTGGGAGAGGGGGGGCGAAAGTGAGAGAGAGAGGGGGCGAAAGTAAGAGAGAGAGAGGGGCGAAAGTAAGAGAAAGAGAGGGTGAAGGCAAAAGTAAGAGAGAAAGAGAGGGGGAGGGCAAAAGTAGGGGGGGGGGGAAGGACGGCAGAAGGTGAGAGAGAGAAAGAGACACACATACTAATCTTGGTCACCAAGATCCTACCCTACCAGTATTTTTGATTGCTAAGAACACCAATGGTCATTGTACTGGGAAGCATTGAGATAAAAATCAAATGTTACATAAATTGCAAAAAGGAATTAAAAAAAAAAAAAAAAAAAAAAAAAAAAAAAAGAATTGATTAAAAATTGGAAAAATGAATAAGATAAAACTCCAAAACCAGACACAATATTTCCTTCAACAATTAACGGAAACTTTTCGTAGATTTAATAGTTTATTCTGAAACAAATGTCACCGAAAGTGAATAAATCATAAAAAAACAAAACAAAAAAAAACTTTAAAATTATTCCTCTTCTTCAACCTTTTATAAAACAAACAAAACAAAAAAGCTTAGCTTTAAAGGTCAACAAGTAGATAGAAAATCTATACAAATACGAGATGCGTCAATGTCCGTGTCGCTAACTACATTTAGGAGAACGGAATTTGGTAAGAATGACGTAACTTCCTGTATGTTCGATCCCTGCCCAGGGTAGCTATGCTGATGACGGCTCATAGCAAGAAACATGTGTCCATGGATTTCTTTTATGTACGTAAAAATTAATTTATAAATATATATATATATATATATATATATATATTTATATAAAGTTAATCCAACAAAAGATATAAGAGGCAATTAATATCTTTTAATTAGTGAAACATCCGGATAAAAATTGAAGCTCAATATACTGGATGGAGCATTAATATTATAATATAAAATGAAATAATAAAATAAGGTGTGAATCAAATTTTATTAGAATTCAAAGTTCAGACAAAGTATCTTAAAGTCCTACCTGAACTTTGAATTCTAATAAAATTTGATTCGCACCTTACTTTATTATTTCATTTCATATATATATATATATATATATATATATATATATATATATAGCATAAGTGTGTAAAAATGTTTGCGTATATTTTATTATATAGTCTAAACTATTCAAGATAAAAGCTCAATGATTGTTAACATTTAACAACAGAGCATATATAAATGAAGAATATTACGCTAAATTCCAGTGATCAAGTTTCTATTCATTCTTTTCCAAATAAAAAAAATCTTCAGTACATTTTGACGAACCGTTTCGCACACAGATGAACAACCAAATACTTATGTGATTTCAGGATCTTTCATACATGCTGCTCTTCAGAAAACCCAAGTTTGCTTCCAGAAAAAAAAAATATTATAAGACAGCAAACAGAAAAATTCACAAAACAAGCAAGTTACTTTAAAACCAGTTTCCATGTATATATTTTTTTCATTCATTTTATATTATGAGGTTTTGCAATACTATTGGAGGGGTCTCTGCATATACGCCGACATCCATAAACAACAATGTTTTGTTTTACTTATTTTTTAATTTCTATAATTTTCAAATTATAAGAATAAAAATGGTAAGATGACGTTCAGAGCTGGGAGGAGACGTACGCAGGAGGTCTTCATTTATTCCCGGACAATGCTGAGTGTGCCTGCTAGTTTATTCTGAAAGTCTGTTTGTCTATCTGATAAGTACTTTTAAGCTATTAGATTGTGGAGCATGAAATTTGTTATGTTGGCTTATCTGTGCGTGAGTGAAGGAGAGGTGAGTGAGTGAGAGTTTCAACCACCACTCTCTCTATGCATGGTTGGATTTCATCAGCCAACAGAGAGAGAGAGAGAGAGAGAGAGAGAGAGAGAGAGAGAGTGTGTGTGTTATTTACCTCCTCTTCAGGAGGTTAGGCACAAGGCCAGTTTTATCTTACTCCCACAAGGTAAGATGTGACCCAAGGTCGGGTCGGGAAAGTGGGGCTTGAAAAGCCAGCGCCCGAGAAGGTGAGCACTTTGGTCATTAAAAATTGCCTGGGCAGCCCCGTCGGCATTCCCCGGTAGGGGCGCCTCAGGCAGTAAGCAATAAACTTAATCCTCCCCAAAGAGGGGAGGCAAAGCCTGGGAGGGTGGACCTCCTAGA
This sequence comes from Sepiola atlantica, assembly GCA_963556195.1. Classification (NCBI taxonomy): domain Eukaryota; kingdom Metazoa; phylum Mollusca; class Cephalopoda; order Sepiida; family Sepiolidae; genus Sepiola; species Sepiola atlantica. Next base: position 24,645,082 of record OY744543.1, read on the forward strand.
ACTGCACAGGACAGACCCATAGACCGGCGTAAATCAAGCCCCGAAGGCCAAGACAATACCAGTCTATGGGGTGCAGTATCCATCGGAACAGATACTACACTTTGATCTTGCCCAATTTTACATAGTGAGGGGGAATTAACCACAGAAGGAGAGAGAGAGAAGAAGAAAGAAAGAGGGAGTAAATTTCTATTTTTTTTCATTACTGACATTTAATAATAGATTAAATTTAGTTTCTTGTTTTTTTTTTTTTCTTACAACACAATAAATGCTAACTTGATTTTAAAAAAAAACAAAAAAAAACAAACTACCATTACTCCAAAATATTTTTCATGTATGCTGGTCTTCGACAGATTTGTGTTCCAACCGATTGCCTTGAAGACGTGTGGAGCAACAGGCCCTGCCACGCGCGGCTTCCTCAACAGTCCTAGTTTGTAAATGCCGCGCCACACCGAGGACCATTCTGAATTAACTTGGCTTCACGAGATAGTGCTCAATAATAAGTGTTTTAGCATAATTTTCGTTATTAGAACAACATTTCTCATCTTGAGCGTTATCATCACAGCGTTTTGCCCGCTGTAAACTATGATATATATTGATAAGTAGTAAGACTACACATAGAAAAAACAAGAATAGGTTTAAGGCTCCCAAAATTCATACTAGAAGAATTGTGAATTACTGAAGACTTCTTCCAGTCATGGCTGACGGAACACGATCATGGTACCTCCGTGGGTTAAATAAAGATTTCCGTTCAAAATTCCGTCCAGATTCCCGAGTTCGCCAGAAATATTTCCGAGTTCAAAGAGATACACCTGAAGAAGGCCGGAGGTTACAGCGAACGAAACGTCAAGATGAGAAATGTAGGTCGAATAACCAAAATTATGCAAATTATCAATCCTCATCTCAAAAATTCAGAAATATAAGTTTTTTAGTATAAATTAATTTATGTATTTTACATTTTTTATTTTATTTTCTTCTTCCTTTATTTTAAAAATTTATTTATTCATTTAAGGAATAGATGGGCTCTGACTATCGTCCAGCTTTTGCACTCCTTCTCTGTCCGTTAGTCAGGCGCAGAGGTACTAGCGGAGGGTCACCTCAAGGACACCCAGTGCTTGGCCGTGTTTCCTGAAAAGGACAATGAACGTCATCTCTCTTTCTCTCTATCTGGGCAACTTGGGGAAAGTTTTTTGATCATAAATCTCACATGACCAGTCTGGGTCGCTCTTGTTCCGACAGGTTGAGGGTACAGCTTGTCTGGCTGCTTTTTCCGACTGGTAGTGCAGGAGCCACAACTCTTAGGTAGCGCTAATAGTCTAGTTGTGTGAGCTTATTGGCACAAAACAACACCCACTTTGCCCTCCCCACTCTATCTAAAACCAAACAACTGCACACCTCTCAATTTAGGATGATCCCCCCAAAACTTTCACCCTAATTCTCAGTATCTCATGTTTACAGTGGCAGCATGCCTTGTTTGGGGTAAACTTTAAAAAAAAAAAAATGTACCTTTTGTTTGTCTAATTCTTTTATGTATATATATATATAAAATTTATATTATATATATGTATAGGATGTAATTGAGTTCCTTCTAATATTCTTTCTCCCCTTATACATTTTCCTAATTTTCTTGCTAGCAAAAATTTTATCTTAGCATAAAATTTATTCATCTTTTCAGAATCTTCTCAGTCAGTGGCCTGAAGAATAAGGTTGTAGCCCAAAATGTTTATACATAAAAAAATTATATATATATTCTAAAGATTTAAATTGTTTTCAAATCATTTTCCAAATACATAATGGAATCCAAGTTGTTTACAGCTGTTTCTTGACAACATTTATTTTCAGTTATACAATATAACACAGTATACGTACACACTGCAAACAAGCAAAAGGTAACTATGAAAAATCAAGGTACATTACTTACGGCTTCAACAATCGACTTATTTTTCAAGTTGTTTAATTTTTCTTCTAAGTACGGCACCGGGTGTGGCATTCCATTGTAATAGGGGCGAAATCCGGAGAGAAGAAATGACAAACAAATCGCAGAGGGACCGTTGCCTAGAAAGGAAAAGATTAAAAATAAAATTAATATTTGCGTTAGAGGCTGTCAACGTGTTCATTTGGCATTAGACAGACGTTAATTGCATTTCTTTCTTTTTTTTTCTCTTACATCTTTTGATAATTAATCTCTTGTTCAAACAGAAAAAATGTTGTGGCTTTAAAGAGCAAAAAAGAAATAAGACAATATGGAGGTAGAGTTAACAAAAGTGTGTATTTACAAAAAGTACAGAAGTAATGGGTTGCCAGAGACTGCTTCTAAGTATGACACCGGGTGTGGCATTCCATTGTAATAGGGGCGAAATCTGGAGAGAAGAAATGACAAACAAATCGCAGAGGGACCGTTGCCTAGAGAGGAAGATTAAAAATAGAATCAATTTAATAATAAATGAGGCTAAAAGCCTCAAAAAGCATGTTTAGATGCGATATTTATTAATAAAAATAAAATCAGAACAAAGTTTTCTTTTTCATTTTTATGAAAAAAAAAAAAGAAAAAAAAAGAAAAGAAAATAAGAGAAAAGAAAAAAAAAGAAGAAAAAAAAGAAAAGGAAAAAAATCTGTTCCGATTTTATTTTTATTAACATGCTTTTAAGGCTTTTAGCCTCATTTATTATCAAATTCTTAAAAAAGATGTTTAAAAAAAAATATGAATTCTCCTATTTTAATATACAATTAATATGTTTGTTGGAGGCTGTCAATGTGTTTATTTGGCATTAGACATAGACGTAAATTGCACTTATTTATCTATTTTTTACTCTTACATTTTTTAATAATTAATCTCTTGTTCAAACGGAAAATTGTTGTGGCCTTAAAGGGCTGAAAAGAAATAAGACAATAGGGAGGTAGAGTTAACAAGAGTGTGTATTTACAAAAAGTACAGAAGTAATGGGTTGCCAGAGACGGCTTCTAGCTTGGTTATAGAAACTCTTTCTGTTACTACAATTATCACTATTTATAGTGTCGGGAAGAGTCCATCTAGTGACGCAATAGGGTAGATCAGCATAACAAAAATTAAGAATTCATTTATTTTTTTGACGATTCGGATATTGGGTCACCATTTATCAAGACCAAGACGAGAAAGTGACTAACTTGGGTTTACTTTCGGCAGCCTCGTAACTCTCGCTTCCCTTATTTTGTCCTTTAGTCCTCACATTCTATGTACGATGTTTCTGACAAAGGGGGAAGAATTGCTGTTTTCTAGGTCGGGATCTATCGATCTAACACTTATTTTTGGCTAGTTTTTGACTTTGAAGTAGCATTTTTTTTTAGCTCCTTACATAAAGTAGCTTCATGCCTTGTCTGGAGCCACTCGAGGATAAGGGTTAACGAGACGGAATCATTGTCAACCAAAAGATGAGGAACACTATGGTAGTACTGGAAAAGATGAGCATGTTATAATCAGCAGGGAAGCAGTCCTGTGCTAATGTGTTTTACAGAAGGAAGCCCCTGCAAAGAAGTTCTGTCAATGGAAATTTTGCCTGACACTACACACATGTGGTAGAAGACGAGTTCTTGCTGTGAATGTTGTACGAGGAAGAAACAAAGATTGGAGCTTAGTCGAGAACCTTTCCATGGAAATAAAGATAGAGTAGAGAGAGACTAGCGACGTCTCTTCTGTTAAAAAGGGATTGTAGGCAAGAGAAGAGATCCCCCCCCCCTCATCATCGCTAGATAATATTTATGTTTGTGTAGATGTTATTGGATACATCATTTCAAATGGAAACAATATATGTATCTGTTGTTGTTGGTGGTGGTGGAGAGTTATCATCATCATCATTAGTAGTAGTAGTAGTTTAATGTCTATTTTACATGCTGGCATGTGTTGGACGGCTTTTAGAAATTGACTTCTAAACTAACCTATCTCTGGCCAGGTTTTTCGTTATCCATCTTTCTCTCAAGTTCATCCTTATCATTTTCTTCCATGTTTTTTTTTTGTCCTTCTCTTGTAAGCTGATCCTGCTACCTCAACTGTTCTACATCTACTAACCCAAGGACTCTTATCCATTCTTTCATCGTGGCCATACCATCAAAGTCTACTGCTCTGAACACATCTCCCTATACTGTCTAGAGTTAATCTTTCTCTGAGGTCATCAGATCTAAGCCTGTCTTTTAAGACTCACATTACACATTGTATCATTTTCATATCATTACTCTCCATGCAACGCATGCCTCAACCCTCACTGGCCAGATTTTACTACCATACATCATCATGCATACCTGATACTCTTCCCTTGGTTCACAGTGGTAATGCTCTGCTGGTTAGTAATGGCAGAAGTTCCCTGAGCTTACTCCATCCACTCCTAATTCATGAAATCACAAACGACACCTGCTTCTGGAATAACTTATCCATCCCATAATGTCAAGGGACGTCGTCAGGGAGTTATGCATATATTTTATTTGTCATAACTTTTCAGTGGTCATGATAGAACCTGGTGGAGCTCATGTCATCCCCAGGCCACATACAGCACCTAGTATTCCCAAATGGTCACCCATTTAGTACTGACCAGGTTCAATGTTGCTTACACTTCGATCATCTGGTGGAGCTCATGTCATCCCCAGGCCACATACAGCACCTAGTATTCCCAAATGGTCACCCATTTAGTACTGACCAGGTTCAATGTTGCTTACACTTCGATCATCTGGTGGAGCTCATGTCATCCCCAGGCCACATACAGCACCTAGTATTCCCAAATGGTCACCCATTTAGTACTGACCAGGTTCAATGTTGCTTACACTTCGATCATCTGGTGGAGCTCATGTCATCCCCAGGCCACATACAGCACCTGGTATTCCCAAATGGTCACCCATTTAGTACTGACCAGGTTTAACGTTGCTTATACTGCGATCATCTAACGCGAACTGGTGGGTCAACGTGATTATGCTGTATATATAACTGGTTGGAGATATTATTTTCAGAATGTTTAGGTGTGAAATTGCTAAAAATAATTTATCCGAATTTGAACATAAATATTGTCGTGTATATGCGAGTATCAGTTATGTATGAGCTTGTAAAATGATGGATTCTGCGTGCTGTTCTAGTCTGTTGTTTAATAAAATAATGCTCCAATGGTATCACCTGATAGACACTTGGTCGACAGTGGTAAGACTCTGTTGGTTAATAGTAGAAGTTACCTGAATTTACTCCATCCACTCCTAATTCTTACAATCACACTAACATCTGCTCCTCCCTGTGCTCCAATGGTATCACGAACGTAACAAAACTTGTGAACAACCTTAATCATTCATTACAAATATTCAATGAGAAAAGACACTACACACTTATATTGTATTAAATAGACTTCTTAACGATAACAGGCAGATTATATTTTAGCATTTGTTGCTGATGCTCATTAATTGGTTATACGCAGTAATAACTGATTTTGAGTGGTTTTCTCTGCATCTGTTCTATGCCTTTCTCCAGTTCACTTTATAAACTGATATCCTGATATCATTTCTGCCTGTATATTAAATTTATATTTATGCTGTGTTCTAATCTGTTGTTTAATAAAATAATCTTTAACGGGTCAGAATGATTGGAGTGTTCGCTAGTGGGCCAGGAGGCCAAGGTTCAATCTTCGGTAGAGTCATACCAAAGACTAAAATAAAATGATACTTGGTGCCTTCTTGCTAAACACTTAGCATTATAAGGTGAGGGCTCCCTTTTGTGGGGGCCATGGAGGTGTGGACAACTTTTTTTGCAGGGGCCAAAGAGGTGCAGGCACCATTTTGTGGGAACCAAGAAGGTGCAGACTCGTTTTTTTGATCTGGGAGTCAATGTGGCGTGGACCCATTTTTTTTTGATCTGGGAGTCAATGTGACGTGGACCCATTTTTTTTTTGATCTGGGAGTCAATGTGACGTGGCCCCATTTTTTTTTTATCTGGGAGTCAATGTGACGTAGACTCATTTTATTTTTGATCTGGGAGTCAATGTGACGTGGCCCCATATTTTTTTGATCTGGGAGTCAATGTGACGTGGACCCATTTTTTTTTGATCTGGGAGTCAATGTGACGTGGACCCATTTTTTTTTGATTTGGGAGTCAATGTGACGTGGACCCATTTTTTTTTTATCCAGATTAACAGGAGCGGTTCCATTTTTTTTATTTAAAAAAATTTTTTTTTTAAAAACTAAGTAAACTGCAAAATCACTCCTTTTTCCATTCTTTATATCTCTCCATTTCTCCTTGCTGCAATGATACTGTAGTGGAGACGGGCATGGTCAAAAGTAAAGACAACAAAGTCTATCCATACATAATCTACCAACTTTATTTACGATTTGATAAAACAACCAAAAGTAAAGAGTTAAGAAGATAAGAGTTAGGAAGAGTTCAAAGGGTCGAGACAAAGAAAGTGTTGTTTTTGTCCGTAGGTGTGTGGATTTGTGTGTGAGTGAGTTCGTGAGACTGTGTATAAGCTGTGACTTGTGTTGGTTACCAAGATGCCAGTTGCCAAGCGGCCATGGCCAGATTTAGTTTGCCTGCAAGGAGTCTGTGTCGTAAATAATAACATTGTATCGTGACTAACATAAATTTGTATAGCAAATTGAGTCTCTCACTGACGGCTGCGCTTGAGTTCTCGCTTATGTAGCCAACGCCAACAATACAATAAACCTAACGGCCAGTAAGTAGTAGTTAAGCTCATAGGAGTATAGAGAGAGAGAGAGAGAGAGAGAGAGAGAGAGAGAGAGAGAGATAGAGAGAGAGAAAAGGGGTGGTTGGTTAACACTTTTTTTCTTCCATTGTTTAGTCAGAGTTCAAATCTGCAGCTAATGATTTGGAAAAAAACTATGACATATTTAAAATACTGTTGGAATTTGTTCAATTTTTAAACAGGTTACTGAAGTTACAGGTTGAACAGGACAAGGGGTGGGGCAGGGACCCCTTTTTAAAGAAAAAATTGGGAGCTGGAATGGCTCCTTTTTCTGTTCTGTTTTTTAAAGAAGCAGGGTCAGAAGAGATCCCCTTTTTAAAAAGAGGAGCGTGAAGGGACCTATCTCCAATTTTGATATAGTGGGAGTTGAAAGAATGGATGACTTCTTGAGTTAGTAGATGTAGAACAGTTGAGGTAGCAGGTTTAGTTCACAGGAAAACATGGGAGAAAGTGATAAGAATAGATTATTTGAGAGAAAGTGGATAAAGACCTGGCCAGAGATAGGTTAGTTTGGAAGTCAATTTCTAAAAGCTGTTTAACACATGCCAGCATGTAAAACTGACGTTAAACCGATAAAAATTGGAGCAAAAATGTCATTGTGGTTTTTTCTGGCGTGTCAACCATCGTTGCGTCACTTTATGTCAAAATTGTACTTGTTTTTGTAGACGATTGACTTTATGTCAAAACGATTGACTTTATGTCAAAACGATTGACTTGTAGATCAATTTTGACTTTGAAGACATTTGTGTTACATACAGCATCTGTTCTTCCCAAATGGTCACCCATTTAGTATTGACCATTCTCAATGTTGCTTAACTTCGGTGATCTAGCGGAAACCAATGTATCAACGTGACTATAGCCGTATATTGAAGGAGCGAGAACGGATAAACTCCCTGATAACAGTTTTCATGCATTTTTATTACTTACCTATAACGATAACGTCCCAAGGGTTCGGCTTATCCGACGCAGTCATTTCTTCGGGTGGAAGGGATGGCATCTTTGAAGAATTTGTATTTCAAGAAAGAAGATGAGTGGAATTGAAACTGAAAAGATGAAGAAATGCCTTTTCTCTACGATTCTGTTTGTCGTGTCTTTAAGCCTGTGAGCGTGAAAGAATATTCTAACAGAGTGTTCGTGCGGCAGAGAGAGGGACCAAAGTATTTAGGACTCTGAACAGTGGCACCGTTTTCTTTTTTCTTCTGTGGGAACCACGTGTGAGGGGATGCGTCAAGAAGCAGCTGGAGTCGCATAATCAAACCGGACAAGAAAAAAAAAAAAGAAGATGCTATGACATTTGCGGAGGGCAGTAAACCCGGATAGAAAAAGGAATTCTTTTTTTCTTTTCTTTTTTTTTCTTAAAATAAAAATGTGAAGATGTCTGGATTCTACAGCAGCATGAAATGTTTTTGTTTTTTTTCTTTCTTGATGTTTTTTTTTTTTTGCTTTTCAAAAATGATTTGAACAATGCTGGTAATGTTTTTGAATTGCAAAGGAATGTTTAACAGTTGCGTTTTGATAAGTGATGCCGGTAGAAAAGCGATTATATATATATATATATATATTGAATAACAACTTTGATTGGATTGGTATGCTGACGTTCCTTTTCTCCCTGAGTGATTTAGTTTATATGCATTCCTGAAAATAGAAATAAATAAATGATAGTTTTAAGCAAAAGGGAATAAAGAGGCATATATATATATATATATATATATATATATATATACACATATACATACATATATTATAAAATGATGATATATTGGTGTATATATTTTCACTATTTACTTCAACAGTGCTCAATATGTGAGTAGAGTTTAGTAGTAGTATGAAAATATATCTATGGCAAGTAAGCTACACATGGGCATCCATATTTTATTTCCGTAGGAAATCATCAGGCTAAATGCATTTAGCTTGATGATTTCCTGCAGGAATAAAACATGGCCGCCCCTGTGTAGCTTAGTTACATACTACTACTACTACTACTACTAATATATATATATATATATATATATATATATATATATATATATATGTGTGATTTTATGAAGGCTTACCAAAGAATTCCTTTCAGGACACCAATGATCACCATTAAAGATATTTTTTCTTACAAATATTATTTATTCAAATTAAATGTTTTTTCCTACACGTGTTTCACTACCAAGCAGTTACTTGCTTGGCAGATCATCAGGGAAATTAAATGTCTGGAATACTGGTTTCAACTGCCGACAATACACAATGTGGCGTTGCAATAGTTGAGGTTACTTAAGAAGAGAAGAGGAAAAAAATAAAAGTTAAAATTAAAAAACAAGGAAGAGCAACGATAAAAAAAGAAAGTCCTAGAAAAAGTCTTAGAAAAGTAGCTCGTGCATTATTTCTTCCACCAAGCCAACAAGCAAATAATCGGTCCCAAATACATTAAAAAAAAACAAAAAAACGGAACAATGTGCGATAATACACTTTCATGTCGGCCGGCACAATGATGAATAAATCCCCCCCTCCCCACAAAAAAAACAAAAGAACCAAATCATTCAAGATACCGCTCACAAGTTACCATTCCAATCCAATGATAGTATGGGAATTCTAAATCCAACTTCTCACAAAGAAAAATCAACATAAATGTTCGTCCGGGTTCGAAGAGCCTTATTTCAATGGCTGATTTCTTACCCTTACATATAAATGCTCTGTACTCTGTAATCGAGTATCATCGAGCTTGTTTTTATTGGAACAAGCCCGGTCTTCACTGAATGATCTATTTTATAAGTGAAAAATCTAAATCTAAATATATATATATATATATATACATATTAAGAAAAGAATATAATCCAAGTTTTTTGTTTAAATTATTTTATTCTACTCCTCAGACAGCTGTTTTGTCCGTATTTAATCACACTTTTTCTGGTTTATCATCATATTTGGTTTAACGTCAGTTTTACATGCTGGCATGTGTTGGATGGCTTTTAGAAATTAACTTCCAACCATCTACATCTACATCTACTAACCCAAGAACTCTCATCCATTCTTTCATCTCCTGTTATGCATACATCTCCCTATACTGTCCAGATTTCATCTTCCTCTGAGGTTATCAGATCTAAGCCAGTCTTTAAGACTCACATTACACATTCATCGTATTATTCTCATATCATTTCATTTCTCTCCAGGCAACACATGTCCTCAACCCTCACCGGCCAGGTTTCACTTCCATGTATCATCACACTGCGTACACATGACTAATAGACTCTTCCCTTGGTCTACAGTGGTAACGCTCTGCTGGTGAGTAATGACAGAATTCCCTGAACTTACTTCATACACTCTTAACTCTTATAATCACACTAGCACCTGCTCCTTCCTGTGCTCAAATGGTATCACTCAGGTAACAAAACTTTGCCATCCAAATACACTTTCTCCACATCAGAATTCTTCATCCGTCTCCATTGTCTTACACTTCTTGCACACAAACTTGGTTATCATCTCTCAACCTATTTGTAATACCACAAAATATTGAGTTTCACCCGACCGTCTTTGCACAAATTGAGCAGAGGAACCTTCCGCTTTCTGGGGAGCTTTCCAACACTACGACCATTAATCATCACCTGACTCTAACCCTAACCCTTCAATTTTTTTTTTGAGAGTCTACGAGGACACAAAGTCGGTTTTTAATGTGGGGGAAATTTCAGCTACACAAGAAGTGGCACTCTGGATTGGAATAAAAATTTAAATTGCCTCAGTCTAGAAGGATTTCTCCTCCACCGACCGAGGACAGAAAAGATGAAGTGTGTTATCAGAACAGATACCACACTTTGCTCTTATGCCCAAAGGCCAAGTCTCTCAAGAAAGACTCCCTAAAATCAAAAGTTGAACAATTTGTCAGAACATTTCTATTCGATTTCCTGTTGAGCAATTGAGTAACAGGATGTGAAAAACTTATCAGCTAAATTCCTGTTTGAATGGGAAAAGTTACCAAACAACATTTCCTTCTGTCTTTCCTGCGTAAACAGATACGCAGAAAATAATCTAAATGAATAAATGTGAAAGTTGGGCCCAGTTCCTGCACTCACGCTAAAGTAAAAACGCCCGATTTCACGTTAATTCAACTTCACAGTATCTACTTACCTCCCACCGTGGGAAGATGTGGCACAAGGCCAACAGGTGGGGATAGTAGGCCAGCGCACAAGACGTAGCACATTCTGACCCCGCAAAAAATGCCTGAGCAGCCCCGTCAGCATTCTCCAGTAGGGGTGTCTCAGGCGATTGGCCATAAACCAACCCCTTTTTCAGAAAAGGCAAAGCCTGGAAGGGTGGACCTCCTAGGACTATCCAGAACAAATACCTCAGTCCGACACAGCAGGGCCAGATGATGCCACAACGGCCGACCTTTTGTTGGACTGATCGTCAGGGACGTATTCTCGACTGGCATCAGTGTATCAGAATAAGAATTTGTGATACACCCATTACACAATAAACTCACCATCTTTTCTATATACTGCTTATATCTATGTGATATGAGTTACAGTGTTAACTAATTTGCATATTGGTTTTGAAAAAGGACATTTTATTAATTAACTATTTGTTTTTTAATTCAATGATCGCTTTAGTTTTAATATAACAAATAGTTTGGCCAAATTAGTTTTATTTCCTGGACAAATATTTAGCATTTGTGTTCAAATGTTCCTTTCTTTAGAAGGACGGACTTGATTTTCAACAAGTTGCGATCTATTTCTAAATTGCAAGTGAAAAGATGAATTGATCTCTTTTTTTTTCTTTACGGTCACGTTTAAAGATAAATAAATTTGTGTCGAAATTAGCAAAATGTTAATGTCTATCTATCTATATGAATAAATGAGAAAGATTTTGTTTCGTGTTTACAACAAAGTTATGAATGAAATGTTTATTATTTTAAATTTTCGCGCCAAAACGATTCATCGTGTATGAATTTAGTTACACGCAGAAGTGCCACCATATGCTCGCGAGGCGATGATTAAATAATCGCCAAGCCGACCGATACAAAATAGTTTGTTCATGCAGCTGCTACGCATTAAGAAGAGGGATAAACATGTACGAATGACAAATTTATTTCAACTTCGATTGTTCAATGCAAGGTGTACTCGGTAAAAATAAAAATATGTTTATTATTCTTTCCTTAAGCCAAGGCTTTTCAAAGATTAAAATCTTATCATCAGAGGAATTACATAGATAGATAAGTTGGCAGTGGAAAAGCCAAAATTCAAAATTTGAAAAAATATTAAGTAATGGAGAGTGAGAAAGTGCGTGTAAAAAGATATGGGGTATGTCTAGTTGGTAAATGTCCGTTGATGAGGTGTCCAGTGAAAGGAGATTTACAGATGGAAAAAGAAGGGTTTTCGTGAAGGCAGCATAGAAAAAGTTCAAGAATGAAGTAAATCCAATAGAGAGATGTTTAGTTCAATCGTAGGTGGAACGCACTTATTTGGAAGTAATTTTGAGAATTCGAGTACACCTTGCATTGAACAATCGAAGTTGAAATAAATTTGTCATTCGTACATGTTTATCCCTCTTCTTTCATCTATCTTTATAATTGCTCTATCTCGTATATTGAGCTTAAACCATTTCACTATAGGTTCTATCTACTAAAAGTATACTTTTAATTTTATATTTTATATATATTTCAATAATAATGGCGAGGTAGCCATAATTACCGAAAACGGAGAGGACTATATTATCAGAGCAAAAAAAAAAAAAAAAAAAAATTCGTTTTTTTTTTTTTACCCTCATTCCATAATCTATCTATGGTTCTTATTTACCACGATTTTAATTCGCTTTCCTTTGTGTTGTTTTGTTTTTGTTCTTCACAACTTCCAGCGATCCGGAACTCTGCATTGCCTTCAACCTTTTTAAAACTTTTATTATATATATATATATTTAAAAGAGAGAGAGAGAGAGAGAGAGAGAGAGAGAGAGAGAGAGAGAGAGTATATACGATCAAGATGTTAGTAAGCAAAATTTACTTCCTTAGATTCATTTTAAAGGAGGAAAAAAAAAATTTGAAAGAAAATCTTTATTGAAGCCGGGGAGGTCGAATTAGTCTAATGTATCCGCGGAGAGACTAGAGAAACAAGGATTTCAGTGAATGATTATTCTCATTGTTAAATAGCCAACCAGCTCTAATCATCCGCTGCCCGTAGTTACCTGCGCTAATTTTGCCCAAGATCTCATTGGAACCAACAATGTCTTCACCCCTACCCACACCGACTATCATGCTTACATACCCCAGCCCTACACAATCACGACCAACTTTAGCCACTTCATCAAGTTGTAGTGTTTTCTCGTTAATTAGTACTTACGGGTCAGTCACTATGACAACCCAAAAGAGCGGCTATTAATGACTCACGGTGGCGGCCATTAAAGGACGGCCATTAACATGATTTTAAACTATTTATCGCAAAGACACATTTTAAATGACTCGATGGAAATGGAGTTGGAAAGTGATACACAAATGCGCGCGCTCTGTTTTGCTAAATACAATGGAACTTGCGCAGCTTTGTTTTTCTTCAGATAACGTTTTGGAAAACCTTCAAAGAATTTACATCTATAAAATTACTTATATAGACATTTAAACCGGCTTATGGAAATGCAGTTACGTTTCAGCGACCTAACGCTTCATCAGAGCTGATAAATAATTTCTAATAAAGCACCGGTCAACAAAAATTCTTTTTTCTTTTTTACTCTGCTGTCTGGAAAAAAGTAGGTGATTCTGGGTAACTTCAAGCTGCTGTATTCAAATAGTCAGTTTTTCCCAATCAGGTCAAGGTGTCTTGCTTTTGAAATTTATATTTTTTTTCATGTATTGGTTTATTGTACGATACTCGATTAGTTTAAGAGGACTGCATAATGTGCTTTTAAGCAAGTTTTCACTGTTTCCAATAGAATTGATAACTTTTATATGAACTATATTAAGTTAAATTCTGTAGATATTTTCATTAAGAGATTGTATTAGCATGAACAGCTTTTTAGCACTTAAAGTACATCTTCCATGTGATTCCCCTGCTGTTATGTAAGAAAAAGAGATCATATAGTTAATATAGTTCTTTTAGCTTGACGTGTATTTCCTTTAAGATCTTAATTGGTAAAGTCATTTATTCTATAAATTTCTTTTAATTAGTTGCGAGAAGAATTTCTTTTAATTAGACGAGAAGAATTCTTGGTGCTTATGCAGATGAGCGGCCACAGTAAAAAATTAATTTAAAAAAAAAAAGTAATATATACTTATTAAGCATTATAATCTTACTCACTGTACAAAAAAGTAGAAAAAATTATCCACTAGAATTTTAATTACAAGTATTTTTCCATTCTGCGTATCGTAACAGCGATTCGTTCACAGAGACTTCAGTTTGTTTCTAAAGAAAGAAGATTTCGCAGGGGAGATAATCAACTTGCAAAATCATAATAAAAAACAACATGGCGTCTCTGTGAACGAATCGCTGGTACGATACGCAGAATGGAAAAATACTTGTAATTAAAGTTCTAGTGGATAATTTTTTCTACTTTTTTGCACAGTGAGTAAGAAGATAACGCTGAATAAGTATATAAAAATGTTTTTATAAAAAAATGATTTCTTACTGTGGCCGCTCATCTGCATAAGCACCAAAACATGTTATTTTGCATCTTTTGAAGTGATGCTTGGAGATCAGGACAAATCATGGCCACCTCACATAGTATGCAAAGCTTGCCAAGAGGAATTGCGACAGTGGACTAATATGTGTTGACCAGTGTAATTATTTCTCGGCTCAGACGCTGAAACGTAATTAAATATTTAAACAGCTTTACCTAGTATTAGCAATTTTGAAATAAATATAGGTTTTAAGTTTATTTTATAAATGCATTTGAACTTGTTTAATTTATATATTTTTTATTTTTCTTATCTTTCTGTTTTTGCTGGAGATGGGGCATCCTACCGGATGCCAGACATTCACTGGCTATTTTCAGACACTCCAGCCTAGAGATCTTTTTAAGATTCTAACCGTCCCTTTAAGTGCAATTGTTTGTATTTCTCTTGCACTCTGTTCACCGGGTATACTTGCCAGATAGCTCTTGAAATTCTTCTTCATTAGTCCTGTTGCTCCTATAATTACTGGTATGATGGAGATTTTCCTAAGATTCCAGTTTCTTTTCATGTCGTACATAAGACCTTGTTATTTCGTAATCTTTTCCCTTTCAGCTCTGTTTAATCCTGTATCATTAGGGACACTGACTTCAACTAGGGTTGCTACTTTCTCCCTTTTGTCCCATATTACAATGTCCAGCTCCGTTTTTCTAGATATGTAGCTGTAGGGATTGCATAGTCATAGTGGATGGTGTATAAATTATTTCCAACTGTTCTTTCTGGTATATGCTCCCAGGGCTTGCTGCTACACTGGATAATCAACTTTTTACAAATAGTCCAGTGAAGATATTTACACACTCCGTTGTGTCGCATTGTATAATAGCCATCCCCCAGGAGAACCTTACAACTGGATGTCAGGTGGCTTATACTCTCCACTTCTGTGTGACAAAACCTGCACTTGTTGGTCCCCCGATTTATAAAATCGGGGGACTTATGTTTTGAGGCATGTCCGTCCGGATTTCTCTCCGCAACCATCTATTGAATTTCTCTGAAATTTTGCATGAAGTTCTAACTTTGGTCAGGTTAGAAAGTGACATTCTCCGATTTTTGAAAAAAAATCTGGTTAGCGCCCCCCAGAGGGTCAAAAAGCCCCGAAATGGCAAAAAATGACCCTTTTCTCCCATAACGTTTGATCCATCCATTCAATTTTTCTGAAACTTGGCCAAAATGTAGAGGCAATTGTTCTGGATATAAAATGAGCATCCTTGACCTCAGAAAAATTCTGGTTTGCGCCCCCAGGGGGTCAAAGGGGAGTAAAAAATGCCCTAAATTACCCAAATCTATTGCATTTTACACTCGCCACATCGAGTCACATACAGAGGGGGGACCACGCACGCGCGGCTTGTTATTGTTGCTGAGACCACTCATCTTTTTAAAGACATTGGTCATCAATTCGGTTAATTTAGGCATCGTTTCTAGCAGTGCTCTAATATGAGGGACAAAGGCATTGCCAGGGTGCATACATTCGTATTGCCTAATTTTTTGTCTGCCTATCTCGACCAAGTCTGGAATTTGTTGTCAAAACTCGGGAATCTCAGTTAAATTTGTGGTGCGCTATTCTGCACAAGCACCCAAAAAAACAAACTATTGAATCAATATTGAAAAAAATCAGGAGAATAGCAGAATAACAGTTTTTCTCTGATTAAAACCAGTGACCAAAAGACACTTTTCTAAATACTAGGTCAACATTCTAAACCTTAGAAGATCAGCTCGAAAATCGAGGCAAGTTCACGCTGATGTAACATCTGGTAAATTTATTGGAAAATCTAAATTGATGAAAAGAACAAAAAAAAAAAAAACTGACATAAAAGAGGAAAAAAACAAACTTTGACCAAGGGAAGCGTCTATCATTACTAACCAGCAGAGCGTTACCACTGTCAACCAAGGGAAGAGTCTATCAAGCATGAGTACGCAGTGTGATGGTAAATTGAAGTTAAATCTGGCCAGTGAGGGTTAAGGACATGCGTTGCATGGAGAGTAAGGATATGAGAATGATACGATGGATGTGTAATGTGTGTCTTAAAGGCAGGATTAGATCTGATGACCTCAGAGGAAGATTAAATCTGAACAGGAGACTTCGATGGTTTGGTCACGTTGAAAGAATGGATGAGAGTTCTTGGGTCAGTAGATGTAGAACAGTTGAGATAGCATGTTCAGTTTACAGGGGAAAGGCCAAGGAAAAGGACTTGAGAGAAAGAGAGATAAATAAAAATCTGTCCAGAAATAGGTTAGTTTGGAAGTCAATTTCTTAAAGCCGTCCAACACATTCCCGCATGTAAAACAGATATTTAGCTGAATATGATGAGGATGAAGATATGTCCATTCATTTGATCTGCTTTTTCGTGCTATTTCAAACGACAACGCTATTTCAAATTTGATCGACAGACTAAATGGTTTGTAGAGGAATAGTACTACCTTTCCGAATTTTTTTAAGGTCCCATTAAGAAAGCAATCGCTCATCAAGTTCATTCTTTTTTTACTAATGAGTCACGACTTATCAAGGCTAAAAGCCACTCTAGGATAAGTGTTAATGAGATGGATACATTTTCAGTTTAAGGATGATGAATATTATGAGAGGATTGCAAATGATGAATGGAATGAACAAAATTTTAACAATTTTTATGTATATACCTTCTAATATAAACTTATCTTGTCGTATTTTCAAAGTCAAACCTAAATAGCATATAAGCTGACGGATCAAAGTTTGCTTCTGACTAGCCAATTTTTATTTGTTAAATTTGAAAATAGAGTGAATCCGAAGTAAGAGGGCAGCCTAAACAGTTTTACATCAAATAATAAGATTTATTGATATCAAGAAATATTTACCATCTAAGATATAAAATTATTTTGTCGGATTTTCAAAGTCAGACCCAAATATCATTTAAGCTGACAAATTAAACTTTGCTTCTGACTAGTCAACTGTCGGTCAGTCCGAAGATATGGGCATAGTTCAACGCATGGAGGGAGAAAAGAAAAGTCTTTTCCCCTTGTGGTAATAAGACGAGTTCTTGCTGTGAATGTCTTACAAGGATGAACCAAAGATTGGAGCTCAGTCGAGCATCTTCCATGCTATTTCAAACTTAGGCGTGACAGATCAACGAATCAAGCCGTGATCTCTGTGAGATGTACCATAGTCACTTCCGTCTCATTAGAAGAAATGCAGAATTCTCTGTCCGAATTTATTACTGTTGATCTGCACAGAATCGTTTTCATCCAAATTACTTCTTCATATTTGTGCCTTACCACTCACAAAAGACCACTTTATCTCAAATATATTGCATAGAGTTTGTGAAAGTTTTGCGAACCCGCATCAATATTTGCATCGTAAGTGATTGAAAATGTTATTTGAATAAAGTCTTAAATATACTTTTCAAGGAGTTTTTCATCCCATCACAAAATCGTGATCCACATGAGATGTACCATAGTCACTTCCGTCTCATTAGAAGAAACGCAGAATTCTCTGTCCGAATTTCTGCTCCGCGGAACAGCCTACGAAAGGAGGTAGTGACAATTCCTATTGTATCCAAATATAGAGTCATCTTGGACAAATATTCCGACGCACACATCTTCTAACCGTCCTTTCACATGGCTTGTTGCACTTTGCTATTTTTTGCCAATAAATTTGATTTGTATTTTTACGTATGTGTCCAGATTTTACGGATGCCATGTAGATTGGACAATGTATGTAATAAAAAAAAAAAAATGTCAAAGGTCATTGTATTATCAGCGATTCACTGTACAGCTTCCTAGATGTTGGAAGATTCTCTACTCTGATAGCTTCTTTCCTCAGACCGTTTGCATTCGGAATTCCCACCCTGCTCCCTGTTTCCCCGGCTTCCTTTTTTTAAATGTAATGTGAACAAACATCTTGCTGCACAACTCCCCACTCAGGTTTCTCCTTATCACAGTAGCCCCTTATGCTTCAGTGGTGAATATGCCTTGTTTGGGGAGGGAAAAAAAAAGCCAAAACTTATGTTTTTACCTATGTGTGTTTCAGACTTTACTGACACCCTGTAGATTTAAAAATGGATGTAATAAAGAAAGAAAAAAGTCAGTGGAAGAGTTAAACTCTTTCAGAAAAGGAATCTCTTGAATATTCCGATAGAAATGACCACTTTATCAAAATAATATGCAAACAATGAGGATGCTATCTCGCTTGCTTGTCACCACTTGCACACTTCATCTGTACATGAATGTTTTAGATGGTGGGAGGAAGGGCGAAATATGTAAATAAAGAAGGAACAGAGACGTGGTGAGAGAGGTGGAATGATGTAAATACTTGAGAGATGAGGAGGAGAGATTGAAAAGAGACAGGGAGAGAGCGAGAGACAGGGACAGAACGAGAAGAGATAGAGGGAGAGAGCAAAGAGAAAGAGATAGGAAAGAGAAAGAAAAGAACGGAAAGAGAAAGGGAAAAAGGGAGAAGGAAAGAGAAATGGAGACGGTGGTGGAGGGAAGAGAATGAGGGAAGGGAGAGTATGGAAGAAAAAGGGGGAAGGGAGAGGAGGGAAGAGAAAAGAGAGAAAAGAGAGAAGGGAGAGGAGGGAAGAGAAAAGGGAGAAGGGAGAGGAGGGAAGAGAAAAGGGGGAAGGGAAAGGAGGGAAGATAAAGAGGGAGGAAGGGAGGAAGAGAAAGGGGAGGAAGGAAGGGAGGAAGAGGAAGGAAGGGAGGAAGAGAAAAAGGTGGGAAGGAAGAGAAAGGAGGCAGAAAGAGAAAGGAGGAAGGAAAAGAAAGGAGGAGGGGGGAGGGAAGAAACAGGAGGAGGGGGGGAAGGGTAGGAGGTAGAAGAGAAAGTGTGAAGAGGGAGGAAGGGGAAGAGAAAAGGAGAAGGGGAGGGGAAGAGAAAAGGAGAAGGGGAGGGGAAGAGAAAAGAAGAAGGGGAGAGGAAGAGAAAAGAAGAAGGGGAGGGGGAGGGGAAGAGAAAAGAAGAAGGGGAGGGGAAGGGAAAAGAAGAAGGGGAGGGGAAGAGAAAAAAAGAAGGGGAGGGGAAGAGAAAAAAAGAAGGGGAGGGGAAGAGAAAAGAAGAAGGGGAGGGGAAGAGAAAAGAAGAAGGGGAGGGGAAGAGAAAAGAAGAAGGGGAGGGGAAGAGAAAAGAAGGAGGGGAGGGGAAGAGAAAAGAAGGGTAAGGGAAGAGAAAAGAAGAAGGGTAAGGGAAGAGAAAAGAAGAAGGAGAGGGGAATAGAAAATAAGAAGGGGAGGGGAATAGAAAATAAAAAGGGGAGGGGAAGAGAAAATAAAAAGGGGAGGGGAAGAGAAAATAAAAAGGGGAGGGGAAGAGAAAATAAGAAGGGGAGGGGAAGAGAAAAGAAGAAGGGGGGGGGAGAGAAAAGAAGAAGGGGAGGGGAAGAGAGAGAGTGTGGGGAGGTCTATTATACATCATAATGAATTCTGACTTTTTTCGGGTGGGGGGGGGGGAGCTGAATTTTATCCACATCAAATACTAACCATGTGTTTTACTTTGTCCTCAAGGGGAGGCACTAAATAGGTGACAGCTGTATTAATATTGCTGTTGCATCGATTTTGGATGAATTATATCCCTTTGATTTAGCTAACACGTATTGACAGCATTACGATTGCGTTGACTAAGAGAAGGACAAGCACGATTATTATTCATACTAGTGTACACTCTCTGCCAAAAAAATGACGGAAAACAAAAATTATGCTTCTCCAGTGTTTGCACTAATATTCATATAAAATAACGTCTCAATCAGTAGAGTTAAAACAAAACAAAAATACGAAAGAAAGAAAACATCTGGAAGTGGAATTTTTTTTAAAAATACAAAAAATTCTTCTTCACGGATCGCAGTTATCGTTTCTAGATAAGATTCAACAACGGCCCTTTTCTACTGGTTGTAGCCATCCTTCCCAGACATCAAAGTCGTATTTACTTTTAGAAAGTCCATGCATCTCTCTGTAAATTGTTTGCCCTGGCAACACGTGTATTTTGATTGGGCCGGGACATTTATGTAGAATTTTCTTTAATAACTATGTCAAGTAAAATTGCTTTACTAAAATGTCTAAAAATGATCTACAAGTGCTGATGTACACAATGTTTCGGTACGATTAATGCCTTCTTCAGGCATGTAGGGGCAAAGAGAGAAACATTTTATTTATTTGGAGAAAATCTTACAAATAAACACAGTATAAACCGTCCTCGTAAGTAATCAATTTTGTTATGAATTATCCCTCTTGTTGATTTTTATTTTAAGGTGATTATTTATAAATGTTTTATATTAGCAGTCGTTTAGGCCAGACTAAGTAATTTCTAAAATAAATTCAAGCTAAGTACTTTATCATATTGCCAATAAAACTGTACAAACAAAAACAAATAAAAATTGGCTAGTCAGAAACAAAGTTTGATCCGTCAGCTTATATGCCATTTGGGTTTGACTTTGAAAATACGACAAGTTTATGTTAGAAAGTACATATATAAAAATTGTTAAAAGTTTGTTGATTCCATTCATCTTTTAATATTTATCATCAAACGTCCCCTTTACTGGTTGCAGCTATCCTTCCCAAACATCGAAGTTGTATTTACGTTTACAAAGGATATGCATTTCTCTGGAAATTGTTTGCCCTGGCAATACATGTATTTTGATTGTGTCAGGATATTTATGTAAAATTTCCTTTGTAATTTTCACCCCCTTTCATGTATCATGTTTTATTATGTTCCTCTTGACAAACCATTCTCTGTAAGAAATAAATGTAAATTCAACAGTCTCCTCGTCATTGCACCCCCCCCCCCCCCCGCTTATATTTTGACCTCGTATTTATGCAAGACAACACAATGCACAACATGGCAACCTTTGTGTTAGAAAAGAGACTCCAACACTATTACTTCTATTGATGTACTATCTTTCAATGCTCAATTCAGGGAGGGGGGAGTATCTGTTCTATGGTCATGATATCATCCACCCAGGTATTACCTCCTCCTTTGGGGAAGGGATTAATATAGTATCTGTTTTGTTGTAATCTATTCTCCCAGGCATTACTGCCTCCTTAGGGGGGGTGCAGTGTATGTTCGTTCATCATGATACAATCCTACCAGACTGGCAAAAATATGCGACCATAGGGAGCATGCATTTGCTAGCATAAATAAAAGAGAGAAATGGATAGAGAGATAGATAGATAGAGAAATAGATAGAGAGATAGATACATAGAAAAATAGAGAGAGAAATAGATACATAGAGAAATAGATAGAGAGAGATAGATATATAGAGAAATGGATAGATAGATACATAGAGAAATGGATAGAGAGATAGATACATAGAGAAATGGATAGAGAGATAGATACATAGAGAAATGGATAGAGAGATAGATACATAGAGAAATAGAGAGAGAAATAGATACATAGAGAAATAGATATATATATAGAGAGAGATACATAGAGAAATAGATAGAGAGATACATAGAGAAATGGATAGAGAGATAGATACATAGAGAAATAGATAGATACATAGAGAAATAGATAGACAGATAGATACATAGAGAAATAGATAGATAGATAGAGAGAGAGATATAGAATAACTTACCTTTAAAATATCTCATCGATGTATGATTAAGACAATGAATCAGCAAATTTTAAGAACTCAGTTCCAATGATTTTATAAAACGATTCTAAAAAGAAAAAAAAAATTGAAAAATAAATAAATAAATGTTTCCAATGTTATAAAAATCAGAACTGAAAACAAAATAACAAAGGAAAAAAAATTAATAATAATATAGATCTGTTTCTTTTCATAAATTTTACTAAATTCAATCGTATATATATTCTGAATTTAAACTTTCCCAACAGAAAAATAAAAAGTTATAAAATTCTCTGAGGTATGTTTGCTTATTATTAAACGTTGAAAAAATATTAATGAATCTGTATTTCATTTATTTTGAAGTTGGTGGCCTTGTTTCTATCGGGCTGAGGTTAGGATTCTGTTCAGCCCTAAAAAGGTGAGGTTAGGATTCTGTTCAGCCCTAAAAGGTGAGGTTAGGATTCTGTTCAGCCCTAAAAGGTGAGGTTAGGATTCTGTTCAGCCCGAAAAGGTGAGGTTAGGATTCTGTTCAGCCCGAAAAGGTGAGGTTAGGATTCTGTTCAGCCCGAAAAGGTGAGGTTAGGATTCTGTTCAGCCCTAAAAGGTGAGGTTAGGATTCTGTTCAGCCCGAAAAGGTGAGGTTAGGATTCTGTTCAGCCCGAAAAGGTGAGGTTAGGATTCTGTTCAGCCCGAAAAGGTGAGGTTAGGATTCTGTTCAGCCCTAAAAGGTGAGCTTAGGATTCTGTTCAGCCCTAAAAAGGTACATCCTCTTAGGTTTTACCATATCTCTTTGAGAAGGGGTTAGTTTATTGTTAATTGCCAAAGAATACCAAAGGTGCTGCTCAAGGTGATTCACCAAATTTTATATTTTATCAGCTCAGCCATTTTCTCTTTGCTTAGTAATTTCAGCACAGGAATAGAAGTGACTACTCCCCCCCCCCCCCTACACACTAATTGGTCTTCATCCTTCAACCCAAAACACAGTAAGAGAAATACAACAGAAATCAAATTAGGGTTACTTTTTCATACTACACTATCCGTCTGCTCACTTCATATTAATCACTACGCCAATCAGCTATTACAAAAGACTTTCCAAACTTTCGTTTTCAAATTACAAATAACAGACATCCACAAGCCAAAGTGCACTTCTAGTGTGCAGGCTTTTCAAATCCTCACCTGTGTTATACTATTCCCACGCTTCCCAACCGACAGCTTACCCCAAGCGTATGTTCTGTGGTTCTTCTTCACGGCCATGTCATACTCAGAGTGTAGTCAGTAGCACAAATCACCAATTTACAATTTCCATGTGTTACAAAAACACAAGACAAGTTGTAGGGATGACTTAGTTGTATGTGGGTGTGCTGTTGGGCTCCCGTCATTAGTGTCTCTGCATCTGAGCTAAATCCTCATCTTTCAACCTCCGAATCTCAGTTAAGACTAACTCTATTGTTCAACCCTTGTGACTCATCTAAGTCGAGCTCTGTCGTCATTCTGCCTCTCAACAGCCAGTGTCCACCAAATATATTTACTTTCACTCGGAAATCCGATGCATCGACATGGTTTCCCTTCAGCCTACCACTGGAAACTAGTACATCCTTCCGAATTCTATATTTTGATCCCTCCCTCCAGCTAACTGTTCATGGCGTCACTTCATCTGTGTAGTACAATTGATCTATCACTTTCATATTGTCATTTATTTCCTGGCTTATCTCTCCCGGTAGTCCTGCTGGTGGGGGTACTCTATAGTATCACACCTGACCTTGTGTTTAACCACCTGACGAGGAGGTAAATAAACATTAACCTCTCCACCTTTTTTTTTTTACATTCATTCAAATAATCTGAATTACTTTTTAATAAATTAATGAAAATGAAAGACGAAATTAAAAAAAATTTACAATTACAAATTTTTAAAAGTTTTTTTAAAGATTAGAACTGACAGTAAATTCTGATTAATGACATAGCTTTGTGAATAAACTTACTTGCGACATAGTGTCTGTTGTTAACAACAGACACTAATACATCTTACTTCTAAATGAATAAATTCAAAAGTTTTCTTTTCATTAATCACCAATATTACCATCAAAACGGGTTACTGTTAGCTAAATCAACAATACAACATAGCCTTTTGAAATTATATATAGTAGAGAGCAAATACCCAAACATAGGACATTTTATTAATTAACTATCATTTTTTAAGTCTGAGGTGGTTGTTTGATTTGCTATTTGCTTTCTCGCTTCCTTTCACCACTTAAAATAGTTTTGTCCGGGGGGGGGGGGGGGAGGGGAGAAAAAGATGTGTTTTACACGCTAACCTTTGTGTGAGGATTTCCGACAACGTTCGTTGAACACTCTCTCGACAGTCTACTGCCTCTGCCCGCTTGGCAGAAACAGAATTTAATTCCCTTTCTTTATGTGGTAATTTCTCTTGGCCGTTTGGTTATAGCGCTTGCTTGCAGAGTCTAGGGTGATTCTGTAACTTGGTTTGAATCTTGCGGTTGTCTGAAATTATCATCTCCTACACTGATGATAGCGGATGCTTGAAACGCCGGCGTATGTAGGTAAAAATAATTTAATATTTACTTAAATAAATATTAGTATATATATATATATATATTTAAATGAATAAATACAACATTTTTTTTCATTTATCACTCCTAAAAAATGGAGGTTACTGCTATTTAAATCAATAATACAACATTTTATTTACCTCCCCAGGAGGTTAGGCACAAGGCCAGTTTTATCTTACTCCCACAAGGTAAGATGTGATCCAAGGTCGGGTCGGGAAAGTGGGACTTGAAAAGCCAGCACCCGAGAAGGTGAGCACTCTGGCCATTAAAAATTGCATGGACAGCTCCGTCGGCATTCCCCGGTAGGGGCGCTTCAGGCAATAAGCAATAAACTTACTCCTCCTTAAAGAGGGGAGGCAAAGCCTGGGAGGGTGGACCTCCTAGAACTGCACAGGACAGACCCATAGATCGGCGTAAATCAAGCCCCGAAGGCCAAGACAATACCAGTTTATGGGGTGTAGTATCCATCAGAACAAAGGCCGATCAATAATACAACATTTTATTTACCTCCCCAGGAGGTTAGGCACAAGGCCAGTTTTATCTTACTCCCACAAGTAAGATGTGACCCAAGCTCGGGTCGGGAAAGTGGGGTTTGAAAAGCCAGCGCCCGAGAAGGTGAGCACTCTGGCCATTAAAAATTGCCTGGGCAGCCCCGTCGGCATTCCCCGGTAGGGGCGCCTCAGGCAGTAAGCAACAAACTTAATCCTCCCCAAAGAGGGGAGGCAAAGCCTGGGAGGGTGGACCTCCTAGAACTGCACAGGACAGACCCATAGACCGGCGTAAATCAAGCCCCGAAGGCCAAGACGATACCAGTTTATGGCGAGTATCAATGATACAACATTTTATTTACCTCCCCAGGAGGTTAGGCACAAGGCCAGTGTTATCTTACTCCCACAAGTAAGATGTGACCCAAAGTCGGGTCGGGAAAGTGGGACTTTAAAAGCCAGCGCCCGAGAAGGTGAGCACTCTGGCCATTAAAAATTGTCTGGGCAGCCCCGTCGGCATTCCCCGGTAGGGGCGCCTCAGACAGTAAGCAATAAACTTACTCCTCCCCAAAGAGGGGAGGCAAAGCCTGGGAGGGTGGACCTCCTAGAACTGCACAGGACAGACCCATAGACCGGCGTAAATCAAGCCCCGAAGGCCAAGACGATACCAGTATTTTGAAATACTGTATATAT
Source organism: Sepiola atlantica (assembly GCA_963556195.1). Lineage (NCBI taxonomy): Eukaryota > Metazoa > Mollusca > Cephalopoda > Sepiida > Sepiolidae > Sepiola > Sepiola atlantica. Next base: position 24,670,690 of record OY744543.1, read on the forward strand.
CATAGAGACGAACAGCCCAAAGACAGAACTTTGGATTTCTCATTTGCATAACTATTTTTTAAGCAGTTCATCATAAATTACGGTTTGGTGCTATTCATTTGTAATTTTATCGTCCTATTTTTTGCCATATATATGCAATATTTTTGTCGATATTAACAGTAATTAATTAAGTAATTTAAAACAAAATGGATAAATTATTAAACCGTTTCTTAAAATATTTGCTGATTAATTTTCAGGGGAGGTAATTAAAATTCCACTGACCACAAAGAAAGATATACAAGGCAAGAGTTCAGAAAGAGAAGATGACTAACTGACCTCTCTATCTCTCTCTCCTTCCTTCTCGCGAACGATGTCACATAGAAAGGGGAGACACATTTTTTATTGTTTTTAAATTCAATGAAAAAAATTGTAAGTTAAAAAAAAAAAGAGCACACGCACGCACATACTACTCAGGCGAATTGATTTCCTCTTTCTTTTTATTTCTTGACGGTCTTATTCAAAAGATAAATAAATCAGTGTCAAAATTAACAAAATGTTAATATCTCTTTATATGAATAAACGCGAATGTTTAGTCGTGTTTACAACAAACTCATGAATGAAATGTTTATTATTTAACATTTTGATTTCAAATAGTGAACTTTGCAAAGCCAACTAATATATATACATATATATATATATATACACATACACACACACATAAATACGCAACTAAATACACATTGGTCTTTATTATAGAGTGGAGGACGGTATATTATGCAGATTTGTTATTGTATATAAAAGTAATATTTCAAGTTTCAGCGAAAACAGTTTGTCTTTATTGAAGACGAGCAAGGCTACCCGGCGTTGCCTGGGGGCATGGACAAGAAAATTGTAGAGTTAAAAAAAAAAGGGTACTTCTTTAGTTTAGCTGTGAATCAGAAATCAATTTTGAAAAGTTACATTCACAGTCACTCCTAACCCAATCAACCGGAAGTAATTCAGACTTTGAATTTTTTAAATCCAAAAATGCGTCTTAATGACCTCAATCTGCGACGTTGACTGTTTGATAAAAAAATCTGACAAACTTCGTTTTTGTAAAGTTTTAAATTATACAAAAAAAAAAAAAAAAAAAAAAAAAAAAAAAAATCACTGTTGACTATTCGTTTTATAACATTTTACATTATTAAATAAAAAACACTGTTCGCATTATTGATTGGTTTGGATAAACACTTCTAATTCTATATTACTTCCGGTTGATTGTCTGCCCCTGTTTTCAAAATTGAAAACAAATAAATTCTGATTGTGTAACATATTTCTTTTAAAACTCTCTCTCTCATACGTTACTTTTTTAAATTCCTGGCTGGCAACTGGTTCAATATAATAAAAGAAAGAAAAAATAAAGTCATCAGCTGACTGACTGTTTGACCTAGTTTCAGTGACGAACATTTAGCAGTAAGAATGTAATTTATTTTCGTATCTCCCATTCCCTAACTTGTTTCCTTGTTACCCCAGGCAAATTGATATTAGAGAGTTTTTTTTTTTACCATAACCAGCTGAGGGTCATACTGAATCGGAATATGTAAAGTGTATCTTTGGTAATTTCTGAGTTTTATCCAACACACAGAAATAAAATTTCTCTTTATATAATAGATTTTCATAGCTGGCAGATCAAAGCTGGTGGACCACCATTTTGAAGATTTTTTGCCAATTATTGTTTAAATTTAGCTTGCCTTTGGAATTTCCTCCCTGCTCCCTGTTTCCCCGACTATACCAACATGCAGAAATTTAAATGTAAGGTGAACAAACATCTCGCTGCACCACTCCCCACTTAGGGGCCAGATTCATAGGGGAATCCTTATTTACAGTAGCTCTGTCTCACTGGCAATGAGCCTTGTTTGGTGGTGAATATAAGTAAAAATTTAAAAAAAATTTAATTTCATCATACATGTGGGATTAAAAAAAATTTAAATTTCATCATACATGTGGGATTTAAAAAAAAATTTAAATTTCATCATACATGTGGGATTTAAAAAAAAAATTAAATTTCATCATACATGTGGGATTTAAAAAAAAAAAATTAAATTTCATCATACATGTGGGATTTAAAAAAAAATTAAATTTCATCATACATGTGGGATTAAAAAAAAAATTAAATTTCATCATACATGTGGGATTTAAAAAGAAAATTAAATTTCATCATACATGTGGGATTAAAAAAAAAATTAAATTTCATCATACATGTGGGATTTAAAAAAAATTTAATTAAATTTCATCATACATGTGGGATTTAAAAAAAATTAAATTAAATTTCATCATACATGTGGGATTTAAAAAAAAATTAAATTTCATCATACATGTGGGATTTAGAAACCAGATCCAGCCTCTTTCTGGCATTGAGTGTGAAGCTAGCTGGACGAGTCCGGTCTAGTGCTCCATCTTAATATGGTTTTCACGACTGAGGCATTTACCAACAGACATCTTATTTACAGGTCACAGTTATAGTTCCCAATATATATTCAACAATGGTCCTTGATCATTGGTGGCAGCATTTATTTCCAGACATCTATGTTGTATTTACTTTGAATATTCCATGTATTCTCTATAATGCATTTTTATAATGTTCAGGACATTTACGTATAATTAACTTTAGTAATTATGTCTGTTGTTGCACTCCTTTTATGTATCATGTTTTATTATGTCTCTCTTATGTTGTATTTGGCAAACTTTATGTGAGAAATTAACGTGTGTATATATATATGTATATATATATATATATAAAGTTAGGTATGTGTATATTTTCATACATTTGAACTGAAAATATGATTTTGGAACACAGCTGCTATGCGTAAGGGGTTGTAATGTGTGTTATATTTAATTTAATTTAGTTTTATGCAAATGGGTTGAAAAGAAGGTGGAAGCCCTTTGAACAAATTCAGATGCGTCTAATTTTTGTGAAATTTGAACAAGCAGTATTAGACATCAATTAATTTATATTCCACAAATTTCAGTTTCTTTGGGGTATTTTTTAAGTGTGTTTAGAGAGGCATAATATAAGCATAACCTCCCATTTGAAAATTAAAATAGTTCGGATTTGCATTGAATTTGAATCATAGTCATTAGAAACCAATTAAGAAAGATTCCCTGAATTTCAATTTTTTTCTTAAGCCCCCTTTATGCTTAAGACTTAAATTTTAGATATTTTCTAGAATCAAAATCATGTAATGGATTACGGTTGAAAATTGGAATACGGATTCTAGACATAAAATTACTTTTCTGGATTAAATAAAAGCGGAATTCTGCTAAAAGCAGAGAAAACACATTAAAGGGTTCCAGGAATATGTACCCTCCCCGAGACGGGTATTCTGCCTAGTCTCAAATAATAAAGAGAAGTCACATGACAAAAGAATGATCATAAAAATATGTTGAGATAATTCTAGAGCAGAACAAAAGAATGTGATATTAAGCGATTCATTTATTTGCAAACTGGTTTGTTTATTAAAAATAACAAAAAAAAAAACATCAAAAAACAAATAAAGAGAATCCAGTTCCAAAATAACAATTGCATTTTTGAAAATGTCAACATTTTTTTCTATGAATGTTATTCATTTTCTATTAGATTTTTATTTGAAAGGCAAAAACTTCTCAATCTATATTAAAATTCAACATTTGTTTGTCTGTTGGTCATTTGCAAGCTTGTTATCTACCAAACAGAATTGTACAAAATGTGTCATAAAGAACACTTAGCTGCTAGGTGTGTGTCATAATATTACTACCAGGACCTGCGTCCCGGCGCTGCCCGGAAAAATTGGGGAAGCCAAGAATCGCAATTCCACAAAGGTAAAAAACAAAAACAAAAAGTTGGGTTTCTGTGGTTCTCATAGAGAAATGGGCTCTTGAGCCCTAAGCTAATGGATTGTGTTCGGGTGGAAGATATGTTTGTCTGGATTTTCAAATCTGTTGTTAAGTAGAAGAAAACAAGTATCATAATGACGTCGCTCAAAATAAAACATTGTTATTTGTTTTAAACTGGAGTTGTGGGTTTATTTAGAGGGAGAATTCTTCTGGTGAAGCACTGAATGAGACCGCACGATTGACACTAAGGTTAGTGTCGGAATCGAGCACCAAATTCAGACAAAGATTAGCGAGCAGATGATCACGGCCTGTGCAGTGAGTGTATGTTCACACAGTTGCTTCATTGTGGGGAACTGCCTCCAGGAGATGTAAAGAGCACAATATATATATCATAATATTACTAATACTACTACAAACAATAGGCATCAAAACTATTCGACATAAATATCAAAAGTGAATTAAGTAAAGAAAAAAAAAATAATCCAACGCTCTTCAATATTTTATTACTATGGTTACAGATTTTTGCCAATGATAATCATGTATTTGCAATTTGAATGTTTTTGCTCGCGATACCACACATATATCAGGTTGTCCGTAAAGTTTGTGCCGATTTTTAGTAGTGCCCGTTTCGACACGTTAGAACATGTCAAATTATTGACAGATATAGTATATTTATTTTCTGGTTAGAGCATACTTGAGGGAGAAAGTTAAAAATTATTTAACTTGTGTTATTTTTGGAGCCGTTTAAAAATGGAAGATTGTAAGACCCATTTTAGGCACTTGATGCTTTTCTATTTCCATGAAGGCAAAAATGCCTCGCAAACAACAACAAACAAAAAAAAATGTGACGTGTATGATGAAGATGCTTTAGCTGACACAACTGTACTGAAGTTGTTCACAAAGTTTAGAGCTGGAGATGTTAACCGTAATGATGGAAGAACGCTTAGGCACACCATTCTTTACAGATAATGATCAAAAAGGCATTACTTGAGAATAACCCACATTACACAACACAAGAACTAGCAGAAAAAAAGGCATTACTTGAGAATAACCCACATTACACAACACAAGAACTAGCAGAAAAAAAGACATTACTTGAGAATAACCCACATTACACAACACAAGTACTAGCAGAAAAAAAGGCATTACTTGAGAATAAACCACATTACACAACACAAGAACTAGCAGAAAAAAGGTATTACTTGAGAATAACCCACATTACACAACACAAGAACTAGCAGAAAAAAGGCATTACTTGAGAATAACCCACATTACACAACACAAGAACTAGCAGAAAAAAAGGCATTACTTGAGAATAACCCACATTACACAACACAAGAACTAGCAGAAAAAAGGCATTACTTGAGAATAACCCACATTACACAACACAAGAACTAGCAGAAAAAAAGACATTACTTGAGAATAACCCACATTACACAACACAAGAACTAGCAGAAAAAAAAGCATTACTTGAGAATAACCCACATTACACAACACAAGAACTAGCAGAAAAAAGGCATTACTTGAGAATAACCCACATTACACAACACAAGAACTAGCAGAAAAAAGGCATTACTTGAGAATAACCCACATTACACAACACAAGAACTAGCAGAAAAAAGGCATTACTTGAGAATAACCCACATTACACAACACAAGAACTAGCAGAAAAAAAGGCATTACTTGAGAATAACCCACATTACACAACACAAGAACTAGCAGAAAAAAAGGCATTACTTGAGAATAACTCACATTGCACAACACAAGAACTAGCAGAAAAAAGGCATTACTTGAGAATAACCCACATTACACAGCACAAGAACTAGCAGAAAAAAGGCATTACTTGAGAATAACTCACATGACACAGCACAAGAACTAGCAGAAAAAAGGCATTACTTGAGAATAACCCACATTACACAACACAAAAACTAGCAGAAAAAAGGCATTACTTGAGAATAACCCACATTACACAACACAAGAACTAGCAGAAAAAAGGCATTACTTGAGAATAACCCACATTACACAACACTAAGAACTAGCAGAAAAAAGGCATTACTTGAGAATAACCCACATTACACAACACAAGAACTAGCAGAAAAAAAGACATTACTTGAGAATAACCCACATTACACAACACAAGAACTAGCAGAAAAAAAGGCATTACTTGAGAATAACCCACATTACACAACACTAAGAACTAGCAGAAAAAAGGCATTACTTGAGAATAACCCACATTACACAACACAAGAACTAGCAGAAAAAAGGCATTACTTGAGAATAACCCACATTACACAACACAAGAACTAGCAGAAAAAAAGGCATTACTTGAGAATAACCCACATTACACAACACAAGAACTAGCAGAAAAAAAGACATTACTTGAGAATAACCCACATTCCACCACACAAGAACTAGCAGAAAAAAGGCATTACTTGAGAATAACCCACATTACACAACACAAGAACTAGCAGAAAAAAGGCATTACTTGAGAATAACCCACATTACACAACATAAGAACTAGCAGAAAAAAAGGCATTACTTGAGAATAACCCACATTACACAACACAAGAACTAGCAGAAAAAAAGGCATTACTTGAGAATAAACCACATTACACAACACAAGAACTAGCAGAAAAAAAGGCATTACTTGAGAATAACCCACATTACACAACACAAGAACTAGCAGAAAAAAAGGCATTACTTGAGAATAACCCACATTACACAACATAAGAACTAGCAGAAAAAAAGGCATTACTTGAGAATAACCCACATTACACAACACAAGAACTAGCAGAAAAAAAGGCATTACTTGAGAATAACCCACATTACACAACACAAGAACTAGCAGAAAAAAAGGCATTACTTGAGAATAACCCACATTACACAACATAAGAACTAGCAGAAAAAAGGCATTACTTGAGAATAACCCACATTACACAACACAAAAACTAGCAGAAAAAAAAGGCATTACTTGAGAATAACCCACATTACACAACACAAAAACTAGCAGAAAGCCGTAAAACACTTCAAAATCGACCAATCATAAGTATTTGATTAAATATTTAATAGCATATTTGTTTTTTGAACTTTCATTTGCCTTAAAATTCGGCACAAACTTTCTGGAAAACCTAAGAGTATTCATTTCGGTTTCTCTCAGAGACCTAATGCTCTCATGACATTCAAACTGGCAGAAATCTACACACCGACACATATCTATATAAAGTTACGGGTACTTATATCGATCTTGACCCAGATTCCGTGAGTTTCTTGTCAGAAGCGTTCGGTTATCCTACCCAAACGCCCGAGAGATGATGAGCCGATTTGTACCAGACGACAATTTTGATACGGTGCTGCGTCCTATGATAATAATGTTTTTGTTTTTTTTGTTGTTAGGGTTAAAAATATTTATTTGATAACAGTAATTTCGCGCTGTTTTGCTTGTTTTATTTGTTTTGTTGTTTAAAAAATTTCTTGCAAATATAGATAAAAATTATAGGACGCAGCAACGTATCAAAATAACAAAAAATATTTATTTGATAACAGTAATTTCGCTATGTTTTTTTTGTTTTGTCTTTTTTGTTGTTTCTTTTAGAAAATTTCTTGAAAATATAACTTAAAATCATAGGACGCAGCACTGTATCAAAATTGTCGTCTTGTACAAATCGGCTTGTCATCTCTCGGGCGTTTGCGTAGTATAGCCGAACGCTTCCGACAAGAAACTCGCGAAAACTGGGTCAAGATCGATATAAGTACCAAGTTACATATGTGTATATGTTTCTATGTATAGGATTCACTACTAAACTAATTAACCGATCATTATGAATTTTGAAACACAGCTGCTTGGCATAAGGGTGGCTAATGTGGGATATTTTTTATAAAATTTGGGTACACAAATCGATAATCTTTGACTTTTCATTTCCTATAAATTCGGCAAACTATTCAGACAACCTGATAGTATGATAAAACCTTGCAAATAATAATAAAACATCTTGCTGCAACTTTAAGAACGAGCCCCGAGAGACCACATGGACATTTCAGCGCATTTTCTCTAGTTATCATCCGAGACCACGCCATACAGGTAAACTTCGGTATCTCGAACACCGATGTCTCGAATACAACGCAAATCTCAAAGTCAGTTGGCGGTCCCGACCGTTTATTGGTGTCAATTTCAAATTTCGATTTCTCGAACCCTCGGATATCTCGAAGTTTATTTTCAGTCCCATCAAGTTCGAGATATAGAAGTTTACCTGTATCTATTATGACGTTATCCCGCAACGTTTAAATCTTGATGAAAAAAAAACATTAATAAAAAAACTTTGGGGACAAGTAAATAGGGACTTATTTAAATACGCTTTTAGTTATAAAAACATTAAAAAAAACAAAAAAACTTTGGGGACAAGTAAATAGGGACTTATTTAAATACGCTTTTAGTTATAAATACATTAAAAAAACTAAAAAAACTTTGGGGACAAGTAAATAGGGACTTATTTAAATACGCTTTTAGTTATAAATACATTAAAAAAACAAAAAAACTTTGGGGACAAGTAAATAGGGACTTATTTAAATACGCTTTTAGTTATAAATGCATTAAAAAAAACAAAAAAACTTTGGGGACAAGTAAATAGGGACTTATTTAAATACGCTTTTAGTTATAAATACATTAAAAAAAACAAAAAAACTTTGGGGACAAGTAAATAGGGACTTATTTAAATACGCTTTTAGTTATAAATACATTAAAAAAAACAAAAAAACTTTGGGGACAAGTAAATAGGGACTTATTTAAATACGCTTTTAGTTATAAATACATTAAAAAAAACAAAAAAACTTTGGGGACAAGTAAATAGGGACTTATTTAAATACGCTTTTAGTTATAAATACATTAAAAAAAACAAAAAAACTTTGGGGACAAGTAAATAGGGACTTATTTAAATACGCTTTTAGTTATAAATACATTAAAAAACAAAAAAACTTTGGGGACAAGTAAATAGGGACTTATTTAAATACGCTTTTAGTTATAAATACATTAAAAAAAAAATAAATAAAAAAAATGAAATAAAAATATTCGCAATTTATTTGTGGCTTCTAGCAGTTTTATCGCTTAATTAAAAAAACAAAACATATGAAGCCTTTACATCCATTAAAAAAATAAATATGATTGCAGTAATGCAAGAACAGCAAAAAATCTCATGACAAATAAATCAATGTGGCTTAAAAATCCAGAGCGGGATCAAATGTATCTCTCAAAAAAAGAAAATTCATAGAAACATACAGGTATCACACGATAACCTGTCACTAAATTAAGCTTTTTGGGATTCCAAGTTATGTAATGCACCACTTTCGATATCGGGGCGTGTTTCCGATCAAATCAAGTGCAGGTCACTGGTAGAGTTGGTATGATGTTGAAAAACCAGCAATGAGCAAGGTAATGAGCACAACACTAAGGACTCACCTCAAAGCATTTTCAAGATGTACTTTTAAATCATTGTTATTACTAGAAATAATATGCGATCAATCATTATGAAGTTTAGAACACACCTGCTGGGTGTAAGGGTAGGTAATGTGGACTACATTTAGTTTAATTTAGTTTTATGTACAGGGGGTTAAAAGGTGATGGAAGCGCTTTTTTTGTGAAAATTCAGATACCTCAGTTTAAAAAAAAAAAAAATTCAACAATAGGTATTAAATAAATATTCTCCAAATTTCAGGGTTTTTTTAAAGGAATTTTTTAGAGGGCATAATATGGGCACAACCTTGCATTTGAAAATCCAAATATTTCAGATCTGCATTAAATTTGATCCATAGTCATTAGATACTAATTAAGCAAGATTTCCTGAAATTAAATTTCTTCTTAAGACCCCTTCAGCTTAAGTCGTAAATTTTTAGACATTTTCTAGAAGCAAAATCATATTAAGGATTTTGATCAAAATTGGAATAAGGATTCTAGACATGGGGTTTAGTATCATTACTTGATTTTAATTTTCGTAAGGCATGTTACAAAATGAACCTTTTGGAATTCTGTGTGGCACCTGTGGTGCAAAACTGTTCTGTTTGGACAATTAATTTTAACCGTCCTGGGACAGGTATTCTTCTAGCAATATATATATATATATATATATATATATATAAAATAAAGTATAATAACACGAAATTACATAATCATCGATGCAATAATTTATTTCAACCTTGTGGTTTTTTCAAGCATCCGATCCAGACGATTACATTTTTGAAACTGAAATGTAATCGTCTGGATCGGATGCTTGAAAAAACCACAAGGTTGAAATAAATTATTGCATCGATGATTATGTAATTTCGTGTTATTATACTTTATTTTATTCTTGCTCTGTTTATCACATTGAGCTCTCATACCCGGATTTCCTCCTGAAATTATTTCATTATAACACAAATATATATATATATATATATATATATATATATATATATATAATAATAATGGTAATAATCCAGGTGAAAAATATCCACAGGGTGGTAATCCAGAGAATTTTAACCGGGTTTATAAAAAGTGCTCAATATCAGAATAGAGCTTTATATATGATAATTTTATTTACACAGACATGTACAAAATCTGCGACACTGGCATGTCGATGTTATCGATCAACAGTTACTATAAACTGAGATCTCATCAGGCGGAGTTAGAATCTGATCTTAACCTCAGATCATATTTGGAGAGAACCTGAGGTTAAGATCGGATTCTAACTCTACCTGATGAGATCTCAGTTTATAGTAACTGTTGATCGATAACATCGACATGCCAGTGTCGCAGATATTGTACATGTCTGTGTAAATAAAATTATCATATATATATATATATATATATATATATATAGTGTGTCATTAGGCAGCATCTTTTCATTTAGGCAAACATTAACAACACACAGTGTTTTTGCTGGATAAGACTTTATTTTTTCAATTTTCTGAATAGTCCATTTAGTATTTTGGTCAAATTGGCGTATGTAAGTTGCGCGGAGGGGGGAGTTACTTGTTCCGTTTTTCTTTCCTTTTTCGCGAGTACTTTCGTTGATTTGATTCGTCAAATCATCAGCAGGCGGTATTAGTGTCGGTATCTTTACAACTATGTCTTTACTGTTGAGTTTTTTTAACGGCTAGAAATTTGCGACTTTAAAACAAGCATCTAAAATATTGAGACGTTGCATGCAAACAGGATTACATTCAACAGTATGCAAAATTCAAAAGTATGATTGCTTAACGGCTAAAAATTTGGTGACGTTCGTTATTATGCTAGACACTTTAAAGTGTTATGACTAGTTTCGTAATTCACATTATTGATTGTGGGATGTTTATTTTTTATGTAAAGGGCATTTTTGGGGAATTTTTAATTTTTTGATGTTGGTATTGCGGTGTATTATTTTAATATTATTAACTAGGATGTGTCTATATTGAGAAGGGGGGGGGGGGCAGTTATGTTTTTTTAGATGTTGGCAAATGGAGCTAGTGCCAGAGAGATGCAAGGTGAGTCTTTGGGAAATTGTTGTGGTAGTGGAACCGATGTAACAGTTTTATTATCATTGTTGGAGATATATTCTCCCATGGGGCATTGAAACTGATAAATTACATTAGTTCTTCCTAATGTCTTTTTAGTCTGAGAAGTGTTATTTTTAATTATGTGGTTTTCATTTTTTATGATAAATGATGAATCTTTTTTTTTTTTACATATTTCATCCCAAACAAGGCAGGCCGCCACTGTAGACGTAAGGGGTTACTGAGAATTAGGGTGTAGGTTTTGGGTGTCATCCTAGTTTGGGAGCAGTGTAGCGAGATGTCTGTTTACATTAGTTTTAAACCTCTGCATGTCGGTACTGTCGGAGAAACAGGGAGCAGAGAGGGAGTTCCAGAGTCCAGCAGCACGAGGAAAGGAGCTATTGGAGTAGAAGGCTCTCTGGCATCTGGGCACCTCCACAGTGAATGGATGGGACTTAGCTGATTGTCGAGTTGGTCTAGTGTATTTACGTCGAGGGGGCACCAGAGTAGCCAGTTCATCGGAGCACAATCCATTGAAGTATTTGTAAAACAAGCACAAGGATGCAACATTGCGGCGAAGGGACAGGGGTTGGAGCTTGGTTGATAGTGAGGGACCTATTAAGTTGGCAACTCTTTTTTGGACCTTGTCTAAGAGGGAGAGATTAGTGGATGATGAACCAGCCCAGATGATTTTATTATTACAGTTGATGGAGGATATGTATCAATGTATATTTTTAAAGCTTTTCCATCCAATTTAAAGTTCGAATGCATTTGATTACAGTAGAGTAGATTTATGCAGTGGGAATTATTTAGCTGATTATTATTAGTATTGTCTAAGTTTCTAATCATTAATTTTATTTGTTCGTCTACAATAGAATTGGGAAATTGATCGTTAATTAGGACTTGCTTTGTGTTGGATGCTATTGAAAATAAAAAAAGCTCTGTACAAAGATCGAAGGTGATGAAAGAAGACCCGGTGTAAGTGTAGTCCCTATTTACTTGCATCCCCACGAGGGAAGAGTTAGACACAAGGTCAGGTTTAACATGGGGGGAA